>OW443355.2:10191200-11391200 GCA_937001555.2 Hypsopygia costalis
CGCTTGCGTAAATATAGAAAATGATGATGCGTATTGCTTCTTATGGTGTATAATAGCAGCGTTATTTCCCGCTAAAATAAACCCCCAACGAACATCTTCCTATCCGCGATATGATAACATTCTCAACACTCAAAATATGACGTTCCCAGTAGGGATTTCAGATATTAAGACCTTCGAAAAAAATAACCATCATATTAGCGTTAATGTTTATGGTCTTGGAAATAAATCTGATATTGTTGGACCTCTTTATAGGACGCAACATAAAAAAAGACATCATATTAATTTATTACTGTTAGAAAAAGGTCAATTTAAGCACTATTGTTTAATAAAAAAATTAAGTATCTTACTTAGATCGCAACTTACTAAACACCATGGTAAAATTTACTTTTGTGACGATTGCATGATATTTTTTGATAAGGAAATTAAATTCAATTCTCATATTTGTGGTGGTGTTCGGACAATGCTTCCTGATTCAGGCACTGTTATCCAATTCAAACATTACGAACGGTTGCAAGATATGCCTTTCGTTATCTATGCAGATTTTGAATCTTTGCTAGAACCCAAATCCACTGCCGATGAACTCGATTCGCACAGAACAACTGTCTTACAAAAACATTTACCAGCCGCTTTCGCTTATTATATTGTCTGTTCGTACGATAGCTCTCTTAATAAATACGTATCGTATCGCGGCCGCGATTGTGTCGAAAAATTCCTTCAAAATCTTGCTATAGACGTAACTAAAATAAACACTATTTTAAATCAACCTGTTCCAATGATACCATTGACAGAAGAGGAAAAGAAATATTTTGAGAAGTCATCTTATTGCTTCCTATGTAATCAATTGCTGCTTGATGACAGAGTAATGGAACACAACCACTTAACCGGCAAAATACGCGGTATAAGTCACACATATTGTAACCTCAAATTTAGATTACCAAAATTTGTTCCAGTATTTTTTCACAACTTAGCCGGATATGATAGTCATTTATTCATTCGACAGTTAGGAGAAACACCTGGCAAAATAAAAGTAATAGCAAAAAATAAAGAAAATTATATTTCTTTCACGAAGTTTTTAAAAATAGGAAATCAGGAATATATGCCTATCAGATTTGTAGATTCTTTTAAATTTTTAGGTACCAGCTTAGAAAAACTTATTCAAACATTAAATAAAAACGATTTTGTACACTTATCTCATCATTTTTCCAAAAAATGTCAATTCAATCTTTTAACACGCAAAGGTTTATATCCTTACGAGTATATGACCAACTGGGAATGTTATAATGAGAAAAAACTACCGCCACGAGATTGTTTTTACAGTACATTAAGTGATGACATTATTTCCGAGTGTGATTTTAGACACGCTCAATTAGTGTGGAAAACATTTGAGTTGAAAAATTTGGGTGAATATACCGACTTATATCTCAAAACCGACGTGTTGTTACTGGCAGATGTTTTTGAAAATTTTCGTCGAACTTGCAAAAATAATTACAGACTAGATCCAGCATTTTATATGACAGCTCCCAGTTTAAGCTTTGATGCAATGCTACTATTGACAAAAGTAAAATTACAACTAATAGATAATCTCGAAATAATACGCATGATTCAACAAGGAATCCGCGGAGGGGTATGTTTATGCTCCACTAGATATTCTAAGGCAAATAACAAGTATTTATCAGATTATAAGTCATCCGAACCTGACAACTATTTATTGTATATTGACTGTAACAATTTATATGGATATGCAATGTGTTCTTATTTGCCATATTCAAATTTCGAATTAATTAATCAGGTAGAAATAGATAAACTTAATATTTTCACAGTACCTGATGACTCTGCATACGGCTACATTTTGGAAGTCGATTTAGAATATCCAGAGCATCTACACGAACTGCATAATGACTTACCATTTTGTCCTCAGAAATTCACGCCACCTGGTTCTAAATGCCCTAAATTAATTCCTAATTTATATGACAAGTTTAATTATGTCATCCATTATATACACTTAAAAACTTGCATACGACATGGAATGATCTTAAAAAAAATTCATCGGGTAATAAAATTTAAACAAGGTCAGTTTTTGAAACAGTACATAGATTTAAATACAGAATTGCGTCAAAAGTCTAAATTTAAATTTGAACAAGATTTCTTTAAATTATTAAACAATAGTATTTTCGGAAAAACGTTAGAAGACACAGAAAAAAGAATAAATGTGCATTTGATTAATCGATGGGATGATAATAGAAATAAAACGAAAAAATATTACACAGCTGAACAGTTAGTGGCAAGACCAAATTTTCAAAATGCTACAATTTTTACAGAAAATTTCGTAGCTATACAAATGAAACCGGAAGTAGTTATTTTAGATAAACCTATTTATATAGGATTTACTGTTCTAGAAATATCTAAAAATCATATGTATGATTTTCATTATTCTATTATGAAACCATTCTATGGTACCAGATTAAAACTATGTTATACTGACACTGACAGTTTTTTGTATTCAATAGAAACAATGGACGTGTATAGTGATATGAAGTTTAATTTTCAGTCATATCTTGACACGAGTAATTACAAGGAAAATAACCGGTTTAATATAGTTCCTCAAAATAAAAAGATCCCTGGTTTATTCAAAGATGAAATGGAAGGAAAACTTATAGTTGAATTCGTAGGATTGAGATCAAAGTTATATTGTGTGAAAACTGAAGACATGGAATTAAAAAAGGCTAAAGGAATTAAGAAATGTGTGGTAAATAAGATTAATTTTGAAGATTATAATACAGTATTAATGTGCAATAAGCTGCTTAGAAAAAAACAAGTAGTATTTAAGTCTTTAAAACACGAAATTTTTACTCAAGCAGTTGATAAAGTAGCTTTATCTTCAAACGATGATAAACGCATTATACTGAAAGATAAAATATCCACTTTAGCTTGGGGGCATTCCTCTAGCTTTTTTTAAACTGTTTAGTAAAATTTAAAATTAGACTGGTTAAAGAAAATGAATAAATTACTGCGCCAGTTATTTTATCTGTAAGCGATAATGTAATAAATATTTACATTAATAACAGATAAGAACTTATAAATATTATGGTATCATTATTGTTATAGATACATACTTACATGGAGAACTTTCATAAATTTTTAATTATAAGTAAAACGCATATTAATAAAATGTTTTGGAACATTACTGTAGATCCGTGAGAGATAAGAGTATCAGCCTGTTGTAGTCCGCGATTGCTAACATACTTGATATCATGTATTGTGTAATTTTTAAGCATGTAAATTAAGCCTATATTAAATAAAATAGATATGTATATAAATACTTAATTATATAAGAATTAAAAAATGTATAGTTTCGTTATTATTGCATAATAACATAATTATATAATAAATATTTTCACTTTATTATTATTATTGGGCTATATTTTATGTTTTTGGCTAATTATTTCAAGAATTAAATTTGTGGTACAAGTTACAGATAATAAATATATCAATATTTAAACAGTCTTTTTTATTTCATATATTACCCACTCATTAGTAATTCAAAAGTGGTATTCATTATATAAAAGTACCTATATCAGTAATTATTAAATATCTAAATCACATAAAATTATTTTTTAGTACGAGTATATTAAATAAATACTCTTACTAAAAATAATTTTATGTAAGTACAAATGAAATTGAATATATCATAGAAAATGTAGTATTACTTGTGATGATAGACGGGTGATGTATAAATTCTCTAGTCATCATCCAGATCCTAAATCAATTCATAAAATTAGCAATTGATCTAGCCAGGAATCGAACCCAGGACCTTGCGAGCAGTAGCCTAGTTCTCTCAACACTACGCCACAAAGGTCGTCTTGCGATCGATGTAAAATCATGAATACATTCTGGATATTCGATACTGCTGATTTGCTTAAAATTATATAGGTATTCATGCGACCCGTCGTCCACGTGAAAACATGTTTGTACCTGTTTAAATAAATTGCTAATTTTGTGTTGCACAATTATCGTTATTGGTAGGTATATGACACCATACTATCAGGTGACACGGTGGATGACACCACATTCTCAAATACATCGCTTTGTGATTATGCAAACACGTCCGTACCGGTTCATTTAGGTAAATTTCTTGCTGCTCTTTTATTAAACAACAATCATTTTCATCGAGACATTTGGACAAGACAGTTCAATTTTCACGTAATTTGTAAGTGTATCTAGTTTATAAAGTTTATATAATAATTATTTATTATTTCATTGTCAACTTAGTGTTATGATCTTGTTGTTGTGTTGACTAATATATTTCTAATTTTTACAGATCATGGTGGATTCACAAGAAACCTTAATATTCTCTCAGTGCGGTCAAGATCCAAATGAAGGTTTGGATTTGGATCTGTATACGCCTATACAAGATTTAATTACCCATAACAGGAAAGAAATTGCTGCAGAAAAGAAAAAACAAAAAAGAAAAAAAAGTACGATGTCATTAACATCCTATGTAATTAACAAACAAAAGCAACGTGGCACCAAATTAATAAGATTAGAAGTTATTGACTTGGCAAAAGATTGTGGAAATACGTCAGAAATATCGTGTAGTGAAAGCGATAATGTGATACTAAGTGCTCAATATATTGTTAAAGACTGTGTAGATGAAATAATGGATCTCACAGAAAATCTTGTTCGAAAAATTTCCAAACAACTGTGTGGTGATAATTTTTAAGTTAATAAAATAAATCATTTAAATGTTTTTTCTTTAGGTACTTAAATTTATATCTAAATAATTATATTTAAATTTTGTAAATAAAATATTATGTATATAAGATAAGGTGTCATCGATATTTTTAAAATAAATAATAATAATTATTAGGTTATGTAATTAAATAATGTAACAATATTTTTTTTTAACATGATAGAGATACTACAATCATAGTGTAAATAAATAGAATTATGTCTTAAGTGTCTAAATATCGAACTAATGTAAAAAGCATGCAATGCTTAGAGTACTAGAAAATAAGTTAAAATAAAAGACTTTTCATTACATTGATGTTATTATTTATTCAACAATACTGCTTATAACTTAATAAACACTAATTATTAAAAAATACAAACTAGTACATGAGCTAAGTTAAATAGAAATATAACTTTATTCATTTATGGATTGAGGACAGTTTTCCAAGTACCATTTTTTTATACATGTAACATTTTTGAGTGCACAATATTTTTTATGAAATAAACAATTAAAATTACTTCGATAGTTACAATACAATGTTGCAAAGTTAGGGCATCCTTTACTTTCAATATCTATTAAAATACAGTTATCACATAATTCTCGTAACCATTTCTGTTTTTCAAGACCCTTCATTATAATTGTTTTATTTTGCAAAATTGGCGCGATTAGAGTATGAAACTGACGGTAATCAAAATTTCCCTGACTCCAGGTAATACCTTTATGACGTTCTATCCACCTCACTTTCTTTTTTTCTTCAACAGTTAGTTTCGTAAAAGGATATGGTGGTTTTATTAGAAAAACCTGAGCAAAGTCCTCGGTACACAATGCTAATTCCTTTATTATAAATTGGTTATAACGATCTTTAAACCCCTGAATATCTACAAAAATTATTGAACTCATGATAACTTCCGTACGATATTACTAAGAGGTTTATATTCAATTAAACAATCATTCAAAATGAGACAATATGCAGAAGTCTGATCAGGTATTTCTTGATCACTCTCTATTTCCAGCCGAATATTTATTACTGGTCCAGATTTTATAGTATCGTTTTGTCTTGAACAATCTATTACAAAAAGTGGTGCTATTTCTTTGAACTCTGTAGCAGTCAACAAGCACCCTCTACGTCCATAATAAGACTGTTGAAAGTTTATGTATTGTTCGTATATTAAAGCAAAGTTATGGTTTGTAAAATTAGTATTGTAATTTTCATATGGATAATATGTAGAGTTTAAATAAACTTTAACATCTCGTAAACTACAGTGATCGAATTTGGTCATGTCTTTAAAAGCATTATTTTTTCTATTGGTTTGTAAACCTAATATAATATATCTAGGTTTTTCAATATGCGACGAAGTTTTTATCGACCAAGTGTGTTTGGTGGTCTTTGGTAACATAGGGTACTCATAAAGATCCCAATTTCTATACGCCAATTGAATAGGTCTGTCTTTTTCAAGAAGTCTAAGTAAATTAATTTTTTCTTTGTCCGATACCTTGATATGAGGCATGCGCCAACAAATTTTACGTACATCAATTGATACTATCTCACCATTATTAAGTAGCACTGAATTAAGATCTGTATTGCTTCTCAATAAAACGAGTTCATGTTTGCAGTTAACAATGACTTTTCTGTAGTCTTCTGCAAATCCTAAAATGCTGCTAAGTGGAATAGAGGCATTGATGAATCCGCCATGATTATTCTTGTGTCCATGTATATCCCACCCCCATGTTTTAGACATTTTCGCTTCAGCTTCATTCATCGATACAAATGCTTTCATGGTGCTTGTTATACCTACATTTTTAACTTTATCAATCTCAATACCATTTAGCTCATATCGTATATCTTGGAAAAGGAATAATAACGGATTATTTGTTAAATTGATAACCGGTTGTCTTTCCTTACTGTCATCGTTTTTTGTCACTTTAAAATGAGCATCAATATATAAATAACTGGCGCTAGGTAGTAGATATAAGTCTTGTTGATTTATAGGTATTCGGATTTCATCATTTCTATTGAAACTTGTAATATACGGTTTATATGAATGAGTTTCAATACCTTCAATGGTATTGTCACAAAAAGGTGATGTAGCAATATTTAAAATATTCATTTTAGAAGTCCAATTGATTTAAGAAATTTTTGGTTAGCTGCGGTTAGTTTTTTTTTAATACAGTGCGTATGTGCTGCCTTCTGAATAGCACGATTACGACTAAGTTTCTGGTTACGTGGAGCTTCGTTTTTATTATAGTCTATCATTTTTTCGTAAATGTAAGTATAAATTTATTTCTTCACCACGGAAATTAATTAAATTACCATGTATATCCACTATCCTTATGCTAATGGAATTGATTGTGTTTCTGTTCACTGGAAAATAGATGATATTTTTTGGTATTTCTATTATTCTATAACCAGGAGGTACGTTGGGTGCGAATTCATGAATTATATGACTTGATTTTCCGTTTATGTAGGAACCGCTTGCAATGTTACATTCTACCCTTACTACGGTTGTCGATAGAATGTTCACTGGAAGCAGCGACTCGTGCAATATATTTTGTTTTAAAATACCTTTGCCGTAACCTAATAAATCTCCAATAGAATCATGTTTTTCAAAATGAATATCTTTAGTGCAGTATATTGTCGTCTTAAGTGTGTTATTGTTACAGTATAATTTAAAAACACACTCTTTTATGCGAGATTGTAAATAATCGCATATATCTTGAAGTTCATACGTCCCTTCAGGAATTTCAATAACTTCGTTGGTTCCATAATAGAATTTATTATTTTTATTCGTGATGTTAGGTATGGAATTAAACGTAGAAAAATGTAACAAAGCGCATTCGTATTCACCGTTAAGTTCTAGCGTAGGAGAGTAGCTTGTTGATAATACTGAGTTGTTACCAGTTATAGACAGCGTGAAAGACATGATAGAAATGAAAACATGTAATAAATAATATCTTTATATAGTGTATTTATTCCAAAAGGTGAACAGAAACTTTATACATAAATGACCACAATTTACACTATTGAATTTTTGAAATCTGGAATAATTATAATATACGTCACTGCATCCTCTTAAATAATTAGTCAATTCCACAGGAGGTTTCAAGTCCCCGAAACTATCAAAATATTCGCAGTAGTCATTTATTTTTGCATAGGCTACCCAGTGAGTTCCATTATTCTTGTGACTATCCAAGTTTACTATACCACACTCTAACGATCTTGGTTTACGAGGCAATGTATCTCTCATATAAACTCCTCGAAAGTATGGTAGGTTTTTAGTATGTTTTATAATGTCAATATTAGTAAGAGCACGCCGAGGTAGCCTATTATTTAGTTTTTTTGAGACTTTATAAATAATCCATTGCCTTTTTTATAGGGCTTGACGTAAAGACCTTTTCCTATGGCAATAGCTTCCATGGTTCTATTATGACGTACAGACTCTTCTAGATTTTTTTGTGCTGCTTTATATTCATTTATTGTTTTGGCTACACCAGCTGCACCTCCTGCCAAGGCTCCAAGTGCAGATAGACCGGCAAAAATTGGTATTAAAGGTAAAATTCCCCCTGTTTTTGGAATCGGAATAATTCTGGGCAAACGAACGTGACATTTTTTGGGAATCAATTTTTTCGCAATCTTGTAAGCGTGTTTAATAGCCGATGTGTTATCTTTAGACTTCAGTTTTGCGATCTGTGACTTGATTTTTGAAATAACTCTTTTAAATTTCTTAATTCCCGAACCGGTCTTCAGTTTAGCTTTCATAACTTTACTAACCAACCAAGAAGCTAATTTTTCTCCTTTACCAGCATCTTTAGAATGTAACCGCTTCTTGGCCATATTCATCAATTGTAAATCTGCCTTATGACGATCGGAAATATTATTATACTTTGTGTATGCGATGTCGTGATATTTACAAGCTTCGTCCAATGGATTAACCCCACTGTCACCTCTTAATAACCTCTGCTTCAATTTCGTGCCCGGACCGCAATAATTGTAGCCTGGTAAATGAAGCTCAAACGGCAAATTATTTATTAAACTATTTACGAGTCCTCCTCCTTGCATATCTAGAAATATAATGACAAGGTAACTAAATTAAAAGACCTTATATTACTCAACAATAGATTTTTTATTCACCCAACTGTTTTTGTTATCACTAAGACCTAACCATTTTACAAATAGTTTATTTCCTTTTTTTCTTATAACTTTTTCGATTAAATATACATTCGGGTATTTCGTTTTTTGCAACTCTTCTTGGTAAAATGAACCCAATATATTATGCTTTTCTTGATCTTCTATATTATATGTTACCGGGTTGGTTCTATTTACATTTTTAATTTTAAAAATTTCAGTTGACCAGTTAGGTGTATAACCTTTTTCAAAACAGCTCTTATATTTACTTATTCTTACATAATCACCTACTTTAAATTTATTTTTGCGTTTCTTTAATGGTCTTTTATAAAAAATCCTAATATTATTTTTAACTAGGTTCTCATTTTTCTTATTAACATCTACTGGTCTAAATTTGGTAACACTGTGCAGAGTATTATTGTATGATTTTAAGGCGCCCTCCAAAGTTTTTCCTTTCCATTTATAATTACCGTTGTAATTGAAACATTGATGTAGTTTATTCTTTAATGTTCTTATAAACCTTTCTACAATTGAAGCTTTTTTAGTTGAGTACGATGAGTAATGGTTTATATTAAGTGAGTTCATAAGTTTTTGAAATTCATCATTATAAAATTCAGTTCCCATGTCAGTTTGTAAGTTGTTAGGACTATGCCCACTTGATTTTAGAATTTCAGTAAACGCTTCAACAACTTCTTTCTTTGTTTTAGTTTTTAGTGGTATCGCCCAAGCATATTTAGCAAAGCAATCGATAACCACTAAAATAAACGTAAATCCATTATTGTACTTTTTAAACGCCTTCAGATCGATTAGGTCGGCTTGCCATAGGTCATCTATACCTTTTAAAACAACAGAACGTCGAACAAAATTTCGACGAGCTGGTTTATGAATCTCATCAACCACCTTTTGCTTTGACATCTTACGGCCTAATTTTCAATTTGTTATAAATAGTCAATCTATTGATGTAGTCTATAGTACAAAATGTTTGTTCAATTCGGTTTATGTTTTGCCTAATATCTAATTTTACGCCTTCTAAATCAGATTTATAAGCATCTAACAAAGCTTTAAATTCTCCTTTTGTGATATAATTTGCAGTCTTTCTATCCACATATTCTTTATTGGTTGCATCATCAGGAACTACAGGTTCTTTAACTCCAGTTAATCTTGATGATTGTGCATTAAATTCGCCTGTGGAAGTCTTAGTTAAATAGTTTTCTGAATTATTTAATATCTCCGATACACGTAATCTTTTATGAACATGGTGACCGAATTTATCTATGTTCATATTAAACACACGTCTGTCGTGTACAATTGCCGAAAATAATATAAAATAAATAACTAACTACTTTTAATTTATAATACCACTTTCTCGTAATTCTTCGAGAATTGATATGATTTCATTATCTAGACCAGTGTTGCCAGCATCTTTGGATGCAATCAACAACTGCAATCTTTCAACTAGTTCATTAGGATCATCCCAATAAACATAATCTGTATTTTTTTTCATTCTCTTTTTTAAAATCAATCCTTCACCTTCACTAACGTTGCCTACAACACTAGCAGTCGAAGATATAGAAGACGAGGAAGGCTTACGTAACTTAAATAGCGGTTTTATAATCTGTAAATAGGTTCGACCTTTATTTGTCTTTATTGGTTTTCTAGGATCAAAATCTCTTCTATGAGCATTTGTTTCTAAAAGCAGAGCTTTGTATGCTTGACGATCTTCATCTGTTACCAATTCCAGTTGGGGTACTTTTTTGAATAATATTTCGCTAAGACCAGGCGTTTTGTTGTATTTAAGTCCTCCTACTAATATTGTATCATCATCATTGTTTATGATAACACGAGATGTGCCCATCATTAGTTTGCCACGATCTATTCTGATTCCGAACGGAACATCCTCATATATGTCTGAAGAAAGCGACCACGAAGAAGTATTTTTTGTTGGGCTAGGCACTGATTCAATTGTCCTAAATGACAGATTGCTGGTGTTAATTTTATTACCATTTTCAATATCATCAATATCGACTTCTTCGTCAGAAATATCTTGCCGGTAATCGTTATCTGATTTACGAATTTTAAGTGTTTTATTGAAATGTGAATCCACTGAAGAATTTTGATCTTTTTCATAACTCTGTGTTGGTGTATCGTCCAAAGATACATTGCGGTTCTTTCCATTAATTATCTCATGTAATGGGTTGGTAATGGGCTTAAAGACAGTTTCTAATAATTTTTCATTATGAGAATCGGTGGAACGCATATCCTTTATCTTTCTTTTAACAGCATCAGCTACTTGCACGATCTGTGTTTTTAATTCTTTTTCCATAATGAATTAAATAATATTCGTTTACAATGTATTGCTGACGCAATCGCAGGTCAAGTGAATATATCTGTTAATGAAAACCTATTTATATCAAATCATTTAATTGGTATCGAAGGTTACAAAAGTATCGAAATTCATCCTGTAACAACCATTGTTTTTATTACAGTCTTTATTGATTACTACATAATTGTAAGGTGTCGACCATATTTTTGAACTCATTTCTCGAAACTCGGACCAGGTCATGTCTGTGTTAACATGTTCATCATAAACATGACGTAAATTAATGTCATCCTGTTTGAATAGAACTAACAGGTTTGTATTATCTCTAATTAGCTGTTTAGGAATTTTGCTGTAAGTTTGATTCAAATAAAAACAATCTATAGATTTATGTCTACCCATAGCAAAATAATCCCGAATGTTTGATTGGTTCTCGCAGGCAACATCATCGAATATTATTACCGAATTTGGTTTTGCATCATGAGGGCTCAGTATGAGTTCATTGTCTTGATATTTCGCAAAGGTTATGTCGGGTACTAAATTGAAAACATTTTCTAGATATTTATATTTAGGTTGGTATAATGTTTTAGAATAAAGGTAAACGTTTTTGAATCTTAAACCATTTTCATGCAACAGAAGACCTATAACAACATTTGTTTTCCCACAATTTGACGGGCCACAAATTATACATCGAATTGTATTAGGTAAGAGAGTCCCATGTCTGTGAACAACCGTTTCCGCGTCAGAACAAATTTTTGGCAGAATTAATCTCTGACGTTGCTCAATAAATTTCATCGTACAAGCTGTAATCGTATAAACTGCCTTTGACAGAATGACACATATTTATGATATCCACATTTATATACAAACATGCGATGTTTAACGTAACAGTTTCAAAACAACAACTGTACGGTGTATTGCACTGTACACTGTTAATCGCATGCGATCAGTGGAAACGTGTGAGCTGAGCGAGCGGTAAGATTTATTTGAAGATGTCTCCATTTATTTTATGGTAGGTGATTTTTGGGAATTCTAAAGCATATATATCTATAATATTTGTAAAATATACAGACTAGTATTTTCATTTTTCATGCAACCAAAAATACTAACACGACAATGATCGAGCGACAGCGAGATCAGAGTGTTAGTATTTTTGGTTGCATGAAAAATGAAAATACTAGTCTGTATATTTTACAAACATTATAGATATATATGTTTTATAATTCCCAATAATCACCTACTGTAAAGTGTAGGTCCAGGGGCCTTACCGCCGAAGCTGAAGTCAAGCTGTGGAATGTACTGCCTGTCGAGGTTTTCTCAGGAGACTACAGCATGGAGTTCTTCAAAAAGGGCGTGATTAGTGTCGGCAACGCGCGTGTGATGGCTCTGATGTTACAGACGTTCATAGGATTTGGTTACTGCTTTCCATCAAGCGGTCAGTATGCTTGTTTACAACTTTACTAGTAATTATTAAACGTGGGAGTGGGGCCTTTCAGCATCGACAAGCTCTGCACTGTTGTAATTAGATGGCAGTCGTTAGCCAAGTGGCCTTAGGCGGCTTGAAAACTCTGGTCTTCGCCATCCCGCAGTTGAACCCCGTGGTGGAGTAAACGGTTTAATCGACAAAAAATCACTTAAGACGTGTGCCTTATTTCGGCACTGCCCAGGTCTCAGAACTTGATTTTAACTCTTTGAGTCGATTTATACTCAAAGTTTTAACTAGACAAAAAATTAGTCGTTAATTTGTCGAAATTTGTCGCCCAAAGCAAAAAATTTGTCGGTCTCCCGTTAAAGAGTTATGAGGTTTTTTTTGTGGATGTTTGCTATGTTTTGTAATAATTTTGTTGTCCAATAGATCCCACTCGGGATCTATTGGACTACAAAACATAGCGAAGATATAATATAAGCTTATTTCGGCACTGCCACAAAAAAAACCTTATAACTCTTTAACGGGAGACCGACAAATTTTTTGCTTTGGGCGACAAATTTCGACAAATTAACGACAAATTTTTTGTCTAGTTAAAATTAAGATCTGAGACCTGGGCAGTGCCGAAAAAAGGCACACCAAGTATCAGAATTAGTCGACCTCCCGTTAAAAAGTTATAAGTATTTTTTTGTGGCAGTGCCGAAATAAACCTTATTTCGGCACTGGTCAAAGAAACTACACCACCTAGCGAAAATCTGATTTCACCCAGATGTTGCCTTGAATTTGTCGGAAATAAAACACAACTGATCGATGCGTAATTAAAAAGTTACACGTCGGTCGGGCAGTGCCGAAATAAGGCACACGATTTGAAAACGCCCGATTCTACAAATGTCAGATTATATAAATGTCAATATACAAAAAATCACTTAGGACCAATGCGATTAATACTAGGGCAGGGTGTAAGTTTATATTTGAAAAAAAAATTGGAAAAAAGTATAATTTGGTTTATTATTATAATCAGTCATCAATTTTGTAAAAAAAAACAAAACTTCACTTATAACAGAAAATATCTGTATTAGTCGTAGTGAATTTTTGTACACGCTCTTAGGAAAATTATTATATTGCAATTATAACAAAAATCTGACTTTAGTAGAATCTGGCATTATTAGAATCAGGCGTTTATAGAATCTGGTATTCATAGAATCTGACGTTTTAAACAAGCCAGACATTTCCAGAATCTGACATTTGTCGACTAAAGCAGAGTTTATCTAGATAAATATTTTTGGACAATTTACACAACGCCATCTAGTCCCTGATTAAGCGCAAAGTTTGTCTTATAGGTAATAGACAACTGACAAATGTACTTAAAACATTTTTTTGTAAATACATACTTATAATACTTACATAGAAAATAGTATATTATACTTTATTATAAAATATTATACTTTAAACCCCTTCGGTTGAGTAGAAGCCCGGTAATCTCATCATTAGGATGAATAGCGGTTGCAGACGATGTTTCGTGTGAAGTGGGGGGATGAAAAAATAAAACAAAATGTCGATAAAAATGCGTATTCTTATATTGTAAGCGACTTACAAATAGAGATTACAATGTCGTGTAATTTACATCAAGTTTGCATCCAAATATATTCGTGACAGTAAATTGAGATGCAGCACACAACAATGCCCTCAGTAGGTGTGAATTGGGGATTCAAAAACAAAAATTGTTTTTGAACACCCAATTCAAAAACAATTTATCGTTTTTGAAGCATGTAAGTAGTTAGTGTGTGTTGTTGTATAATATGTTTTGAGACCAAAGAACAATTTATTTTACCTCACTATTTGTTCCTAGGTATCAATTGAGTGTTTAATTGATTTTTTTGTTTCTGAATTGAAGATTTCAAAAACAATTTATTATTTTTAAATCTCCAATTCACACCTACTGCCCTCTCTGCAATGACCTATGGTGCAGAGACTTGGACACTGACCATCGGACTGGTCCACAAGCTAAAGATCGCACAACGAGCGATGGAGAGGGCCATGTTATCGGGTTTCTCGAGTTTTTTCTTCGCGTTCAATCATGTCAACGTAAACAAACTAACCAATAGAGAAGAACTCTCATGTTGTGAATTTATAAGACGCGTGTTACATATCAAAATTATGTGGCTTACCTGCTCACGTTTTGAAGTGAGCAACCCGGCTAATTTTAATATGTAACACGCGTCTGGTAAATTCACAATATGATAATTTTTCTCAATTTGGTCGGCTTGTAAACGTTCGAATGTGGCCAAAAAACTCGCACTCTAAGCTCGCACAGTTTTACCCAGCTAACTAAAAAGTCGGTTGGATCTATTCTGCATTACAGGGTCCGATTACATAAACTAAACATGGTCTTATTATACATTTTTCAATCACAAACGAATAATGCTGCTTTATCAATGCAACAATATCTCTTTCACTTTAACATGCTATTAATGTAGACTTATAACTTTCTAGACATGACCCATACTTTTATAGATCTATATAAAAATACCATGCGGGCGATGTTACATACTTTTGTTTCTTTTTCCGTATACCAAATAAATTAGAAATTTTGCTGTTTTTAAATATCTTCAATCTAATTCACTGTCACAATATACACAATATGAGAAAATCGATAAAAAAAACCTAGCGAATCAAACTCATCTACTTTATATAAACTTAAAAATACCGAATTAGGTACTAAATGACTTAAAACTAGTGAAAGAACGTAAGTATAAAAATTTTGAAGGAAATAAAAAAAAGAAACGCTCCAGCGCACAAAAGTAAGCAATTTAAATATTGAGTGATTCCCTACATTCTCTATTAATTATGCCTTTTACATAAATATTCTTTTTTTTATATTTTTTTTTCATCACAGCACGAAACGTGAAATCGCATACATATATATAAACATACAAAATTTGTATTTAATTATTTCGTTACGTTGAGTGATCGCCAGAGAGGGAAAGATACGTGCGAGGTTATTTCTTACAGAAATTTCAGAGATTTCTGGTGTCGACAATACCGGAATTCTCCGGTACCCCCTAAGAACCGGTAACGATTGGACATTCGACCAAATATCGCTCAAGATTAATCGTCTCAAATGTACCTAAACAGTGTTTTCTCTGCATGTCCCGTCGAAAATACCAGTAACATACACCATGTCCCCATGTAAAGCGATTGCTTCAAGCAACGAAAACCCTCAGTTCACTTACTTTTTATTAAAAAAAGAAATTCGTTTTCTTTCACAGCAAAGTTGCTTTTAGTGAATTGATTCAGGTGTTATTTTGCGGAAGTCAAATTTACAGGCAACTTGATCTACACTACTTTGGTGGCGGAAGCACGCAAAGTAGTGTAGATCAAATTGCCTGTAAAGTTGACTTTTGTTACTACCCACAAATCAAGTAATTTATGAATTATCCTTAACAAAAATAAGTGAACTTTTAACAAAACGTTAAAATTGATATGAAGAGTGAAATTCAACATCCAAGACATTATTCTAAGCCTGCGATAAAAATCTGAGTTATTCAAGTTAAAAATATAAATCGAACATACACGCTCTTTAGCAGAAAGAATTTCCGTGTTGGTAACCAAGCGAGACGCCACTAACATATAGTAGAACACGAAACTACGGCACAATTACGCGACTACAGACCACTAAACCTATTAAATACCTTATAAACGATTTTAGCGTACAAAGTGGCGCCATCTACGTCTTCCTTAGTAAATTTTGCAGCGCAACATTATATTTTTAATTTGAATAAAGTAAGTTTGAAATCTTAAAAACGAAACAAAAATCAATACACTTATAGACTAGTGTTTTCATACAAAAATACGGATAGAGGAAAGTCTAAAGATCTTATCAATTATTTTAATATTTCAATTCTGGACATTGTCGAGTCTATGGTGTATTATAGTTTCAAATTAAATCGGTTCCCTTTTCCCTGATAACCCAGATAAGGAGGAATATAGATCAATAATTATCGACAAAAATAATATAAATATATGTTCTAGTTTCTTTCCTGAATTAAGATTTTTAATTTTCACTAAGGAAAAGCTCCATGTATATTGAAAAAATCGGGGGAAAAAAACACATTTTGGTATCGTATTCTCTTCGCTTACTAAGTGACACGATTATTTTTTTATTTCAACGAAATCCACCGATTACTTTGAAAGAAATAGATATTTCACAGTCCTTAGTGAAAAATAAAAATCTTAATTTATGATAAAAAATAATTGAAAACATTGTATTTTTATTTATGGAAAAAAAAAATTGTGGATATTTTTTGATAATTTTCACCCCCTTCCAGAATACACTTTATCATAGAGAAATTGTAGCTATAGAAAAAATAGCGCGTCATCTTTTACTTTAACCTCTGTAAATGATAGCCAGCGCTAGATGGCGCTTATCTCACATATTTGAAGCCGACTCGAGCAACGAAACGTTAAAATCATTGACAACCATAGACAAGAAAATCGAGAGTAATCGAAAAATACAAATGTGACGTAAGACTACAAAATACACTTTTTTTTTACTTTTTTCTTTAATCTATCCATCTGGACTTACAGTCGAACATTGTAACATTATTATCTTATATTTTTTTAGCCTATAAGAACTAATACGCTCAAGTTATCTTTCGCCAAAGGAATATTACAACAACAAAATATTACATCCAATACACTATATAAATACATAATATATAAATAAATACTCCTAGATAAATCACACACTGCCATCTAGTACCAAACTAAGCAAAGCTTATATGGGTACTAGGTAACTGATGTTATACTTAAATACATTTTTTTGTAAATACATAGAAAACACCCAGAACAAGACAAACAGACATGTTCATGCACACAAATGTTTGTCTTGTTCGGGGATCGAACCCGTGACCTCGGAGTCAAGTGGCCATGGGTCGCCATTCGACCACCGTGTTCGTCTATACTATAGTCTCATCTAGCGAAATTTAACTAAGCCTATATATTTTTTAATTAACTAAAGCAATTTTTATTCCTAAAAATAAATTTAAGATAAATAATATTTTTTTCTGTAGACTAAAATAAAATATAAAACAATATTGTTACAATTCATATTTTATTATAATAATAAAATACTTTCATTTGCATAAAACGACTGAAAATTATTATGAAATACTTTAGGTGTGCATCCACTTGACTGTTCCGTCGGCCAATGCACGTAGTGCATGCAACGAATTTACGTCCACCTGAGAAAATGCCATAAAGCAGAGGTTCCCAACCGGTGGTCCGCTAACAACCAGTGGTCCGTGAGAGGTAAACTATGGTCCGTGATACAAACTTATAATGAAAGAGATTGACCACTATTATACGAAATACTGAAATCTCCACTTATAGAATAATGGATTTATATGACAGTTGGGGACTTTACACCCAACAAAATCCTTGTAGTGGTCAGCGAACAAAAAAGGTTGGGAACCACTGCCATATAGAGATAGACGGAGGGGTCAACTTGATGGAATGTGGTCACCACCGCCCATAGCAACCAGCAACAGCATGGTGCAGCAGCCGATCGGGTCTCAGCGTTTTAAGGGAAAACATTACTCAGTTCTTTAGCAACTTTCCTTAGCAGCATGGAGGGGGTCCATGCTGCTAAGGGAAGTTGGTGCCGCAATTTTTTCAATTTTAATACGTGTGTTAATAGTTTCTCAAGTATGTTTTTTTTATTACTATCCGTCATTTATTTTGTAGTAACTCCTAGAATCGACGAGCCTGCATTAAAAGGTTAATTAATGTGGAAGAAGCAAAGGTGTGTTAGGATCAGTGCACCTGACGTTCCGTAGTCTCTGCCCACCTCAACGGGAGACAGGCGCGATGGTAAGTAAGTAAGTAAATTCCCAGACTGTCACGTTTGCCACTGGCCAGTGACAATTAGTGTCCACGATAATTTCCAGCCGATATAGCAATGAACCCCGTCACTACGTCAGTCTTGTACGTTCTAGTTGATAACAATGAGCCTGGGCGGCAGCATGCCTCTCCTACTCAGCCACACGCTGTAACAAACATACGTACAATTTATATATATATTCATTAATATAAAACATATGACAAACGAGACAATTCGTTTTTCATTGTTATACAATGGTAATATTTATTTTTTATAAATTCATACTTTTAAAATGGATCGTCCATAAAACACGGCGGACATAATATGTCCGTCGATCTCAATCGCAGATCAATCAATCGTCGATCGCAGATCGTTCTAGTTTTATGTATTTTACGTTACTGATAGAGATTTTATAATAGGCTATTTTCCAATGTTTAAAAATTGTATAAATTATTTTATCTAATCTCATACTGAAAATTACACATTAAAAAACTAAACACAGTATCTTAATGACAGTCTTTACGCACAAGCTATCAAAATAAATTTAAAAAGTTATTTTTCGATACAGCTCTTCTATGGACAACTGTATCGTAAAATAACTTTTTTACCATTTCGATACAGCTTCAGCACTGGATACAGGTATTTTAAACAGGTTGCAATGCAAATAAATTGCAACTATGCAAAATTTTTCTACATAATCTGTGAACGCGGCGTCGCGCATGCGCACTACACATGCTCGATCTGCAAATGGATTTATAAGTAAGAATTATAGCTGTTAAATTAACTTCATAGTTGTATTTAAAATATTATTATCATATATTTCATGAGATTAGATAAAGTAGTGTATGAAACTGCACATAATTAGGTATTAAAATACTCGTGTGGTCTATTAAAACATTCGCCTTTGGCTCATGTTTTAAACTCACACTCGTATTTTAATAACCCTTATTATGCAACAGTTTCATAAACTACTATAACAATATCGTAAAATACACAAAACTATAAAGATCTGCAAACTTTAATTCTAATATCTTCAGTCAGACTTTTTTTTAGCGTCGATCAAAGTTTGGCGGGAAAGTCCATTTTAAAAGTATGAAATTATTAAAAAATAATATTTCCATTGGAGGAGCAATAAAAAATGCTATAACTTTTATTATCATACTAATCACACAAACGTAATATTTAACATAGCTGTCGTACAAATTTCTGATTTGATGCATACAAAATACAAATCTGTGACGTCATAATTCGGTAGTCTTTTGTATGGAGCGTTTTGGGGCAGTCTACAAATTGTGATTTTCAAATTACCATATCTCGAGAGATTTTTGTGCTATCGAAGTAATTCTTTCACCTATGGTTATATTATGGAGACGTCCCTACATATCAAACCGAAAAAAATGTTAGTCAAATAGCCTATTGTAGAACTTTGTTCAGATGCCTATTGCACAACGTGTTGATCGACTCCTAAGTTCTAACTACTTTTTAGGGGATGCAGGTGTACTGCAGTATAATTGAGTACATACCCGATGCCAGCGCCCAGCAGCAGCGAGACCAGGTTGGTGACGAGCACGGCGGCGATGGCGCCCCGGCTGAACAGGCATTTACGTCTCACCGAGAGACAGTGACTCTGAAACAAACAGATACGTTGAAACCATCCAGTATATAGACTCTAGTCTAGTCTCTAGTCGAGCAGAGCATCATCATCATCAGGCCATTTTAGTCTCCACTACAGGAGCACGACCCTCTCTCGTCCGTCCGAGACAGAAGGAGGATTTGGCCTACACTCCCCACGCTGGCCAGACGGGTTGGGGAGGCGAGCAGAGCATGGAAACCAGGATTGAAAAACCCTCCCATCACCACCCTTCTGGTTCATATGGACAACTGTGTCAAAACGTCTACTTCCCAAATGGTCAACTTATAAAATTAACTTCCCAATTCGACAACTTCCCAAAATGACAACTTTCCTATTTTGTTGTTGTGCTGCGAGTGAGCCACACCACACGTGTGTTGTACGTGAAAACGTTATATGGAATAAAATTATCTTAAAATGGCAGCGCTGCCCCCTTCCCCGCACGCGATGTTCCATAGTCCTTACTTAACGTTATAAATTCTTTGATCCTTCATCTATCCAGTTGTTACATACAACAATTTTTTCAACCCCTACCCCTGCAAAGGCTAGAAAATCTGTAAATAAACGTTTATTTACAGATTTTCTAGCAAAAGAGTTTGCAGGTCTTCTTGGAGCAACTCGATAGCGGCGATGTACGTTGCCGCCAAAAAATCAATAACAAAATTTTATCGCAACGATAAGTAGTCTGATGTATTTTGAAATGTTTTCAAAAAGTAAAGGTAGGGGTTGAAAAAATTGTTGTAACACAATGGTGTGATTGAATTTTGGATGGAGATGATAGATATGTAGCTGCCACTACCAACTGTATCCCCCGATTTTAAAGACGAAGCAAGTAAAAGTAGTATAAAAAAAAACGCAACTCACTCGCAGGAACATAACAACCCTCATGGGAATAGTTATTTGGCCGCGATATTCTGTGAGGTAGGTATTTCTTCTAATATTTAATATAATATAATATTTCCTGGACAAATTAC
Source organism: Hypsopygia costalis (assembly GCA_937001555.2). Lineage (NCBI taxonomy): Eukaryota > Metazoa > Arthropoda > Insecta > Lepidoptera > Pyralidae > Hypsopygia > Hypsopygia costalis. Next base: position 10,212,281 of record OW443355.2, read on the forward strand.
ACACGGCCATCTAGTTCCAAACTAAGCAAAGCTTGTACTATGGGTACTAGATAACTGATATTATACTTAAGTACATTTTTTTTTGTAAATACATACATATAATACATAGAAAACACCCAGACCAAGACAAACAGACATGTTCATGCACACATATATTTGTCTTGTGTGGGAATCGAACCCGCACCCTCGGGAGTCAAAGTGGCCATTGCTAACCATTCGACCACCGAGCTCATCATTCAATTTAATTATAGCCTGGCAGACATGTGACTTTTTACGCGTCTGGCATGTTCAGACCCCTTAGAGGGTTGTTGTGTTCCTGCGAGTGAATGAGGTCACCAGAAAGGAAGTAGTTGCTGCGTTGGCAGCGGGGGTGGCGGCGCGTGAGCGATATTTTATGTTGCGAGCGTTATTATGGCTACGGTAACCGCTTTACATCAGGCGGGCCGTATGCTTATCTGCCACCCGACGTTTATACTAATAAAAAAAAAGTATACGAAGCATGAAAACCTAATTACTTAAGATCTTTTTTCAATGTACCTACATTTTAAGCAAAATAAATGATTCTAATTCTGGTCAGTATGAAAAATAACTAATTTATTACATTGACCATAACATATATACATTATAAAACATCGATCAGGCCTCCCCAACCCGTCTGCCCAGCGTGGGGAGTGTAGGCAAAATCCTCCTTCTGTCTGGGACGGGCGAGAGAGGGTCGTGCTCCTGTAGTGGAAGTACTAAAATGACCTGATGATGATGATATATACGGATAAAATATCGACAATTCCATGAACTTGTATGTATGATGTACCTGTTGCATGGCGGGCACAGCCAGCTGCTGCTCCAGCACTTCGATGGAGGAGGTAGCTGATGGAGGGCCGCGCGCGCTCTGAGGGTGCTTGAACCGCCAGTCTCTGGAAATAGAGCATTTTTTTACATACCTGCATATATGTATGAGGGGGGGGGGGGGGGGGGCAAACGAGCATGCGGGTAACCTGTTGGAAAGCAATCACCACCGCTCATGGAGATCAGCAACACCAAAGGGTCGCTGATCCGATGCCAGCCTTTTAAGGAAATTACAGACTCTATTCCTGAAGGCTCCCATGTCGTAATTGTTCGGAAATACCGCTGAGGGATGTACATCAAATACCACTGTATTAGTAGTTTATTAAACTAAGGGGTAGGACACATTTGACGCAAATGACGGCACACATGTACAGGACAGGGGCCCCACCACACATTCCCACTACACCACTGTGTCTCCTGTGTAGCCAGGATTAACAGCGGCGACCGCCAAAAAAGGCAATGAACAGTGAAGTCCATTGCAGTCCCGGGGGTAAAACTACGGCTGGAACTCACAACGAATTTAATCAGAAGAAATTAGTAGGAGTAGGAAGTTTTTGGAATTTGACTTCCGACTTGGGTTCAGATATATGTGCTTTCACGAATATACCTACGGCAAACTGCCCCCTTACCACCATCTCTTGAAATGAATAAGCGACTCTATTTCAAATTGAATAGAGTCGCTTATTAATTGGTATGAATAATCATTCTATTCAGTTATTGAATCGCAATAAGAGATGGTGGTAAGGGGGCTGTATAATAGTTTGTTGTGTATTATACTTACTTGGGTGGTAGCTGGTCGGGCCGACTGCTCCATTCCCACACCCAGTCGTTGGAATCATCCTGAAATAAACAAAAATATTCATTAATATTATGAGAAAAGTCGTCGGATGGAGGATTTAAAGGATGGCAACGGATCTGCGACCCCTTGGTGTTGCAGGTATCCAAGGGCTGTTATTATTGCTTTCCACCAGGTGACGCAAGTGCTTGTTTGCCCCCTCTTTCATAATAAAAAAATGGGCGTTTTACAGAAGTTTTTTCTTTCTATGTCCGGTTCGTAACCCACAGACCCAACGATTCCCAAAGTAGTTTATATCGATCCCTGGGGTTCTTCATGATATGCGAGGGATCGTACAAATTCATCTATTAGTCGAAAGGGTTCGAAAGTTCGGTTTTTTTTAAATACATTTTGTAGTATCTCCAAGAACAAAAAGTACCAAAGTTTGATATTTATTGTGTTATTTTGATAAAAAGTTTCTATACCACGAACGGTGAAACTATGGTATCAACTTCACTCGGCGGTATTTCCGAACAATTACGACATGGGAAGCTGGCAACAGATCGACGACCCCTTAGTGCTGCTGATCTCCACGGGCGGTGGCGTATAGGCGCGTACGAATTCGCGGGCGCAAGCTAGTCGTTTACATAAGGTTCATCACCATCTTTGAACCAAAGTCAACCTCACCTGCACGTTGTGCACCATGCTGACTGACAGAAGAGGCTCTGGCGAAAAGAGAAGTAGGGCCTAGCGTATTTCTTAAGCTGCCCGACTGGGGAAATACCTCCACCTCAGAGAATACCGCAGCCAAATAAGAATTCTCTTCAGAATTATGTAATCCAGCAAGTGAGTGAGGTCACCAGAAAGAAAGAAACTAAGGACTATAGGCCGGCAACGGATCGGCGACTCCTTGGTGTTGCTGATCTCCATGGGAGGTGGTTATTACTTACCATTAGGTGGCCCACATGCTCGTTTGCCCCCCTTCTCATATAAAAAAATAGAGTGAAATAAACAGTTTCGAAAATTTAAAAACTGAGGTACTATTATACTGTCCTGTCGCGAATTATCTAGAATGAAACCTTCTAGAATGGTCGCCGCATACTTCGCTGCAAGCAATAACGAACCGTATGTCATAACATTCATAACACTATGACATGAAAATGTTCGAGACGTTACGAAGGGAAGTACATACATGTACATACGAGAACATTCGGGAACCCTTGCCGGCCGCCGCGGCGCATAGGAGTTCAGTTTGGTCTTCGGAAGGGTAAACTTCGAGCGAATCTACCTGCGAGACAAGTGATAACCTGCGACCTCAGCGATACTATTGGACTTCGATTTGACCTGCGATTTGGAATCTTCGTGTGGACTTCGTGTTGTGAAGACCTGCAGACCATACCCTGCGTGAATAAATCCTTGGAAGTTGTCATTGGCGTTTTACATTCAAATCTAGAACCCTAGCATGTAACAAGTAAAAATACTAATTATTATTGAAATAGTTCGTACCTATAGTAGATTTCGGTCAACTTTCCAGTACATTATAAACATTTTAAAAATGGAAAAATTCACCTCCTCGCCTACGTGGGATTTGAACCCACGACCTCTCGATTACCGGTCGAGTGCTCTTCCAACTGCTTTGGCCGATCCGTTGCCAGCCTTATACACCTTCCTTTCTTTCTTTGTTTTTAATATTGTATTCTCACCTTCCAGCAGTTGATATAGACTCCGTTAAGTTCGTCTTCTGTGGACGGCTCCAAGTTCGGACTGTTGGGTGGTGACTTTGGACTGGAATGAAAAGAAAAAAATATTCTTAGACTAATAATAAAAAATAAATATTCCTTGACAAATTACACAGAGCCATGTAATTCCAAATTAAGCAAAGCTACTATGGGTAGGTAATAGATACCTGGGGGGCTAGCCAAATGGCAGTTCGCGAAGTAGAAAAGCGTGGAGCTCATACTAAAATGTTCGAATTGACAAAATGTCACGTGATCTATCTAACGTTCGTTACGCTACGAATTACACTTGGCTAGGGGGGCTGATCTTCGTCTAGTCGTGCACTCTTGAGTGGTCGTGGTTACAATTCGGTCGATTCTTGTGTAACCGCTGTTCTTGTGATTCGCCGCCGTGCAGTTCTTCTATGTCTAGCGGTACTAGAGCAATCGTTAATAGTGGAGTGGGTCAGAGATTTAATCAGATCGGTCCATCGTGTTGGAGAACGCCCACGTGGATCTCTTGCCCTCCACTTTCCCCTGCACCAACAATCGTTCCATTGAGTCCTCATTGCGGTTGATGTGTCCAAAGAACTTGATGATAGAGGAGATAACTGATATATTATGTACATCATATATATCGACGGCGAAGTGCCAATATCTTCTAACTAACAAAGACAAAATTTCACAGAAAGTAAAAAAAACGTTTAGTTTCCTGAAATCTTAAAAAATAATAAATTCATTTGTACGGTGAATATACAAATATGGAAAGCTAAAGTTTCAATGAAATATAAATATACTGGAAATGTTATATTGAAATTGATTTTAAAGTGAATGGCATAAAGACAAAGGTTGACGAGCTCGGTGGTCGAATGGTTAGCAATGGCCACTTTGACTCCGAGGTCGTGGGTTCGATTCCCGCACAAGACAAACATTTGTGTGCATGAACATGTCTGTTTGTCTTGGTCTGGGTGTTTTCTATGTATTATAAGTATGTATTTACAAAAAAAAATGTATTTAAGTACATTTATCAGTTGTCTAGTACCCATAACACAAGCTTTGCGCTTAATTTGGGACTAGATGGCGCTGTGTAAATTGTCCAGAAACATTTATTTATTTATAAAGAAAGTCAATTTCTCGAAAAAAAATGTTAGATAGGAGGTATTGGCACTTCGCCGTCGATATATAAAATTCTCATGTCACAATGTTAGTTACCATACTCCTCGGAAACGGCTTGACGATCTCAAAAAAGTGTCTGGTAGCGGTTGGATGCGGAAAGCGGAGGATCGCATATGGTGGAAAGCATTGGGAAAGGCCTATATCCAACAGTGGGTAGATACAGGCTGATAATGATGATGAAAGATTTCTTTTTTTTTATACTACGTTGGATGGCAGACAAGCACACGGCCCACCTGATGTGAAGCGGTTACCGTAGCCATATTAACGCTCGCAACATAAAATATCGCTCGCGCGCTGCCAACCAGCAACTCCTTCCTTTCTGGTGACCTCACTCACTCGCAGGAACACAACAACGCTCAAGGGAATTGTTATTTGGCTGCGGTATTCTGTGAGGTGGAGGTACATTCCCCAGTCGGATAGCTTACAATTACGCTCCCTACCTCTCTTTTCGCCAGAGCTTCGTTTGTCAGTCAGCAGGGTGTACCGCGTGCAGGTGAAGTTGACTTTGGTTCAAAGATGGTGATGAACCACTTACACCCCAAAATTTCATGTTGTTATTGCAGTAAACCCGGGAGTGTATGCCTTGTTAAACACAAACAGATGCCATTGAAATGCCGGCGCCTGGCTGACCGCATGTAACGCGACACGCACAGACAAACACTTCATTATCTATAGATGAAACTGTTGGTAATTCCAGTCGCGACTATAAATAAATATCTCTGGGCAATTTACACAGCGCCATCTAGTCCCAAATTAAGCGCAAAACTTGTACTATGGGTACTAGACAACATTTGACGTACGTGCGTGCGTAGCTATTTCCTAAACGCGGGATATTTCGCGTCCCGCTCACACGCTGAGCGGGTTGGCATTGGCAACCGGGAACGGTTGGCAATCCCAGATCCTATATCTAGGGTTGCCAACCGTCCCGTTATACCTCTTTCCGGCACAGATTTTAGGGACCGGTTCTATAAAAGTTTTTTGAAAAAAATTATGAGTGAGCCTAAAGCTGACCCAAAAAAATATTTTTTTCCTTTTCATTCACAGGGGGGTCAGATACAAGGTGATTATCTCTGGTAACCACTGTGAAATAAGTACTCATACAATTCTCTTAATCTTATAATGAGAATGTTACATAAAAAAGAAAACAAATGAGTTATCATAATCAATATTTATGGTGATCACTAAATTAGGTTTTTCCATCACGGGTGCACAATGGAACCTTACATATTCTACAGCTCCACACGGTTCGCACCGGGACTTTTTTGGTGGTTTCCAACTGTGAAAATCCAGTATTTTGGAAATAAATTTTAGTCAATAAATTTTAGTTTTTAATCAAAGGTCGTACTTAACATCTGCGTATTCACGCATTTTATCGTAGTACATGCAATATTCAACGGATATCGGTACTCAGGGGCGCCGACTCCGTGGGTGCTCGGGGGCTCGAGCACCCACGAGAAATAAACAGTGGGTGCCGAGCACCCCTGAGAATAGACATCAGGAAACTGATCAGTAATCGCCTCTTAGGTATGGGCGTTTTTCATTACTCGACAACCCGTTTAGCGCAGTGGTTTAGAACGCCGGTTGAGACACAAGGGTCGCGGGTTCGATTACCGCACCAACACAAATGTTTGTCGAAGGAACAGATATTTGTGTTGGGTCTGGGTGTTTGTGGGTTTCACACTTTTTCGAGTCATCAAATGAGCATGAGCACCCATGAGGTTTTCTAAAAGCCGGCGCCCCTGTCGGTACTCGTCAAGACACGGTCAAAAATAGGTGGTTATCGCAAATGACCACCATGAAGAAAAGAGATACGCGGGACGTCCCGATTCTGAGACCCTTAACAAGACGTCAGCGGGACGTGAAATATCCCGCGTTTCGGACTATAACGACTGTCATTTAATGATAACAGCTGGAACTGATCACCGAGCTATTCCCATCATCCAGCTCCTCTAAACAATAAAATGTCACATTCTAATAATGCCAAATACCCATCTCGAGGTGACCCTCACCTGCCTTTGACGCTGGAGGCTCTCGAGTGCCTCACGGAGGAGTCCCGGCTCTCCCTCTGTGCCTCCCGAAGCAGTCGTATCTCCATCGTGGTCAACCCTGAGTTTAGCTCCACCCACGACTCTGCAACAAATACGAGTTATTATTACATTGTCATATTCACTTTTTCTTACATTTTTAAAAGTAAAATACTTTTAAAAATATATAAAAAACGGGGTACCCGCCGGTAGCGGAGCGAAGATCCCAAGCTACCGGTGGTATCATGTCAAAATAGGTTGTCTGTAAAGTCGGTTTACGGACGATAGTTTTACGTGATAACGTCCTAGGAAAACATCGGCCGACGGAGTGGAAGAGAGATAGATGCGTCACAAGCCGAACGCTTTGGTCAGTGGTGCCCAACTGGTATTGCTCCAAGGGCTATTTTGAAAATCCCGATACGCCACGCGGGCACCGACAAGTTAATAAAAAAAAATATTTTATTTATTATGTTAATATGTCACAATAGGCTTGTGACCCAATTTTTTTTTTCATTTGTTATTTAAAGACGTCACAATAATATAAATATAGGTGAAATAATTACTTCGATTGCATAAAAACTTCTCGAGATATGATAACTTGAAGATCACAATTTTTGGACTATCCCGAAAACGCTCCATACAAAAGGCCACCACGTTATGACGTCACACCGTGCTATTTTATATGCAATACAGTGTTGCCAGCTCGAATTTTAGAAAATTAGTAGATTATGTGCTAAATGTTGGTAGAAATTGGTAGAATGTAAAATGCAAAATTGGTAGATCTACCACCTCTCTCTTAATTTCGAATATTTTTGGTCATAGTGCCTTTTTATAGCTTTTCGTGGCGGAGTTCTCTGTGCATCGCTTTCGCTGCTCTCAAAATCCATTATATAAATGCACGCAACACAGAACAAACATAGTTATTTAGATTTAACAACAACACACAAAACAGGGCAAACCTCAGGAGCAAAGCAAAAATTCACATCAATATGTAAATGGACGCGAAATGGAGCGAACGGTTGCTGACAGCGGACTTTTTTTTTGTGGTTTATGGCTTGGATACTGCCTAGGTTTTTGCGCTCTGTCAGACTCACACTCAATGTACGCTTGACGCATCATCGCATGGCTCACGCAACACATTGCAACGTCGTCGATATAAAAAAATATTTCAAAATGGTGATATGTCATACTAATTTAAAAAATACTAAAAATAGGTAGTTTTACGGTCTAGGGTGGTAGATAGGTAGACTGAAGTGAAAATTGGTAGATCTACCAAAAAGTTGGTAGATATGACAACACTGATGCAATAAATCAGAAATTTGTACGACAGCTATGTTAAATATTGCGTTTATGTAGCGAGTGCCGTAACAAAAGTTATAGTATTTTTTATTGTTTCTACAATGGTAATATTTATTTTTTATAATTTCATACCTTTAAAATGGACTTTCCCACCAAACTTTGACCGGACATAAAACACGTCGGACATAAGTTATTAAAATTTTAAGATCGCAGATCGTTCTAGTTTTATGTATTTTACGTTACTGATAGAGACTCTTTATAATTTTGTAACATGGGCAACAAGCCCATTACTACAAAGCTAATGCGATGCTTGGCTGTTTAAATTTTCAGAAAGCTTCTTAAAGTCTGGTTTGTGTATTCCTTATCCGATTTTGTTTGCGGGCGCCTAGAAAACAGGCTGCGGGCGGTTGGGCACCATGGGCTTAGGCTGATCGTGCCTGTCTAGAGATGAACAAAATGATAGGCATTTACGTTAAATGCCCAATAAATGCCTAGTTTTGGGCATAAATAGGGAATTTATAAGTACTTTTTGGGCATTCATCGTAAATGCCCGGCATTTTGTCCATCTCAATGCCTGTCTATCAAGCGATAGACTGATGCTTTTTCCGCGCTCTCGCTTGCACGATCGGCTCAGGCAGAACGTGACAACGAGTCATGCTTTTTCGTGCGTGCAGCCGGCGTTTATCGATTTATAAGACGTTATCACGTCTAATCAATGACGAGCTCGGTGGTCGAATGGTTAGCAATGGCCACTTTGACTCCGAGGTCGCGGGTTCGATTCCAGCACAAGACAAACATTTGTGTGCACGAACATGTCTGTTTGTCTTGGTCTTTGTATTATATGTATGTATTTACGAAAAAAAAATGTATTTAAGTATTATATCAATTATCTAGTACCCATAGTACAAGATTTGCTTAGTTTGGGACTAGATGGCAGTGTGTAATTTGTCCAGGAATATTTATTTATTTAAAAAAAAGAAATAAAATCCATTGGACAACGTGTATAAATGAAATCATCCACGTCAATCTCAGTAGTAATACTGACTAACTAATTAGTATACCAAACCAAACACGGCCATAAATTTATAATTGTGATTGCAAACGTCCGGTCGTGTGGAAACAATAACGCGTTTGTATGTAGATAAAACTGTTTTAGCACAACACAGACGGACGGACCGCTTGTTTATGTACGTATAGTAGGTACTATGTATATTAACTTATTATTATTTAGATAACATTTGTCAATGCCACAAATAGACTGAAAAGTCGTTGTCATTGGACGAGCTCGGTGGCGTAGCGGTCAATGACGCGGCTTCGACACCAACGCTCGTGGGTTCGATTCCCACATAGGACAAACATTTGTGTGCATGAACATGTCTGTTTGTCTTGGTCTGGGTGTTTTCTATGTATTTAATGTATGCATTTAAAAAAATGTATTATAAGTATAATATCAGTAATCTAGTACCCTAGTATAGGCTTTGCTTAGTTTGGGACTAGATGGCGCTGTGTAATATGTCCAGGAATAATTATTTGTTTATATATATATGTTTATATATATATGGCCGTGTGGTTTCCGGCAGACTAGAATAGAATCACTCCGTCTCTGCCCGTGGATGTCGAACAAGGCGACTAAGGGAAATACATTATAAAACATCGATCAGGCCTCCCCAACCTGTCTGGCCAGCGTGGGGAGTGTAGGCCAAATCCTCCTTCCGTCTAGGACGGACGAGAGAGGGTCGTGCTGCTGTAGTGGAGACTAAAATGGACCTGATGATGATGATATATAGTAAAAAAAAAGCTGCTTTACGCGTTTGTGTCAGTTTACGAGTATTCATCCGAGTGTTTAATGCGAGTTTTCTGGTCACAGTCAACGTGTCAATGTTTACAAGCCGACCAGTGCTGAGTGCGAGTTTTTTAATCACGTTCGATAATATCAACGTAAACAAACCGACCAAATAGAGAAGTACTCTCATGTTGTGAATTTACCAGACACGTGTTACAAATCCAATTTAGCCGCGTTGCTCACTTCGAAATGTGAGCGGGTAAGCCACATAATTTTGATATGTAACACGCGTCTTATAAATTCACAACATGAGAGTTCTTCTCTATTTGGTCGGTTTGTTTACGTTGATATGATTTTGGGGTGTAAGTGGTTCTTCAACATCTTTAAACCAAAGCCAACTTCACCTGCGCGCGGTGCACCCTGTTGACTGACAAACGAAGCTCTGGCGAAAAGAGAGGTAGGGAGCGTAATTGTAAGCTACCCGACTGGGGAATGTACCTCTACCTCACAGAATACCGCAGCCAAATAACAATTCCCTTGAGGGTTGTTGTGTTCCTGCGAGTGCGTCATATAAATTCACAACATGAGAGTACTTATTTATTTGGTCGGTTTGTTTACGTTGACATGACCGAACGTGAATAAAAAACTCGCACTCAGCACTCAGATTGAGAAAAAGTTTCATATTATGTGGCTTACTTGCTCACATATTGAAGTGAGCAACCCGGCTAATTTGGATATGTAACACGCGTTACTCGTCGCGTACTAAAAAGTTTGGCAACTCCTATCTATGTCGCACTATTAAAAAGTGGAACGCGTTGCCGGCATATGTATTTCCTCAATCATACAATATGGGATCCTTCAAGAGAAGCGTGAAGAAGCATCTTATGGGCCAGCATGGCAGCGTCAACTGACAACACATCTAGGTCTCTTGTCCGTTGCCGTTGCGATTGGGGATCTTCTTTTCGCTTACCATCAGGCGAAGTGGAGCCAATATGCTGAGCTAATATAAAAAAAAAAAACCTGTCTGGTAAATTCACAGGATTACACGCTGGTCGTCGCAAACGCATTTCGTAATTAACGCAATTTGTCATCGCCGATCTTATAATTATTATACGTAATTGGTCACTTTCGCGATTCGTCACATATGCAATTGGTCATATACGCGATTCGTCATATACGCGGTTCGTCACAGACGCGGTTCGTCACAGACGCGGTTCGTCACAGACGCGGTTCGTAACAGACGCGGTTCGTCACAGACGCGGTTCGTCACAGACGCGGTTCGTCGTAGCTTTACCTATTAGGACGATTGTCAGATCACGAAAAAAATACTGTTGTTTTGTACTAAAAGTTGTTTTTTTTAGTGTACCAAACTCGCCCCCAAGAGGGAATGTGCCAATTATGTAACATGTACAATAGGATCGAAATTGGGTATGTCACAAATTGCGGTGGTGACGAACTGCGTATGTGACGATGTGCGTCTGTGGCGAACTGCGTAGGTTATAAAATATTGTGCTGTGCTTTGGTGACATGATATAACAATAATGTAAAAAATATAAACAATTAAGTATTGACATTTCACTAAATTTTGATAACATTACATAATGACATTTGTATTAAATTAACTTGACCATATTCTAGCATCGACATTATATAAAAAGCAGTATCTACTAGTCACACCACATAATTGTATAACAAGTATTTCTTTTTTTGCAAGTGTATACTTAGTAAGTTCCAAAACTTCTAATAAAATCGTGACATTATTGTAATTTTTGCACGCTGTTATATACAGCAGAATATGATGGACTATGTAACTTTAATACCATCTGTATATTACCCATATTCTTCGCAAATAAACTTTTGATTGATTGATTGATTGATTGGTGGCAAACTGCGTGTGTGACGAATGGCGTTTATGACGAACAGCGTTTATGTATGACGAATCCCGATTATGGCGAATAGCGTAATGTGACTTATTGCGTATGTGAGCGGGTATCTTATCTTATCTTGAAATGGGTCCAGTGCTGTAGCACCGGTGGCACGTCGACCCTGTCGGATCTTTTGTGCACTCCCTATCCTTTAGTAACTCTCCCCTGAGTGTCTTGAGACATATTCCATGTACTTTAGTACATCTTTAATTGAGAAGAGCCTGTAGTCCTCCAGGTCTGGGTATGCCTTTCCTAGGATTGCCATTCGTTTGCCAGCTAGAGCATCACATTGACACATCAAGTGCTTCATGGTCTCATAAGATTCCTTGCATGTTCTGCATTCTGGGCTATTGACAAGTCTCATCCTGTATAGGTGCCCATGGCAGGCATAATGTCCAGTCAGTGCTCCAAGGATGAGACGATGTGAGCGGGTAAGCCACATAATTTTGATATGTAACACGCGTCTTATAGATTCACAACATGAGAGTTCTTCCCCAGTCGCCCAGCTTACAAACACGCTGTACCCTACCTCTCTTTCGCTAGACCCTCTTTGACTAGTCGGCAGGGTGCACCACGTGCAGGTGAGCTTGGCTTTGACAATAAAAAAATCGTAGTTATCAATTATCTTACACCTCATAAACATAATAGTAAATCATTTTCTTTTACGACATCTAATAAATGATTGTATAAAAAAAACATAATTATTGTTTATCACTCAACATTGATGTACAAAAAAATGCCATTTGTTATTTATGTCATGCGCATAAGGTTGAATTTGCAAAAAACTATGTTTACGTCATTACTACGTGTATTTATTAGAGACACTTTTGGGTGCTGATTTTGTTTGATTTTTGTACATCAATGCCACTCAAGTTAAATATAAAATTCATAATTAAAAAAAAAAAAAAATCTATCTGAAATCTACGAACAAGTGTAGATTATTAAATTTCACGCGACAGAAACCGCGGTTGTGAGCTAATAATGAATAATTAACCGGACGCACACCGGGCAAACAGAAATTGCAGCCGCCATCTTTATACACAACGCGATCATAATCTGTGTAAGGATGCAATTACACTGTCATATAACAAGACAATTAAATAAAAAATAAAAAATAATTTTATCAAAAAATAACAGACTCCAAACATTACATTTATGTATGTAGATACAAGCTGATGATGATGAAAAAAATATGAGGCCAATCTGAAAGTATACCCTTTCAAATAAAAAAATATTTTTTCAAATCGGTTTATAAATCACGGAGAAATTAAGTAACAAACTATAAAAAAAATTGCTATAGGATCATATTGATCATTGACGACCTCCGTGTGGTCGAATGACTGGTCCACTTTGACTCCGGGGTCGCGGGTTCGATCCCCGCACAAGACAAGTATTTGTTTGCATGAGCATGTCTGTATGTCTTGGTCTTGGGTGTTTTCTTTGTATTATATGTACTAGCTGTTGCCGCGACTTCGTCCGCGTGAATATCAGTTATCGTTGTAAAACCATAGGAAATCAAGTACTTAACATAACCGTATACGGTTTTACGAAAAAAACTTATGGTGAATAATTTATGTAGGTACCTACGTACTAATTTTATACCTGCTTTCAAATTTTTTACAAATAATGCATTAATTGCAAACAAATTTGAGTACCTACCATAATCAAAGGTTATAGTGAGTCAATCTTAAAAGATGCTGTCGCGGACTTTTTTTTAGAACTTTTAAACAGGAGCAATTCCATCATACATCATTTTTGCGTAACTTCAACGCAGCGCACGCAACGAAAAAGACATATTTTTTTCCCATTTTTCATTGGTGCTTCGCTCCTATTGGTGGTAGCCTGATGTTATATAGCTTGATGTTATATGTTATATGTTTGAGATTAGCGTGTTCCAACAAACAAACTCTTCATCTTTATAATATTAATATAGATTTACAAAAACAAAAATGTATTTAAGTATAATATCAGTTGTCTAGTACCCGTAGTACAAGCTTTGCTTAGTTTAGGACAAGATGGCAGTGTGTAATTTGTCCAGGAATATTTATTTATTTATCATATTTTGCTGATAGTGTTTTGCAGCCTAAGTCATTGTTTGAAATGTTTCAGTTTGCGTGTTCAGGCCAATTCGTTCGCTGTTTTTTCTCCGGACAAGTGAGGGTCTAAAAAATCAACTGTCCTGTTTTAAGGAATGCAATCCCGCGAGATAACTTTAATCCCGGTATAATGCGAGATTGAATTTTTCAGTCACGCGGGATCTAAAATAAATCATGACATGTCCATCATTTCTAGAGTTATATTTAGAGTATATTATTCTGTGGTTATATCTTAAATAATAAACTACTTTTACAAGAAATCACTACTTTGTTTTCATCATCATCATCTCAGCCATTGAAAGTCCACTGCTGGACATAGGCCTCCCCTCCCGATCTCCAATAAGACCGGTTGGAAGCGGCTTGCATCCAGCGCGATCCTACGGTCTTAATAAGGTCGTCTGTCCACCTCGTGGGTGGACGTCCTACGCTGCGCTTGCCGGTACGTGGTCTCCACTCGAAAACCTTTCGACCCCATCGGTCATCCGTCCTCCGTGCTATGTGCCTGCCCACTGCCACTTCAACTTGCTAACTTACTTTGTTTTATAATAATATAATTCATAGGATATATAATAATTCATAAGCTAACACGTAAACAAACAATGTTGATTGGTTAACCGAGGTGTCAAAGTCGCTTAACGACTTACGCCGCTGTCGCGGACTTTTTTTAGAACTTTTAAAGAGGAACAATTCCATCATAATAAATGATTTTTGCGTAACTTCAACCGTTTACGGAAAAGGAATATTTTTTCCCATTTTTCATTGGTGCTCCGCTTTTATTATATTAGTATAATAGATTATCTGTAATCCCGCCAGTCTTGCGGGATCCCGCTCAGCTTTCAGTCGGGATTAGTAGGGTATATTGCTCGCGAATTCCCGGTATTTCAAGATCACGTTACTACATTCCCTAGTCCGGTTCCGAATCATCATACTTCTAATAGTCGTTAAAGATCGTTTAGATTTTTCAAAAACCAGTTTAAAGTAATTTAAGTGATTAAAACTCCGACAGCGGTTCTTAATTGTTTATAGTTTTGGTCATTTAGACAATTGAGTAGATTGAGATCAATTTGTTGCAGTAAATGGCTTTAAACATATAAGTTTTTTTAAACATATAAGTTGGTCAATGTAATAAACCAGTTATTATTCATACTGAACGATAATTGGTCAATGTGACGGTGGCGTAGCGGTCAATGACGCGGCTTCGACACCAACGCTCGTGGGTTCGATTCCCACATAGGACAAACATTTGTGTGCATGAACATGTCTGTTTGTCTTGGTCTGGGTGTTTTCTATGCATCATGAGTATGTATTTACAAAAAAAAATGTATTTACGTATGTTTATCATTGTCTAGTACCCATTAACACAAGCTTCGCTTACTTGGGGGCTAGATGGCGCTGTGTAATTTGTCTGACAATATTTATTTATTTATTTAATGTATTAAAACATGTTTTGGTTAGATTTGAGTTGATTTTTAGTTAGGTTAGGGTTTTCTTGTGTCCTGTCATCGGAAATTGGACCGCCGCGGAGCTCCGTCAACTTAAATGATGAATGGTGTGATGCCAAGTAAGCTTAATTATTAATAATTGACAATTTATTTTATTGGCCAGCCATTATAAATAATGACCAATTTATTTCATTGACTGTAACATAATATACTATGTTTGTATGAGACTGCCTATGAAAGAACAAAACGTTATACACAGAAAGGATCTATGTATAGGCTGGCAACGGTTCGGTGAACGGTGCCTCCCATCATATGACCCACATGCTCATTTGCCCCCCTGATATATATATATATATATATATATATATATATATATATATATATATATATAACGTTACCAAGCTGTAAAACTGTTTATAATAATAATAAATAAATAAATATTTCTGGACAATTTACACAGCGCCATCTAGTCCCAAATTAAGCGCAAAGCTACTGTGGGTATAGTACCCATGATAAGTGTACTCAAATATATTTCTTTTTTGTAAATACATACTTATAATCAGTGATCGGAATAGGTAGAGTGATTTGTTGTACTTGCGTAATGCTGTCATAATATAGACATCCTTTTTAATGAACTGTTATCGAAAAATTTCGGGATTTCGGGATTTCATTAAATATTATTTAGGTCGTGATTTAGTAGCCATTGTATTTGAAATTAGCGGTTACGACAGCAAAGCACTTTTAAGTAGTACTTTATTTACTATATGTTTGTGAAATTAAAAAAAAACTGATTGATTAACGGAATCCTATGTTTAGACTTAGCTTTGGAAAGCACGTAAAGCTAGACAACTTTACGTGCTTACCAAAGCAACCGGAACCCCGGATAATTAAAGCCTCAATAGTTTCGAAATCCCGAAATCCCCGAGGTATGTCCATATTAATATCAGCGTTTGAGATTATTGACCCTAAATCACTCTACCTATTCCGATCACTGCTTATAATACATATAAAATACCCAGACCAAGACAAACAGACATGTTCATGCACACAAATATTTGTCTTGTGCGGGGATCGAACCCGCGACCTCGGAGTCAAAGTGGCCATTGCCACACCATTGCTAACCATTCGACCACCGAGCTCGTCATTAATGTCAATGTTTAATAAGTTGTACCTGTCTGATGGCAGAGCCTCATTCGTTAGTAGGCAGGGTGCACCACGAGTAGGTTTAAGACTTTAGACAACTGGGAAAATGTAAGTTTTATTAAGTCCAGTGCCCTTTGTATAAATAAATGAATCACGACTTTCAATAACTGATAAGAGGGGGCCACCGCGTGCCTTAACCTCTGATAATGGCTGAAGATTGAACTGCGTCTTTTATACTGTACTTTGTAGAGATCGACACGAGATGAGCGGGCCTTATCATCATGAGCAAAAGATAGGGGGCTCACCACTATAAAAACTAAAATTTACGGTACTAAAAAGGTATTGAATATATATAAATAAATAATAATAAATATTGTCAGACAAATTACACAGCGCCATCTAGCCCCAAAGTACGCGAAGCTTGTGTTATGGGTACTAGACAACTGATAAACATACGTAAATACATTTTTTTTGTAAATACATACTTATGATACATAGAAAACACCCAGACTAAGACAAACAGACATGTTCATGCACACAAATGTTTGTCCTATGTGGGAATCGAACCCACGAGCGTTGGTGTCGAAGCCGCGTCATTGACCGCTACGCCACCGAGCTCGTCAATATATATAAATAAATAATTAAGATATATTGTCTCTATCTATGTGAAAAAAATGTGGTCCAGACAACCTGACGTCAGAATGTCTGACCACTTTCTTTTCATGTTTTTCCACTGCTCGTAGAGGTACTAAAAAAGTTAATTTAAGTATCAAATAGTATCAAAAAGGTAATGAATCTTGATAGTCTCCAAACATAAAATATCGCACTTGGTCCAGGGGTTCTGACGCTTACCTGTCTCTCCTGTGTAGCCAGGATTAACAGCAGGAACCGCCAAAAAGGCAATGAACAAGACTACGACTGCCTTGGAACTCACAACGAATTTAATCAGAAGAAATTAGTAGGAGTAGGAAGCTTTTGGAATTTGACTTCCCCTCTTTGCAATGTGAGAGACAGCAATATAATATAGTATAGTAAATATATAGCTAAAGATATATTTAAGTAGTTCATATCGGATAACTTAAAAAATATTTAAAAAAAAACACCTCCCGTTTAGGTGGGATTTGAACCCACGACCTCTCGATTACCGGTCGAGTGCTCTTCCAACTGAGCTGCCAGGAAGGATTGTGACTGTGGCGATTTTTTCCATTTTATATTCTACTGCTGTGAAGTCGTCGCAGTGTGGCGCCATCTACATATCAAATATCACACTTGCGATATTTAGTCTTGCGATATGATTTTCTATTTTGCAATCACAGATTACAAGTCAGTTACATGACGGACAGACAGATAAACACGCCTAGTTCGTTATTCATTATCATTACTAATGAACAGCCGTGACCTCCCTTATCGGTCTATGTTTCGCCAGCAGAACTCTTCATGATGAAAAACTAGTTTAGACGAGCTTGGTGGTCGAATGGTTAGCAATGGCCACTTTCGACTCCAAGGTCGCGGGTTCAATCCCCGCACAAGACAAATATTTGTGTGTATTAGAGGTGGGCGTTGAATGAACGAATCGTTTTTTTAAACTGTTTTTTGTGCGTGAACGATTAAACTAGTTTACAGTTCACCGATAAACTATTCTTCGACTGGTTGATGAGTCCGTTGCGTCGCGTCGCGATCGTCTCGTCTCGTGTAGTGATTTTACAAATGAGATTTTCGTTCGTTTACCCAGTCGACGCAACGAGACCGTTTACCGTCGACGATGAACTAGTTTAAAAAACAGTCTAATTTTCGACTAGTTTACGTCGTCGTCGACGTAAACTACTCGAAAATTAGACGTAAACGGTTTACGTTTACCAATCGCCTATGTGAAGAAATAGTCTTATCGACGACGACGTATACTAATCGAATAAAATTTGACTGTTTTTTAAACTAGTTTATCGTCGAAGGTAAACGGTCTCGTTGCGTCGACTGTAAAATCGTCGACGACCCACCACTAGCGTGCATGAACATGTCTGTTTGTTTACTATGTATTATATGTATGTATTTACAAAAAGAAAACGTATTTAAGTATAACATATAACATAAGAAAACATATAAATTTAACTGATCTAAGCGAAAAGAAATATCAGGTCCGAAAGGGTTATGCAAAGGAATTTATTATGCAAAGAGAGATCTTTTTAGAGGTTAAAATTAAAAATAGATAAAATATGGTACATTTGCAATTCACATACAGAGGAACAAGTTATGTAATATGTTAACAAAACCGGTGTAAGCAACAAGTCGGTGTTATTGAATAGTATTGAGCAGTGTTTTTCAAACTTTCTCGTGGCGCGACCCCATTAGTGTACCCTCCAAGGTTCGTAACTCGAGGGCCTACCGCCCAAGCTGAAATCGATTCCCATCGAATTTTTTGAATCATCATCATCAGGTCATCAGGCCTCCCCAATCCGTCTGGCCAGCGTGGGGTGTGTAGGCCAAATCCTCCTTCTGTCTGGGATGGACGAGAGAGGGTCGTGCTCCTGTAGTGGAGACTAAAAGTACCTGATGATGATGATGATGATGAATCTATCGGCTTTAAACCGGATGCTTGGGTAAATCCGATAAACACCCGTGTATATTACTTCAGATTGCTAACGACCACCGGTTTGGTAAATTTAAATGCTAAATGCTAATAAATAAAACAAACACGTACACGATTTATAAAAAAAAAACCGGACAAGTGCGAGTCGGACTCGCCCACCGAGGGTTCCGTAGGTACGTAGTATGATTATTAAATTTGATATTTTTCATTATAAATAAGAAATAATGCGTCGAAAAAAATAAATAAAATATATTTTGCAATGTGTACATCAAGCCCTTTCATATGATACCCCATTTGAACTAGTAGTTTCAATTTGAAATTTCGACACCCTATAAAAATATAGACCCCCCATTTTTTAAGATCTATTTACAAATGTATAGTTTTGAGATTTATTCCTGTACTTGTAGTCTATAACGATGTTACTTCCCAAATTTCATAGTTCTAGGTCAACGGGAAGTACCCTATAGGTTTTGATTCCCTTGAGTGTGTCGAAATATGCGTTTTTTGCTGAATAAACGGCCGTAACTTTTTTCTACGTAAACTTAGCAGTTTGATTTTTTTTTAACTTCATAGGACCGTAGACCTGAGTATACAGTTCAAATTTCAGCTTGATACCTCCACGCATTCTCGACATAGAAATTCTTGACAGACAGACCGACAGACAGACAGACAGACAGACAGACAGACAGACAGACGGACAACAAAGTGATCTTATAAGGGTTCCGTTTTTCCTTTTGAGGTTCGGAACCATAAAAAGGATAAGACATCCACAAAAACAGAAAAAAGTTGCAAATAAAGAATTTTTATTTCATTTTAAATGAAGTGTGAAATATTATTTATATTAATAATTACTGTCAATTAGTATTTATGGTAATGATAGTAATTACTAATTATTGAAAAATATGGCGTAATTAGTAAATTACTACCAATTACTATTTATAGTAATTAATAGTAAATTAGATTATTATTAATAATAATTAGTATTTAATAATAATTATTATTAAATACAAATTATTGAAAAATATGGCGTAATTAGTCATTACTACCAATTACTATTTATTTAAGTAAAAATTCTGTATTTATTTAATTGCAATACAGAATTTTTATTTCATTTTAAATGCAGTGAAAAATATGGCGTCATCATTATACAAATAATAATAAAGTAATTACTATTTATAATTACTATGTATATTATATAAAATGAATTATCAAATAATGTTTGTCTTATAACAAAAAAAATATTGCAAAAAAAACAGAAGTCAGAAACGAAAAACTTTTTTTTTATCTCAAAAAACAATGTTTACTTCGAAGTGATTTCAATCTACACAACTGATCTACCTCGATTAATATTCTCCATATATACAATAAGTATTATATATATATATATGTATATAAAATTCTCGTGTCACAGTTTTCGTTGCCATACTCCTCCGAAACGGCTTGACCGATTTTGATGAAATTTTTTGTGCTTATCCGGTATCTATGAGCATCGGCCAACATCTATTTTTCATCCCCCTAAATGTTAGGGGTAGTCCACCCCTAAATTTTTTTTATTTATATGGCAAAACAACGTTTGCCGGGTCAGCTAGTATATATGTATAAAAGTAAAGTAATTTTATAAAAATAAAAGACTCCAAAAATTACTCTACTATCGCACCACTAAAAAGTTAAAAACACTACCAGAACTGAATTTTATGATAGGGACCAATCTGGAAATAAAAAAAATAAAAAATAAAAAAATTTTTTTTCAAATCGGATTATAAATGACGGAGTAATGAAGTATATTTAAAAAAACAATCGATTTTGAGAGAACCTCTTCCTTTTTTGGAGACGGTTAATGAATCCCTAATTCCCTTGGTCATCACGCGGGAATGGCTGGGTGGATTTCGCTATTTCTTTTTATGTTGTATTTATTATTGTCAGAAGGTTCTTATGAAAGAAAAAAACCGGACAAGTGCGAGTCGGACTCGCCCACCGAGGGTTCCGTAGGTACGTAGTATCATTATTAAATTTGATATTTTTCATTATAAATAAGAAATCATGCGTCGAAAAAAATAAATAAAATATATTTTGCAATGTGTACATCAAGCCCTTTCATATGATACCCCATTTGAACTAGTAGTTTCAATTTGAAATTTCGACACCCTATAAAAAATATAGACCCCCTATTTTTTAAGATCTATTTACAATTGTATAGTTTTGAGATTTATTCCTGTACTTGTAGTCTATAACGATGTTACTTACCAAATTTCATAGTTCTAGGTCAACGGGAAGTACCCTATAGGTTTTGATACCCTTGAGTGTGTCGAAATATGCGTTTTTGCTGAATAAACGGCCGTAACTTTTTTCTACGTAAACTTAGCAGTTTGATTATTTTACAACTTCATGTGACCGTAGACCTGAGTATACAGTTCAAATTTCAGCTTGATACCTCCACGCATTCTCGACATAGAAATTCTTGACAGACAGACAGACAGACAGACAGACAGACAGACAGACAGACAGACGGACAACAAAGTGATCTTATAAGGGTTCCGTTTTTCCTTTTGAGGTACGGAACCCTAAAAATAGGAAAGTAACGTGGAAAATTAGAAAAATTAAGAAACCTGAACGATCACATTAACTTTACTAATGTAACTTTATGTCGTTTGACAGGACTGTCAGTCATTTGACAGATTGCACGAAACCAATTCGAATTCAATATTCATTGTAAAGAGGACAGGACAACGTCTGTCGGCTCAGCTAGAATAATAATGATAGTAATTACTAATTATTGAAAAATATGGCATTAGTTAGTACAGTGAAACTTGGTTAAGTGGAACCTGGATAAGTGAGAAACCTCCATAACTGGAACTCATGCTGAGGTCCCAACACTTTGGCACTGAATTATCTCTGTTAGTGGGACGAAGCAAACCTCTATATCTGGGATTCGTTCTTTCGATTTTATAGTGATAGTTACCTCTATAACTGAACAGCGATTGAATTGTAAATGCATTAACCTCTGTAACTGAGACAACATCAATTTATCCTCTAATATATACCTCTCTAATTTGGGCTATTTTGCGTTTAAATTTGTTATTTATTTGAAGTGATCAATTGGTGACCAAAGCATACTTGATAAAATTTATAACATCGAAAAACATCTGATGGCTGATACTTCCAAAATATAAACTAAAATGACAAATTTTTAAAATTGATACATTTTGTTTACATTTTTGTACCTACTATGTTGCAATGATCGAAGACTATTTGTAAAAAAACGTAGTTGAATATTTTTGTTTATTACATTTATTTCCAATAAAATTTTGTTTTTTTGATTTCCAATAAAGATTAAAACTAACGTATAGTGATTAAATAATACGTTATTTTATTTAATAATCGCACCTCTATAACTGAAATAACCTGTATTCTGACCTCTATTAATGGAACCCTCTGTAAATGAGACAGATATTTATTTGTACCTGGATATCTGAGACACTGGGTAAGTGGAATACCTCCATAAGTGAAACAAATTTATAGGTCCCTTAAAGTCTTACTTAACCAGGTTTCACTGTATATTACTATTAAATACTATTTATAGTAACGATAGTAAATTAGATTATTATTAATAATAATTGGTCAGTGGGTAGCTTAGTTATTAGTAATAATTATTATTAAATACAAATTATTGAAAAATATTGCATAATTAGTAATTACTACCAATTACTATTTATTGAAGTAAAAATTCTGTATTTATTTAATTGCAATACAGAATTTTTATTTCATTTAAAATAAGATATCAAATAATTTTTGTCTTATAACAAGAAATATTTGCCCAAAACAGAAATCAGAAACAAAATACTTTATCTCGAAAAACAATATTTACTTCGAAGTGATTTCAATCTACACAACGGAAATACTGTTATTGATATTCTCCATACAATAAGTATCATCATACATAAAGCGAAAATCATGGCATCATGCAATCATGTATGTTTATCTGATCGGTCATTGCGAAGTAACTACGCTTAGAGTACTTAGTGTGAGTATTTTGTCTTTTTTTTATACTACGTTGGGTGGCAGACAAGCATACGGCCCGCCTGATGTGAAGCGACTACCTTAGCCATATTAACGCTCGCAACATAAAATATCGCTCGCGCGCCGCCACCCCTGCCAAAGCAGCATCTCCTTCCTTTCTGGTGACCTCACTCACTCGCAGGAACACAACAACCCTCAAGGGTATTGTTATTTGGCTGCGGTATTCTGTGAGGTGGAGGTACATTCCCCAGTCGGGTAGCTTACAATTACGCTCCCTACCTCTCTTTTCGCCAGAGCTTCGTTTGTCAGTCAACAAGGTGCACCGCGCGCAGGTGAAGTTGGCCTTGGTTCAAAGATGTTAAA
The DNA here is from genome assembly GCA_937001555.2 of Hypsopygia costalis. Lineage (NCBI taxonomy): Eukaryota > Metazoa > Arthropoda > Insecta > Lepidoptera > Pyralidae > Hypsopygia > Hypsopygia costalis. Next base: position 10,235,469 of record OW443355.2, read on the forward strand.
GAACCACTTACACCCCAAAATCATATCAACGTAAACAAACCGACCAAATAGAGAAGAACTCTCATGTTGTGAATTTACCAGACGCGTGTTACATATCAAAATTAGCCGGGTTGCTAAATTCAAATTGTGAGCAAGTAAGCCACAGAATACCGCAGCCAAATAACAATTCCATTGAGGGTTGTTGTGTTCCTGCGAGTGAGTGAGGTCACCAAAAAGGAAGGAGATGCTGCGTTGGCGCACTATTTTATGTTGCGAGCGTTAATATGGCTACGGTAACCGCTTCGCATCATCATCTTCACACATTCGTATATGCTTGTCTGGTACCAGACGTAGTATATAAAATAAAAAAACTAAGGACAGTGTTCAGCTGGCTATAAATAAAAAAACAGCGTAGTCTCTATCCACGCTATATAAAAAAAAATCACTTGCTAATTACAGTAGCTTCCGGGAAATACCACATTTTGGCTTTAAAAACAACAACATACCGAGTTCATCCACCGGCACTGAAGTCTTCAACTCCGACATTGTCACAACACTTTAAAAACAATTACGTATAATAATAAAAAAAAGACACAAAACAATTCACTCGACTTCCAAGGAAATATTTTTTTAAAACGTGTTGATAATTTCGCCCGCGCGTCCGTGCGCGCCGAGCGATCGAATCAGACTGATTTTAAATATAGAATGTGTAAACAAAGCGTGTTGGTTTGGTTGCGTAGGCGCAGAGTCAGAGACATGATAATACATATTTATTGATAACAGTATCTCAGTTTGGACAATAGTTCGATTTGTCACAATTTGCATGATTAGCCATTGTTCGTGTCATTTGATTGTCGCATTTAGATTGTTGTCCTCAATACTCGATTCTTTTTGTACTTTTTTTTTTTATACCACTAGAGTGGCAAACAAGCCTACGGCCCGCCTGGTGGAAAGCAGCTACCGCAGCCTATGAACGCCTGTAACACCAGGGGCATCACACGCGCGTTGCCGACCCTAATTATCCATGGCCCTGACAAATTTAAAAAAAGACAAACGATATGCCAACAATCAAGTAATCTGTCCGCGCAATGATCCGACCGGTCGAGTACAGTCGCCGCGGAATGTGCTGAGTCACCAACGTTTGCGCGGGGAACTCAACACGACCCTCTTGTTTCGGACAAGGGGATTTCACTGTTATAGGGGATACTTGTGGTGTTGCATTTTCGAGTGTATTGTAGTTATTTATAGGTTTTTTTTGTTGTAACTTGACTTGTACACTAAAAGTATCACTTACGTACATCAAGTACGACGCCAACGTGGAACTTTTTCATTACCTTTGATTAGTAGCCACATGGCACAGAATAATATGCCCATGGCTAGCAATGGTTACTTTGACTACCGCGCCGAGGTCGCGGATTCGATCCCCGCACAACACAAACACTTGTGTGCATGAACATGTCTCTGCTTTGGTCTGGGTGTTTTCTATGTATTATAACTTATAAGTATGTATTTAAAAGATAAACAAAAAAAAAATTATTTAAGTGCCTACATTTATCAGTTGTCTAGTACCCATAGGACAAGCTTTGCGCTTAATTTGAGACTAGATGGTACTGTGTAAATTGTCCAGAAATATTTATTTAATAATTAATTTTAATAATTGGCGATCTACCACAGTACGCTTTTTAAGACATTTTCTACCACAAACTGTGAAATTGTGGAATCAACTTCCCTTAGCAGTATTCCCAAATAAATACGACATGGGAATGGGAACCTTCAAGAACAGTCTTTATTTCCCTTAAAAGGCTGGCAACGGATCGGCGAACCCTTGGTGTTGCTGATTGCTATGAGCGGTGATGAACAAGTTTTTTGAATAATGGAAAAATTCACCTGCTCCCCCTAGGTGGGATTTGAACCCACGACCTCTCGATGACCGGTCGAGTGCTCTTCCAACTGAGCTACCAGGAAGGTTTGTGTTGCTGACGAATTTTTGCATCTTATATTTACTGCGTGAGTCACAGTGTGACGTCATCAACCTATTAAGTAATTACACTACTTAACAAGGCATAGCAGTCCATCGTTGCAGATGAAATTCAGCTATTTTTTGATAACACCAAACTAATTAAATTATTATTACTAAAAAAAAAAACAAAATATACAAAATATTTAATATTTATTAATATTTAATATTTTGTATATTTTTTTGTACTATGGGTGTTTTGCCTGAAATAAAGATTTATTATTATTATTATGTATCTCTTTTTAATCACGGGTCAAGCCCGGTCATTTGATAGGCATGCGCGGGGATATGGATCCAACGCGTAGATGCCCCTTTATTATTATTATTATTATTTAAATAGTCATCGAGAGGCCGTGGGTTCAAATCCCACCTGGAGGGGCAGGTGAATTTTTCCATTATTCAAAAAATATTTATCTAAACCAAGACAACTATTTAAATAATAATGATGAACAAGTTCTTCAATAGATGAGTTCAATAAGTTATTTCAAGTTATTTGATTGTGGTTATGGAGTCAACATCCAAGTAATAGTAGTTACGTACAGTATGACCACTCACTGCCGCTCTCTCGTATCGACCTCACTTGTGCCCGTGAATCGAATCTCCACGCACACACGCTTATTCACGCTGTGCACAGATGTCATTGTTTATGTAATAGTTAAGCGATGCGATAATTATATGGAGTAGAAGTAGGGTTGTCATCGCTCCGGGATTCCTCGGATTTGTCCTAGTTTGGAGGGCGTCCAAGGAGCGTCCGGAAGGGGTTTAATTTGTAGTCCACGGTTAAAAATTTCAAATCACTGCCGCTCTCTCCATATTGCGAATAACCGTCTTGTCACAGAATAAAAAATAGTACTAGTACTAATTACTTCTTTACTTAATGTCCCCTAGAGGGCGCTGTAGCAATTTTAACGTGACGTCATGTAGCCAGCGAACGATCAAGAGGCTTCCAACGACACCTCATTTGTCTAATTATGATAACTAGTTTAGAAGTTATGGGGAACAGTTGAACATCCATAGCCACATACATACATACAGGTCAAAATCATAACCCTCCTTTTTGCTTCGCAGTACTCAGGTAAAAACACCGATGTCATGTCCGGGTTTTAAGATTCAAAATTCGGAGTTTTCACGTTTCTTGTCCTGGTTACTAGCGTTTAGAGATGACAACCCTAAGTAAAAGGGGTGTGCTTTAATGTTAGTCACTAACTAAGTCATCATCATCATCAGGTCATTTTTGTCTCCACTACAGGAGCACGACCCTCTCTCGTCCGTCCCAAACAGGAGGATTTGGCCTACACTCCCCACGCTGGCCAGACGGATTGGGTAGGCCTGATTGATGTTTTATAATGTATTTCCCTTAGTTGCCTTGTACGACATCCATGGGAAGAGACGGTGTGATTCTATTCTAGTCTGCCGGAAACCACACAGCTATCTAACTAAGTACAAGCTGTTAATATGTCCAGTTAACATTTAGCTACTACAAGGTATTATTACATTAAGCGACGCATTCGTCTATGTACGTAGGCCTTTTACGATCAAATATGCTGTTTTGTGGGCGGGGAATCGAACGATGTCCCACTGATGCCTACACTGGTTTCAATTGGTAGAGAATGAAAGGAATTCTAACACAATTAGACTTGTCAAGGATAGATTGACTTAAGCATTTGCATAGACTCCAATTATGTCTACTTTATGAGTTTAGAGTTGACAAAATTGTAGTAAATATTTTTATACTAGGTACGTCGGGTGGCAGACAAGTATTCGGCCCGCCTGATGTGAAGCGGTTACCGTAGCCATATTAACGCTAGCAACATAAAATACCGCTCGCGCGCCGCCGACCCCGCTGCCAACGCAGCATCACCTTCCTTTCTGGTGACCTCACTCACTCGCAGGAACATAACAACCCTCAAGGGAATTGTTATTTGGCTGCTTTATTCTGCTCCAATTACGCTCCCTACCTCTCTTTTCGCCAGAGCTCCGTTTGTCAGTCAGCAGGGTGCACCGCGTGCAAGTGAAGTTGGCTTTGGTCCCTACCGCCTGCGGCCCTACCGCCGATAGTCAGGTAAAGTTAATAATGACAAAAAAGGCAATGAACAATGAAGTCCATTGCACCTTTTTTCTGGTAAATAACTGATGTTACTTTGTGGAGTGAAAATCGAGTTGCACTCCGAGAGTGCCGGCAGAAGTGAAAACTTGAATAATAATTTAGCACGAATTGCTTTATTTATCATTATAAAAGTACTATCAATTATGTGCAAAAATACAATATTCATTTATTGCTCTATCGTACACAAACATGACAATTTATTTATATTACATTAAAAATAAACAGCAGAAGTAGGCATACATTTTTACAGCGCGGTAGAAAGAAAGGAGGATATTAGTTCCTCTCCAACGCCGCGCCGGCGGTCTAATCTCCCTCCGTATTACGAATTTTCGATCAGGTCACTTGTCCTGACGCGAGTTTAACATGTTTTACCCATCCCAAAAAGTGCATAACGCCGCTAAAGAAGTATTCACTTCAAATATTAAAATAAGAATTAGACATGAAAACACGGACGAATTCGCGGGTAACAGCTAATATAGTGTAGGTAATATTAGTGTCCACAGGGTAAAGGTCGCGCATCGAGCAATGGAGAGGGCTATGCTCGGGGTTTCTCTGCGGGATCGAATCCGGAACGAAGAAATTCGACGGAGAACTAAAGTTGTCGACATAGCCTTCAGAGTTTGCAAACTGAAGTGGCAATGGGCCGATCACATCTGCCGAGTAAGTGATGGCACCGATGACCTTAAAAAGCGCCGTGGGACTCCTGTCTCCCATAACGGCCCACTCGGAAACACATCAGGACTACCACAGTGCAGGCGTCTCTCCAAGATTGGAGATACATCCGAACTTACTTTTAAACACAGTTACAGGAGATATACGAGTAGGTACTAAAAATATAATTTTAAAAGTAAGTTCGGATGTATTCCTAGGCATAGGGAGACGCCAGTACTGTAGAAGTCCTGATGTCTCCCCTAGGGGGGGCCGTCAGGGGAGACAAGAGTCCGAAGGGAAAAAAGCGGCTGGGAGCGGCTGGATGCGGAAGGCGGAGGATCGTATCTGGTGGAAAGCATTGGGGAAGGCTTATATCCAGCAGTGGGTAGATACAGGCTGATCATGATGAACATTAGTGTCAAAAAACCCGCCAAGTCTCCGCTGACTAACACAATTGGGTTGTTTCCAATGTTTAAAAATTGTACAAATAAATTAACAATATCGTAAAATACACAAAACTATAAAGATCTGCAAACTTTCATTCTAATATCTTCAGTCAGACTTTTTTTAGCGTCGATCAAAGTTTGGCGGGAAAGTCCATTTTAAAAGTATGAAATTATTAAAAAATAATATTTCCATTGGAGAAGCAATAAAAAATGCTATAACTTTTATTATGATACTAATCACATAAACGTAATATTTAACATAGCTGTCGTACAAATTTCTGATTTGATGCATACAAAATACAGATCTGTGACGTCATAATTCAGTAGTCTTTTGTATGGAGCGTTTTGGGGCAGTCTAAAAATTGTGATTTTCAAATTACCATATCTCGAGAGATTTTTGTGCTATCGAAGTAATTCTTTCACCTATGGTTATATTATGGAGACGTCCCTACATATCAAACAGAAAAAAATGTTAGTCAAATACCCAATTCTAATTTCATTATGCGCTGAAAGGAGCGCGTGACTCACTGCAAGTGACATTTCCTTTTTGTTCTTTCCATACTTCCATATCTTTGTGTTTTAACATAAAGACAATGATAAATAGGACATCTCGCTTTGTTTACAAATATCTACATTACATTCACAATACTGCGTTTTATTATTTCAATATTATTATCATATAAGTAATCCAGTAGCCTGTTTTGTTTTGATGTTTGTATTGCTTACGTTATCGGGTTTAGATGTATCTATCTATACTTATAAAAGAGAAAGTATGTATGTATGTTCCGTACAGACTCCGAAACGGCTGGACCGATTTCAACGAAATTTTCAGACAGATTGACCCAGCGTATAATCCTGTGAGGTTTGGTAGATATCGGAACATTTTTTTATTATCAAGCCCGGCGAAGCGGGCTAGGTATGCTACTAAGCTATAAGATGTTTTTAGCAATAGATAGAAGAAGAAGAAATGGAGGCAGGCAGCTGTTACATTGTTGTATTTATTATTGGGCATTTATATATTGGGCATTTATCATAAATGCCCGGCATTTTGCCCATCACTAGTCCTGCTACCTTATTGACCTGCCTCCATTACAAATACAAAATAATTTATTTGCAATAAATATGGTAATATTTAAACAGATGTTATTGTAAAATAAATCAACAGCAAATTTGGCCATTATATGATGGAGGTTGGTATATCCGTAATTAAAAAGAAATGTAATAATCTTATGACATCGGTTTAAAATAAGTAAGGTAACTATAGTAATTTCTAATAACAAAGTGTGTCACTTCAAGTTGTGCACGAAATATATTTATTGAGAGCTAAACTGCATTTAATTATCTCTACTGATATCCACTATTAATATAAGGATATATTCAACATCAGGTTATGGGCCGTATATGCTAAAAGCTCGATTGATAAATATATCGTAAGTGATCGTAAAATATTGTGGTCGAAAATCTTAGTGTCGGAATTACTTCGCCAAAATTATGGAAGAGAGTTCGTCAATGCAAGGATTGTATGGCATCCCAAAACTAAAAGGTTCGTCTGATTTTGCCAATTGGAAATTTTTTGTGCGGAATTATCTTGAAAATAAGGACTGGTGGAAGGTAATTGAGACTGATACGATAGATAGTAAACTGGTCGATATAGATCGGAAAGCAAGGACCACGTTATGCCTATTATTAGATCCTGAGTGTTTTACGCACGTCTATAATGCAAAAACAGCAAAAGATGTGTGGAATAGTCTCTGTGGAGCCTATGAAGACAAGGGATGGGGGCGACGGATCACGTTACAACGACAATTGTGGCAATGTAAGCTTGACAATTTTGAATCTATGGAGAAGTATATTTCTCGAGTAGTATACCTTGCGCAGCAGTTAGCCGATATTGGTGCTAAGATAGCAGATGATTGGGTGATTTCCATTCTGTTGAGCGGTTTGACTGTGGACTACAACCCACTTATAATGGCTGTGGATAACAGTGGAAATGAGGTTAGTCTAGAACAAATTAAGACTAAGTTGCTGCAGGAGGCAAATAGACAAAAAGATGCAAGCGTAAATGATACACAAGCTTTGTTAACAAAGAAAACACTGAACGTTGCAGCATCATATAGCAAAAACTATGGTCGAAAGCAAACGTTTGTTTACAAGTGTTATAAGTGCCATAAACCAGGACACAAAGCTTCAGAGTGCAAAGAGAAGAAGCAGGTTGCATATGTGAATTCTGCGGAAGTTTGCATGAACACGAATAATGAAAGGTCACACAACGATAATAGTTGGGTTTTAGATAGTGGCTGCTCGAACCATATGACTCACGACAAAAGCAAATTGTCTAATTACAAGAAACAGACAAGTAAGCTAGATATAAAAGTGGCAAATGGAGAGAAATTGGAAATCAAAGGCAATGGAAAAGCGGAGCCAAAAGTATGCGAGAGTGTAAAACTGTCTTTAGACAACGTTTTACTCGTTCCAGGGCTATCCATGAATTTAATTTCTGTAAGTAAATTAGTTAAAAAAAATTATGCGATAAATTTTGACAAAGAAGGTTGTACTATTTTTAAAAATAACCAAAAAGTTGTGACATGTCAAGAAGTTGACGGACTTTATAAAATAAAAGAAAAACCGAATTATTTTGTGAACTTGACTTTTGAAAATAATGTCTTGTCAAACCTTTGGCATAAAAGATTGGCGCATTTAAACAGAAATTATATGGAAAAACTAAAAATTTTGGTGAAAGGAATCCAATTTAAGACGAGCGATATTACTGAACCTTTTGTGCCATGTATTAAAGGAAAAACATGTAAGAGTCCATTTAAAAATAAAGCGACGAGAGCGAGAGAAGTTTTAGGGTTAGTTCATACTGACCTGTGTGGCCCCATTGAAGAGCCTTCATTCGGTGGTGCAAGGTACATGTTATTATTTATAGATGACTTTACACGCAAAACGCATGTATATTTTTTACGTGAGAAAAATCAAACTTTAGAGAAATTCAGAGAATACAAGGCAGAAGTAGAGATAGAGCAAAAAGTTTCGATTAAGTGCCTTCGTTCAGATAACGGAACTGAATTTTGTAATAGAGTTTTTGATAATTTTTTGAAGTCTGCAGGTATAAAGCACCAGAAGACTGTACCTTATACGCCTGAGCAAAATGGCGTGGCTGAAAGGGCGAATAGAACTATCATAGAGAAAGCGAGAACACTTTTGTGTGAAGCGAACTTAAGTAAAAAGTTCTGGGCAGAAGCAGTTAATACTGTTGTATATTTGAAGAATCGTAGTCCTACGAAGGCTGTCACAAATGCAGTACCGGAAGAATTATGGACAGGAAGGAAAGTTAATCTAAGTCATTTGAAAGTTTTTGGTTGTTTGGCCTATGGACTGACACCAAAACAAAAAAGGCAAAAACTTGACATGACGACATCAGAAGCTATGATTTTCATCGGCTATCCCACAAATACTAAAGGATATCGATTGATGGATACACAGAATAAATGTCATGTTTTTCGCGACGTCAAATTTTTAGAGAACGTGTTTCCTGGTGATAAGGTTACTGATAAAGTGATAAAGAGCACTGTTGTTCCTATAGATTTAGAGGAGGAACTGATAGAACCTGTGCGATGTAATATGCCTGAAGTAGATATTGAAACGATGACAGAACAGCGTGGAAATGTCGAGATCAATACAGAAGTCTGTAATGATAAGGATAATGTAGATATCGATGTACATGTTGATGCGGAAGAAAGCACCAGCGCTGAAACGGAAAGAAGATATAATCTTCGATGGCGTAAACCTGTAGATTATTGTCACTGTAGCGCCATTTCAGATATTGACGGTGATCCATTAACAATAGAAGAGGCATTAAAAAGACCCGATCGTGATTTGTGGCAGACAGCTATTGACGACGAGTTGCAATCTTTGAAGGAAAATGGAACATGGTCGCTAGTGGATTTACCATGTGATAAAAAGCCGATACAATGTAAATGGATTTTTAAGATAAAAAGAGACAGTGACGGTAAGATTATTAAATATAAAGCTAGACTTGTAGCGAAGGGTTTTACGCAGGTACGTGGTGTAGATTTTAACGAAACCTATTCTCCTGTTGTGAGGAGCTCCACCTTGAGGCTGTTATTTTCTTTGGCTGTTGAATTCGATTGGTTTATTGACCAATGGGATGTTACTACTGCTTTCTTGTATGGCAAATTAAAAGAAGATATTTATATGCTTCAGCCGAGAGGTGCAGTTGTCAAAGGCCAGGAAACTAAAGTATGTAAGTTACATAAATCATTGTATGGCCTTAAGCAAGCTTCGAATGCATGGTTCAATGAACTTGATAGGGAGATGTTAAGTTTAGGTTTTGAACAATCAAAAATAGAACCATGTTTGTATCAGAAAAAGTTAACAAATAACAAAACAATAATTGTTGTAATTTATGTTGACGATATTTTTGTGTTTGGAAATTGTAAAAACTTAAAGCAGAAATTGAAAAAAGGTCTACTGAATAAGTTTAAGGTAAAGGATTTAGGTCCAGCTAGACATGTTTTAGGAATGCGACTAAGGCGAGAAAAGGGTGAAATTTTTCTTGACCAAGAACAATACATTCTGAATGTCTTGAACGAGTTCGAAATGACAGACTGTAAACCGGTAGTCACCCCGATGGAGGTAGGTCTTAGATTAGATAAGTCACCTAACTCTGATTGCACCCTACCATATCAAAGCTTGATAGGATGTCTTAATTATATAGCGTTAAACACTAGACCGGACATCGCGCATGTTGTTAGTCTTTTGTCGCAATTTAATTCGTGTTATGACGAATTACATTTTAAATGTGCGAAACGAGTGCTTCGATATTTAAAAGGGACGTCGAACTTATGTCTTAATTTTAAAAAGACGGGGAAGCTACAATTGTATGGGTATGTCGATGCAGATTGGGGAGGGTCATTTGATAGAAAATCGTTTACTGGATTTATATTTAAACTAGGACAGAACATGATTTCGTGGGAGAGTAAAAAACAACAATGTGTATCTCTGTCTTCAACTGAAGCTGAGTACGTAGGGTTGGCACAAGCTTCAAAAGAAGCAATGTATTTGAACAGTATATTGAGTAATTTGATGTCCGATGTGTGCAGTGGCCCGTTGGTCATTTATAATGACAATCAGTCTGCACACAAGATTGCGAGTAACAAAATGAATCATAATAGAACAAAACATATTGATATAAAATATCATTTTGTTCGCGAGGCAGTAATTACGAATAATATAGACATTAGGTATATGTCAACAGAGAAAATGATAGCGGACATATTAACAAAATGCCTACATGGACCAAAAGTAAAATCTTTTTTACCGAAATTGTGTCTGAAGAAAATGTTCGATTAAGGGGGCTTTTGATTAGAGACACGATGTTTTTGAGGTAGATAAGTTTTTATTTTTATTTTTTGATAGGTCTTTGTTAGATGTAATCAAACATTTTCTTGCTTATTTTTGTTATGAGATGTTTTTGTTACTAATATAACGTATAGGGTTATTGCAGGATGTCCGCCGACCAGTTTAACGATTAGGGTTGTCCATGTATGCCGATGTAATAGATTAAGGGGGCATGATGGAGGTTGGTATATCCGTAATTAAAAAGAAATGTAATAATCTTATGACATCGGTTTAAAATAAGTAAGGTAACTATAGTAATTTCTAATAACAAAGTGTGTCACTTCAAGTTGTGCACGAAATATATTTATTGAGAGCTAAACTGCATTTAATTATCTCTACTGATATCCACTATTAATATAAGGATATATTCAACATCATTATAAAATAGAATGTAAATGGAACTTAATTCTAACATAATTAAACATATTATGATTCAAAACATTTAAGATTGATCAATTAACATTAAATTTTCCAGAAACCCACACTATCTATTGCAAATAAATCATTTGTTAATAACATATTTAAATACATACTTGTTTTCGGTCAATTTTCCTGATTATTATAAATGTTTTTAAAAATAGAAAACTTCACCTCCTCCGCCTAGGTGGGATTTGAACCCACGACCTCTCTTTGTCCGGTCGAGTGTTCTTTCAACTAGTCTTTCAACTAGTACACACGTCCCTTTGTCGTAGACTTCTGCGCACTTTTAAGATAAAACTTAGATAGATCATGTCATTGTTGAATCAGATAGACAAACTACCTCCAAAATGACTAAACTCCTTTCCAAAATGATGGAGAGCATAAACAACATGCGTTTCGAGATATCTAGAAGTCGTAAACACAAACGTCACTTAACTACGTCTAACTTTCTCATATGACGCGGTCTATGGATTCCTTAATGACCGAATGTATCGAATGCAATTTCGATGGCTTGCTCGATATTAAGGGCTGCCACCTCATACGATACGAAAGAACCGGTTTACACCGGGGAAAGATATTAATCCGGTGTTTACAGCTTTATGTCTTAGGATCTTAGATTTAAATTAAGAAAAAAGGAATTAATTAATTTAAATTAAGAAAAGAGGTTTAGATTAAGAATAAAGTAATTAATTAATTTAAATTAAGAAAAAAGGTTTAAATTAAGAATAAAGGAATTAATTAATTTAAATTAAGAAAAAAGGTGTCCCAGCACAAAAAGGTTTGTAAAAGAATTGGGAAAAAGATTGGTCGACGTAACTGGTGACCCAAGATCTAGCACGTTCCTCGCCCAAAGGATCAGTTTAGCCATCCAGCGAGGTAACGCTGCTAGCATCTTGGGAACGATGACGCATGGGCCAAACTTTTTAAATTTATTTTAGTTTAAGGTTAGTTTTATTTTAGTATTATTTAATTTTAGTTTTATAGTTGAATTGTATGTATTGTTTGTTTATTTGAATAAAGTCATATTATGCAGTTTCATATTATAAATATGAAAAAAAAAAAGAATAAAGGAAGCTGCTAAGAATAGTTTTAAATCACTACCGCTTAGTGCTACGAATAACCGTCTTGTCACAGAATAAAAAATAGTACTAGTATTAAACAACACTGATGAGATGACAAGACCGGGTTTTAAGATTCAAAATCCGGAGTATTCACGCATCTTGTCCTGGGGTCCTACCGCTGAAGCTGAAGCCAATTACCATCGAATATTTTGATTCGCAAAATAGGCTTATATCATCAGGTCCATTTTAGTCTCCACTACAGGACCACGACCCTCTCCCGTCAATTACCTCCAACCGTAAAGTGCCCTTGGTTGCAAGCGTTTAGAGATGACAACCCTATATATATAATAATAATAATAATTTATTCAAAAATTAAATAATTCACAATACACTGACACAAAATACAGTAGTTTTCATGGTTTACTTTTACACTTACATATGATTACTGACGTCTAAACTAGGCAAAGCCTGTATTTCAGACGCCAGATATACTATGCTGTATCATTGACGGGGCGATTTTATCTACCAAGTTCATTGGCATCGTAAACAACGGATAGATCCGCCTGGTACGACATCGAAATGATTCACCATCGTTTTATATGAACAGAGGGACAATTCTCCTAATTTTATAATGTAGTCGAAATTCTGCACCTATCCAGTATCGATCGCACAAATGTCAATTTTGGAATTCTCGTATCACAATATGGAATTTCAAAGTGTAATTAAAGTGGGATTATATCAAAATATGACTGAAAATCAAACAAACTAACAATGGTATTTTGTTAGCAATAAGAATTGATAATAAGTAATTAATGAAATCAAGTATACAATTTTTAATGAACGCATAATTCAAGCTCGATTCTGTTAAATTTTATTCTATAATCGGAAAATATTTACGAGAATTGGCTTTGTGAGTATAAACCATCATAATGTTTATGATATATACATTTATACATATGAACAAAATTTAAAAGTGTAATCTATTTATCCAGGAGACCACGGAACGGCGAAAGACGGGACCCACCAATGCGTCACCACCTGTATAGCCAGTATTGAAAGAATTAAGAGCGGCGACCAAATTGACCTTTAAGGTAATGATCAGTGAAGTTCACTGCAGTCTCGGGGGTAAGATACGCAAGTGCTATTACCTATACTGAGACGTAGTTCAAAATGTATATTTATTAGTTCATTGATTCAACAGCAGCTGGAGCCAAAAAAGCCACGGCAGTCGCATGCAACTACTAACGGTAGTGGGTGGGTACCAGCCGGCAGTAATTTGCATGAACTAATTGGTGACTAATTGGTGGCGAAAGCACGCAAAGTAGTTTAGATCAAATTGCCTGTGAATTGTTCTGGTTTTTCCAACTTCAAATCCTTGTTTCTAAAAAGTTGGCAATTGGCAACCCTAATGCAAATCAAAAAGTTTATTTATTGTTTACTTCACGTTCGCCACGACGTTAGATAACTTACTTCACTGATAAAGTGAATGTAACCACAAAAAATAGGTAAATGTTTTTAAGACTGCTTTAAATTCAATCAGACCACTTGATAATGTCAAATGTTTCAGACAAATATTTGTTAATATAGCGTATTAACATAAACCACTTGCTAAGTACCCAAACACATATTTGCGACTATATTTAGCGTTCACTTGAACGCGATCATGAGTGTACATACATCACGACTAGGGCTGCCACGACTAGGGTTGCCAACCATACTGTTAAAAACAGTATTATACTGTTTTCTATGCTTTAATACTGTTGAAAAAAACTTCATTTGACCATAGTATACTGTTTGTTTTACTACGCAGCTTTTAATATACTGTTTTCTTTGTAAAAAAAAGTTGGCAACCCTAGACACGACCGTCCGATTCGACCACCGAGCTCGTCAATTTAATTGCATAAGAAATAGGTTTTTATGCAATTAAATTGACGAGCTCGGTGGTCGAATGGTTAGCAATGGCCACTTTGACTCCGAGGTTGCGAGTTCGATTCCCGCACAAGACAAATATTTGTGTGCATGAACATGTCTGTTTGTCTTGGCATGAGTGTTTTCTATGTTTTATGTATGTATTAACAAAAATCTATTTAAGTATTATATCAGTTATCTAGAACCCATAGTACAAGCTTTGCTTAGTTTGGGACTAGATGGCAGTGTGTAATTTGTCCATTTATATTTAATTATTTATTAAAAATAATCTCAAAGAAATCCAAATCATGCGGAATAAATTCGTGTACATTATTTTTCTCATAAAGTACAATACTTCATTATAAAGTACGGTTGCCAACCCTAACGACACAGAGAGCTAAACACGGCAGTTGGATTTTAGCTTCAATATCATAAAGCATAAGTTTTATACTTCAACTATGTGCTTCAACGTACCATCGACCATCATAAACACAAGCCTGTTTGCGTACTTTCGCTGTGAAGTCACATTGACTGTTCAATCTCCAGGAATATACTAACTGCGTATATATTGAAGACGTCATTAGGAAAATAAACAGAGACGGTAGGCACGTGTATGTGCTTATGTCGGATATGGAAATAAAAATATGGAAGGTTGCCAAACGAAATTTGTGCACGTATCAGTTCCAGAAAACTCGATTATTTTCGACTTGTTAAAGAGCTCTTGCTGGGTTATTACTCCTCGTATAACTACATCTATATTTACCGGTTAAAATAAATTAATAAACAGAGGAAAGCATATCCACCAAGCCGTGCCTATAAAATAACTAAAGTTGCGTTTTCACTTATTGTTCCGAGTGCTTAGTGAGAGTTTTTTGTTCGCGTTCGATCTTGTTAACGTAAACAAACCGACCAAGTAATGTCACGTTGTGAATTTTTCACCTTCATATGATCGAACGCGACCAAAACTCGAACGAATGTTCGTTGAACGCTAAGTGAAAATGCAGCTAAACACATCTTTGCAATGCCCTGCAGTGTTCAAAATAGAATACAAAGCTTTTTTGTCAGTTAGCGGCAATTGTTAGACCTTGGTTTGTTTACAATGCCACATTCGAATTTAATACAAAAAATGACTTAAAAAACTTAATAGCTTACTATTAATGGAATACGAATTTTTGAGTTTGTATACATGAACGATCTCCCGAAGGATTGCAGCAATTTTGCTAGTCACAAGGTGCATTATTCCAGATGCACTTAGTTGGCGCCTTGATACGGTCTGTCCATCTCATTGGTGACCTACCACGTAGTCTAGTGCCTTCAACTTTTCCCTACACAATGAGACGTTCTATGGAATCATTACCACTACGAGATACAAAGCCGAAGCAGGTCAGAATGCGTGACTGCCCCCTTAACACCATCTCTTATTGCGATTCAATAATCGAATAGATTGCTTATTCATACAAATGAATAAGCGACTCTATTCCATTTGAAATTTTAATTTGATAGGTACTATCTGATGCAGAGTTCTTTTAATATAGAATCAATTGTACGAAACTCTGTCCATCCGTCTCACTCCTAGCACCCGTCTCCAACACCACATCTCCAACGCGTCAACTTTGTTCTCGACTTCACGAAGACTCCATGTCTCCGACGCATAGAGAAAAATGAGGAATATTATGCAATAAACGAGCCTGGATTTCGTGGACTTTAGTAATGTTCCTATTACCCGAGATCTTTCTCATTTTATCCATAGCAGACCTAGTGATGGCCATGCGCCGCTTGATTTCGTCTATGCAACCGCCTTCATTGGATATTAACGCCCCAAGGTAAATGTATGATTGGACAACCTCGCAATTCCTTATGTGTGTGATCCCTTGTAGGTTGTTATTGGCGCGGTCGACAATCATAATTTTGGTTTTTGTGCGATTTATTTTCCATCAAATCCACGGCTTGTAGCTTCCATCTTATGCAGCAGATCTTCCATATGACTAGCACTAGTTGCGAATCATCCGCATATCTTAAGTTGGAGATCCTTCTACCGCCAATCACTACCCCGTCCGTCCAATCCTCCAAGTCAATTCTCATTATCATCTCTGTATAGATGTTGAATAGTAGAGATGAAATTATGGAACCTTCTCCTGCAGGATGGAAATGACTCGACAGCGTTTTATCAGTTCTAATAGATGCGTGATCCGCTCTCGTATAGACGCCTGAATAAGTGGTCAAGGCACTTCGGCGTTCCCACATCCAGCAAGGATTTTTTCCATAAGACTGGCTACTTCATCGAGTCGAACGCTTTCGAGAAATCAACAAAGCAAATGAACGTAGGCTTGTTGAACTCTCGCGCTTTCTCGGTGATCTGGCGCACAGTAAAAATATGTTCGCGGGCGCCTCTTCCTTTTAAAAAACCTGCCTGTTCAGGGGCAATTTCTTTCGAGAGGAAGGTCTTAAGATGCTTTTTCAGAATACAAAGCAGCATTTTACTTGAGGGATTCTAGAATTACTGCACACTTTTGTGGAACCTATTCTATGAAGGAAATGACGACTGTATGGAGCCATTGTTTTGGTCAAATACTGGTCTGTTAGATTTTATTGCATATACTCGTATGTAGTATGAAACATCCGGACCGTGATGATGTTGACAACTTTGATGCTCCGTCAAATTTCTTCTACAATTTTAAGTAATAGTACTACGTACAGTGTGGCCTCTTCCTGCCGCTCTCTGAGATGTCGACCTCACCTCCCCTCTGAGACGAATCTGGAACAGATTGTACGGCGCCGCACGCACACATGCTCATTCTCGCTCTGTACAGACGTCATTATGTAAGTAATAGTGAACGATGCAACATTTGTATGGACTTTCTGGGATGTGGTTCCGCCCTGCCCATCGCTCGGTGCGCGACCTATATAACCCTTGAACCAGCCCAACCAGAACACATTCGTATGCAAATCGAAATGTACATCTGTCTGTCACTCGTAATGGCCTCACAACCTCATTACAAACAGGTGAAGGACGTGTGTACGTGATTCATGTCACAGAGCGCTTTGTTCGTACGGCCAGGAGAGGGCAGACGGAGTCAAGGCGAAACCGTATGTATAAATAAATAAAAATTAAAGTCAGGTGTTATTTACAGTCTTAATGCAAGAACACAACGTTTTCACGTGAATACGTCTTAATTGCATCCATAGAGAGGCAATTCAAAAAAACGTGCGCCTCAATTTTTTTTTATTTTTTTTAATACCACCAGTGTGGCAAACAAGCATACGGCCCGCCTGATGGAAAGCAGTTACCGTAGCCTATGAACGCCTGTAACACCAGAAGCATCACACGCGCGTTGCCGACGCTGTAAAAACCTCTTCACGCCCTTTTTGAAGAACCCCATGCTGTAGTCCCCTGAGAAAACCTCGACAGGCAGTTCATTCCACAGCTTGACAGTACGCGGGAGAAAACTTCTCTGAAACCGCACAGTACGTGACCACTTAGGCTCCAATGTGTGAGGATGAATTCCCTGTCGATGGCGAGCGGTGCGACTGTACTTGCTTACTTCATTTGACCGCATACAACGAAGAGCAGCCCCCTTACCACCAACTCTTATTGCGATTCAAAGAGTCGCTTATTCATTGGTATGAATAAGCATTCTATTCAGTTATTGAATCGCAATAAGAATTGGTGGTAAGGGGGCAGTTCGAATCGTCGGGGACCCAATGATCTCGGATCGATTGGACTCTCTCTCTCTACACGTAGAGATGTAGCGCCTTTTTTTTTTTTTTAATACTACGTCTCTTTGCGTTCTATACAGATTATACCACGGAGAGTGCTCCGATGAGCTGTTTGATTTGATTCCTGCCGCCGAATTCCACTATCGTACAACTCGCTGGCCGTGCTTTCCGGCAGACTAGAATAAAATCACTCTGTCTCTTTCCGTGGATGTCGAACAAGGCGACTAAGGGACATTATAAAACATCGATCAGGCCTCCCCAACCCGTCTGGCCAGCGTGGGGAGTGTAGGCCAAATCCTCCTTCTGTCTGGGACGGACGAGAGAGGGTCGTGCTCCTGTAGTGGAGACTAAAATGACCTGATGATCATGACGTAAGGACTATGGATCAAACGATACTTTATATTTCAAGTGTCTATAGGTTACATATACCGCTAAACATAAGGCGGGCCGAATGTTTATCTGCCACTTAACAAAAGTTAGAGATATTTGGCTGGCCACATGTTTATAAAATCTAGTTACTTAGTTTTATGCAACTTTCCTAGGTCTATTAGTGTGACTTTTAAAAAAAAGGAAAATGATTTTTTTTGTTGTTTGCATAAATTTGTATCCTTTCTAGTCTAGTCTTTCTAGTCTGATAGAAAGAAAGAAAGAAAGAAAGAAAATATGTTTATTAACATCACATGACACATAAGATTTCTACAATACACAATAACAATTATTATAATACGAACACCATGTACATCATTATGATGCTAATTGGCCATCGCTCGGCATTAATGCTGTGTAATACACACAGCGCCGGTATTCTGCGACAGCCATCAGGTGCCGACACGGACCTCGTCGGCCGAGGTATACATAAAAAATAACAATACTATAACATAAAAAACAACGACGCATCCAAGACCATCGGACCGTCCAGCACGTATAATGGGACAGATCCCCACAACACATGCCGGGCAGACAGACGGCACCGGACGGCACACTATGTACAGACACAATTCTACATAAATGTATTAATGACAGCTCGACACATCACCTCCCCACCCCAATCACATTGCTTCCCTGACTATGATACTCTCCTCTACCCAAAGGTCACCTGTTGTACTTTAATATGCTACTGTCCTTTGTAATATTTAAATATATTTTCTTATGTCCGCCTGATGGAAATTAGTTACCGTAGCCTATGGACGCCTGTAACACCAGAGGCATCACATGCGCGTTGCCGACCCTGTAAAAACCCCTTACGCCCTTTTTGAAGAACCCCATGCTGTAGTCTCCTGGGAAAACCTCGACAGGCAGTTCATTCCAAAGCTTGATGGTACGTGGAAGAAAATTTCTCTGAAACCGCACAGTACGTGACCACTTAGGCTCCAATGTGTGAGGATGAATTCCCTGTCGATGGCGAGCGGTGCGACAGTAGGAGGCCGTGGGCATCATATCAAACAACTCCTCTGAACGCACCCCATTGTACAATAGGTAGAACACACAAAGGGACGCAAAATCTATATTGTTGCATTAAAGAGTATTGTATTGTAAATTTATAATATCTCAATACCCGGATGAGTCTAACAGACAGACATGAGTAGATTGAACTTTATACATTTCTCAGTGTAGGTAATACGTGACCAGCTCCACGGAAGATAACGTTTCAAAGCACTGATAACAAACACAAGGAGTAATGATCTACAATTATCTAAACCATTAGATATCGCCCGAGACGGTACAAACATAGTTACAATGACAAATTATAATTTTAACAAAATATTCCAAAACGACTCCAAACTTTACATTTGACGAGCTCGGTGGCGTAGCGGTCAATGACGCGCCTTCGACACCAACGCTCGTGGGTTGGATTCCCATACGGGACAAACATTTGTGTGCATGAACATGCTTCGCTTACTTTGGGGCTAGATGGCGCTGTGTAATTTGTCTGACAATATTTATTTATTATTTATTTATCTAAACCATTAGATATCGCCCGAGACGGTACAAACATAGTTACAATGACAAATTATAATTTTAACAAAATATTCCAAAACGACTCCAAACATTACTTGGGGTGTAAGTGGTTCATCAACATCATTGAACCAAATCCAACTTCACCTGCTCGCGGTGCACCCTGCTGACTGACAAACGAAGCTCTGGCGAAAAGAGAGATAGGGAGCGTAATTTGTAAGCTACCCGACTGGGGAATGTACCTCCACCTCACAGAATACCGCAGCCAAATAACAATTCCCTTGAGGGTTGTTGTGTTCCTGCGAGTGAGTGAGGTCACCAGAAGGAAGGAGATGCTGAGACGCTGAGACTGCAGATTCGCTGAGTCGACCACAGCAGCTGGAGCAGAGACGACCAAAGCAGCCACGGCAGTCGCATCCAACTACTAACTGTAGTGGGCGGGTGCCGGCCGGTAGTAATTTGCATGAACTAATTGGTGGCGGAAGCACGCAAAGTAGTGTAGATCAAATTGGCTGTAAATTTGACTTCCGCAAAATAACACCTGAATCAATTAACTATCTACTTTTATGTTTATCCAACCAGATAAAACTTATCAATTGCAACAATAATAAGACTTCAACAGTTTGCAAATTGAACTTCAACGATTCAAAATGGCCGTCTGAAAAATGAATGAAAGTAATAAATCCATCTCGATTCGGTTAACTTTCATTCGGCAACGTAAAATAATTACACGAGTACTTACCCTCTGTTTTTTTTAATTACACGAAGCCCGCGTAGTAAGAGAATGCTATATCTATATATATATAAAAATCAATGCCACTTTTCATTGTAATTATATAACTCAAGAACGGGCTCACCTATCCAAACCAAATGTTTAGGGTTTATTCGGACTATTTAGTAGATGGTTTAGGTGAAGTTTGCACAAAATTGGTGGAGCGGTTCTTCATTTATCACATTTTTTGTAACAATTGAATTCAATAAATGGCGGATCATTTTGTTAATGGGGATTTTGCAGTCAAATTGAAACTTTTTTCAGATGGGGATTGTGCTGTCAAATTGAAACTTTTTTCAGTGTTGACAGTACAGGCATGTTGTTATGTCATTCAAGCGGTCATTTCATTTTGGACGTGCTTCGACTTTATGTTGCCTGTTCCAGAGTCGCCCCCAGCCGTTTGTTTATTCATGCTCAAAATGGAAAAACAAAAAATTTTGTTTATCCAAATGTTTTGGATTAAGTTTTAAAATAGCTAGCAATTAAAAAATATTTTTTTGTTTGAATAAATGAATTTGGTGTTCCAATTTTCTTTTTTATTATTTCACTTTATACGTAGCGAAGCACGTACCGGGCCGCTAGTATTTTATATAAACCCGGTAGCTAGGTAGGTAATTACAAAAGCTACTATTTTCTTTTGATTAAATTCGTTGGGAGTTCCAAGGTAGTCGTATCGTAGTTATACCCCCCGGGACTGCAGTGGTCTTCACTGTTCGTTGTCTTTTTTGGCGGTCGCCGCTGTTAATCCTGGCTACACAGGAGGCACAGTGGTGGCAATGGCAAATTTAGAAATTAATTTGGACAAAACAAAAATTATGAATTTTAATAACCTTAAACATTATGACATTACAATAGATATTGATGGACAAATTCTACAGAATGCTAATGTAGTGACATTCTTAAGTATAATGTTAAACTCAAAGTTAACTTGGAAAGAACAAATTGAGAAAGTGTGCTCCAAATAGATAGATATCCCTTCGCGCTGTACAAACTGGCAAAAGTGGCTTCCAAACATACTGCACTCACAGCCTATCGTGCATATGTGGAATCCACAATCAGATATGGGCTTTTGCTCTGGGGAAATGGTATCTACATAAACAGGGTTCTTATAGCTCAAAAGAGGTGCATACGAGCCATGTGTGGTATAGCACCCGATGTTTCCTGTAGACCCTATTTTAGATCACTGAGTGTACTACCGTTGCCTTGTCTTTATATATGCGAAATTGGCAAGTTTGTTAAACAAAATATACACATATTCCAACAAGCTAAAGACCGATCTCAAAGAAGTATGCGAAATCCAAACAAATTAGTTCCAAATTTAGTACCACGAACTAGTCGCCTGCTAAAAAATTCTTATTTGATGTGTCAAAAAATTTATAATAACATACCAAATGACATAAAAGAGCTCCCATTTATCAAGTTTAAAAAAACATTCAGTAAATGGTTACTGGAAAAAACTTTCTATACAGTTGACGAATTTTTAAATTATTCAAAAAATAGTTAGCTCAAGCTTGTCGGTGCATGGAGTAATTCCCTAAAATTGTGACTATAAATATTTGCATGCTATCATATAATATGGCTAAATAGGTATAAGCTACTTTACTTTTAAGATCCAACCACATTTATTGTACCAACCCTATTTATTGCAAATAAATCATTTGTATTTGTATTTGTAATGTATGGTGGGCGCCCCCGTCCCGTTTAAAAAAACCCGGTAGCTCTCTCAGGTGATCGTGTTCACACAAGAGTAAACAAGTTCATATTATGAAGAGGTTAAGTTAACGTCTGATAAAACAAATCAACAGAAACAAGTCCTCAAGGCCAAGCGTGTTGACTGTTGACATACTAACCCAGACTTGTTTTTTTTTAAACATGGCGCAGTTCCAACACTTCCAACTATTAGTTCACTATCACTGCATACTACTCTCTCATACGATCGTATTTTTGACATGATAATGTCTTTTAAATCGATGTGCGCCGGCTGCACGCAAAGAAAAGCATGACTCATTGTCACGTTTCGCCTCAGCAGATCGTGCAAGCGAGAGCGCGGAACAAGCGAGACAGAGGCACGATCGGCCTAAGCGTTTGAGTTGTGACGCTTCTATCTCTCTTCCACTCCATCGGCCGATGTTTTCTTATGACGTTATCACGTAAAATTATCGTCCGTAAACAGACTTTACAGACAATCAATTTTTTTAAATGGTAAAAATAAATTATATCTTGGCTAGAAAGGTGTTGACGCGTGGCATCCCTCAGGGCTCAGTGTTAGGGCCATATAGCGGTTATTTTGTATATCGCTCTAGAACACCGACTTCGATGATTTTTTAATCTACTCTTTGTCATATATAAATTTAACTTTGTTGAATATGTGGTATATAAGTTAAAGATGGGACTGTTACAGGGTGCCCGGGCCGACCCTGCTGGGTCACACAGTCTCGGCCTAACACAAAATGGAATATTTATATAATAAAAGATATTTAGAAATAAAGAAATGAATGCTTACGGATAGGCTCGTAGAAGACATCAGAAGGCCAATTCTCCTAATTTTTCTACGATCGCAGATCGAAAGTTGACCGAATCGAGATTGAATTGTGAATTGACTAAAATTATACACTTGATTTCATTAATTCATTATAAGCAATTCTTATTGTTGAGAAA
Source organism: Hypsopygia costalis (assembly GCA_937001555.2). NCBI lineage: Eukaryota > Metazoa > Arthropoda > Insecta > Lepidoptera > Pyralidae > Hypsopygia > Hypsopygia costalis. The sequence continues at coordinate 10,258,585 of OW443355.2, forward strand.
GTAACATTCTTAAATTGCTTACTTTTCGGTCATAATTCGATATAATCCGACTTAAATCAAACTTTGAAGTTACATAATGTGATATGAGAATACCAAATTTGACATTTGTGAGATTGAGACTGGATCGGAACTGAATTTTGACTACATTTTAATTACGGGAATTGCTCCTCAGACCTCTGGTTCAAGGACCGTGCCATGTAGTTAACCTTAGGTTGCCGGAGTAGGTTTAGGGTTATGAAATGAGTATATTTTTTATAAGCAAATTAAAAATTACAAGTTTATTAACATAAGTACGTAGGTACGCGCACAATCTACTACTCTAACGTAGGGTGGCATAGGAACGTCGTAGTCTTTAACACGATTGTTCATGGTCACCGAAAGCGCGCACTGAAATTACAAGTTTGGCCAATAAAAATATATTACGCTGTGATGACTTTAATTATGAAGATGATGATGATGATTTTCGATAAGAAATTCCTTTTTCTCTTGAAAAAAAATAACTATTCCCTTTTTTCAATAAAAATCACAAACCATCTACGTCAAAGTTCTATGCCAAAGTTGCCAGTCACCAAAACATACTGCATGACAACCATAAACAATGGTCGTAGACCTTACGCTATCAGTATCTTAAGTAATCATACAATTTAATTAGCCACACTTCAACGCATGATGACAATCCCAGATTGCTAACCGAAAATTAAGATAGATTTAACGTAAACTAGAATTAAAATAAATCTAGAATATAAATATTTATTAGCAATGACATTCTCGCATAGCCGAAATGTGACAACACTAGCGTATAACCAAAGGCAGCGCGAACAACTGTCACAAACGTCACTGTCTTGTGTCAAACTGTGAATAGAATATAAATAGTGCTCCGATGAGCTGTTTGATTTGATACCTGCCGCTGAATTCCACTATCGTACAACTCGCCATAAATTAAAATTCCATCCATATCATCTTGATAATTGGCGATCTACTACAGTACGTTTCCTAAGACATTTCATACCACGAACAGTGAAACTGTGGAATCAACTTCCCTCAGCGGTATTTCCGAACAACTACGACATGGGTGCCTTCAAGAACAGAGTTTTCATTTTCCTTATAAGGCTGGCAGCGGATCGGCGACCTCTTGGTGTCCCTGGTCTCCATGGATGGTGGTGATTGCTTTCCACCAGGTGACCCAGATGCTCGTTTGCCGCCCCCTCACATAAAAAAAAAAAAACAAATTGACTGAAGCTGTCAGTCAATTTGATTTTTTTTTTCTTTTTTGGCGCTGTCATAGTGACTGATTAGAGATTATTAAATAATTGCCATGATATTAAACTGTTCATTTCGTTAACTACACATAAACACCTACGGTTTTGTAAATACGAGTAGTACCTATAACTTTAATTATAGCTACTCATGATCAATACTAAATAATATAATGTATTGCTACATCTTACAAAAGTGCTGGTTACCTGGATGCAATACGGGACTGCGGGTCATTTCTTTTTTGACGTGAATAGGCCCTTAAAATTGGTTCCATCGGGAGGCAATTAAAAAAAAACGAATGATAACAAAACCGGGGGATACAGTTTGGTATTGCAGCTACAAATCTATCATCTCCATCCAAAATTCAAACACACCACTGGATAGATGAAGGATCAAAGAATCTATTATAAGTAATGACTATTAAACATCGCGTGCGGGGGAGCGGAAAGCGCTGCCATTTTGAGATAATTTTAGTTCATATAACGTATTCACGTACAACACACGGCCGTGTCCATGACACAGCCAAACCATTTTTTTTTTTTCATGAAAAACAGCACAAAAACTCGTTACGAACGTCCTATGATGTTTACATGTTATGACGCCCTGTCTCTTTTGCCAGAGGCTCGTTAACTATTCCGCACCGGTCCCCCCCCCCCCCTCACCACACACAATGAACTGTTTTTGTCAACAAGCATGGCATCATAACGCTGCCGGAATGCGCATTACACAAAATTCTGCGTTGCTAGATCTATCAACGCGGCGTCACAACTTGTTTATATGTTTAAGTTTTTAATGCTACACGATTACGGTTTATTATTGTTTTTTTTTACCGCTGAGGGAAGTTGATTCTACAATTTTAATATTAGAGGGCAAACGAGCATGTGGAGATCAGCAACACCAAGGGGTCGCCGATCTGTTGCCAGCCTTTTAAGGGAAATATAGACTCTGTTCTTGAAGGCTCCCATGTTGTTAATTGATCGGATATATCGCTGAGGGAAGTTGATTTTACAATTTCAACGTTGGTGGTATAAAATGTCTTAGGAAACGTACTGTAGTAGATCGAGAATTAATTGCTTTATAATCTCTGACGTGCCCTAGTAACATAGGCGCTCGCACCGCGTGGCAAATCATACCAAACCCAATATGATTACATTACAACCTAGCATCATCATCATCATCATCAGGTCCACTTTAGTCTCCACTACAGGAGCACGACCCTCTCTCGTCCGTCCTAGACGGAAGGAGGATTTGGCCTACACTCCCCACGCTGGCCAAACGGGTTGGCGAGGCCTGATTGATATTTGATAATGTATTTCCCTTAGTCGCCTTGTACGACATCCACGGGAAGAAACGGAGTGATTCTATTCTAGTCTGCCGGAAACCACACGACAACCTAGCATGAAAAACATAAAATGGCATATATACAGGTCACTATATCATTGCCATTGTTTACTTGCTTTCTATGTTAATGAATATATGCATTAAAATTATCCGAAAATGGCAGCGCTTTCCCCTCTCCCGCACGCGATGTTCCATAGTCCTTACATAGCGTAATAAATTCTTTGATCCTTCATCTATTCAGTAGTGTGATTGAATTTTGGATGGAGATGATAGATATGTAGCTGCAACACCGAACTGTATCCCCCGATTTTGTTATCATTTGCCGCCCCATGGAAGCAATTTTGACGACAAAAAGGAAATCAAGTTGACTGCAGCCCCGAATTGTATGCAGGTAACCAGCACTTTAGTAATCGTAGTACAAACAATCATCAAAGTCGGTAACCTAGAGCAATATACCAAATAATCGATATATGGCTCTAACATTGAGCCCTTAGGGATGCCACGCGTGAGCACCTTTATTTAAGAGATGATAGATACAGAGCGCTTCCCCCTCTCCCGCACGCGATGTTTCATAGTCCTTACTTAGCGTAATAAATTCTTTGATCCTTCATCTATTCAGTGGTGTGATTGTATTTTGTATGGAGATGATAATATGTAGCTGCAACACCAAACTGTATCCCCTGATTTTGTTATCATTCGTCTTTTTGAATACCTTTGGAAACAATTTTAAAGACGTACTTTCTATGCGCAATAAATAACTAATGATCTCATCTTTGAAGGTTAAAATGACTTTTAAGGCGATAACAATAAGTCACCCATTAGTTTTAGTGACAAAGTGGGTAATCCATCACTTGATCTATGAATGTCATACAATAATCTAGTATAAAGAAAACGCAGTAGCTAGAACGCAAATTAAAAAAAAAAATGTTGTCTGTAAAGTCGGTTTACGGACGATAATTTTACGCGATAACGTCATAAGAAAACATCGGCCGAAGGCGTGGAAGAGATATAGATGCGTCACAAGCCGAACGCTTAGGTCGATCGTGTCTCTCTTGCACGTTCTGCTCAAGCGGAACGTGACAATGAGTCATGCATTTTTGTGCTGGCGTTCATTGATTTATAAGTTACTAGCTTTCGCCCGCGGCTTCGCTCGCGTGAAATTTGGGGCAAACACGTCATTTATCTATAGAAGTACTCATGTAAAGTTTGAGATAAAATAGTCCAATTAATCTTCTTCCGTTTCACCCTCTTAGGGGTAAAATTTGAAAAATCTTTTTAAGTAATTTCATGTTCACTACATTATATTTAAAATCGATACTATTTTCGTAATTGACGTCCCAGAAAACCATAGAATCAAGGCCCATATTGATATTATGACATTTCAACCCCATCGTACCCACACAGGGGATTTTTTATGTCACGTCGGCTATGTTGGATTATAGAATAGTTGTTTTTTCCGTAATCAGCGACCCGATAAACTATAAAACAATACCCATGACGATTTTCAGACTTTTTGACCTCATTTTAGACATTTCAACCCCACGCACCCCAATAATTTTAAAATCGTCGTTGTTTTCGTAATCAGCGACCCGATAAACCATAATAACAATACCCATGACGTTTTTCAGACTTTTGGGACCCATTTTACCCTTTTATGGGGTAGAATTTTGAAAAATCCTGAAACACGTGTTTAGTCAGTTATCTACATAAGTACTCGTGCAAAATTTAGGATAATATAGTCCAACTAAGCTCGTTTCCCCATACAAACTTTGGACCTCCGTTTCACCCTCTTAGGGGTAAAATTTGAAAAATTATTTTAAGTAATTTCTTGTCCACTATGTTATATTTTCAAATCGATGCCATTTTCGTAATTGACGTCCCAGAAAACCATAGAATCAACACCCATATTGATATTATGACATTACCACGCCATCGCACCCCCACAGGGGCGACTTTTTGTCACGTCGGCTATGTTTGATTAGAAAATAGTTGTTATTTTCGTAATCAGCGACCCGATAAACTATAAAAACCATACCCATGACGATTTTCAGACTATTTCACCCCATTTCACCCCTTCAGAGGTTGAATATTGAAAAATCCTGAAACACGTGTTTACTTATTTATCTATAGAAGTACTCGTGTAAAGTTTCGAATAAAATAGTCCAACTAATCTCGTTTCCCCATACAAACTTTGGACTCCCGTTTCACCCCCTTAGGGGATGAATTTTGAAAAATCCGTTCTTAGTGTACCCCTAGACATCATAAGGAATCTACGTGCCAAATTTGGAATCTCTAGACCCAGCGGTTTGGGCTGTGCGTTGATATATCAGTCAGTCAGGACTTTGAATTTTATATATATAGATAGAACATTTTTTTCCCGCTAACTGTCGTTCCCATGGGAATTTTTCAATATACAGCCATAACTAAAATTTATATTTACTAAGGTATGTATGCATGCTAGATAAGGTATGCATGCATGCTAGATTGAAAACATCTATCTTACGTCATTTAGATTTTTACATACAAAAGTTTTTTCCCGCTAACTCCCGTTCCCGTGGGAATTTTGCAATATCCTGTTGCAACTAAGCTTTAAGTTTACTAAGGTACCTGCATGCCAAATTTCAAGCGTCTAACTTAAGCGGTTTAGATTTTTCATACAAAAGGATTTTCCCGCTAATTCCCGTTCCCGTGGGAATTTCGGGAATTCCTTTCTTAGTGCACCTCTACGGTACCTAAACTAAGTCCCTTCCAAATTTCAAGTGCCTACGATTAGCCGTTTAGGCTGTGCGTTGATATGTCAGTCAGTCAGTTTCTCCTTTTATATATTTAGAAGATAGATCACGTCAAAATGGCGTAACTTTGTTCAAAAATGACTACTCGAAATTTCGGCGTAAATTAGCGGCAGCTTAAATAAACGGGCGGGGGGGGGGGGGGGGGGAGCTGCCCCTCCCTACCCTCCCTTGGGACGCCCTTGACACTATTTAAATGTAATAATTAATATAAATTTTTGAAAGCCGTGCCAGTAAGTTTGCTTTTTATATTTTGTAAGACTCGTCATTTAGTTTATATGAACTAATTTTATTAAAACTAATTAAAATAAACTAAAACAAAACTAATCTAATAAACCGCTGCCTCGTTGGATCGCAACACTAATTCTTTGTGCAAAGAAGAGGCCAGCATTTTGATAACGTGATATTTCGACAAGACGCGACGAAATTTTATTTCACGGCTTAATAATTTATTATATGAAATATGGGTCCATATTGGCTTATCTAAAGTTTACCCGAAATTGTTCTTCATATCGATTTGTAATCCGCATGATCACTCTTCCTAAAATTTTTCTTCCTAAAGTTTTCATTCATAAAATTTGTAATTTGTAGTACTACCAACGATGTCCATAACAGTCATGTTTCCGAAAATTGTAATTAATAATATGACTTATGTACGTAAATATATTTCTCTAATCTCATACTGAAATTTACACATTAAAAAACTAAACACAGTATCATAATGACAGTCTTTACGCACAAGCTGTCAAAATAAATTTAAAAAGTTATTTTTCGATACAGCTCTTATATGGACAACTGTATCGTAAAATAACTTTTTTACCATTTCGATACAGCTTCAGCCCTGGATACAGGTATTTTAAACAGGTTGCAATGCAAATACATTGCAACTATGCAAAGTTTTTCTACATAATCTGTGAACGCGGCGCCGCGCGGTGCGTCGCGCATGCGCACTACGCATGCTCGATCTGCAAATGGATTTTTATGTAAGAATTATAGCTGATAGATTAACTTCATGGTTGTATTTAAAATATTATTATCATATATTTCATGAGATTAGATAAAGTAGTGTATGAAACTGCACATAATTAGGTATTAAAATACTCGTGTGGTATTATTATAACACTCGCCTTCGGCTCGTGTTATAAACTCACACTCGTATTTTAATAACCCTTATTATGCAACAGTTTCATCAACTACTATTATCTAATCTCATACTGAAATTTACACATTAAAAAACTAAACACAGTATCTTAATGACAGTCTTTACGCACAAGCTATCAAAATAAATTTAAAAAGTTATTTTTCGATACAGCTCTTCTATGGACAACTGTATCGTAAAATAACTTTTTTACCATTTCGATACAGCTTCAGAACTGGATACAGGTATTTTAAACAGGTTGCAATGCAAATACATTGCAACTATGCAAAATTTTTCTACATAATCTGTGAACGCGGCGCCGCGCGGCGCGTCGCGCATGCGCACTACGCATGCTCGATCTGCACATGGATTTATAAGTAAGAATTATAGCTGTTAAATTAACTTCATGGTTGTATTTAAAATATTATTATCATATATTTTATGAGATTAGATAAAGTAGTGTATGAAACTGCACATAATTAGGTATTAAAATACTCGTGTGATATATTATAACACTCGCCTTCGGCTCGTGTTATAAACTCACACTCGTATTTTAATAACCCTTATTATGCAACAGTTTCATAAACTACTATTATCTAATCTCATACTGAAATTTACACATTAAAAAACTAAACACAGTATCTTAATGACAGTCTTTTTTACGCACAAGCTATCAAAATAAATTTTAAAAGTAATTTTTCGATACAGCTCTTCTATGGACAACTGTATCGTAAAATAACTTTTTTACCATTTCGATACAGCTTCAGAACTGGATACAGGTATTTTAAACAGGTTGCAATGCAAATACATTGCAACTTTGCAAAAATTTTCTACATAATCTGTGAACGCGGCGCCGCGCGGCGCGTCGCGCATGCGCACTACGCATGCTCGATCTGCAAATGGATTTATAAGTAAGAATTATAGCTGTTAAATTAACTTCATGGTTGTATTTAAAATATTATTATCATATATTTCATGAGATTAGATAAAGTAGTGTATGAAACTGCACATAATTAGGTATTAAAATACTCGTGTGGTCTATTATAACATTCGCCTTCGGCTCATGTTATAAACTCACACTCGTATTTTAATAACCCTTATTATGCAACAGTTTCATAAACTACTATTCAACTCCTACAGTTGTATTTCATAACGCCTTTATTCCTAAACATAATCTCAATAATATTTTTAGCCTAATTTAAGAAACGCCTTAAAGTCGCTTCTGGCACTCGCCGGCCGCTACCGCGGCACGCTCGCTTCGCTCGCTCTTCTAAAGCTATCCGCTGCGTGTGCAAACATAGCTGAAGCGCTACAAAAACGTGGCAGCTTTAACATTAAATATTTCTGGACAATTTTCACAGCGCCATCTAGTCCTAAATTAAGCGCAAAGCTTGTGTTATGGGTACTAGACAACTGATAAATGTACTTAAATACATTTTTTTTATAAATACATACTTATAATTAGGGTTATAACGGAGCTTCGCTTCCGCCTCCGTTACTGCGGAAGTTCCGCAAGAAATCGTATTTTCGCCTCCGCCTCCGCCTCCGTACAATTTTTGCGGAGTTGTAACGGAGGTTTATTTACGTAATCATAGAACAATAACGCGCGATAAAAACTATTAGAACACATCAATTCCAGATTTTGTGTTAATTTTGATTGATTTTAAGGTAATGTTTATTTACGAGTATATGTTTACTTAAGTGATTTGAAATGAAAACTTTGTACCTACTTAGTTTTAATGCACCATAAATTTCAATTTTTTCTACATCCACTTTCACCTTCGCCTCCGCCTCCGTTATCCTCCGCATCCGCGGAGGTGATACAGGTCGCCTCCGCATACGCCTCCGCCTCCGCTAAGTAGGCCTCCGTTACAACCCTACTTATAATACATAGAAAACACCCAGACCGAGACAAACAGACATTTTTATGCACACAAATGTTTGTCTTGTGCGGGAATCAAACCGGCGACCTCGGTGTCAAAGTGGCCATTGCTAACCATTCGACCACCGAGCACGTCATTGCTCTGAAGGCGTTATTATACTGGATCCGCAAGGCGCTGTACGATTGGTTTGTGTAGCGTGCTTACAGTAGTGTATGTACGATTTATTAAATTACATACAATTGATCTGGACACGTTCCCCAATGATCATTCGTCATGCACAGGTCACAATAGACGAAATCTGATCGGTTAGAATGCCGACCACAAACCGTGAAGGTGCGCCAAGGTGAATACTGTTTACATCAAGTCCATGGCAATAAACGTTTGGTTTGTTTCCACTCATAACGTTATTATAAATAAATAAATATTCCTGGACAAATTGCGCACTGCCATCTAGTCTCAAACTAAGCAAAGCTTGAAAACTTTGTCTAACTAGTTAAAAATACAAGGAAGTCATAACCAGCAGAAGGCAGACAAATATCCAGATCCAGAAACCTGGCAATTTCGTTGGCCATTTCCTCAATTTTATACTCTCCTGGTAGGTATAAAATTCTAAACAGAATTTAAGTTCTAATGATTAATGTCTCGAACCAGAGCTTCTCATAAAATATTTACGAGTTCACTACGGAAAATGCAGTTTTTTAAAATACTTATTATCTAGTTACACCTTTTTATGCAGTTAACATCAGTGCTCATTTTTGCACAAGCTTGTCTAGACGTTGTGAATTAGAGGAACTTTTCATAACCTATCCTATAACAAATACATAATATTATAAACATATATCACAATATAGCCAAATTAGCCGTGTGGTTTCCGGCAGACTAGAATAGAATCACTCCGTCTCTTCTCCTGGATGTCGTACAAGGCGACTAAGGGAAATACACTATCAAATATCGATCAGGCCTCCCCAACCCGTTTGGCCAGCGTGGGGAGTTTATGCCAAATCCTCCTTCCGTCTAGGACGGACAAGAGAGGGTCATGCTCCTGTAGTGGAGACTAAAATGACCTGGGGCCTTACCACAAGCTCTAAACGCAGGAATAATAATAATAAGTCCGCAGGGCAGCTTGTGTGGCGAGCTGTTGTGTGAGTAGCGACACCACGGACCCGAGTCTCCAGAGAGTCGCTCAGGGCCTTCGTCTCCGGCGTGTCTTCGTCGGTCGGAGTGTAAACACAAGAAGGCCCACAGGACTCTCAGCTCTGGCTTGCCTTCATTGGCCGTCCAGAGAGGAGCCGCTAGAGCTATATGCTCCAGGGGTGGAAGTGTTAAAGGGCATCACGCCGCGAGTAACTTCGGAGAAAGCGCAGCACACCTCTCGACACCCCTGAGTCACTCACACCGGTGTTACCTCTGGCCGATTTCCTGGCATTTCGGAGGCCCATCTAGTGAGTGGCCAGCCACCGCCTGCCGCAAATAACTAGCAATAAAAGCAGTTATGGCAGGCGTCCGTCCCTCTTCTGTAATAGCCCTGTATTAAGTTCACCCAGATCTCATCTCCATAGCCCATTTATTTTCCATCACACTTCGCAATAGTCTCAACGCCTGCCGACCTGCTCATGGGTATATCGTTCCATTGATATATCCTGGAGCGGGTCACGGCGGGCGTACAACATTACATCAAACTTCTCAAAGGGGCCTCTACGTGTTGGATCTATATCCCCGCGTATGCCTATCAAATGACCGGGCTTGACCCGTGAATTAAGAGAGATACATAATAATAATACTTTATTTGGAACCAAGTTATTATATACAAATTCAACAATTGACACGATGACATCTGCAGTAGTATAGAACTGTGTCGCAGATATCAACGCTCTCCTCCGAATATAATTCAAACACAAAAGTGAGCACTATAGTCTATAACATAATTATTGTGTATATATTTATTACAAAAAAAGAACAAAAATAAACCTAATCTTCATTAGGAAAGGGAGATGTAGTGGAGTTAAATGTTGTGTGTGTGTTCGTGTGTATGTTTGTGTGTCGTGTGTGCATTTGTGTGAATGGAACTATGATGGTTGCGTATTTATCAATGAATTTCATTCATAAATTCGCAACCATTTAGAGCTTGTGGTAAGGCCCCTGATGATGATGATATATATATATATATATATATATATATATATATATATATATATAAATGAAACCCCATTTCCCTTGATCACGCGTGAAAGGCTAAACTGATCGCTATTTCTTTTTATGTGTATTTGTTATTGTCACGAGAAGGTTCTAATAAAAGAAAAAAATAAGAAAGTTGCGTGGAAAATTGGAAAAATGAACAAAACTGAACGACCACATTCACTTTTCTAATGTAACCTTATGTCGTTTAACAGAACTGTCCGTCATTTGATTGATTGCGCGAAACCAATTCGAATTCAATATTCATCGTTAAGAAAACAGGGCCTCACAAACATGTTAAGGGCCTTTCAAAATAGTTTTATTTATTCGGAATAAAAAATAATTATGAATGAAATTAGTGCGAATTCACGCTGTCATCGCGTGTGCTTTATTTCCCTAACACTTATCCACAACGCAAACACCATTTCCTAAGCTACCGACACTCCAAGTAGTATGTGCTAACAACTTACTCGTATCTCATACAAACAAAGAAATCTTTATAATACGTAGTTACATTTATCACACTGCTAATATTAAACGTCCACGCCCTCCGAAGGTCAGTCGCCGAATACTCCAAGTACGATGACCGCGCGCAAATACGTTTTTAAATTTCGAAACCTCAGAATAAGTATTTCCGGTGACAATAGGCTATTTGACAATGTTCAAAAATTATTAACAAAATATATTTTGGATTACCATTGGAGAAGCAATAAAAAATACTATAACTTTTACAATACAATAATTGTATTGTATTGTAAAAGTTATAGTATTTTTATAATATTCTTTATTGCACCAAATTAAAGATTTTACATAGGTATTAAAGTAATAAAAGTACAAAAGGCGGTCTTATCGCTAAGCGATCTCTTCCAGACAACCTTAAGGTAGAGGAAACGAGAATGATAGTAAGCAAATAGGAGGCGCATAAACTACATAAACGTACCTACATACATACATACATATACACGTATACCTATCACATAAACAATACACATAGATCATAAACAATAAATATACAATATATAACTATAGTGTATAACAATATTACTTAAACTAAATAACAAGCAAGATACATAATAAGTACATACAATAAAGCGACATACCAGAGAATAAAGGAAAATAAGAAAAGTTACACAGAGACAAGTGAGAGATAGAGCTTTCACAAGATTTTTAAATTTTCATGGTTTTTGGGGTGTAAGTGGTTCATCAACATCTTTGAACCAAAGCCAACTTCACCTGCACGCGGTACACCCTGCTGACTGACAAACGAAGCTCTGGCGAAAAGAGAGGTAGGGAGCGTAATTGTAAGCTACCCGACTGGGGAATGTACCTCCACCTCACAGAATACCGCAGCCAAATAACAATTCCCTTGAGAATTGTTGTGTTGTGTTAGGTCACCAGAAAGGAAGGAGATGCAGCGTTAGCAGTAAGGGTGACGGCGCGCTTGCAACCACTTTACATCAGGCGGGCCGTATGCTTGTCTGCCACCCGACGTAGTATTTAAAAACAAAAAAAAAAAGATTTTTAAAAGCGGACAGACTTTGTACACTACGAATGGTTAATGGCAGAGCATTCCAGAGACGCACAGCTTGAACCGAAAGGACTTAGTGTAATATTGGGAAGAGTGTAATGGCGTAATGAGGCGAAGAGATAGAGTATGACGCAAGGCACGACCCTGCACCCCAGTGTGAAATAAGAAGCGCTCTTTTAGATATTCAGGAGTTAAGGGATTAAATAACATGGGATAAACAAGGGATAGGATATGACCGTTACGGCGAAGTCTAATAGGAAGCCATTTGAGCTGACAACGAAATCGTGAGACGTAAACTATAAAAATAAAAAAATAAAACGCTGACGATACTCCATTGCCTTGTCTTGGTCTTTTTGAAATATTTCGTCATCAAAATCTTCCAACTCACACCATTTATCTGACAAGGTGGATTCTACCTGGAGTAGTTTGTCGGCAATTTCCGTCAGCAATGAAAAGGTGTCTTCCATTTGTTCAATATCTTTAGAACACCATGCTTTTTCATAGCTATCTGCGGCGAGCGTAAATTCACGCCGTAGCTGTTTACGTTTGTTTTTCAATGGATCCATAGTTTAGTTCCCTTTTATTGTTGCAGGTTAAAAACCATCCATACGGTCGCCACTAAATGTAGAGAACGTGATCCGGTTGAAATAATTCTATCTGTGATTATATTATTTTATTCAGACAGAATCGAAATGTAACGTAATAAATTTTCTAGTATGTGACAGCAAAGTTATTTTCTGTAACTAAGCAACAGCGACGTTCGATTCGCGACAGGGAGCGTGAGGTTTTTTCGTTACGGAATTTCTGGATTCGGTCCCCGCGCTCAAGGCCCGCGATAGAAGCTATGCAATAGCCTAATAAAAATAAAATATATTTATTTCAGACCCGAAGATCCATATTTTGTTAGTAAACAATTTCCTTAATATTATGTTATTGCGTACCGTTCATTTCCATTGAGATGTAAGCCCACCCAGTGCTTAACAAAGCGACTGTCCAGGCTACACCCAATAGTAGACAGAATGGTGTTGGGGCTGGCGCGCAGCCAGGCAACTGCCGACGCGCACCTCTTGCGGAGTACTGTGTGAAAGTTGTCGACACTTGCCTCAGTGAACATACCGGATGCACTGCAGCATATAACTTTTATTGTGATACTACTAACATAAACTACTAATAACATAAACTAACATAAAAAGATTCTAATAACATAAACGTAATATTTAACATAGCTGTCGTACATATTTCTGATTTAATCCATCATCATCATCATCATCAGGTCCATTTTAGTCTCCACTACCTACAGGAGCACGACCCTCTCTCGTCCGTCCTAGACGGAAGGAGGATTTGGCCTACACTCCCCACCCTGGCCAGACGGGTTGGGGAGGCCTGATCGATATTTGATAATGTATTTCCCTTAGTCGCCTTTACGACATCCACGGGAAGAAATGGAGTGATTCTATTCTAGTCTGCCGGAAACCACACGGCCAATAAGGATTTAATACATACATAATACAAACCTGTGACGTCTAACTCTGAAAGTCGAAAATTATAATTTTCAAATTAACATATCTCGAGAGATTTCTTCACGTATGGTTCAGAGATTCTTTCACGTATGGTTTTATTATTGTATCCTTACATATAAAACCGACAAAACGTTGGTCAAATAGCCTATTCCACTTCACATTTACAGGTAAGGATATTAATGGTATTCAGTCAAACGGTAAATGCAATTTTAGTTTTTTAACCATAATAATTAATTGATACGGTCAATAATGTTAATGAAGCAACTAAATTATTTTACGGCTATTAGTTCTTTATCGTAGAAAGTGTTTAGATAACAATACCATCCTATTATTTATCAATAGCGTTACGGCTCTGGAATCAATGTCCTTTTGAGCCTGTCTTTGTTTCATTTTTTTTTATTTCTTTGTCTTATTCCCGGCTTCAGGGACATGCTGAAAATTATCATCAGGAATCTTCTTGTTCCTCCATTACTTGTAATAAGTCAAATATATTATTAAATAAAGTACGTCTTAAAATAAATATTTCTAGACAAATTACACATGTATTATGGGAACTAGATAACTGATATACGAGTATGTACATAAACACATTTTTTTTTTGTAAATAGATACATATAATACATAGAAAATTGGGCTCGTCATTGGAGCGAGTATGAAAGTTAGTTTAGATAGATTTTGTATCGTTAAATGGGTGGTGGGGAAATTTGCTGTATTTCCCGTTATTGCACTCAAGTCGTGGAATTATTTAAGTATAAAAACAGAAGGCCAATTCTCGTAATTTTTCTACGAACACAGATTGAAAGTTGACCGAATCGAGATTGAATTGTGAATTGACTAAAATTTTATACTTGATTTCATTAATTAATTATTATCAATTCTTGTTGTCGACAAAGTAACATTCTTAGTTTGTTTAATTTTCGCTCATATTTCGATATAATCCCGCTTAAATTTAATTTTGAAGTTCATATTGTGTTACGAGAATACCAAATGTGACATTTGTGAGATCGAGACTAGATCGAAACTGAATTTTGACTACATTTTTAATTACGAGAATTGCCCCTCTTATCTAGTACCTACGAGTACAGTACAAGCTTTGCATAGTTTAAGACTAGATGGTAGAGTGTAATTTGTCCAGGAATACATATTTATTTATACCAATAATATCACGAGTAATAGGCTATCATAAATTCAAAGGTAATATCAAAATCTCATCATGTACCCGAGCTGTGTAAGGGTTGGTAAGGTGAGCGACCTCCGTGCAGACGTCTGGGCTTTTAACCTTAGGCACTTTCACGTCGCTTGACCTCCAGATAATGGCTATTTATATATGTGTGTATACATCTTTATCAGAAGCAGTTTTTTTTAATGACTAACGAAGTGAATAGTGTTTATTTTATTCTAAAAGATATTTAGTTAATATTTATTTAGATATAATATTTGTTCACACTGTAGAACGCAAATTTCAAAAATAGCTCTATGAACTATTTTAGGTCATAATGTTATAATAAAGCACTTGTACTATTCCACGTTATTATATTTAATATAAGGTCCTAACTTATTAATTGACAATACTGAATTGAGGATGCGTATTGCTTAAATACATCACATTACTAATGGAATTTCACGGCTAGCAATTATTATTTTTTTATTTTAAGAAAAAATAAATTATCATTTTAATCAAATAAATACCATATACTGAACGCTTTAGTGAAGAAAAGTGTTTGTATAACAAAATTTATTTATCAGTAAAACATGTTTAAAATGTTCTTTTTTATCTTTACATAAAACCGTCCTTGTTCACGAGTTCATACCAGTGCAAATGTTGGTAGTATCATGTGCGCATGTGCAGTCTACCTACCATTCATGCTTGCGCGCTGCGCGAACGGCGAAAGACAATCAGTCGCCGCTAAACTGAGTTTGTGAGCGCACGCGTGTTTTCTGCATTACCGGCCGGCGCCGCTACCGCCCGACAACGTAGTGCTCTTGCTCGTACGTTTTAGTTTTAGTGTGATTTGTTCAAATTTGCCATGCCAAACCGACGTTACACCAACCAGGAATTCCTGGCAATGGTAATTGCGTACCGTGATAGTGAAGTGATAGTGGGGAGATTGTTCTGCAAGCGTAGAATCTACTAGAGCGAAGGCTCGGAACACGTGTCAGCAGGAACACGATTCTCACAGCTGTTTACCCTTCCGAGAACATGGACGGTTCGACCAACCTGCGGTGGACGCTGGTAGGACTCGATATCCTGCTGTCTTGAGGAGGAAATATTGGACTTTTTTAGTCAGCATCCGATGGCAAGTACCTCTGACGTATCTACATATCAGCTGCGATTGCGAGTTCTCGACATTTCAATCTACGCTATTGAATTGAGACCTCATTAGATCGAAAGAAAAAATAAATACTGTACCGTTGGTCTCGATATACCCTACATCTTGCCAAAACCGCGTCTGTTTATCAGCTGGCTGCACCACGTGCACTAAAGATCAGCTTTAACCCTAGTAGGTAATTGGTAGTGCATTGATAATAATGATACTAATGGCCGTTCGCTTATGAAAGACAGCTGTGAGGGCGATGACCTTGTGCTTCCGAGAAATCAACAGACATCGACTTCCGAGAAATCAACAGATTTGACGAGCTCGGTGGCGTAGTGGTCAATAACGCGGCTTCGACACCAACGCTCGCGGGTTCGATTCCCACATAGGACAAACATTTGTGTGCATGAACATGTCTGTTTGTCTTAGTCAGGGTGTTTTCTATGTATCATAAGTATGTATTTACAAAAAAAAAAATGTATTTACGTATGTTTATCAGTTGTCTAGTACCCATAACACAAGCTTCGCTTACTTTGGGGCTAGATGGCGCTGTGTAGTTTGTCTGACAATATTTATTTATTTATTATTTATTTATTTATCGGCCGTTACGGCTGGCCCTCTACTTTACTTATTGGGGTATGTACGGAAGTTAGAAAGCTAGCTACATACCTATGCCGTCAACTCGTATATGGGCGATGACTTCTTTTATTTAAATACGGCGCGATTGAGTTTAGATGAAATTTTAGGTACCTAACTAATTTTTTGACAAAGTTGTTATTATGATTTTAATGTTATTGAATGTTTCTTTTGAATCTTTTGCAACAATGAGTCTTGCGGCCCTATAAAAAAGTAAAGGGGTATGTTTGGCTTACCGCGATCTTTAGATCCAAAGCCTGCACGTGGTGCATCCTGCCGACTAGCGAAAGAGACTCTGGCGAAAGAGAGGTAGGGTAAAACGTATTTGTAAGTTGCCTGAGTGGGGAATACCTCTACATCACAGAACATCGCAGCTAATTTACAATTCCATTGAGGGTCTTGTGTTCCAGCGAGTGAGTGAGGTCACAAAAATGAAAGGAGTTGCTGCGTTGGTAGCGGGGTTGGCGGGGGCGCGCGAGCGTTGTTACCGTCGCGACCGTTAATACGACTACGGTAACTACTTCACATGGAACATGTCTCCAGACAAGCAGGGGAGAGTGACTAAAGGATTAGGGAGAACACAAAAGATCCATGAGGGTCGACGTGTCACCGGTGCTGCAGCACTGGACCCACTCTAAGATAACTACTTCACATCAGGCGGACTGTATACTTGTCTGCCACGCGACGTGGTATAAAAAAGTTAAAAAGAGAGGGAAAAACAGAGTTCAACGCTCGCACGCGTCACCGTAGCTGTCATATGTGGCAGGTACTTGGTCGTATACGTATCGTCGTACCTAACTAGTCATTATTACAATTTCATTCTTACGCGTGATGGTAAATGCGTAAGGGAGCACGTTAGAATATTTTTTCTTGGTATACAGAAAAATAATATCATTTTAAAAACATTTTTATTTATGCAAAATTTCATTCACAATACGATGTATACAAGCTATAGATGCCAACCATATAGTATTGTCAATTAAAAGGTTAGGACCTTATATTACCGACCGGTTTCGCCGCTAAGGCATTATCAAGGTAAACAGATGGTGTTTGTGTTTCTACAAACACCATCTGTTTACCTTGATAATGCCTTAGCGGCGAAACCGGTCGGTAATATTAAATATAATAACGTGGAATAGTACAAGTGCTTTATTATAACATTATGATAATAATGTTCCACCAAGTGCCAACAATCAACAGTATCAACTTTATAACTATTTTAGGTACTATGGTTTATTTTATGTACCATAAGGTGACAAACAAGCATACGGTCCGCCTGATGGAAAGCAGTGACCGTAGCCTGTAACGTCGCGACGCATAGTGTTCAACACGTAAAACATACAAAACGCAAAATGTTCAATACTCAAAATGTACAATTTCGCAAACTGATCAAAACGCAAAACGTTCAAAACTCAAAATGATCAAAATGCAAAACGTACAATACTCAAAATGATCAAAACGCAAAATGTTCAAAGATCAATACGCAAAATGTTCAAAGATCAATACGCAAAACGTTCAAAACCCAAGTAACAGCAGAGGCATCACATGCGCGTTGCCGATCCTGTAAAAACACCTTTACGCTCTTTTTGAAGAACCCCATGCTGTAGTCTCCTGGGAAAACCTCGACAGGCAGTTCATTCCACAGCTTGATAGTACGTGGGAGAAGACTTCTCTGGAACCGTACAGTACGTCCCACTTTGGTTCTAATGTGGGAGTTTTGGGGTGTAAGCGGTTAATCAATATCTTTGAACCAAAGCCAACTTCACCTGCACGCGGTACACCCTGCTGACTGACAAACGAAGCTCTGGCGAAAAGAGAGGTAGGGAGCGTAATTGAAAGCTACCCGACCTGGGGAATGTACCTCCACCTCACAAAATACCGCAGCCAAATAACAATTCCCTTGAGGGTTGCTGTGTTCCTGAGAGTTAGTGAGGTCACCAGAAAGAAAGGAGATGCTGCGTTGGCAGCGGGGGTGGCGGCGCGCGAGCTATATTTTATGTTGCGAGCATTAATATGGCCACAGTAACCGCTTCACATCAGACGGGCCGTATGTTTGTCTGCCACCCGACGTAGTATGAAAAAAAAAAGAGGATGAACTGCCTGTCGATGGCGAGCGGTGCGACAGTAGAAGGAGGCCGTGGGCATCAAACAACTCCTCTAAACACACGCCATTGTACAATCGGCAGAACACACAAAGGGACGCCAAATCTCTTCTCAGACTCAAAGGTTCTAAACCGTCCGTCAATTTAGATTCGTCAACAATCCTCACAGAAATTTCTGATTTAAAACCTTCCTTATTTAGTAACAAGGAAATTGGGTGCACATTGGCAAAGGCAAATTGGTGCACAGCAGTCATTAGGGGGTCATATGCACCGCGTTACCACGTGATCCCCGGAGTCAATTGGACAATCTTCCAATTTACCAGTGCGAAGACCTACAGCTATATATATATAGGTGCAGTTTGTTACCCAATTGCTATTTTAGAAGTCGACGGATGCGGGCAATGATTAGGCTATTTGACAATGTTCAAATATTGTATAAATGATTAAACAATATCGTAAAGCACACTAAACTATAGAGATGTGCAAACTTTCATTCTAATATCTTCCGTCCGAGTTATTTTAGGGTCGATCAAAGTTTGGTGGGAAAGTCCATTTTAACAGTATGAAATTATAAAAAATAATATTTCCATTGGAGAAGATTGGAGAAGCAATAAAAATTACTATAACTTTTATTATGATAATAAACATCTTTGAACCAAAGCCAACTTCACCTGCACGTGGTGCACCCTGTTGACTGACAAACAAAGCTCTGGCGAAAAGAGAGGTAGGGAGCGTAATTGTAAGCTACCCGACTGGGGAATGTACCTCCACCTCACAGAATACCGCAGCCAAATAACAATTTCCTTGAGGGTTGTTGTGTTCCTGCGAGTGAGTGAGGTCACCAGAAAAGAAGGAGGAGAAGGAGATGCTGCGTTGGCAGCGGGGGTGGCAGCGTGCGAGTGATATATTATGTTGCGAGCGTTAATACGGTTACGGTAACCGTTTCACATCAGGCGGGCCGTATGCTTGTCTGCCACCCGACGTAGTAGATAAAAAAAAAAAAAATAGGCTAAACTTTCTCATTTTTTAAAAACAAGAACCGTTCCTCTATGTCCAGGTCCAAATTATTTTCGGCAGTATAAATTTGTCTTTGCCCTCCGCATTCACTTCGAAACAAAAAACCCGACTGGAAAATTCTAAGAATTTTATTTGTTCGCCAGTTTTTTCGCTGATATGGAGATCACATGGAACTACAAACATCTGAGACGAATCTAATGTGGTGTGAACGTAATGTAATACTCCACGTGCAGGCGACGTTGGCCTTGGCTCAGAGCTCAGTGGTCGAATGGTTAGCAATGGCCACCTTGACTCCGAGCCACTCATTTTTAACCGTACACGGTACACTTTACCCTATACCCAGTGGCGGATTTGCAGTCTTGTACGCCCTAGGCCCGGTCTTGGCCGCCCTAGGCACGGTCTTGGCCGCCCTAGGAGACACGGTCTTGGCCGCCCTAAGTCCAGGCTTAGTTCCTCAAACTTTTATAAACGTATCCTCAATCCGACCGCGCAGGGGTCCCTTGCGGTGGGGAAGCAGCCGCTTGCGGTGGGACCTCCCCAGGGGAATCCGGCGCTGCTTGCAGTGCTGGAATCCCCACGGTCGGGAAGACCCTGCAGAACCATCGCGGGGGCTCGCTGGTGTTTGACCTTTCGGGCTGAGTGCACTCGGCATTCGCGCTCCCTCTCACTAGGTTAGTTTTCGCTTTAAAAGCCTTCAGGCTAAAAGCATAGGTATCCATTTCGAAAAAAAATTATTGACTCATTTTAACCTTAGCCTGAATACGCAGTAGTCTAATTAAAAATCATTAACTTTCGCTAGTTGTTTGTGTACGTCCCACTTACTTCGCATTTCATTAAACAATGAACTCCCTGACATCTCAATGTTAATTAGTTTAAAATGTACAGACGGACGAGAATTGACAATTAATATATTGGATGGTAATTACTTACCACATAGTTGCTTTTTGTAATAATAAATATTAGTGGTTGAAATTCGACCATAATGAATTAAACTTATGACTTTAACAATACATAAAATAGTATACGATAGAAATTGTACGAGTCCGGTAGTCGAATAGCTAGCAATGACGATTTTCACTCCGAGGTCGTTGGTTCGATCCCCGCACAAGACAAACATTTGTGTGCATAAACATGTCTGTTTGTCTTGGTCTGGGTATTTTCTATGTATTATAACTATGTATTTACAAAAAAAAATGTATTTAAGTACATTTATCAGTTGTCTAGTACCCATAGTACAAGCTTTGTGCTTAATTCGGGACTAGACGGCGGCGACGGCGCTGTGTACATTGTCCAGAAATATTTATTTATTTATTTAAGTACATATGTGAAATAAATGGTAGTGTGTGTAATGTTTTTTTTATAGATTTAACGTGTTTTTTATGCACAATAAATAGTAGTTTATGAAACTGTTGCATAATAAGGGTTATTAAAATACGACTGTGAGTTTATAACATGAGCCGAAGGCGAATGTTATAATAGACCACACGAGTATTTTAATACCTAATTATGTGCAGTTTCATACACTACTTTATCTAATCTCATGAAATATATGATAATAATATTTTAAATACAACCATGAAGTTAATTTAACAGCTATAATTCTTACTTATAAATCCATTTGCAGATCGAGCATACGTAGTGCGAATGCGCGACGCGCCGCGCGGCGCCGCGTTCACAGATTATGTAGAAAAATTTTGCAAAGTTGCAATGTATTTGCATTGCAACCTGTTTAAAATACCTGTATCCAGGGTAGTGTTGCAACAGAACTCTGTTTCCGTTTCCGCAACTGCGGAAGTTCCGCATGATTTTTCACTTCCGTTTCTGCTTCTGGTTCCGCAAACTTTATAACAGAACTCAAAACGGAAGCGGGGAGAGAGCGATGACGAGCGGTGCAGCAGACGCGACGGCGGCACGGCGCGCGGGGGCGGTTGCGGGGTCACGCGTGGACGAAATACGAATGTAGTACATTCGTATTTCGTCCACGATTCTTTTTAATTTTGAATATTAAACTAAGTATTAAAGTACAAATTTAATAAAAAAAATTAAAATGCAAAATTGTGATTTTTTTTCATAGTGTTAACGCTTCCGTTTCCGTTTCCGCTTCCGCTTCCGCTTCTGTTAAGATTTACTTTTGACATCTGTTTCTGTTTCTGCTTCCGTTATGCCAGTTCCGTTGCAACACTAATCCAGGGCTGAAGCTGTATCGAAATGGTAAAAAAGTTATTTTACGATATATTGCCCATAAAAGAGCTGTATCGAAAAATAACTTTTTAAATTTATTTTGGTAGCTTGTGCGTAAAGACTGTCATTAAGATACTGTGTTTAGTTTTTTAATGTGTAAATTTCAGTATGAGATTAGATAAAATATATTAGCATTCTGCACTCCTTCTCTATATAAACTATAAGTGTGCGAAATACTCCTCCGTCAGCGCAATTTTCGTAAAAAGGTGTACAAAGTTTTGGCGACACGTAATTAGGTATATACTAAATTAATTAAATAAAATAAACGGGTCACTCACGTCTTTTTGTCGGGAAAGCCTACTAGTTTCGATCTCAAAAGGAGACACTGCACAAATTGGACTCCGGCGCGAATTAGGTATAATTTAGATAAATATCGCCATCCAAATGTTATAAAAAAAAACATTACAAAGCAGGAATGTGACCAGGCGAGCAGGAAGCGTAAAGAGATTAAGAGGCTAATCGATATAATTGACCTAGATGTTGAATTATAGGCTACATGCATTGACTGATCCAAAGATAAACGATAAGCTATCAGTAGATGAGTTTATTGTATTATTGGCTATATGTATAAACAACGAATATATATTATAAAAAAAATGGCCTCGAAACTTAAAAATGCGTCGCATTCACTGTCTAGGTCATTACAGTAAGTTTAGGACAAAGGGGCAATTCTCGTAATTAAAATATAGTCACAATTCAGTTTCGATCCAGTCTCGATCTCACAAATGTCACATTTGGTATTCTCGTAACACAATAACTTCAAAATTAAATTTAAGCGGGATTATATCGAAATATGAGTGAAAATTAAACAAACTAAGAATGTTACTTTGCCAACAACAAGAATTGATAATAATTAATTAATGAAATCAAGTATATAATTTTAGTCAATTCACAATTCAATCTCCATTCGGTCAACTTTCAATCTGCGTTCGTAGAAAAATTACGAGAATTGGCCTTCTGTATAAGTAATAGTATTATAGTACGTACAGTTTGGCCACTCCCTGCCGCTCTCTCGTGTCGACCTCACCTCCCCTCTGAGACAAATCTGGTACAGTTTGTATGGCGCCGCACGTACACATGCTCATTTACGCTCTGCACAGACGTCGTCGTTTATGTAGTAGTAAACGATACGACATTTGTATGGAGTGGCCGGGGTGTAATAATAGTTTTATTTTGAGGTGAATACGTATTTAAAATGGCCGTGTGGTTTCCGGCAGACTAGAATAGAATCACTCCGTCTCTTCCCGTGGATGTCATACAAGGCGACTAAGGGAAATACATTATCAAATATCGATCAGGCCTCCCCAACCCGTCTGGCCAGCGTGGGGAGTGTAGGCTAAATCTATCTTGGACGGACGAGAGAGGGTCGTGCTCCTGTAATGGAGACTAAAATGGACCTGATGATGATGATGATGACGTATTTAAAATTGCATCCATAGGGAGACAATTCAAAAAAACCAATGGTAACAAAATCGGGGGATACAGTTTGGTGTTGCAGCTACATATCTATCATCTCTGTCCAAAATTCCATCACACCAATGGATTGATGAACAATCAAACATGTAGGATGCATACCTACCATTTATTATAATTATAACATAAAACATAACATGAATATTTATATACATAAATATTATATAAATTATATTACAAGTTATATATTAGTATGAAACATATTTACATTATATTTATAATAACATACACGCATACATATTATTTATAATATAACATAAACATATTACATAAATTAACCAATTATTTTGAAATCGTCCTATGCCAGTTAGTCGAACTCGGTACAGTGGAGCCGCGCACTTGAAACAGGTTTCTTTGTTCTCGATCTTGCGCGGGCGCACCCGCGCTCGCGGACCGCGTGGTCGCTAGTCAGAAACTATTCCGACACGGGACGCACGTCGTTGCCTTCGCTAGCTAGCTAAGATCGCGCACGCTTTGTTTCCGCTTTTTTTAGGCTATTGTTGAACTTTATGCTTACTATTGCTTGTGCATAACTCCTGTACTCCTTCTGTGTAGTGTAAGTGGTTTGTGTTGACAGAATACAACTTGAACTGTAAGTGGACTATTTTATTTCTTACACAAACCACACCACTAAACTGGTTAAAACACCCCAATAACCAAATTGGTGACCCCGAACCGAACATGGAAAAGGAATTTTTGGATGCAAGCGGCGAGATGCCGGACGATGACGTCCCAGAGCGCGTTTCCACTGACCGCGCCGGTAACGTCGACAAAATCGGAGTACGAGTGCCTCCGTTTTGGCCGGAAGAACCCGAGATATGGTTCGCCCAAGTCGAGGGTCAGTTCGCCATATCAGGTATATCAAGCGACACTACCAAATTCCATTATGTGATAGGTCAACTGGAAAACCGATACTCGAGGGAGGTCAAAGACATAATAGTGAGACCCCCAGCTAGTGGAAAATATGATAAGCTTAAAACAGAGCTTATTAAGCGACTGACTGCATCCAACGAGAAGAAGATGAAGCAGTTGTTGATGCACGAGGAGTTAGGTGACCGCAAGCCTTCTCAATTCTTGCGTCACCTGACCAGTCTCGCCGGCGACGACGTTCCTGAGGACTTCATTAAGACCATCTGGACGAGCCGTCTACCGAGTGGCCTTCAGACAGTTCTGGCAGGCCAGCCAGCTTCGATGACCTTGGATGACTTGGCCAACCTAGCCGATAGAGTGAACGACATCGCACCTGCTTCTCCTGTCGTTGCCTCCACAAGTCAGCCAGTTCCTGGTTCCGTTCTTAGTGACCTGACTCGCGAGATAGCAGAGCTTCGGAAGCAGATCCAGAATATGGGAGTCAGCAGGAATGGAAGATCTCGCTCACGTTCCAGGCGTCCACCTCGTAACCGCTCCACGTCGAGATCTCAGTCCAACTATAGGAAATTCCCATTATGTTGGTATCACGCGAAGCATGGGGACAAGGCTAGCAGATGTGTTCGCCCATGCGACTATAAGGCGGAAAACTCAAGGGGCGGTCGCTAGAGGCGGCAGACGATTGCCCCACATCTACTGGTCGCCTGTTCATCACTGACCGATCTACGAAGACCCAGTTCCTGGTCGACACCGGAAGCGACCTCTGCGTTTTCCCGCGGTCCTTGGTGCGTGATCGTCGTGCGCGAACTGATTATGTGCTTACTGCAGCTAATGGCTCAGCTATCTATACTTATGGTTTTGCCCATCTAAATCTTGATTTCGGCCTACGCAGAAAATTAAGTTGGCGTTTTGTTGTGGCAGATGTTACAAAGCCTATCATAGGCGTAGATTTTTTAAATTATTATAATTTAATAGTAGATTGCCGAAATAAGCGTTTGATGGACAATACTACTACAGTATCTGCTTCTGCCGTGCTTGTAAATAGTGACATAGATAAGAATTTATCATCTGTCAAGGTTCTGACTGGCGAGTCTAAATTCCATAAAATACTCGATCATTTTCCCGAGATCACTCGACCAGCTGGCACACAACGCACTACACCACACAACACGAAACACCACATTCGCACGACTCCAGGCCCCCCAGTTGCATGTTCTCCCCGACGTTTAGCGCCCGACAAATTGAAAATCGCTAGACAGGAATTCCAGTCCATGCTGGACAACGACACTTGTCGACCTTCGGAAAGTCCATGGTCATCGCCACTACACCTAGCCCCGAAAAAGGACAATGGATGGCGGCCTTGCGGCGATTACCGCATGTTGAATGCCCGTACCGTGCCTGACAGGTATCCGATTAGGCATATTCACGACTTTGCACACAGCATATCTGGCTGTAAAATATTTAGTACGCTAGACTTAGTTAAAGCCTACAATCAGATACCTGTCAGCCCAGAAGACATTCCCAAGACCGCGATAACAACCCCGTTCGGATTGTTTGAGTTTCCGTATATGACCTTCGGTCTTAGAAATGCGGGACAGACTTTTCAGAGGTTTGTAGACGAAATGACCAGAGGATTAGACTTCGTCTATTGTTATCTTGACGATTTTCTCATTTTTTCTAGAGACGAGGCGCAACACGAGGATCATTTACGAACAATTTTTAATAGGTTGAAGGAGTACGGCATGCTAATCAATATCCCCAAGTGTGTCTTCGGTGCCTCAGAGGTAACCTTTTTAGGATACAATATCTCCGCAAGAGGCACAATACCACTTGAGTCAAAAGTTCGAGCCATCAAAGATTATCCTCCTCCCTCTAATGTTCGTCAGCTCAGACGGTACCTGGGCATGTTAAATTTCTACCGCAGGTTTCTACCCCGCGCTGCAGAGATTCAGGCCCCGTTAAATGCCCTACTTACTGGCTCAGTGAAGGGTTCACACCCTATCAACCTGTCCGGCGAAGCCATGTCAGCTTTTGAGGCGTCCAAAGAGAGTCTCTCAAATGCTGCTCTTCTAGCACACCCAGATTGCACTTGCAAATTAGCGTTGGTGACGGACGCGTCAGATTCCTCCCTAGGTGCAGCCTTGCAGCAGCTGAAGGACGACGCTTGGGAGCCTTTGGCGTTCTTTTCCCGGAAGTTGAGCCCTTCTCAGGTCAAGTATTCCCCGTATGATAGGGAGTTGTTAGCCATCTACGAGGCCATAAAGTACTTCAGGCACATGCTTGAAGCGAGGCATTTTATAGTCTACACGGATCACAAGCCGATCAGTTTCGCATTCCACGAGCGGAAGACTAACTGTTCGCCTAGACAATACCGTCATTTAGACTATATTTCCCAGTTCACAACCGATATTAGGCACATTTCAGGCAAAAACAATGTTGTGGCTGATGCCTTGTCGCGTATCGAGGAACTGGGAGCGCCTGTCAACTTAGAGTCCTTAGCAAACAGTCAGTCTTCCGATCAGGAACTAGCGAAGCTGCTCGAGGACGGCTCATCTCTGCGTCTCGAAAAACTTACCGTACCTGGAAGTCGCGTTACCCTTTACTGCGACGTCAGTACAACGACTCCCAGGCCTTTCGTTACTAAGTTTTATCGAAAGCAGGTGTTTGATAGTCTGCATTCCTTGAGTCACCCTGGCGCAAATGCATCTGCTAGACTTATTGCAGAACGTTTTGTTTGGCCAGGGGTCCGTAAGGACTGCAGAACTTGGGCGCAGGCTTGCTTGCCTTGTCAAACTGCTAAGGTAAGCCGTCACGTGTCTGCCCCACTTGGCACATACAAATTACCCCGTGCACGCTTCAAGCATGTGCATATCGACCTCATAGGACCACTTCCTTTGTCTCAAGGCTATAGATACTGTTTGACAGCCGTCGACAGGTTTACTCGATGGCCGGAAGTAGTGCCTATAGCTGACATTACAGCTGAGACAGTTGCAAAAGCTTTATTGTCTACCTGGATAGCTCGATTCGGCAGTCCAATTGACATTGTTACAGATCGTGGACGACAGTTTGAGTCGGCCTTGTTCCAGTGTCTGTCTAAGTTAGCCGGATTCGAGCATAAGCGGACGACAGCATACCACCCAGCGTGTAACGGCCTTGTCGAGCGCTTCCACAGGCAGTTAAAGGCTTCCATAATGTGCCACGCTAATAGCCAGTGGACAGAGTCTCTGCCTTGGGTTTTATTAGGTGTTCGCAGTGCTTTTAAAGAGGATCTGCAAGGTTCCTCTGCCGAACTTGTATACGGCGAACCGTTACGCCTTCCAGGTGAATTTTTTGATAGCAGCACGGGCGGTACCACAGACATAACAGATTTTTCTGCTCGTCTTCGCTCTTTCGCCGAAAATCTAAGACCAGCACCTGCCTCTCGGCATTGCAGCAGTAAAATCTTTATTTTTAAAGACTTGTCAACTTGTGAGCATGTTTTTCTTCGCGAGGACGCATTGCGCGCTTCGCTTGAACCAGCATATTCTGGCCCACATAAAGTACTCAGCAGGAATGACAAAGTTTTTAAACTATTGGTAAACGGCAAAGAAGTGACAGTATCGATAGACCGTCTTAAACCGGCCTACATACTGTCGACTACTGATACCGAAAATTGCGACAAAGACGAACCCCCACCTGTTACCACGAAACAATACATAACTAGGTCGGGACGGCGAGTACAGTTTCCCGATTTTTATCGCCCTTGACGGTCTTCGGAGGGGGGTGGTGTAGGATGCATACCTACCATTTATTATAATTATAACATAAAACATAACATGAATATTTATATACATAAATATTATATAAATTATATTACAAGTTATATATTAGTATGAAACATATTTACATTATATTTATAATAACATACACGCATACATATTATTTATAATATAACATAAACATATTACATAAATTAACCAATTATTTTGAAATCGTCCTATGCCAGTTAGTCGAACTCGGTACAGTGGAGCCGCGCACTTGAAACAGGTTTCTTTGTTCTCGATCTTGCGCGGGCGCACCCGCGCTCGCGGACCGCGTGGTCGCTAGTCAGAAACTATTCCGACACGGGACGCACGTCGTTGCCTTCGCTAGCTAGCTAAGATCGCGCACGCTTTGTTTCCGCTTTTTTTAGGCTATTGTTGAACTTTATGCTTACTATTGCTTGTGCATAACTCCTGTACTCCTTCTGTGTAGTGTAAGTGGTTTGTGTTGACAGAATACAACTTGAACTGTAAGTGGACTATTTTATTTCTTACACAAACCACACCACTAAACTGGTTAAAACACCCCAATAACCAAAAACAATTTATTACGCTAAGTAAGGACTATGGAACATCGCGAGAAGGTCCCCAATAGTGTTAAGAGATTTCAAATCCGTGGTGCACGACAGTCGAGCTTCACTTAACTAGCCATCTCTTTAGGCTTTTAATGCCTTATTTTCTATATAGTTGTCTCGCACATCGCCAAAAGCGAAGTCAAATTCCAATAGACTCGTAATCCTACTAATCTCTTCTGATTAAATTCGTTGTGAGTTGCAAGGCAGCCGTAGTTTTACCACCGGAACCTCTATTGTTCATTGCATTTTTGGTGGTCGCCGCTGTTAGTCCTGGCTACACACAGGGACTTATTTGTAGCTTTGGCCGCCCTAGGCCGTCTCTTTGCCGACCTAAGCCGTCTCTTTGCCACCCTAGGTCGTATCTTGACCGCCTTTGGCCGTATCTTTTTAGCTGACTACTTATTCTTTATCATATAATATCTTAGTTCTTATTTATCAGCTTTCTACCTATTTATACAATTCTTCTCCGCAAAACCGCCATGGCAGTCTCTAATTTGTAAGAATTACCCTTCGGTAATACCCTGCTCCGACCGCCCCTAACATTTGGCCGCTCTAGGCCCGGGCCTTAAGGAAAATCCGCCATTGGCTACACAGTTGATACAGTGGTGGGAATGCGTGGTGAGCCCCTGTCCCTGAATATTCCTACTCATACTAATTTCTTTTGATTAAATTCGTTGTAAGTTGCAAGGCAGCCGTAATTTTAGTCCCGGGCCTGCAGTGGACTTTATTTATAGTGGTTTTTTTGGTGGTCGCCGCTCTTAATCCTGGCTACACAGGAGATACTGTGGTGGGAATGCGTGGTGAGCCCCTGTCCCTGAATATTCCTACTCCTACTAATTTCTTTTGATTAAATTCGTTGTGAGTTGTAAGGCAGCCGTAGTCTTACCGGGACTGCAATAGACTTTATAGCTTTTTTCGTGGTCGCCGCTGTTAATCCTGGCTACACAGGAGATACAGTGGTGGGAATGCGAGGTGTGCCCCCGTCCCTTATTATTGCGATCTTGGCTAACTATTAAATTAGTCGGATACGAGTGCGTATATCCGTATTAGATGATTCCTGTTGGACCGCGTCCAAATATACAGTGATAAATAGGAATGAGTTCATTTTTAAAATGTCACCCACACACTTTCTTATAGGACATTAAAAATAAATCACACCTTGCGGGCTACAAACCGTCGCAGATTTTTTTTAATACCACATATACGGAAGCCATAACTGAAAGTTTTACGATGTGTGTAAATAGTAGTTTATGAAACTGTTGCATAATAAGGGTTCTTAAAATACGAGTGTGAGTTTATCACATGAGCCGAAGGCGAATGTGATAATAGCGTCACACGAGTATTTTAAGACCTAATTATGTGCAGTTTCATACACTACTTTATCTAATCTCATGAAATAGATGATAATAATATTCTAAATAAAACCATGAAGTTAATTTAACAGCTTTATTTCATACTTATAAATTTGCAGATGGAGCATGCGTGGTGCGCATGCTCCATCTGCAAATTTATAAGCGCGGCGCCGCGTTCACAGATTATGTAGAAAAAAAAAAAAACAAATAACTTTTTTTCCATTTCGATACAGGTTTAAAATACCTGTATCTAGGGTTGAAGCTGTATCGAAATGGAAAAAAGTTATTTTTCGATATTCGGTTGTCCATAAAAGAGCTGTATCGTCTGTAAAGTCTGTTTACGGATGATAATTTTACGTGATAACGTCATAAGAAAACATCGGCCGATGGAGTGGAAGAGAGATAAATGGGTTACAAGCCGAACGCTTAGGCCGATCGTGCCTCTCTATCGCATGTACCGCGCTCTCGCTTGCACGCTCGGCTCAGGCGGAACGTAGCATGCTTTTTCGTGCGTGCAGCCCGCGGGCTGCGTTCGGCTCCATAGGCGAAGGTACAGTGAATTGGTACAGACATGTACACAAATGTGACAGGAAACGGATGAGTCTTATGCTTGGGGCACTGACGGGCCATTATACCTGCCACGGACATCCCAGTCCAGAATGAAGAACATGTAAAGAGTTAACGAAAGAAAGAAAACCACTTAATTTGCAACATTTACAGCTATTTTTAGATAATTACAGATAATGTGGTGATTCAGTTTTCTCAAATTTAAAATGTCTTCCGCTCAACTTTCTATTTTTTCTTTCATAAGAACCTTCTCCTAACAATAACAAATACAACAAAAAAAAAAGAGTTAGCGAAATTATAAATAATTATAATTTTTAAAATGGAAAAATTCACCTGCCCTCACTGGTGTGGGGGGGGCAGGTGTATTTTTTTTATTTTTCAAGATATTTATAATATTCTGGCAAGTTGGCCAAGACAACTATTTAAATAATAATAATTAGCGAAATTGTTTCATCCGTTATGTTATTATATAATAATAATAATAATAATTACCTTTATTTCGACCATCAATGGATCATACAGTATGAGTGAATTACATTAAAATTTGAATGTCAGTAGTAAAATAAAATTATTCAAAACAATGGGATTAACAATTATAAGTAATACATACCAATAAAATTATACAATAATCCATTATCATTACATTACAATAAAATTATAAAATACCATTATCATTACAATACAATATTATCCTGCAGTCAGTATATGAATCATTGCTAGATGGTTCACATACTGACAGTCAAATCTAGTTGCAAATGTCTTCAGGACACTGCTAGGGCTGGCCCGAATCCTTCGCAACAGGGATGTGCACCGCTTACGCATGAGTGTGTAAAAACAATCTACGTGGTATTCGGCAAACATCCCCGATGCGCTACAGAACCGAGGCAGCCCCAGCAGCATCCTAAAGGCATTATTATATTGTACGCGCAGGGAGCTATACTGTCTCTTGGTATAGTCCACCCACAAGCTACTCGTATAGAAATACGTACAAAAAGCCCTAAATAGAGTGATTTTGACGTCCCCCGAACTACGAGCAAACCTGCGAGCGATCATGTTCGCCCTAACAGACAGCGCCCTGCGCTCTCTTTCTATGTCAGCATCATCTTTCAGGTCAGCGGTAACTATATGCCCTAGGTATTTGAATTTTTCAACTATTTTCAGCGCTGAACCGTTTAATTTAATGGATGGTATGCTATCCAGACATTTACCACTGGCCCGAAAAACCATGCATTCGCTTTTATTCGTGTTGTACAACAACCCATGTTTAAGAGCGTATTTCTCACAGATAGTTAGCAACTTTGACAGACCACACACAGAAGCACTCAGCAACACCATGTCGTCAGCATAACTTATATTATTTAGACACACGCCATCAATACGACATCCTACATGTGTGCTGCTGAGCTCCTCCAAGAGGCCATTAATATACAGGTTGAAGAGCTTGGGTGAGGTCAACCCCCCCTGCCTCACCCCGCACTCCAACCTATATGGCTCTGAGTAGACATCTGTCCACCGAACTACGTTGACCTGGCTCTCGTACCAATATTTAAATAAGTTTATAAAATAAGCTGGCATGGAAAGACAATTCAATTTTTGCCATAAGAGGTCATAAGAAACCAGGTCGAACGCCCTCGACAGATCCAGGAAGCTAGCAAACACCGGTGTTTTCCGATCAGTGTAGTACTTGACGGTCTGCTTCAAACACAAAATCGCTGCCTCCGTAGAAAGTCCGGACTTAAAGCCAAATTGATTCTGATGAATCTTTAAGTACTTATCTAGCTCAGTGTTAAGCAAACCGTCAAGCACTTTAGCAATAATGGTAGCTAAAGAAATCGGCCTGTAATTATTTTTGTCACCAATGTCAGCAGTCTTACACTTCACGATTGGAATCACCACAGTTTTCATCATTGCAGCAGGTAGCTAAGAGTGACTAACACATAAAGAGTAAAACATCGCTAGCACTGACGGTAAATGAGGGCCAGCATATTTTAGGTGCTCAATGCTTAGGTCGTAGTATCCAGGTGACTTTCCTCGCGACATCGAATCTATGATATTTCCTACCTCTTTGGCAGTAAATCTAGCACTGAGTTCCCGCCTACACTGTCCATCCCCACACTGCGCCTGTGATGGTCCCAACGGTGATTTTACAGCAAAGTTAATGTGTCAATGTGATGCCCTAGCGGGCAAACGAATGGTAATCCTAGGAAAGGCGTACCCGGTCCTGGAGGACTACAGGCTCTTCTTCCCTATAAGCTGCATACTGAAGTACATGGAACATGTCTCCAGACAGGCAGGCGAGGATGACTAAAGGATTAGGGAGAGCACAAAAGATCCATGAGGGTCGACGTGTCACCGGTACTGCAGCACTGGGCCCACTCTAAGGTAAGATAAAAGCGTTCGGCTTGAGTCGCATCTATCTCTCTTCCACTCCATCGGCCGATGTTTTCTTATGAGGTTATCACGTAAAATTATCGTCCGTAAACCGACTTTACAGACAAGCAATTTTTTTTTGACAGTTGTAATTATTACCTACATGTTGTTTTCTGCTAGGATGACATTCACCTTCAAAACTAACTTCAATAACAAGTTGATTCACAAAATACCAGCCGTGTAAATATTTTGTTCCGAAAATAATATTTACAATAAATGTTTGTACGATAATAACAAGGTCATAATATTATCAACGCAAATTAATAGAATTTAAATGCCTTCTTTAAACTACGTCGCTGTCATGGCTGCAAAGTAAACAATAGGAGCATTTAGATTAAGTAGTAATAGACAATAATATAATTATTAGCATAATAGCGACGTGCAATTTATAAATTGTAAAAATATTGTAAGATAATAAAAAGTTGATTTTTTAAAAAAATTGAAACCGACTTCAGTTGGCGAGCGCAGTTTATTGGTGGAATACCCCGGCAGACGCTGCTGCCCGTCTTCGGGGAGAAAAGTTATTGCTGCGTGACACAAGATTCCTTAGTCGCCTTGTATGTACGACATCCAGCGCAGAGCAATGGAGTGGCGCAATTCTATTCTGCCGGCAACCACAGGGCCTTCAGGGACATATTTAAGGGTTTCCCTCGATTTTTCTAGGATCCCATCATCAGACCCTGACTTTGTGAATATGGAACCACCTTGCAATCATACTCTTTCAAATAAAAAAAGAATTATGAAAATCGGTTCACAATTCGCGAAGATATCGAATAACATACATACAAAAAAAATATTCAGTCGAATTGAGAATCTCCTCATTTCTTGAAGTCGGTTAAAAATAGAACATTGTTAATAAAAGGTACGGACCCCGGGGTATGTAGATTGTAATAATTAACTAC
The DNA here is from genome assembly GCA_937001555.2 of Hypsopygia costalis. Lineage (NCBI taxonomy): Eukaryota > Metazoa > Arthropoda > Insecta > Lepidoptera > Pyralidae > Hypsopygia > Hypsopygia costalis. The sequence goes on from OW443355.2 coordinate 10,292,493, forward strand.
ATCGCATGGCACATGCATACGGTCAAGATTGAATTGTGGATTGACTGAAAATTATATACTTGATTTCATTAATTAATTATTATCAATTCTTCTTGTTGGCAAAATAACATTCTTAGTTTGTTTAATTTTAGGTCATATCTCGTTAATAATCTCACTTAAATTAGACTTTGAAGTTTCATATTGTGATACGAGAATAACAAATTTGATTTATGAGATCGACACTGGATCGAAACTGAATTCTGACTATATTGAAATAACCAGAATTGCCGTTCTGTGAGAGTTTTTAACCGAATCCAAAAAAGGAGGAGGTTCTCAATTCGGCTGTATTTTTTTATTAATGTGTGTTACTTAATTACTCCGTGATTTATAGACCGATTTGAAAAAAACTTTTTTTATTTGAAAGAGTATATTTCCAGATTGGTCCCATATTTTTGACGTGACAACGTCTTATAAATTGGTTAGCCGGGTGACACTTCAAGAAACTGGCTCACGTTATGCGCTTACAATGAGAGCGAGTGAAAGGCGCGTGCCTTTCACTCGCTCTCATTGTAAGAGCGTCCCTTCTAAGAGCGAGAGAGACAGACATAAAAAGTGAAAGGCATGCGTCCCTTCCACTCGAAAACATTTTACCACTCAAAGTCGTTGTCACGTAAAACTTTCGCCCGTATACCGACTTTACAGGCAACCAATTTTTTTCATCATCATCAGCCTCTACATACATAAATGTAGAGTAATGTTTTTGTTAGTTAAAATTATTTGGTCACATTCGAACCTGTTAACATTTACAAGCCGACCAAATTGTGAAAAAGTTCCTTAGGAGCCCTATTACATTTGCACGCTGACAAGCTCTCGCGCAGTACTAAACCCGCGAAGGCCGCCGGTGCGTCGTTTTTTGTAGTAATTTTGAAGTTATATTTATCGTTTTTATTGAAATAAGATAATAAATTCATGCTACAAAGTTTATTCATCATGAAGTAACAATTATTCTCGTATAAATTTTGCTCAGTAATATTATCGTTTATTCGAGAAATTAACAGTTTACTTATAGCGATTTTCGAAGTTTTTTTGGTTAAAAGAATGTTTTTTGTCTATATTAAATCAGCGATATTTCAAAATTCCGAGGCCGCTATGTACTTATACGACTATATAACAAATAACATTCTATTTTTTTTATTTTATTTGTTTGGAACAGTAGTACAATCCAGGAGCTCAAAATAGTGAATGCGCGCATTTTATAAACATCTTTCTCTGAAATTTTGGATTTATTTAAAAAGTACATAGCGGCCTCGCTTTTTGTAAATTTTGCTTAAATTTACAAAAAGCAAGGCCGCTATGTACTATGTTAATAGTTATTCTGTATTATTCAATAAGTCAACATTGTTAATGTATTTTTGTTTCCGAGATCAAGAACGTCAAAATTGGCCATTTTACGCAAAAATCACAGTCAAAATGTAATATGGCTCTTAATGTGATTTACCAGACGCGTGTTTCATATCCAAATTAGCCGGGTTGCTCACTTCAAAATGTGAGCAAGTAAGCCACATCATTTTGATATGTAACACGCGTCTTATAAATTCACAACACATGAGTTCTTCTCTATTTGGTCGGTTTGTTTAGGTTTACATGATCGAACGCGAACAAAAAACTGGCACTAAGCACTCTGATGTGAAGCGGTTACCGTAGCCATGTAAACGCTCGCAACATGACATACCGCTCGCGCACCGCCACCCTCGCTGCCAACGCAACAACTCCTTTCTTCCTAGCGACCTCACTCAATCACATGAATACAACAACCCTCTAGGGAATTGTTATTTGGCTGCGGTATAAATAAATATGAAAACAACGATTTTAAAATTCAACGTAGCTAACGTGACCATCATCTCCTATTGGGGTGCGTGGGGTTGAAATGTCTAAAATGGGGTCAAAAAGTCTGAAAATCGTCATGGGTATTGTTTTATAGTTTATCGGGTCACGGAAAAAACAACTATTCTATAATCCAACATAGCCGACGTGACATAAAAAATCCCCTGTGTGGGTACGATGGGGTTGAAATGTCATAATATCAATATGGGTCTTGATTCTATGGTTTTCTGGGACGTCAATTACGAAAATATTATCGATTTTAAATATAATGTAGTGAACACGAAATTACTTAAAAAGATTTTTCAAATTTTACCCCTAAGAGGGTGAAACGGAAGAAGATTAATTGGACTATTTTATCTCAAACTTTACATGAGTACTTCTATAGATAAATGAGTAAACATGTGTTTGCCCCAAATTTCACGCGAGCGAAGCCGCGGGCGAAAGCTAGTCAGTCTATATTATACATAAATGTAGAGCAATGATTGGAGTCGGTTTTTTTTTTGGTAAAATTATACAGGTACATTCAATACAATAGTGTAAATATCTTTCAATACTGTAGTCTAACAATAATGAAACACATCTACTAGAACGAGATAAAAATAATTTTATATGTTTAGTTGTTCGCACATGTTATCTTACTTATATTAACGTTATATATAACATATGTTATAAAATAAATAAATAAATATTTCTAGACAATTTACACAGCGCCATCTAGTCCCAAATTAAGCGCAAAGCTTGTGTTATGGGTACTAGACAACTGATAAATGTATTTAAATACATTTATTTTTTGTAAATATATACTTATAATACATAGAAAACACTCAGACCAAGAAAAACAGACATGTTCATGCACACAAATGTACCTGATTGAGTGTAGGCAAGATGTGTTGATAGCCCAGAGTGCAGAACATGCGAAGAGTCTAACGCAGTGGTTCCCAACCTTTTTTTATTTGCGGTTTTTGTTGGATGTAGGGTACTGAGGTGTCATCATATAAGTCCATTATTCTATAACTCAAGATTTAAGTATTTTGTATACAAATACAAAAAAATACAAATACAAAATAATTTATTTCAGTAACTTGAGATACAAAAACAATAGTAGATGCTGGAGTCTCCTTTTAAGCAAAAGTATGCTTGTGCCAGGAGGCTCCGCTCTTTCTTAGCACTAAGATTTTTAAGATTAGGTACTAAAACAAATTTTTGAAACTATGTATAGTAAAACAACGAGAATAATATAATGTATAAGAGTACCTAATTTCTTTCATTATAAGTTTGTATCACGGATCATTATTCACCTCCCACAGACCACTGGTAGTTCGTGGACCACCGGTTGGGAACCCCTGGTCTAACAAGACCGTGAAACACTTGATGGGTTAATGTGACGCCCTAACCGGCAAACAAATGGAAATCCTAGGAAAGGCATACCCGGACCTGGAGGACTATAGACTCTTCCCAATAAGCAGCGTACTGAAGTACATGGAACATGTTCTCCAGACAGTCAGGGGAGAGTGACTGAAGGATTACGGAGAGCACAAAAGATCTATGGGGATCAAAAAGTCACCGGTTGGGTGGTTACAAAGGCGCTGTTTGCAGCCTGCACTGTTCTTTTTTTATATGAGAGGGTGGCAAATGAGCATGTGGGTCACCTGATGGAAAACAATCACCACCGCCCATGGAGATGAGCAAAATCAAGGGGTCGCCTATCCGTTGCTAGTCTTTCGATTTTGCTATGGATTTCATCATTTCTAATGAGCCAAGGAACAACCAATAGTGCCGTCAAGATGATATTTTGTGCCTGTTTTGAAGCACTCCCCCAAGCAAACCATATATTATGGGTTACAGAAAATTCTTTTAATTTTTGGGGTTAAAAATAATGTGTCTTTCTATTGGTAAAAGAATTTTCAAAATTGGTTCTGTAGATCCAGAGATTACCCCCTACAACCTCACAAATTCACAAACTTTACCTGTTTATATTAGATAGAAGTATAGTTAAACACAATTAAACATGGCGCCATATTTGGTTATCAATGTGGTCTTGTGAACTTGTTTACAAACATACAACGTAAACAAAATGTCTACCAATCAATAGGTAAGAGTACCAGGCGATCAGGGCCACTAGAGAGGTGCAATTCACTCCGGGTGTAATCCGACCGAATGCGGAAGTCGATCGATAGAAAACAAAAATTATCTAGAGACGCATCGTCACGATTGTGCGGGGTAATCACTTGAGGAATCACGTACGCAACAAGCTAATGTTTATTTTATGACGCAAATTATCGCTACACCTTACATTCTATGACCTCGAAAGTTCATAATCGAGATATGCCACTTTAAACGTAATAATTTTAAAACATAAACAATATCAGCTGTCATAGAGCGATATTTAATGTACGCAATTTAATTAGAATATCTTCAATAGGGTAAAACTACATTATTAGAATATCTCGAACACATAAATTGAATGCATTTGACGCATATTTACGACGTCTAGAGCTGATATCCTTGGTACAAGCAAGTAAACCAAGTTTCGTCATGCCTTGTTTTTGAAATGCATTGTTTATTTATGTTCGAAAAATTGCACTTACCGCTCAAATCCTCGATGGTATTCAATTTTCGAGTGGCCATTTTCGCGCTAACCGCAAACACAACACTAAGATGACGTGTTTCTCGGGAAAATATACGCTTTCGACAATAAATCCGAACTTTTTGCGTAAACAAGAGCAAGAATACGACGGCCTACGTGTGGACCGCGATTGCCTTTGTTTCTGTTTTGATTTTAATCCGCTATGTCAAAACGGTGGCGTGTGTATCGCCATGCACAGATAAAATTTTCAACCAAATTGTTTATTATAACTCTTAACTCGGTGCAATACGATTTATTTTGTAATCCCTATAAAGAAGTTTATAATTTGTTTAGATGATTTTGAAGTGTCCTATTGGTTGCAGCTAAACAGCCACAAAACCATTCTGAACTATGATTGGTCAATTTGAAGATACGCACTTTATCAGCACAATATAGAGTATTGTCTATGCTAGAAGGCAAGGACGATTATGTCAATGACCTCTTTATAAAGGCGCAATACACTCAACCCGTTTGCATTGATTGGGTTTGGTTGTCAACATAGCAATAATAAGAGTCAGGGCCTGTCCATTGGGCGCACCGAGTCGAGTCAAATCGCATCGCAGAAATTCGCCTCCTACCTTCATATACATTTACTAATAAACTGCTGACATAATGCAATGCCCCGCAGCTCGTGCCGCAATAACGAACTATCGTAGTACATAGTAGTAGTAGTATCTTTATTTATTTATCTATCGGTTTTCCTGTTGGCTTATTACAGGTAATGGAGGAACAAGAACATTCCTGATCGGTAGATTAGATATTTTTCGGCATGTTCCTGAAATTGGGAATAAGTTAAAGAAATAAATAATACAAAGACGGACTCAAAAGGCTACTGATTCTGGAGCCTCAAAGCTATTTGGAAAAAATAAAAAACGCATGCATTATTTGTAATTCTTTGTCTATGGCTGTCTGTCACGTTGACAGCCTGCCACTGTTGCCATATTCGGGAGAATCCTGATTGAGATGATTTTTTTTTTTGTTATGGGGTCAGGTACCCTATACCTAAACCTAACAGTGCGCCCCGTGTTCAACCTTCAACTGCCAACCTTCCGGTTATATCACGGGATTGCGAGTCAACCGTCTAGTAAACCAACCAGACGGAAAGACCTTTACCTGCTCCGCTCTTGCGCTCGGTAAACCAACCGAGCACGCAAGCGGAACATTAGCAGGTCTTACTCCGCTTTTACCTGCATGCAGGCTACTTGGGTACTCTTAAGTCGAGTAGCTCGTGGCGAACCGACGCTCGGCGAACTAAGCATCGGGGCCCTACCACCACTCTCCAATCTCCATGATGGGTACCGGAGCTGTATGGCTCGCTCACTTCCCGGCGCTTGTACTTGCGTACAGGTACACGCGCGTCTAGTGTTTCTGCACCCACACTGGGGCGTCAGTTAACTGGCTCCCAGATTTCCTTGACAGGTACCGGAGCTTTATAAGGCACGCTCACTTCCCGAGATCGTTCGAAAAAAGAACGGACGTTCGGCCTACGGTAGGGTAATTGGGGTGACGGAAGCGATCGGCCGCCATCCTACTTGCTCAGCAGGCAAGTACCCGAGCTGCGATGCCAGCTTGGGAAGCCGATACCGCTGTAAGGGCCGCTCCAAGCCCCGTTGAGAACCACTCTGGCGGCCCTTCGCTCAGGCCAGTGGTAACCAACTCAATACGCGCGAGGTTGAACGCCCGGCCGACAAATATGGCAAGGCAGACGAACATGCCCAACCTCTACTCCGTGGGGAGTACCCGACTGTGGGGACAATATCTTCCAATCTAAAGGTGCTTAGCGTTAGTCTTAGCATTGGCATCTTGGGTGTCGACGTATGGAGTGATGTTCAGTTTCGCGGCCACTTAGACTGCAAGGCCATTCTGTCTTCTAGGAAGGTGTCATTAATAAAACCAGGCGGTATTTTATACCCCGACATTGCGTTCACATGAAATACTGTTCGCACCTCTGAGCCGATATGCCCCTGTACTTGCTTGCTCCTTTTGACCGCATACAACAAAGAGCAGTTTGAATCGTTGGTGATCCAATGATCACGGATCTAATAGCCTCTCTCACTCTCTCTCTATTTCTCTCACTCTCTCTAGACGTAGAGATGTAGCGTATCTCTTTTCGTTTTATACAAATTATAACACGAGGAGCTTCCGGATGAGCTGATACTTGCCGCTGAATTCGACCATCGTACAACTCGCCATAAATTTAAATTCCCTTCATATCATCTTGATAACTTTTAATCTACAGCAGTACGTTTTCAAGACATTTTATACCACGAACGTTGAAACTGTGGAATCAACTTCCCTTAGCGGTCTTTCTGAATAATTACGACATGGGCTGCTTCAAGAACAAAGTCTTTATTTCCCGTATAAGGCTGACAACGGATCGGCCACCTCTGGTGTTGCTGATCTCCATGGGCGGTGGTGATTGCTTTCTACCAGGTGACCCACGTGCTCGTTTGCCCCACTCTTATTATAAAAAGCATGAGGAATTATGTCGTTGCGTTTTTCTAACGTAGTGGTGGGACGAGTCTTCTCCCATGTAGCTATTATTAAAGGCAAACTTCTAAACAGATTGCCTATTCCCACTGCTGAATCCATATTAAGAATAAGGATATGCATTGCTAGAAGTATGTATTCATTTTAGAGCAAGTTTAAAAATGCTCATAAAGATTAACTCAGAAAAAAAGCACGTAACTGCAAACTACGCGGTTGAAGATGTTGGCCCAGTAATGGAACGTATGGCTGAAACAGCGTAAAATTGTGTTTAATTTACTAAAAAATATTTTTCTAAGGCCTTTTTTTCTCAATGACATATATTTTGGGGGGATTTCAGTAATGATTTGGAGAGAATACGACGATGCCGCCTGGCAACACTGAGCCTGCGCTGGCAACTATATCGTATCCGGAATTCCGGATTTTCAATTTGTCTTCCTTCGGACAGTTCGGACGTCATTTTGGATTTTTGTTTTTTGTGGTGTGGCATCGCTCGCCGTTCGCAAATTTCTTTTTGTGAGTCAATTTCTTTGGTGAGGTGTTATAAGTATCGTCAAAAATTATACAAGTTCGTAATGAGTGTTAATAACAGTGGCGAAGATTGCTCTTCGTCGAAGAATGCAGAGGAATTAGAAAGCCCTCGGTAAGTGCTGTATTTATTTGAGGCGCTATTGAAATCACCTGTGCGCTTGACAGCTGATTTTTAGCGGCAAAGTCAAAGGCGCGAAAGCATACAAGCGTGTCAATTATTAACTTTCGTTCGTTTTAAAATTATTTAATATTTATAAAGGTGTTTTTTTTTCTACAGAAAGCGTCTGCGTTTGGATAACTCTGCGAGGAAAAGTTGGAGTCTCATGGATAGACGAACGGATCAAGAGGTAAAGTATTAAGACGTGTACTGTTCCCGCTTTTTTGACTAGCATTTTTGGTTATCCCACAAATATTCGGTTCAAAGCTTTCATCAAATAAAATACCACGTGAAATAATAATTAATAAATAAACACCATACTTATTGCTTGCTTTCAAACCTTGTCAAAACATTTGATTACTTTACTAAAACTAACGAACTGAGGAACTTTTACTTATTATATATTTTCTTCTAAAATTTCATTGCCTGTTACTGGCTAGGTATCTAAACCTCTTTAAAGCCCGTGACAAAGTAATTCTTATCTTGTTTCTAAATTTTTATATCAAATTCCATAAAGTCAGTTCAATGTTTTAGCCCAAAAAAAACTATAATTGTTATATTTTGCATTTATGACTTCTAATAAAATTTACCTTGTGAGTGTTAGTTCTGGAGTATCCATAGTATCCGTAAGTATTAATATCCATAGTTTTGAAACGTCACTTGCCCTATCTTTCTAAAGAGTTCTATATGGTTATGAAAACACTACACGAAGGAGGTGGTGTATAACTAGAGATTAAGATTATGTATATTATTTTCTACCACATCGGGTGGGAGCCAAACATACAGCCCGCCTGTTGTGAAGCTGTACCATAGCCATGTAAACAGCTACAGCATGGTATATTGCTTGTGCACTGCCTTTCCCTACCAACTCGGCATCTCCTCCCATTCTGGAAACTTCACTAACTCGCAGGAACACAACAATGCTCAAGGGAATTGTTATTTGGCTGTGGTATTCTGTAAGGTGGAGGTACTTCCTCAATAGGGCAGCTTAAAATAATGTTATGCTTTAATTCTCTTTAAATTATGGGATATGTAAAGATCCACTAATTCAGCAGTAAGAAATATAAAACTTTCACTATTATTAAATGGAAAATATTAAATTGATTCACAAAAATAACCTGTTTGAACATCAAATTAATCTGATAGCACATCTAGATTGTGTCCGGCCAAAATGAACGGTATCCGGCTTGTCCGGCTTTTGTTAGGCTTTTTACATTACGTAAACGAGCGAGTGCGCCGAGCGTAGAGCGAGTCGAGCGTTGACTTTATATACAACATACATACACCTATTAATACTGAGACACAATAATGTAGGGTCTTCGGCTTTTTTACCCAAATGTCCGGCCAAACTTGCTGGTTTGTCCGGCTATTAGGTTTGGAGACCTGGCAACCCTAAGCACATCAAATCGTGTATTTGATGTGCTATAAGCATTTTTTGTTGTTGGAAATATGTTAGGTTAGTAATGTATTTATTTGAAGTTAGGGGCCATCCATAAATTACGTCACACGAATTTCATGATTTTTTTACCCCTCCCCCCCGTCCTTGTCACAGCTGGTCATATTTGTGAGACTCCCCCCCTCCCTAGTGTGACGTCACATATTTAGCAAATTTACATCTAGAGTTGCAAATGTTTCTGAGTTTTTCGTTAATAGTTCAAAGTTCGTATTAACACTTAGATTATAATCGATTTTGAAATGTTACGTCACAAAATTTAGGACCCCCCTCCCACCCCTTTGTCATACTATGTCACACTTCATCGACCCTCTCCCTCCCCCTTAACGTGTGACGTAATTTATGGATGGCCCCTTAACACAAATGTTTGGCCATTTGGCCATCAATATATCGATGGTCCCTACTTATAAAGCGACATGTCAAAAATGGCATTTTTTTTATTGCATAAATTGGTATAGATTGCCCGTAAAAACATTTTCTTTTTTATTTTATTGATTGTATATAATTAAAAAGTAAGAAATTAACTCTAATTACTATATCGTAGTATAAGCAGACATGTCTGAAATGACATGTCGCTTTATACGTAGGGACCGTCGATATGTAACTTTGCCTTACGAAAGGCATACAGAGTACAGACAGGGTAATCGATGGAAATAACAAGTAGACACTGTAGTAGCTGATTTAAATGTAGACAAATGTACCAAATATGTCTTAGATGTATTTAACATTTATCACAATGTCTGAATAAAGGCTTTTATTATTATTACTAGGCCGGATTTTAGCCCACGGGGCCGAAATCGAGGTTGAGTGGAGCGAGTAGATTCACTGAGTGTATGTTTTCCATTGATTTTAACGGAAAATTTATTTGAGGATCATTCCTCAAGGAAATTATTGATCTCAATTTTTTTTAGATACAAACCTCAAGCATGTCGAGGTTTTTTAGACACAAACCTCAAGCATGTCGAGGTCTTTAATTGTGACAAGTTTCATCGAAATTGGTTCAGTGGTTTTGGAGCCTATTCATTTCCAACTTTTCAGCGTATATAAACATTCTGCTCGCTCCACTCAATTGATGTTATTATGACGAGCCCAGTGGTCAAATGGCAATGGCTACTTTGACTCCGAGGTCGCGAGTTCGATTCCCGCACAAGACAAACATTTGTGTGCATGAACAAATCTGTTTGTGTTGGTCTGGGTGTTTATATATTTATCACTTGTCTAGTATATATATATTCTTTATTGCATAAACAGTGGTTACATAAAATAGTGTAAACAAGAAGGTGTACAAGGGCGAGCTTATCTCTTTAAGAGATTTCTTCCAGCCAACCTTAACAATCATAACGAAACGTTATTTGGCTGGTAGGTGAATTATGCAAACATGTATACAGACATGCTATGATTTTATATAAAATTTACACAATAATACATATTATTTAAAGGTTTTAACCATATGGAACAAATACTGCAATTAATCAACTAATTTGATTAAAGTAGTGTTCTGTTAATTTCTTTTTGAAAGTGGTCACAGTGTCCATAGTACAAGCTTTGCGCTTAATTTAGGACTAGATGTCACTGTGTAAATTGTCCAGAAATATTTATTTAATATAATATTTTTTAGGTTTTGCAAGAAATGGGTGTGAGTTTGTTGGAACCTGATGAAAATGAACAACAATGTGACGTCAGCAGTTCAACAGTGGTAAGTTAATCTTTAAAGTATTATGTCTGAGGTGTAAGTGGCTCACCATCATGTTTTTCACGGGACACCATCATGTTTATAAACTGGAACATCTTTTTTATTCTATGTCGAGTGGTAGATAACCATATGGTCCGCCTGATGTGAAGCGTTTACCGTTGCCATATTAACATTCGCAACATGAAATATCGCTTGCTCTCTTCCTTTCTGCATATTCTTCATTTCTCCATTTGGGGTGTAAGTGGTTCATCAACATCTTTGAACCAAAGCCAAATTCACCTGCACGCGGTGCAGCCTACTGACTGACAAACGAAGCTCTGGCGAAAAGAGAAGTAGGGAGCGTAATTGTAAGCTACCTGACTGGGGAATGTACCACAGAATACCGTAGACAAATAGCAATTCCCTTGAGGATTGTTGTTCCTGCGAGTGAGTGAGGTCACCAGAACGGAAGTTGATGCTGCGTTGGCAGCGACGGTAGCGGCGCGCGAGCGATATTTTATGTTGCGAGCGTTTATATGGTTACGGTAACCGCTTCACATCAGTCGGGCCGTATGATTTTCTGCCACCCGTCGTAGTATACACGCAGGAACACAATAACCCTCTACGAAATTGTTACGGTTTTCTGTGAGGTGGAGAGGTACTTCTACAATTTTTGTTCGTTCTATCTCAATTCTGATCTGACTGACGAGCCCGGTGGTCGAGTGGTTAGCAATGGCCACTTTGACTCCGAGGGTGCGGATTCGATTTCCGCACAAGACAAGTATTTGTGTGCATGAACATATCTATAAGTACATATTTCATCATCATCATCATCATCATCAGGTCATTTTAGTCTCCACTACTGGAGCACGACCCTCTCTCGTCCGTCCCAGACAGAAGGAGAATTTGGCCTACACTCCCCACGCTGGCCAGACGGGTTGGGGAGGCCTGATTGATGTTTTATAATGTAGTAATGTCCCTACATTTTAAATCTGCAATATCTTCGAAAATATTCATTTAAATTACATGCTGTAAAGATATATTGATCTATATTAAATGCACAATGTATTTACGGCACTTAATTGGATAAGGATTAATGTTGTATTGCATAAAATCGCATGGTAAATAAGCCATTATTTCTCGTAAAAAGTAAAGGATAAAAAACGGTTATTGCGGGTTATTCCTAAGAAATAGACATGTACCATCGCGGACTTTTTTGTAGACCATTTTAAGGTGAACAATACTGTACTACATTATTTTGATCTATCTCGTAGGGTTCAGCCAGCGTTTGCAATATAAGCGCAAACAAATGTGTTTATTTACGACATCACATTGGAAACCTCGAAAATTATCAGTGTTTCTCTACTATGTTATGCATGTATTAAACATATAAACCTTCCATAATAAACACTATCGATTAAAAAAAACCGCATCAAAATCCGTTTAGTAGTTTTAAAGAACTAAGCATACATAGGGACGGACATAAAGGGGAAGCGACTTTGTTTTATATATGTAGTGATTTCCCTTAGTCGCCTTGTCATCCACGGGAAGAAACGGAGTGATTCTATTCTAGTCTGCCGGAAACCACACGGCCAATGTACATATTTACAAAAATAATATATTTAAGTATAATATCAGTTATCTAGTACACATAGCTTTGTTTAGTTTAAGACTAGATGGCGTGGTGTGTGGTGATGTGTGTTATTTGTCCAGGAATATTTATACTTATTTATTTACTGGCCGTGTGGTTTCCGGCAGACTAGAATAGAATCACTCCGTCTCTTCCCGTGGATGTCGTACAAGGCGACTAAGGGAAACACATTAGCAAACATCGATCAGGCCTCCCTAACCCGTCAGGTCAGCGTGGAGAGTGTAGGCCAAATCCTCCTTCCGTCTGGGACGGACGAGAGAGGGTCGTGCTCCTATAGTGGAGACTAAAATGACCTGATGATGATGATGATTTATTTACTGTACCTAAAAGTGACCAAACAATATGAATACGAAATGAAATATACCTCTCTCCCTCTAGCATCAACACAAAACACTCAAAAGGAAGAGAGATATAGAGAATATGAACCCCAACGTGAACAGCTCCATCACCTCGCCCCGTTCGAAGTACAGCCCAAAGAGTCCCAAGTCTAAGGTCAAAGTATGCAGCCCTAGTCCAGGAACATCGAAGGTGAAGACCCCTAGAAGTGCAGAGAAGTGTAAGTAGCTTTTTATCTATACTTATCTTATCTTATCTTATCTTAGAGTGGGTCCAGTGCTGCAGCACCGGTGACACGTCGACGCTCATAAATCTTTTGTGCTCTCCCTAATCCTTTACTCACACTCTCCCCTGACTGTCTGGAGACATGTTCCATGTACTTCAGTATGCCGCTTATTGGGAAGAGCCTGTAGTCCTCCAGGTCCGGGTATGCCTTTCCTAGGATTTCCATTCGTTTGCCGGCTAGGGCGTCACATTGACACATCAAGTGTTTCATGGACTCGTTAGACCCATTGCATGTTCTGCGCTCTGGGCTATCAACACGTCTCATCTTGTATAATAATAATAAATATTGTCAGACAAATTACACAGTGCCATCTAGCCCCAAAGTAAGCGAAGTTTGTGTTATGGGTACTAGACAACTGATAAACATACGTAAATACATTTTTTTTTGTAAATACATACTTATGATACATAGAAAACACCCAGATTAAGACAAACAGGCATGTTCATGCACACAAATGTTTGTCCTATGTGGGAATCGAACCCACGAGCGTTGGTGTCGAAGCCGCGTCATTGACCGCTACGCCACCGAGCTCGTCAATTACTGTTTAGGTGTACTTGACAGGCATAACGGCCCGTCAGTGCCCCAAGCATGAGACGCATCCGTTTTCTGTCATATTTATGTACATGTCTGTACCAATTCATTGTACCTTCGCCAATAGTTTCCTTGGAGTGTAGCATTCCACTCATTTCCTATTATCTATACTTAATACTAGCTGGCCCGACGAACTTCGTATCGCCTTTAAAAAAAATGACGTTATTTTTTTCCGACATTTTAATAGTTATTCAGCTATTCGGGGCGGAAACAAATCCAACAAATCAAAGATCAATTATTATCAAATCTTTATGATTACACCAGTATAGGCTCGACATGTCCTATTTCCCTTTCACCAAAGCCCCTTTTGCTAGCCGGTGGGATGCACCATGTGCAAGTGAGATTGGTTTTGGTTCTAAAGGTACTACTGAGCCACACTCAATCCAAAATAATTTTATGTTGAAGAGAATTATAAGTGCTTTTGTTTTATAATTGAGTTAAAAACTATTATGTCTCAAGTTGGATCAAACTGCACACGTGTGCAAAATTTGATTTAAATCGATTCAGTAGTTTCGGATTCCATCGCGGACAAACAACGTGACACGAAATTTTTATATATTAGGATTATAAAGCTGAAGAGTTTCTTTGTTTCATTGTTACATTCGAATTAGAAAATTATTTTAGTGTTAGATAGCCTATTTTTCGAGAAAGGCTTATATAGCATTACGCAACCACCAATAGGAGCGGAGCACCAATGAAAAAAGTTGCTAAAATGGGGAAAAAATATTCCTTTTGAGAGCTTCCGTTGCGTGCGCTGCGTAAACGGTTCAAGTTACGCAACAATTATATACGTCGGAATTATTCATCTTAAAAAGTTCTAAAAAAAAGTCCGTGATAGCATATGTCTATCTTTTAAGATTGGCTCACTATAACCTTTCAAATGGTAAACTTACGCTTCACTCTCAACGCTCTGTCACACGCAGACGAAGTTGCGCGAGTCAGCTAGTTTTTTTTTAAATATTTTATAGACTATGTTCGGTTGGCAGACAAGCATACGGCCCGCCTGATGTGAAGCGGTTACCGTAGCCATATTAACGCTCGCAACATAAAATATCGCTCGCGCGCCGCCACCCCCGCTGCCACCGCAGCATCTCCTTCTTTTCTGGTGACCTCACTCACTCGCAGGAACACAACAAATCCTCAAGGGAATTGTTATTTGGCTGCGGTATTCAGTGAGGTGGAGGTACATTCCCCAGTCGGGTAGCTTACAATTACGCTCCCTACCTCTCTTTTCGCCAGAGCTTCGTTTGTCAGTCAGCAGGGTGCACCACGTGCAGGTGAAGTTGGCCTTGGTTCGAAGATGTTGATAAACCACTTACACCCCAATATATATATATATATATATATATATATATATATATATATATATATATATATATATATATACTAGCGGCCCGGTACGTGCTTCGCTACGTATACAGTTTTCACTTTAATAAAAAAAAAAAATTGGAACACCAAATTCATTTATTCAGACAAAAAAATATTTTATTAATTGCTAGCTATTTTAAAACTTAATCCAAAACATTTGGATAAACAAAATTTTTTGTTTTTCCATTTTGAGCATGAATAAATAAACGGCTGGGGGGGTATCGACTCTGGAATAGGCAACATAAAGTCGAAGCACGTCCAAAATGAAATGACCGCATGAATGACATAACAACATGCCTGTACTGTCAACACTGAAAAAAGTTTCAATTTGACAGCACAATCCCCATCTGAAAAAAGTTTCAATTTGACTGCAAAATCCCCATTAACAAAAAAATGATCCGCCATTTATTGAATTCAATTGTTACAAAAAATGTGATAAATGAAGAACCGCTCTACCGATTTTGTGCAAACTTCACCTAAACCATCTACTAAATAGTCCGAATAAACCCTAAACATTTGGTTTGGATAGGTGAGCCCGTTCTTGAGTTATAAAATTACAACGAAAATTGGCATTGATTTTTATATATATAGATATATATTAATGTTAACTTGTAAAATCAACTTCCCTTATTAGTATTCCCAAATAAATACGCCATCTCTCTTATTGAAGGCTCCCTCCCGCCTTCAATAAGAGACAATTTTTCCCTTAAAAGGCTGGCGACGGATCGGCGACCCCATGGTGTTGCTGATATGGGCATGGGTGGTGATTACTTTGCATCAGGTGACCCACATGATGGCTTACCCCCCCACCCTCATATACATATAAAAAAAAACACGGGTTTCACTCCGGGAGTGCCGGCAGAAGTGAAAACTTGAACATTAACGTTGTGCATTTTGGAATGCTTAGGGAATAATTTCGCACGAATTGCTTTATTTATCAGTATAAAAGTACTATCATTTATGTGGTAAAATACAATATTCATTTATTGCGCTATCGTACACAAACATGAGAATTTATAGTACATTAAAGGTAAACCGCAAGAGCAGGCATACATTTTCGCCGCGCGGTAGAAAGTAAGGGGGATATTACATCTTCTCCTACGCCGCGCCGGTGGTCTCTCTCCCTCCGTCTTACGAATTTTCGATCCAGGCCGCGTGTCCTGACGCGAGTTTAACATAATAAATGTCCACCCATCCCAAAAAGTGCACAAAACCGCTAAAGAAGTTTTCAAAAAGTGAAAACTTCATTAGGTCCGCTCAGCACCCTTACCACCATCTCTTATTGCGATTCAATGACTGAATAGAATGCTTATTCATACCAATGAATAAGTGACACTATTTGAATAGAGTCAAATGGAATAGAGTCGCTTATTCATTAGTATGAATAAGCAATCTATTCAATTATTGAATCGCAATAAGAGATGGTGGTAAGGGGCCTGGACGTTTTTTTTGCGGCTAGTGAATGAGCCTGTGCCGTCACGTTCGGCTCTGTAACGCTCGTTTGGGTAAAGTCGGTAGGGAACTTCTCACCTGATGATAATCGGTAATCAGTCGGTTGCTTGCAGAATCTCTCGCGTGTTTTTTCTAATTACCCATTTTATATTCTCAGTGAGACCGCTGCAGCAAACCGATTTAGAGATGACATTCCTCGACGAATACTTGGTCGATGAGGAGACACCTTCAGGACAATCTGTGGCCGGGAAATACTGTGATATTCAACTTGGACCTGGGTTCGGATCTAACAGCGCCACAGGAGGGAAAAAGACTGGTGCATTCACAACCCGTAAGTTTCATTGCATCTAGATCATTTCATGCTAGATCAGTACTACACCTCTTGAATCTACTGCTAGCCTGGTACATGGATAGCACTTTCAACTGGTACTCTCGTCACGGGATAGAGAAAATCGTACATGTAACTTTTATTTATCAACTTTATTTACAAAATATTACATATATATTAAACAGAATATAACAACTAAAACTTAAGTGTCTAAAACTAAAATAAATGTAAAAACTTTGGCCCATGTGGCATCGTTCCCAAGATGCTAGCAGCATTATTGACTAGGTTAGTTCTACACCTGAATCTATTGCTAGCCTGGTATATAGATGCCACTTTCAACTGGTACTGTTGTCACAGGAGGTGCAAAAAGCTGGTGTTGTAGTGTAACCACACCTCGGCCACTCCATTCAAATGTCGCATCGGTAATTACTACATAAACAATGACGTCTGTGCAGAGTGGGTATGCGCGTGTGTGCGTGCGGCGCCATACAAACTGTTCTCGGGGGGGAGTGACGACGAATCTTGAAGCCACTACAGCCAACTTTATTTTAAAAAAAAAGTTATTAGTAATTCATTGCGTCCAATTCAAGGATCCGCAAACTTTGGATTCTGATGTTGGCCAGGTAGAACATCTAAATAGCTTAAAGCCCCTTCGATTAAGTGGGGATCGGTATTTCAGCTCCAACCCATAATCATCCTACTGTTGGGTTGCAGGTCTCCCATGAATCGAAGGGGTTTAGAGAATACGCTGCTTAACTGCGTGTTGGCGGAGCAACGACTTAATCTTATTCACTAGGAAAGGATTCTAGCCCACGGGGCCGAAATCGAGGTTGAGTGGAAAATGTATTTCATGATCATTCGTCAAGGACATGATCGATCTCAATTTATTCTCGACACAAACCTCAAGCATGTCGAGATCTTTAATGAGGGTCTTTTGGCAGCACTTCATGTAGTGTAGGGTCCAATCATCTGTCAATTCATAGCATCTTGTCAAATGTCTTGTTGACGTCTTGTGTTGTCTTGTCGTCTTGAAGTTTCACTGTCAAAAAATTTAGTACATTTTGACAATCTGGACCCGACGCCTACCTAGCGACATCTAATGTCAGAAAAAATATCAAACATCGCCATTGTGACAAGTTTCATCAAAATCGGTTCAGTGGTTTTGGAGTCTATTCAGTTCCAAGAATTACTTTTCGGCGTATAAGCGTTTCGTACACTTAAACTCAAAGCGCCTCAACAAGATTCCACTACAAAAAAAGTCTTTAGTCATTCACCAACATCGAATAAAGTTACAAAAAGAGTAATGACCACATCGAGGCGCGAACGTAGAAACGATAGTTCAAATTGGTCACACATTTACAACTGCGCCATAGACTCGATAATACTCACTGGCGAAATAAGAGTATGTATTGTATAAGCCCTTTGGACTCGACCTGGCTTAAGAACATTTCGTTCTTAAGCCAGGTCGAGTCCAAAGGGCATATTAGGTGGGGGGTGTTAGGTTTTATTTTCGTTACGGAATTTCTTGATTCGGTCGCCGCGCTCAAAGCCCGCGATAAAAGCTATGCAATAGCTTAAAAGTAGGGGCTAATCAATAAAAAGTGTTAATAATTTCAGCGTTAGGACTTGAAGAAGAACAGATACTGAGCAGGCAGCGGACGAAGTCGGAGCCCCAGGGCGCGGACTCGTTCGAAGTGCTGTCTGATGAGATGATACTGAGCGTGTTCAAGTGGCTACCGAAGAGGACCCTGGCGCATTGTATGCTGGTTTGTAAAAGGTAATTATTGCATTTTATTTACGACCATTGGCCGTGTGGTTTCCTGCAGACTAGAATAGAATCACTCCGTCTCTTCCTGTGGATGTCGTACAAGGCGACTAAGGGAAATACGTTATAAAACATCGATCAGGCCTCCCCAACCCGTCTGGCCAGCGTGGGGAGTGTAGGCCAAATCCTCCTTCTGTCTGGGACGGACGAGAGAGGGTCGTGCTCCTGTAGTGGAGACTAAAATGGACCTGATGATGATGATGATACTAGCTGACCCGACAAACGTTGTTTTGCCTTATAAATTTAGGGGTTGATGGTAGAAGGGTGAAAATTTGAAGGGTGAAAAATTGTATGTATTTGTATGCATTTAAATTTAATAATATATAGATAGTGATACCAAGAGCCCATAAATTCATCATCATCATCAGGTCATTTTAGTCTCCACTACAGGAGCACGACCCTCTCTCGTCCGTCCCAGACAGAAGGAGGATTTGGCCTACACTCCCCACGCTGGCCAGACGGGTTGGGGAGGCCTGATCAGTGGCGGCACTACCTTAAGTGCGCTCGTGCGCTGAACCACCAATATTTAAAAAATCAAAATATAACTTCATGTTTATTTTTAAATTACCATATTAATATTTATTTTTTAAACATACAAAAACATATAATAACAACAAAATTTTCCTATTATGACGAAACATTTTAAGCGCTATGCTAAACTAATAAGACTTATTTTCCCTGTAAATAAATGCGCTCGCCGAAGCGCACGAAAGCTGCTAATACAACTTGTATGGGTTTTTTTTATACCACATCGGGTGGCAGACAAGCATACGGCCCGCCTGATGTGAAGCGGTTACCGTAGCCATATTAACGCTTGCAACATAAATAGTGCTCGCGCGCCGCCACCCCCGCTGCCAAAGCAGCATCTCCTTCCTTTCTTTCTGGTGACCTCACTCACTCGCAGGAACACAACAACCCTCAAGGGAATTGTTATTTGGCTGCGGTATTCTGTGAGGTGGAGGTACATTCCCCAGTCGGGTAGCTTACAATTACGCTCCCTACCTCTCTTTTCGCCAGAGCTTCGTCTATCAGTCAGCAGGGTGCACCACGTGCAGGTGAAGTTAGCTTTGGTTCAAAGATCTTGATGAACCACTTACACCCCAACGACGAGTGACGTGAGTGGGTGACGAGCTAATATGCCTGACGCGCGAAACAAATGATAGTTCATAGAAATTTACCGAGAAATGAGTCCGTTCTCGTGCGCCGCACGTGCGAACCGATGGTTACCGAGAGCACCCGATGTTTGACGAAATTGGCATGGTTGGCCATGTCTCAGGATCGGCTAAATGGACATGTGTTCAGTATTGAAAAAAAAATATATAGTAACAATACCCGAATTTAATAAAAAGGTGATTGAACATTTCGCTTAAGAAAAATGTCGTCATTGTCGTCGCATTGATTTAATGTATAAAAAATTAACATATTTTATGTAATTGTTGTTTTGTTGAAATTTCTAATCTTAATACTTCGTGATGTTTGGTAATCTATTTCCCTTAGTCGCCTTGTACGACATCCACGGGAAGAGACGGAGTGATGTTATTCTAGTCTGCCGGAAACCACACGGCCACACAGCCTTACAGCCATAAATTAATACAATAATAATTATTGCAGGTGGTACAGAGTGGCGTGCGACGAGACGCTCTGGCAGAGGCTGGATCTAGGCAATAAGACGTTATCTAAGGATGCACTCGGCAGGATACTGGCGAGGAAGCCGATCGTCGTCAGATTAGCTAACTCTGAGGTGAGTACTAGAAGAGATAAGTGCTTCAATACGTTTCTGATAGCCTGGTACTTGAGGATGAGTACTAGAAGAGATAAGAGCTTCAATACGTTTCTGATAGCCTGGTACTTGAGGATGAGTACTGGAAGAGATAAGAGCTTCAATACGTTTCTGATAGCCTGGTACTTGAGGATGAGTACTAGAAGAGATAAGAGCTTCAATGCGTTTCTGATAGCCTGGTACTTGAGGATGAGTACTAGAAGAGATAAGTGCTTCAATACGTTTCTGATAGCATGGTACTTGAGGATGAGTACTAGAAGAGATAAGAGCTTCAATACGTTTCTGATAGCCTGGTACTTGAGGATGAGTACTAGAAGAGATAAGAGCTTCAATACGTTTCTGATAGCCTGGTACTTGAGGATGAGTACTAGAAGAGATAAGAGCTTCAATACGTTTCTGATAGCCTGGTACTTGAGGATGAGTACTAGAAGAGATAAGAGCTTCAATACGTTTCTGATAGCCTGGTACGTGAGGATGAGTACTAGAAGAGATAAGAGCTTCAATACGTTTCTGATGTTTTTTTTATACTACGTCGGGTGACAGACAAACATACCGCCTGATGTGAAGCGGTTACCGTAGCCATATTAACGCTCGCAACATAAAATATCGCTCGCGCGCCGCCACCCCCGCTGCCACCACAGCATCTTCCTTTCTGGTGACCTCACTCACGCGCAGGAACACAACAACCTTCGAGGGAATTGTTATTTGGCTGCGGTACTCTGTGAGGTGGAGGTACATTCCCCAGTCGGGGAGCTTACAAAACGCTCCCTACCTCTCTTTTCGCCAGAGCTTCGTTTGTCAGTCAGCAGAGTGAACCGCGTGCAGATGAAGTTGACTTTGGTTCAAAGATGTTGATGAACCACTTACACCCCAAAGAAATGTTAATATGTATGTCTTTTCCAGATAGGACAATGGTTACCCACCGGACCAGCTGAACCATCCCGCATCCAGTATTTAGACCTTAGTATGAGCACCATAGACTTTGATACACTAGACTGCCTATTGGAAAGATGTCCTGCTTTGAAGAAGCTCAGTTTGGAGAACATGCAACTGAGGGACAGTAATTGTGAATTAATTGGTAAGAATTTATTATAAATATTTTGTAGGCGTAGTCTGTAGGCGCAAGGTCTGGCGAGTAGGGCGGATGACGGAGAGCTTCCAACCCCAGTTCTTGCAACTTGGAGACCGTCTGCTGTGCAGTATGAGGTCGCGCGTTGTCGTGCAGGAGCAGCGGACACGAGCGGTTGACCAATGCTGGTTGGAGACGTACCAGCTTCTCCATCATTGTGTTCAGTTCTTCACAGTACACATCTGCAGTGATGCTCACCCCGTTTGGTAAGAAGCTGTGATGAATCACACCGTCGCTAGACCACCAAACAGTGACCATCACTTTTCTAGGAGTAAGTTTTCGTTTAGGGCATTGTTTAGGTGCTGAACTAGGATCCAACCAACTTGCTGAGCGCTTGCGGTTATCGAACAGAATCCATTTTTGATCGCAGGTAACAATGCGGTTCAAAATTCCTTCATTTGTGTGTCTGTTGAGCAGTGCAAGGCACGTCTCGACGCGTACTTTGCGCTGGCGATCATTGAGTTCGTGGGGCACCCATTTGTCAAGTTTTTATACCTTGCCAATTTGACGCAAATGGACCAATATTGTTTTGACGCTAACGTCGAAAGCTACAGCTAATTCAGCCGTAGATTGTGTATCATCAGCTTCCACGATCGCCTTTAATTCGTCATTGTCGACCAAAGTCTTCGGACGAGCGAGGTTCATTTTTCAGGTCGAAATTTCCAGAACGGAAGCGAGCAAACCAATAACAGGTGGTGCGTTGGTTTGTAGTGTTAGCTCCGTAAACGTCGTTGATGTTGCGTGCCGCGTTGCTGCCACGTCGGTACTCATATTCCATAATTACTCGAATTTTTAACGTATCCATGATGACGAAAAAGATTGAAATGCGATGAAAATGTAACACTAATCAATAAACAAATGACTACTCTTGGAAAAAGAATTCCATGTTTTTAAAATAAAATTAATTTCAAATTTGAATTCTTAGCCAAACAAAAATTATTTTGATTTGAAATGGCCAGTACTGCAGAATGGCAATTTCATAGGTAAAGAGACGAACTTCTTAGCTTCCATGGATTCACCGTGCGGGTGCCGGGTCCATCGTGTGGCAGAGAGAGAAACCCCTAGCAGATCCCGAGATTTGTGACACGGGTGTAGGTTTAGAAGAGGGGGGGGGGGGGGGGGGGATAATATTATTCAAAAATGCACAACGTTAATATTCAAGTTTTCACTTCTGCCGGCACTCCCGGAGTGCAACCCGTTTTTTTTTTTCAGAACCCCTTCAATATGAGTATCAAATGAAAGGACTTGACTAGACTTAAAGGACCGGGTATTTTTTTTTCCAATTTTTAATTTAATTGTCTTTTTTTAGGCAGGTGTAAGAACTTGGAAACATTAAATTTGACGATGGCTCAAGGTATAACAATTGAAGGACTGAGACATATGCTACATGGCTGTAATAAGTAAGTACACATATTAAGTAAATAAATATTTCTGGACAATTTACACAGCGCCATCTAGTCCCAAATTAAACGCAAAGCTTGTACTATGGGTACTAGACAACTGATAAATGTACTTAAATACATTTTTTTTGTAAACATATACATGTAATAGGTACATAATACAAGACAAACCTCAGCTATTTTCACAGATGATGTATTTCTGTTGCCGCTATAACAACAAATACTAAAAAACGGTATAAAATAAATATTTACAAAAAAAAATATTACATTATATATAATTTACAAAAAAAAAAGTGTATTTACGTATGTTTATCAGTTGTCTAGTACCCATAACACAAGCTTCGCTTACTTTGGGGCTATATGGCGCTGTGTAATTTGTGTGACAATATTTATTTATTTATTTAAACTTTATTTACCACGAATTAAGGGGTACATAGGCGGTCTTAATGCTAAAAGCATTCTCTACCAGACAACCTTTGGGAAGAACAGATATGCACGAATGCGGCATACAAAATAAATTAACAACAATATTATTATGGTATAGTATAACAGAAAATATACATACATACACATTACTTAAATACAGAATATTTAATACATATAAAATAATATAAACATACATATACCTACATATGAATAGGAGGATGATTCACAGTTTTGGAAAATTGCCCAAGAGATATGCATGAACTTTATTTTTGAAGTTAAGTTTATTCGCAATTCTTCTGATGCTATCGGGTAGCGCATTCCAGAGTCGTATTATTATTTATTATTGTAGGGGGGCTCCCATACAACAAACGTGAATTTTTCCTCGTTTTTGCTCGATATTGATAACGGCAACAGGTATACGCTTGAAATATTCACAGCAGAATATTTAGTTATATATTCACTTTAAAAATAAATAATTGAATTAAAATCTCTTTAGGCTTTCAATGCCTTATTTGCCATATTGCTGTCTCTCACATTGCTAAGAGGAGAAGTCAAATTCCAAAAGCTTCCTACTCCTACTAATTTCTTCTGATCAAATTCGTTGTGAGTTCCAAGGCAGCCGTAGTTTTACCCCTGGGACTGCAATGGACTTTATTGTTCATTGCCTTTTTTGTCGGTCGCCGCTGTTAATCCTGGCTACACAGGAGACACAGTGGCGGGAATGTGTGTCAAAAAATTAAAATAAAATAAATATTTATGAGGGGCTTACAACAAACGTGATTTTTTGCCGTTTTTATAGAAAATGGTACGGAACCCTTCGTGCGCGAGTCCGACTCGCACTTGGACGGTTTTTTATTTTTTTTAAACTTTTACTTATTAAGTTTTTTTTATTATTTCAGTTTATTGTCTCTGAACATATCGTGGTGTAATTTGAGCGAGCCAGCGCTGCAAGTGCTCGTGATGGAGCTGCCCGCGCGGTTGCAAAGGCTGAACATCGGCGGCGCTAGGATCATGACCAATGCGAGTGAGTATTGCTTACATTCAAGGGCGGATCCAGGTGGAGGGTCATGGGGTCATGACCCCCCTCCCCCCGGGCTTAAAGGATGCCGGGAAGTGAGCGTGCCTTATACCTTATATATGTCAAGGAAATCAGGGAGCCAGCTAACTGGCGCCCCAGTGTGGGTACAGAAACACTAGGCGCGCTTGTACTTGCACGCATGTACAAGCGCCGGGAAGTGAGCGAGCCATACAGTTCCGGTACCCATCATGGAGATTGGGGAGTGGTGGTAGGGTTGCTTGGTTCGCCGAGCATCGGCCACGAGGTACCCGACTTAAGAGTACGCAAGTAGCCTGCATGCAGGTGAAAGCGGAGTAAGACCTGCTACTGCTCCGCTTGCGTGCTCGGTTGGTTTACTGAGCGCAAGAGCGGAGCAGGTAAAGGTCCTCTCGTCTGGTTGGTTTACTGGACGAGAGACTCGCATCCCGTGATATAACCGGAAGGTTGGCACACGGGGCGCATTAGCCGTTAGCTATAGGGTACGTTGTCCCCTGGGCTATGTCCACGACACTCTATATGGACCACTAACTTGAAGTGACTTGACCACAACTATGTGGCCCTTTCCTGGCGCCAAAGCTGGATCCGCCCTTGGTTTTATTATGGGGGAATAATGGTATCCGTTTGTTGAGTGGAACGAGCGGAACGCTTATATACGCCCAAAAGTCATTCTTGGAAATTCATAGGCTTGAACCGCTGAACCGATTTTGATGAAACTTGTCACAATTAAAGACCTCGACATGCTTGAGGTTTGTGTCGAAAAAAAATTGAGATCGATCATGTCCTTGAGGCATGAACATCAAATACATTTTCCATTGAAATCAATGGAAAACATACACTCCACGAATCTAATCGCTCCACAATCTCGATTTCGGCCCCGTGGGCTAGAATCTGGCCTGGTACTAGTCAGTAGTATAGTGATTCACTCATACACGCACGCAGCCAATAAAAAATTCGAGCACAGTGAAGTGTATTGTACGCTCTCTCAATAGGCTATTTGACAATGTTCAAAAATTGTATATATATCATAAAATACACAAAACTATAAAGATCTGCAAACTTTCATTCTAATATCCTCAGTCCGACTTAATTTAGGGTCGATCAAAATTTGGCGGGAAAGTCCATTTTAGAACTTTGAAATTATAAAAAAATAATATTTTCATTCGAGGAACAATAAAAAATACTATAACTTTTATTATGATACTAATTACATAAACGTAATATTTAACATAGCTGTCGTACAAATTCCTGATTTGATGCATAC
The DNA here is from genome assembly GCA_937001555.2 of Hypsopygia costalis. Lineage (NCBI taxonomy): Eukaryota > Metazoa > Arthropoda > Insecta > Lepidoptera > Pyralidae > Hypsopygia > Hypsopygia costalis. Next base: position 10,318,172 of record OW443355.2, read on the forward strand.
AAAATACAAACCTGTGACGAGTTGCCTTTTGTATGGAGCGTTTTCGGGAAAGTCCAAATGCCAGGGAATCAACCGGGGGAAACTCAAAAGGTGTGAAATGTGCTGCTGTTTCGACATAACTTGGCACAGCAAATAGCTCTAACGACTCTTCTCTGGACGGCCCATAAAGGCGTGCCAGAGCTGAGAGTCTTGCGGGCCTTGTGTTTCTACTCCCAACGAAGGTTCTAACCAACTCTCTGGAGATTCTGTACTTACCAACATGTCGCCACAAGCTGCCCTGTTGGCAAATAATTATTACCAGTGGTCGCCCACTGGTCGAAATTCGACAAAAAATAAACAAAAACAGTATATACGCGTGTGTGTATCAAATACACGGTAGTGTGTGTAATTTTTAGGGTTCCGTACCTCACAAGGAAAAATGGAACCCTTATAATCACTTTGTTGTCTGTCTGTCAAGACCCTCTAAATCGTGAATGTGGATGATGTGGAGGTGGTGAATCAAGCTGAAATTTGAACTGTATACTCAGGTCTACGGTCCCATGAAGTTGTAAAAAAATGAAACTGCTAAGTTTACGTAAAAAAAGGTACGGCCGTTTATTCAGCAAAAAACGCAATTTCAACACATTCTCAAGGGAATCAAAACTCATAGGGTACTTCCCGTTGACCTAGAACTATGAAATTTGGCAAGTAACGTGGTTATAGATTACAAGTACAAGAATAAATCTCAAAACTATACATTTGTAATTAAATCTTAAAAAGTAGGGAATCTAACCCCCTATTTTTTTTTCCTGAACTATTTATAATGATCCTTACGTACGTAAGGAACCATCGGTGGGCGATTCCGACTCGCACTTGTCCGGTTTTTTTTTATTGCTTAAATGTATTTTTATGCGTAATTTTTATAAAAGTATTATCATTCTGAACTCCTCTATATAAACTATAAGTGTGCGAATTTTCATATTCTTCTGTCTGCGGAATTTTCGTAAAAAGTGGTACAAAGTTTTTACTTCACGTATTAATATAATAAAATAATTATTGTTTATTCATCAAAAAGTTTTTCAAGGAAGTAACATTTCTGACATCAGAAGTGGAAGAAAACTGTTAAGTTTATGTGTCACGATGGCATATCTTTAAAAAGATAAAAAAGAACGTATTTAACGAAATATTATGTCGAGATAAAAATTAAAATGAAGAGGGCTCTAACGGACTGGTATCCAGGGCCATTAAACTATAAAGAGATTATCGTTTATGGCAAGATGAAATTCGCACGGAACTCGAAATTGTATTCCACTCTCGCCATAATCGCTGCCAAAAACAGACATGAATGAGAACTTCCCAGCAGACTACAGCATATACTTTAAAATAGACGTGCAGAGAGTCAAAGCTCTAGTAACTGCTTGGCATCAGGCAGTCAGCCTGATGCCAAGTCTTTTCCACTTTAGTGGTATAAACCTGTCACTTTAGTGGCGCAACGACATCCAGGAGACTACAGCATGTGGTTCTTCAAAAAACGTGAAGAAGTTGGGTACTACATCGCCAATGCGCTTACCGTCTGCTTCTTTGTCACTTAAGTATATAATTAAGTAAGATAATATTAAGTAAGACGATAATTTTACGTGATAACGTCATAAGAAAACATCGGCCGATAGAGTTGAAGAGAGATAGATGCGTCATTCGCCGAACGCTTAGGCAGTGCTCTTGCTTGCACGCTCGGCTCGGGTGGAACGTGACAATGAGTCATGCTTTTTCGTGTATGCAGCTGGTGTTCATCGATTTATAAATCGTTATGTATATATATATATATATTAATAATTAGCTATTGATTAAACTATCACAAGCGAATATTCTTGCCACATAAATAATTATTGATAAAATAATAACATTTATGAATTAATATGTCATACAATTTATTTATTTTTATCTAAATTTAGTCAGTCATTATTTTAATATAAATAATTTGTGCCATGCTGTAAAAGTTTTTTTTTTGTTCTGATATCGGATTCAAAATATTTTGTATTTATTTGCAGGTAATACCGTGATGCTTGTGCACAATATAATCGTAACTCTGCTAGTCAATAAATTAGACAAAAAGGCCAGGGAAAAAATGATCATCGTCACAGTAAATAAAATTAGCAAAGAATTTTTAGCAAATACCCGCATTAAGACAGTTTTTGACACTTATTAGGAAATTTCTTTGACCATTTCTTGACAAGTCACTTTGTGATTAGCCGGGTCTCCTGCGCGTATGTTTTCAAAACTTTTTGCAGAAACATCGTGATAAAGAGGTGTCGTTTTAAGGTACTAGCTGACCCGTACCTACTTCGTTGGGCTGTAAATTCAACTGCGATAAGTGTTTGGTATCAAAATAAAGAGCTTGAAGAGGCCATTCCCAAAATATACAACAAATAATATAGTAAAATGCTCAAGCATGAGTCTCGACTCCGAAAAAAGACATGCCCCTGTTCACCCACTTAAGGATTGAATAACGAATAATCGTGAAATACATATTATGTACTTTTTTTCTTTTAGGAATACATTTTACAAAAGTTCCAAGCCGAAATGGCCATTTAATATTTTTTCCCTGTACTTTTACTCCTTTAGGGGCTGAATTTCGTAAAATCCCTTTTTAGTGTACCTATACTTAACAAAAGGAAGCCACGGTCCAAATAACACGTTTCTAGCTTCAGTAGTTTTGCCTCGGCGTTGATGAATTGAATCAGTCAGTCAGGACATGTTACTTTATCTTTTGTATAGTTCTTTGTATAGTTTTTAGTTCTTTGTTTAGATGTTTTGTAGAATGTTTCGAAAAAAAAACACAGAAGACCCGGCTTAATAAAATATAAGGTGCTTTTAGAAGTATATCTAGGGATGTAATGTGTATAACAAATATCGATATGTCGAAATTAAATGAAATTATTTATTGAAGTAAAACTTCTTTACGCATGCTTGACTTGGGGAGTAAGCTGGTGTAAGCGTAACGAAAGCGTTACGAAAAATGTGATCCGGCGATGCGAATGGAACTTGAGAGGGAGATATAAGTTAGTAGAGCTAAAGAAGTTTTACTTCAGTTGTGTGGTAAAGTACACTCATTTTTTCTGTCCTTGTGGGCATTTAAAGACGTTGTTGCGTTTTTCCGTCCGCCGTCCGACTAACTACTACCAACTACTACTACTCGACCGGACACGCGAAACGGTGCCGGACGTGCAGCGGGGGCGGCGACTCATATAAAGCAACGCGTTACGCGGCTACACGTTAATATAAAGTGATACAAAAATATGCAGAAGCTCATGAACTTAGACTTCGTCACCATGTGAATCCAAATGTAGTCAAACTTCTAGATAACACAGACCTAGTGAGGAGACTCAAAAGAACAAAACCTTTTGAGTTAGTGTAGTAATAAGTGAGACAATATTAGTGATAGTGCATTAAATATAACACAAGTTAAATTACTTATTAGCCCGTAAGCTAGATCGTAATATGTTAAAGCATCATGCTTTATAGAAAAAAAAAAACTTTAATATGGCCCCATGCCTATGAACTACATGAAATTACTCACAGGGTTGGTTCGGAGGTCGTCCAGACGCGGTCGCGGCGCTGCCAGAAGAAGGCGGGCCTTCTAACGTCCTTACTTCAGCCACTATCGAGCTGCAAAGAAACCTCCAGTCAGCGGACTTTTTCTCTTAAGTCTATTATTGCTAATAAACTACCCTACTCAAAACAGATTTTGCTCTGGGATTTTCGATATTTTATCATCGATTTCGGGGGCTTTTTTGTCGATATTTTCGAGTGTCGATATGTCGATATTGACCAGTTGTTCGATATATCGTTGCATCCCTAGGTAAACCGTTTAAGATAGAATTTTAATATGTGAAAATAATGTTAGTGTTCATGGTGGTTCTTTATTTAAGGCTATAAATATGACTATAATAATGACTATAAATAAAAAAGAAAGTGAAATAAATGTAAAGAATACATAAGACTTACATGTTCCTTATGATCTCTTGTTTATCATTTAATTAATAAAAAAAATATTGTATGTAATTTTTATTTGTTGTTTTATTTTTATTTTCCATTAAATATTACCCACGGTCCAAAATATCGATACAATCACACATTACACATTAAGTGCACATCACTAAAGCCTGCATCCTTAGGCTTAGGCTGCGAGCCTAATAAGCAAATAATCCGTGATTTACCATCGTCTTAGCTGACTGCAAATTGGATTCAAACAAAAAATCATCAATATCGATTCGGCGATTCAGAGCAAATGAGCTGCTAAATAATTCGGCAAGCGTACAACCAGATCTCTTCCAAGTGTTTATTCGAAACATTCTGCAAAAAACATCGAAACAAATAAAAAAAGAATTAAATAAAGTGGGTATACCTTATAAGGTATGCCTATTTGTTGCGATGTTTATAGTCATAAAAAAAAGCTCTATTTTCTGGACAATATACGCAGCGCTATAGTCCCAAATTAAGCGCAAAAGCTTGTGTTATGGGTACTAGACAACTGATAAATGTACTTAAATACATTTTTTTTGTAAATACATACTTATAGTACATAGAAAACACCCAGACCAAGACAAACAGACATGTACATGCACACAAATGTTTGTCTTGTGCGGGAATCGAACCATCCTGGCCATCGCTAACCATTCGACCACCAAGCTCGTCAAAAGTCGATTTAGCAGGTTACCCATAAAGGCGTAAGGCCTCATTATTCACAAATACTAGTACTAACTATCTATGGTGACTACCTGCGAGAACCGGTTCCGGAAGTAATAATAACAGAAGAGACTTATTAAGAAACAAAGTGACAAAATCAAAAAGTCAAGTGTACCTAAAAGTACAAGACCATACCTTAAAGTGCTGTGCAGTGGAAAGCGTGTCTGAGAACAGCCCCCTTACCACCAACTCTTATTGCGATTCAATAACTGAATAGAATGCTTATTCATACCAATGAATAAGCGACTATAATATTTGAAATAGAGTCGCTTATTCATTGGTATGAATAAGCATTCTATTCAGTTATTGAATCGCAATAAGAGTTGGTGGTAAGGGAGCAGAGCACGCTTCCCAAACACTAAGGCCAAGTGTCACAGCTACTTGTCTAATACTTTGGTCCGTCCGTAAACTAACGTAATTATAAAAATACAGGGTGCACAGCAGTTGAGCTTCACTTGACTAGCCATCTCTTTAGGCTTTTAATGCCTTATTTGTCATATTGCTGTCTCTCACATTGCTAATAGGGGAAGTCAAATTCCAAAAGCGTCTTACTCCTACTAATTTCTTCTAATTAAATTCGCTGTGAGCTCCAATGCAGCTGTAGTTTTTAACCCCGGCACAGCAATGGACTTCACTGTTCATTGCCTTTTTTGGCGGTCGCCGCTGTTAATCCTGGCTACCCAGAAGAGACAGTGGTGGTGGGCCCAAAAAATAATGCTTTTGCTAGGGACGGTCTTAAACTCGGCAACGATTAGCTCATTAATTTCAACATTTTGTTCTCTGACATTGATTCTCGGCTCTTGGAAGTGTAGGTTGCTTGTTTCCGGTAAACGCTGGTAGTTACTCGCGAACGTCTGGTTCGTCCCTATTCGTCGGTTGGGATAACGTTCCTGATAAATCCGACGTGCTTCACGCGCATTGGAGTTAGGGCTCCCATATGCCAATAAAATGACCGTATAATATTCCTCACTGGCCGTGTGGTTTCCGGCAGACTAGAATAGAGTCATTTCGTCTCTTCCCATGGATGTCGTTCAAGGCGACTAAGGGAAATATATTATAAAACATCGATCAGGCCTCCCCAACCCGTCTGGCCAGCGTGGGGAGTGTGGGCCAAATCCTCCTTCTATCTGGGACGGACGAGAGAGGGTCGTGCTCCTGTAGTGGAGACTAAAATAACCTGATGATGATGATATTCCTCTTCCTCACTGGTAAATGCAGCCATTTCACCAACACACAAACGTAAAAGTATTAACAAAAACAGTTGGTTGTCATAAGAAAACATCGGCCGATGGAGTGAGAGAGATGCGTCACAAACCGAACGCTTAGGCCGATCGTGCCTCTCTATCGCTTGTTCAGCGCTCTCGTTTGCACGCTCGGTTCAGGTGGAACGTGACAATGAGTCATGCTTTTTCGTGCGTGCCGGCGTTTATCGATTTATAAGTCGTTATCACTTAAAAACAACTGATAACACAAAATAAAACGAAGTTAACAGGAACAAATATAAGCTCTATAAAGCACGTTCGATCTCATAGGCAGTCAAGTCTCGACTAAATAAAAAAATCCCACGCGTTACAGACTACGGTGGTGAAAAGTGAAAGGGAGAAAAGATACGTTATGTCTGTGCAAGAGTGAATGTTATTATTACCTGCTTTGTGAAGCGCCGCCGCATCGGGCGCTTCCCTCCGAGGGTGAAAGAGAACAAACATCGCTGTTATGACTGCGCTAAAAAGAAGTAAATCTACCTGCTTTATGTAAACCATCCCAGTAATAAGCCATTTCATTATTTTCAACTTTGCATTGATACAACATAAAATTTTTCACTAAATAGAATTGGAAAATATTAAATTGATTCACAAAAAAAACCTGATTTATAGATCAAATTAATCTGATCGCACATCAAATCCTCCATTTGATGTGCATTAAGTATTTTTTGATATGCAAAATAGGTTTGGTTAGGTTTGCAATGTATTTATTTGATGTTACGTTAAATAGTATCCAATAGAATTTCGTCAAAATGTTCAACGTTCTGCATACAGGGGCGCCGGCTTTTAGAAAACCTCATGGGTGCTCATGCTCATTTGATGACTCGAAAAAGTGTGAAACCCACAAACACCCAGACCCAACACAAATATCTGTTTCTTCGACAAACATTTGTGTTGGTGCGGGAATCGAACCCGCGACCCTTGCGTCTTAACCGGCGTTCTAAACCACTGCGCTAAACGGGTTGTCGAGTAATGAAAAACGCCTATCCCTAAGAGGCGATTACTGATCTGTTTCTTGATGTCTATTCTCAGGGGTGCTCGGCACCCACTGTTTATTTCTCGTGGGTGCTCGAGCCCCCGAGCACCCACGGAGTCGGCGCCCCTGTCTGCATAACACCCTGTATACACATTTACCTTTATCTTTATAATATGTAGTAAACGTCAGTTGGCAAAGAAACATACAGCCTACCTGTGAAGTGGTCATAGCATAGCCTATTAACGCAATACAAATACATATAAATATGTTGAATAAATTTAAATATCGTCAGACAAATTACACAGCGCCATCTAGCCCCAAAGTAAGCGAAGCTTGTGTTATGGGTACTAGACAACTGATAAACATACGTAAATACATTTTTTTTTGTAAATACATATGATACATAGAAAACACCCAGACTAAGACAAACAGACGTGTTCATGCACACAAATGTTTGTCCTATGTGGGAATCGAACCCACGAGCGTTGGTGTCGAAGCCGCGTCATTGACCGCTACGCCACCGAGCTCGTCAAACAAGTATACCTCATGTATTGCCATCATGCTGTAAGTATATATACCCGAATGTAAGACACTAAAAAAGATGTAAAATACGTGGTAGTTTTAACCGATTCCAAAAAAGGAGGAGGTTCAATGTTCGACTGTATATTTTTTTTTTAAGTATGTTCGCCGATTTCTCCGTCAATTGTGGACCGATTTTCAAAATTCTTTTTTTTTATATTTAGTATCTCAGTCCTTTTACAACTGAAACTACACTACATAATAATATGTACGGGAAAATGATTTTTCTTTTATTTTCTCGTCAATTTTCCAAGGGCAGTGGGGTGAAAATAGTTAAAAAATTATCGACAAAAAAAAAATATATGTTTTCTATTTTTTTTTTTCATGAATTAAGAAATTTATTTTTCACTAAGGACTTTATGAAATATAGATTTCTTTCAAATTCATTTCATGAAATTTTTTTCATGAAAAAAATTTTTTTTTTTTTTTATATATAATCCAGGGATAGACTTAATTCTGGAACACACTATATAGATTTATCAAATTTTTTAAATAGTATTTATAACGACGAGCTCGGTCGAATGGTTAGCAATGGCCACTTTGACGCCGAGGTCGCGGGTTCGATCCACGCACATGACAAACATTTATGTGCATGAACATGTCTGTTTGTCTTGGTCTGGGTGTTTTCTATGTATCATAAGTATGTATTTACAAAATAAAATGTATTAAGTACATTTATCAGTTGTCTAGTACCCATAACACAAGCTTTGCGCTTAATTTGGGGCTAGATGGCGCTGTGTAAATTCTCCAGAAATATTTATTTATAATTTATGCATTTTTGTTCCAGTGGTCAGTAGTCTAGTCGAGCGATGTCCTCGTCTTGTAGAATTAGATCTATCAGACTGTTCCCAACTGGGCGTGGATGCTGTCCAAAGGGTCCAGGAGTTGACGCGGCTTGACCACCTCGCCCTCAGCCGCTGCTACCTGCTGCCGCCGCACGCGCTCACGTAAGTTAAGCAATACCTGCTATGGTCAGTCATGTAATGGGTGACCGTTTTATCCTACGATTTGTATGCTTATTGTGCCGCTCTCGGTTCTACTTAAGAACTAAGAATAATATTGTTATTGTTATATTGTTACGATCTACGCGAATGAATTCTTGTGAGTAAAGCACCTTGATTTGGCTGATCACACGATGGGTGATCGTTTGAACACATACATATTTGTTCACTGTGGCTATATTCATGTATTTGGCGTTTTGTAAGTTAAGCAACTCATGGTGTGGTCAGTCATAAGATGGGTGACCGTTTTATGCTACGGTACACGTATTTAGATTTGGGATTGTAAGTTAAGCAACACCTGGCATGGTCAGTCGCGAGATGGGTGACCATTTTATGCTACGGTTCACGTATTTAGATTTGGGATTGTTGTAAGTTAAGCAACTCCTGGCATGGTCAGTCGTGAGATGGGTGACCGTTTTATGCTACGGTTTACGCGAATGAATTCGTGTAAGTAATGCACGTTGATAGGGTTAATCTCAAGATGGGTGATCATTGGAACGTATACCTATCCACGCCCAGGTACCAGGGTAGAAAAAGAACGAAGGTTTTTTTATATAGGAGTATTATTAGAAGTAATAGGTATTCTATGAGGTGGAGGTACTTCTCCAATCGGGCAGCTTAAAAAATACGCTATGCCCTACCTCTCTTTTCGCCAGAGCCTCGTTTGTCAGTCAACCGAGTGCACCAGGTGCGGTTGGCTTTGGTTCAAAGATGTTGATGAACCACTTACACCCCAAATTATAATCGTCCTATATTATCTATGTATTTATTTATGTATGTACGTTTATAACAGTGATATGTAATAGGTAGGGGAAAAAGTCTTTTCGCATTATAGTATGTATGAACTTGTAATATAATCTCTTTGGTTATACCATTTGTATCTGGCAGGTTTTGATATCTTTAAAAAGTTTAAATTTTAAAAAAGATAATTCCAAATTCAAATTAGGTAAATGTGTGATTTTCATTTGTTTTTTTTACTGTCAAGATGAGTGAATCTAATGAAGAAATTTGATTCATTTTAAAATTTTACTACAAAAAAGGTAAAAATGCAACGCAAGCTGCGAAAATAATTTGTGACGTTTATGGACCTAGTGCAGTGTCTGTGAGAGTAGCACAAATTTGGTTTAAGCGTTTTCAATCAGGAAATTTTGATGTGAAAGATGCACGTCGCTCGGTCGCCCTGTTACGGATAAAATGGATGCCATTTTTGAAAAAGTGGAGCAAGATCGGCATATCAGTAGTTACGACGTAGCTGAAGAATTAGGAATTGACCACAAAACAGTTTTGGCGCATTTGAAAAAAGCGGAGTACATTAAAAAGCTCGATATTTGGGTGCCTCACGATCTCACTGAAAGAAACTTAATGAACCGTGTACTCATTTGCGATTCTTTTCTACGACGTAATGAAAGTGAACCGTTTTTGAAGAAGCTTATAACTGGTGATGAAAAGTGGATCACGTACGACAAGAACGTGCGAAAAAGGTCGTGGTCAAAGGCCGGTCAGGCTTCACAGACTCTGGCAAAACCTGGGTTAACCCGCAACAAGGTGATGCTGTGTGTATGGTGGGATTGGAAGGGCATTATTCATTATGAGCTGTTACCACCAGGCAGGACTATCGATTCTGAACTCTACTGTGAACAACTGATGAGATTAAAGCAAAAAGTTGAGAGAAAGCGGCCGGAATTAATTAACAGAAGGGGTGTGATTTTTCATCATGATAACGCTAGACCTCACACATCTTTAGCCACTCAGCAAAAATTAAGAGAGTTTGACTGGGAGGTGTTAATGCATCCGCCGTATAGTCCTGCCTTGCACCTTCTGATTTCCACCTGTTTCGGTCTCTTCAGAATTCTACAGGCATTGTCAGGTTAACATCACGAGAAGACTGCCAAAACCACTTGTCGTGGTTTTTTGAACAGAAGTCCCAAATTTTCTATAGTAATGGGATCATGTCTATACCTACAAGATGGCAAAAAGTTATCGAACAAAATGGCACCTACATACTTTAGTTAAATGTAAATAAACTTTATTAAAAAATGTTTTGAATTTTCATATAAAATACGAAAAGACTTTTTCCCCAACCTAATATGTTTATTTTATTCGTATGAGTAATATCGTTCCAAATTAAGCGCAAAGCTTGTACTATGGGTACTAGACAACTGATAAATGTACTTAAATACATTTTTTATTGTAAATAGGTACATATATAATACATAGAAAACATCCAGACCAAGACAAACAGACATGTTCATGCACACAAATCTCTGGACAATTTACACAGCGCCATCTAGTCCCAAATTAAGCGCAAAGCTTGTACTATGGGTACTAGACAACTGATAAATGTACTTAAATACATTTTTTTTGTAAATACATACTTATAATACATAGAAAACACTTAATCTAATAGAACAAATTATTTTATTTCACGAACATATACCTTAATTATTTTATTAATAAACTAGCTGTCCCGGCGAACTTCGTACCGCCTAACAATCAATGAATGTCGTGGTACTTAATAGCTGAACTAAATTTGTGATTTTATGGAATTAAAACAATGAATAATAGAAAATAATAGAGAAGCTCGATGGCGTCATTGCGCGTGTCAGTCTAATTGAACACGCAAGTTAAGCAACGTCGACCGTAGCCTGTACACGGATGGGTTTATATTACCTCGAGCTCCTCCGTGATTCGAAAGACACGTTAAGCCGTCGGTCCCGGTTTTTATCATTAGCTCATCTTGAGCTCCTCCGTGCTTCGGAAGGCACGTTAAGCCGTCGGTCCCGGTTGTTATCATTAGCTCATCTTGAGCTCCTCCGTGCTTCGGAAGGCAAGTTAAGCCATCGGTCCCGGTTGTTATCATTAGCTCATCTTGAGCTTCTCCGTGCTTCGGAAGGCACGTTAAGCCGTCGGTCCCGGTTGTTATCATTAGCTCATCTTGAGCTCCTCCGTGCTTCGGAAGGCACGTTAAGCTGTCGGTCCCGGTTGTTATCATTAGCTCATCTTGAGCTCCTCCGTGCTTCGGAAGGCACGTTAAGCTGTCGGTCCCGGTTGTTATCATTTAATGACAGTCGTTAAATTAAGTCAGTGGCCTTTAGGCGGTTCGAAAACACTGGCCTCCGCCAACCCGCAGTTGAGCAGCGTGTTGGAGTACGCTCTAAACCCCTTCGGTTGAGGGAAGACCCGTATCCATAAAAACTGAAGATTTCATAAAAATGAAGATCTTATTGTTAATTTTTAGGGTTCCGAACCTCAAAAGGAAAAACGGAACCCTTATAAGATCACTTTGTTGTCCGTCTGTCTGTCTGTCTGTCTGTCTGTCTGTCTGTCTGTCAAGAATTTCTATGTCGAGAATGCGTGGAGGTATCAAGCTGAAATTTGAACTGTATACTCAGGTCTACGGTCCCATGAACTTAAAAAAAAATCAAACTGCTAAGTTTACGTAGAAAAAAGTTACGGCCGTTTATTCAGCAAAAAACGCATATTTCGACACACTCAAGGGAATCAAAACCTATAGGGTACTTCCCGTTGACCTAGAACTATGAAATTTGGCAAGTAACATCGTTATAGACTACAAGTACAGGAATAAATCTCAAAACTATACATTTGTAAATAGATCTTAAAAAATAGGGGGTCTATATTTTTTATACGGTGTCGAAATTTCAAATTGAAACTACTAGTTCAAATGGGGTATCATATGAAAGGGCTTGATGTACACATTGCAAAATATATTTTATTTATTTTTTTCGACGCATTATTTCTTATTTATAATGAAAAATATCAAATTTAATAATGATACTACGTACCTACGGAACCCTCGGTGGGCGAGTCCGACTCGCACTTGTCCGGTTTTTTTTTTTTAAAAAACGTTTTATTTTTTTTAGTTTTGAAATAGGTTTTATCATTTTGGTGATTTGTAATTGTCATTTCTTTTGATGTTTACTCTGATTTGATTCTTGCGCTCGAACCCCATGGGAAAAGCGTTTTCACCCCTATCGATTTGACATTTCATAACAAATCACAGACAACTTTCGCGACATAAAAGTGAGACCAATCGATTTGACGTTTTGATATTTGACAACCAATAAATATCGTAATCCCTTTTTCAACTGACACTTTCATTTGTATGGGAAAATGTTTTTTCTTTTATTTTATTTTTTCGAGAATTTTCCAATGTTTTTAAGAGTTATTCTGCTATTCGGGAGGGAAACAAATCCAACAAATCAAAAACCATGGCAATCGGTCCAGCCGTTATCGAGTTATAAGTGTTGTAACAAACACGACTTTCTTTTATATATATAGATAGATTGGTTCATAAATGAAAGTTACAGGGAGTGTCACAATTTTTATTTTTTCAATTTTTTATTGTAAGTAGATCTTTATCTGTGGTAGTTTAATTTCCAATCCCTAACTTTTTTTAAAAGTTAACAGATGGCGCCAAAAAGTAAAAGTTACATTATTATTATTATTTTTTATACTACTTCGGGTGGAAACAAGCATACGGCCCGCCTGATGTAAATCGGTTACCGTAGCCATATTAACGCTCGCGACATAAAATATCGTTCGCGTGTCGCCACCCCCGCTGCCAACGCAGCATCTCCTTCCTTCCTTTTTGGTAACCTCACTCACTCGCAGGAACACAACAACCCTAAAGGGAATTGTTATTTGTCTGCGGTATTCTGTGAGGTGGAGGTACATTCCCCAGTCGGGTAGCATACAATTACGCTGCCTGCCTCTCTTAAACATCTACATACGCTGATTTCAATGTAAATTGTAATACTTCTGAACTTTTAACTGGGTTTTTCTCAAAATCTATTTATCAGGACCATTCCCTGATATTTATTTGCCTGTACCCTTCAAAATGTTTTCTTACGTATGTTTTTGTCCATGGCAGTAAACTGAGCTCCATGGCGTCGCTCCAGTTCCTGGACGTGTGGGGAATGCTCCCGTCCAAGTCCCTCGGCGCGCTGCGCTCCGCGCTACCAGCGATACAAGTCAACCAATTTATGTTTAGGTAAGTCTCGGGCGGACCGTGTGGTTTCCGGCAGACTAGAATAGAATCATGGAAAAATTCACCTGCCCCCCCTAGGTGGGATTTGAACCAACGACCTCTCGATGACCGGTCGAGTGCTCTTCCAACTGAGCTACCAGGAAGGTTTGTGTTGCTGACGAATTTTTTTTGTAATAAACGAATTTTTTTTGTAATTTTTTTTTGTAATAAACGATCGTGGGTTTCAAATCCCACCTAGGGGGGGCCGGTGAATTTTTCCATTTTTCAAAAAAAAAAAAAAAAATATCAGGCAAATTGGCCAAGACAACTATTTAAATAGTAATAATAGAATAGAATCACTCTGTCTCTTCCTGTGGATGTCGTACAAGGCGACTAAGGGAAATACATTATAAATCATCGATCAGGCCTCCCCAACCCGTCTGGCCAGCGTGGGGAGTGTAGGCCAAATCCTCCTTCCGTCTGGGACGGACGAGAGAGGGTCGTGCTTCTGTAGTGGAGACTGAAATAGACCTGATGATGATGATGATTTTTTTCCGCAGCGCAATAGCAAGACCCACCGTGGGAGCGAAAAGGACGTCGATATGGGGCCTCCGTACTAGAGACTGAATTTATACATTATATATACATATTTATTGAATGAAGTGATTGATGGAATGTGAAATGTCGTGAGCTTGTTGTGGTGCGACAAAAAAATCGCAAAATGTAAAAGTCGTGAGTTTGTTGTGGTGCGACAAAAAAATCGCAAAATGTAAAAGTCGTGAGTTTGTTGTGATGCGACAAAAAAATCGCAAATGTAACCTAGATGATTTTTTTTTAAGTTGTAAATGACGTCAGCCGAATATCGATCGGTAGGCAAACGGTGGAAGAACGTGATCGCGTATTGGAATATGTTAAGGGATATTTATGTGTGTGCGAAGGAGACAGAGTTTGCAGTGTGGTTTCCGGCAGACTAGAATAGAATCACTCCGTTTCTTCCCGTGGATGTCGTACAAGGCGACTAAGGGAAATACATTATCAAATATCGATCAGGCCTCCCCAACCCGTTTGGCCAAATCCTCCTTCCCTCTAGGACGGACGAGAAAGGCACGTGCTCCTGTAGTGGAGACTAAATGGACCTGATGATGATGATGAAGGAGACAGTATGACTATAAAAAATTCGTTACCTATTACGGTTTTCTGTCTATAAAATAATACTATTAACTAAAGTTCCACTTTGTCTTTTGAACAGTGCTAAAAAATCTTGTGAGAGCGCTGTAGCCGAGTGTTCTTTTTTTACTTTTTATTTTTACGAATCTGGATACTAGATTTTTATAGCAAATCTTTTAGTAAGTAACTAAGTAAGATATTTGTGTTTCTACAAAACATTATTATCATAATGTTATAATAAAATACTGTACTGTTCCACTTAATTATATTTAATTATACCGACCGGTTTCACCGCTAAGGCATTATCAAAGTAAACAGATGGTATTTGTGTTTCTACAAAACATTTTTATGAGTAAGTGGAACAGTACAAGTGTTTTATTATAACATTATGATAATAATGTTCCCCCAAGTGCCAACAATCAACAGTATCAACTTTATTTAAATCAGTGGTTCTTAACCTTATGTTGATGGCGGACCATGTAACTTTTTTTGTATAATGGCACGGACTACAAAAGCATGGAGAGGTGAAGAAGCGGGTTGTAGGAAAAGAGAGGGGAGGGATGGTTATAAATATTAAAAGTGTTTCTATTATTCCTACAATCTATATATATAAAAATCAATGCCACTTTTCGTTGTAATTTTATAACTCAAGAACGAGCTCACCTATCCAAACCAAATGTTTAGGCTTTGTTCGGACTATTTAGTAGATGGTTTATGTGAAGTTTGCACAAAATCGGTAGAGCGGTTCTTCATTTATCACATTTTTTGTAACAAATGAATTCAATAAATGGCGGATCATTTTGTTAATGGGGATTTTGCTGTCAAATTGAAACTTTTTTCAGTGTTGACAGTACAAGCATGTTGTTATGTCATTCATGCGGTCATTTCATTTTGGACGTGCTTCGACTTTATGTTGCCTGTTCCCCTTTATTGCCCTTGGCACTACTGCTTGGCACTATCAGTACCGTTTGTTCATTCATGCTCAAAATGGAAAAATAAAAAAATATTGTTTATCCAAATGTTTTGGATTAAGTTTTAAAATAGCTTTAATATTTTTTTGTTTGAATAAATGAATTTGATGTTCCAATTAATTTTTTTAGTATTTCACTTTATACGTAGCGAAGCACGTACCGGGCCGCTAGTCTATTATATATGTATTAAGTTACTAAAAAATAAACAGCTAATAAAATTTCCTCAGTGGTACTCGAGCTGCTCTTACGGACCACTAGTGGTCCGCGGACCATAGGTTAAGAATCACTGATTTAAATAATAATTATAAATTCATTTTTGTTTTTCAAAAGCTTCCTTCGTCCAAGATAAATAGTGAATCGAAAAACTTTTTAAATATGTATACAGATAAGAATTAAATAAAACTTAATTTAATTTAATAAAATTTATTTAGCTCATTAAAACTGCTTTTTGCGATTTTTTCGTCGTAAACATGAACTATTTGGTAAGTGATTGTCAAATTATAAGTGAAATAGATATTTAAGATAAAATTGTTATTTTTAGTTATAAAATGATATTATAACGCTTTAATTCCATTAAAGTTTTTAAGTGACGTATTTTTAGTGGTCATGCAAAGAGAGATCAGTGGACAAATGAGGGAGGGGAGAGATCTCCGCCCAGAGATTCTATCTACAAGTGAAAAGCTTCATGAGCTCTAGACTTTACCTACAATTCATACTTTTCCATATCAACTTTATATAAAATGGACGCTGATATGCAGAATAGATCCAACCAACATTTTGTTACTTTTAAATTAAAGCTATTTAAAGTTTAATAGGAATAAAAATATCACGCAGCATAAGTTTTGTGAAGCATGTGTCATCAAACTACTAGAATCTGTTGCGAATATATAAAACTCGATTTGTAGTTTCCCGATATGTATATCTCTCAATTTGGGATAGCTTGTCGATTGGATCTATTCTGCAAAACACGGTACAAATTAAAAAAAAATCGGTTGTCTGTAAAGTCGGTTTACTGACGTTAGTTGAACGTGACAACGTCATAAGAAAATACTGATGGAATGTTTGCATTTTTCAAAAGAAAATTTTAATGGAACGCCACAGCAAAGAGATTGTAACCACTACGTTTTAAGAGACGGATGTGCCATACAAATAGCGTAAATTCTATATGTATGAAATGGAATCGAAAACAATCAGAATTTGTACCAAATTCGCTTTCGATTAGAGTCGTTTTTTTATGTGCGTTAGGACCACGGGTGTACATCACAGAATTGAATTGTTTGTCTACAGAAAGGTGGTACCTACAGTGTACCTTAGTGTACCATTAATGATATCCAGTGTACCTCTTTTGATAAAAAGATATATAATAAAATATGTACACCCGCCATTCTAACGTTAGAACTGCGGGTGTACATTTTTTTTCGCTAAGGAGATGCTTATTTAAAAATTTTGTTTTAGTTATTATGCGTACCTACTGTGTACCTTAGTATACCCTTAATGAAATCCGGTGTATTTTTTCTGATAAAAAGATATGTAATAAAACTTGTACACCCGCCATTCTAACGTTAGAACTGCGGGTGTACATTTTTTTTTCGCTAAGGAGATGCTTATTTAAATTGATTTTTTATTGATATTATGCGTACCTGCTGTGTACCTGTATATAAAAATATAAAATAAGCAAAATGTTGACAAATACGAGTAAAAAACGTCAATACCACAGCGTATTGTAGCTATCACTTTCAGTACCATTTTTATTTCTCCTGGATACTTACTTTATACATTTAATTTAAATAAAATGACAAATACTAGTAATTATGTATTATGCATATACATATTAATTAATTAAAGTCAATTGTATATAGTTAAAATAAAAGCTAACGCGCTTCAAGAAACTAAAATTCTAATTAGGTAGGTAGATTTGGTTTCTGCGATGGCTTTATCCTCATTAATATGTATTTTATTTTATTATTACTTTACCTATCATTACCTATTTAAGAGAATTGATTGAAACTGGATTAGAAGATTTCAAATCGAACAGAGAAAATGCAATAGGTTCAGTAGTATCCAAGATCCGATCGAAGATTCGATAGGTAGGTCATATAAAATAATTGCGAGATTTTGCGAATTTGCTTATTTCTAGTAGACGAACGTTTAACAATTTTTTTTTTTTTATTACGTCGGGTGGCAGACAAGCATTCGGCCCGCCTGATGTGAAGCGGTTACCGTAGCCATATTAATATGGTTAACGCTCGCAACATAAAATATCACTCGCGCGCCGCCACCCCCGCTATAAATGCAGCCATCTCCTTCCTTTCTGGCGACCTCACTCACTCGCAGGAACACAACATCCCTCAAGGGAATTGTTATATAACTGCGATATTCTGTGAGATGGAGGTACATTCCCCAGTTGAGTAGCTTACAATTACGCTTCCTGCCCTTCTTTTCGCCAGAGCATCGTTAGATAGTCAGCAGGGTGCACCGCGTGCAGGTGAAGTTGGCTTGTTCAAAGATGTTAATGAACCTATTACACCCCAAAAAAATACACTTATACACTTTTACATTTAAAAGTGGGGCGGCGTAAGTGGCTTAAATATTTACATAAGAACATGACTGATCAAATATATTCAACATAGCAATATTGCAGATTACATTTACAGTATTTAGTATACATGTACAGTTACATTTCTCGCCTAGAAGCATGAGATACCTGAGATATCTTAAAAGGTAATAATAAAATAAAATACATATTAATAAGGATAAAGCTATCACAGAAACAAAATCTACCTCTTCTTCTTCGTCTTCCTAATCGGTACATTCTTGCCAGAGTGGTCGTGGTCATCATTGTGAATCACGATGAGTGATCATTTTGACAATACAGCGCCATTCATCACGGACTGCAGCTTTCCTGGTGCACTCGCAAACCGAACACTCGGTTGCGGCCTTAATCTGGTCCGATCATCTCATGGGTGACCTACCACGTGGTCTAGTGCCTTCAACTTTACCCTGAACGCCAATTCTCCTAATTTTTCTACGATCGCAGATTGAAAGTTGACCGAATCGAGATTGAATTGTGAATTGACTAAAATTATACACTTGATTTCATTAATTCATTATAAGCAATTCTTATTGTTAACAAAGTAACATTCTTAATTTGCTTAATTTTCGGTCATATTTCGATATAATCCCACTTAATTCAAACTTTGAAGTTACGTAATGTGATACGAGAATACCAAATTTGACATTTGTGAGATCGAGACTGGATCGAAACTGAATTTTGACTACATTTTAATTACGAGAATTGCCCCTCTGGACTACGAGACGTTCCACGGAGTCATCACCACGACGAGATATATCTAAATAAAATCTACCTACTTAATTAGAATTTTAGTTTCTTGAAGCGCGTTAGCTTTTATTTTAACTATATACAATTGACTTTAATTAATTAATATGTATATGCATAATACATAATTACTAGTATTTGTCATTTTATTTAAATTAAATGTATAAAGTAAGTATCCAGGAGAAATAAAAATGGTATGTACTGAAAGTGATAGCTGCAATACGCTGTGGTATTGACGTTTTTTACTCGTATTTGTCAACATTTTGCTTATTTTATATTTTTATATACAGGTACACAGCAGGTACGCATAATATCAATAAAAAATCAATTTAAATAAGCATCTCCTTAGCGAAAAAAAAATGTACACCCGCAGTTCTAACGTTAGAATGGCGGGTGTACAAGTTTTATTACATATCTTTTTATCAGAAAAAATACACCGGATTTCATTAAGGGTATACTAAGGTACACAGTAGGTACGCATAATAACTAAAACAAAATTTTTAAATAAGCATCTCCTTAGCGAAAAAAAATGTACACCCGCAGTTCTAACGTTAGAATGGCGGGTGTACATATTTTATTATATATCTTTTTATCAAAAGAGGTACACTGGATATCATTAATGGTACACTAAGGTACACTGTAGGTACCACCTTTCTGTAGACAAACAATTCAATTCTGTGATGTACACCCGTGGTCCTAACGCACATGTTTTTTTACCTTGAGTTGCCAGGCTGCGCCTCAGAGCGAGGTAACGCCGCATATAGTGCCACAAACTTATCTGGCCCGGTGGCGGGGGCGGTACGATCGACTTAAGTGTTGCCATTAAACGAAATGCCGCCCGTTTTAGAGGAAACATAAAAATCAAAGAAATATATACACTATTAAAATAATAGCATTGATATACTTATTAAATGTGTTGTGTGGGGTTTCAAATAGTTTTAATTAAATATCAATTGCCTTCTATTTTTTGTTGATTAGTTTTAAAAATGCGCCATGTTAAGTCGCGATCATAGCTATTATATAATATTAAACAGTTATAATATTGCACAGAAACAACTCGTTGACATTTTTTTTATTGTAAGAGATGAAATATGTGTAGAAAAAGATAATATGTATTTAAAAAAATATACCTCAATGGAATGTGCATACGTGGTAAGTAAATTAATTATACCTGGCAATACTATATTTCAAGATGGCTTTAGTTCTAAATTTGACCACCGGGTCAGATAAGTTTGTAGCACTGTACGTCATGTTTTTTCGTGCGTGCAGCCGGCTCCATCGAATTATAAGACGTTGTCACGTCAAAAAATATATATATCACTGGTATGACAAAATAGCGTTTGAAAAAATCCTAAAATGCGTTCAGTCACCTACATTTTGGTATACCAGACGCCCAGCTGGAGGTAAAAACTTAAATGGAATTGAATTATGGCAAATCGTAAATCCAAACGGCGTCTTATGATTTTTAATAAAAGATTTTTTTATTAACTTAACGTTTTATTTTCTCATCTTATAAACCCTAATTATGTTTCTATTCATTAAGGGGCCATTAATCACGTGAGGTTTATTTTTGCATTTTTAACACCCTCCCACCCCCTTGGTGATACTTGGTGAGGTGTGAGGCTAACCCAAATCACGTGTATTTTTGTATTTACAAACAATCTTAAAATTTTCAGAATATTAATAAGGATTTTTGTTACACCACTAAGGTGACAAACAAGCATACGGTCCGCCTGATGGAAAGCACTTAAAAAAATAAATACACGTGATATTTTACTACACCCCCCCCCCCCCTCCCCCCTTGTGACGTTTCGTGATTTTTGCCGAACCCCCTCCCCCCTCTTTCGAGCCTCACGTGATTAATGGACGGCCCCTAACATGTTTTACATCATCAGAAATCAACATCATCATCAGAAAAACTATGACTTTTGTCAATTTTTTTCTGATGAAGACAATTCAACTTGAATTTAATTTGATGTACATATACAGTCACTTGCAAAAGTAATTATTGACCACAAAATATCCTTTTCATAATTTTTGGAATAATAAATAAATATTCCCGGACAAATTACACACTGCCATCTAGTCCCAAACTAAGCAAAGCTTGTACTATGGGTACTAGATAACTGATATTATTCTTAAATACATTTTCTCCATAAATACATAGAAAACACCCAGATCTAGGCAAACAGACATGTTCATACACACACAAATATTTGCTTGTGCGGGGATCAAACCCACAACCTCGGAGTTAAAGTGGCCATTACTAACCATTTGTCCACCGAGCTCGTCGGCAATGCATATAATGTGGGTAATTTTTTCTGTCATTATTTGGTACAGGGTATAGAAGAACAGAAATAGGCTTCAGTTCAAAAGAATGAATTCAATATGGGTAGGGTTACCAGGTCCGAAAAAGAGTTTTCCTGAAAAAATCTCTGACATTGCATTTACTTTCCTGACTTCTGGTAACTAAATATACTTAAGTAAATACCGGCGCTTCCAATCTTATAATAGTAGTTTATGAAACTGTTGCATAATAAGGGTTCATAAAATACGAGCGTGAGTTTATAACATGAGCCGAAGGCGAATGTTATAATAGTCCACACGAGTATTTTAAGACCTAATTATGTGCAGTTTCATACACTAGTTTATCTAATCTCATGAAATATATGATAATAATATTTTAAATACAACCATGAAGTTAATTTAACAGCTTTATTTCTTACTTATAAAAACATTTGCAGATCTAGCATGCATAGTGCGCATGCGCGACGCGCCGCGTTCACAGATTATGTAGAAAAATTTGTATCGAAAAAGTAACTTTTTTTCCATTTCGATACTGCTACAGTCCTGGATACAGGTATTTTAAACAGGTTGCTATGCAAATACATTGCAACTTTGCAAAAGTATATAAATTCACACTCGTATTTTAATAACCCTTATTATGCAACAGTTTCATAAACTACTATTAATAGCTCATATTTTTCTCTTTTTATTAAAAATTCCTGACAATTTCATATTTTCCCTGCATCCCTGACAGTGGGCTAAAATTCCGGATATGTCAGGAAAATTCCTGTCATCTGGTAACCCTAAATATGGGTCCTTGTACAATTCACACTACTATCACATCACAAGTAGGCTTAACGCAAACAATACTTGAGCTCAATTTCCACCGCCGCGGAATGGAATGGAAGCGACTTTTAGCAACGAAATTGTACATAGCATAATGAACTTTATGTCAATTATATAACATATGAACTTAAATACGATCCTAAAAAAGTCGCGCGTCTTCCGGGGAACCTCGCGCATTCTCGAGAATTCCCCTAGCTACGTCGGCGCCGTCTGTGGAATCCGCGGCAAGTGGCGCGAACGAGGAGCCGGTCGAGTCGGTTACAGCGTGAGAATACTCGAGCATTCCAGCGAATTCGCGCGCCTTCTCGCGTCACGAGGTGAAATTGACGCTTCCATTTCATTTCGTGGCAGCGTAGTTCAATGTCAAAAAACTCCATGCCTTCTCCAAATCACTGCTTTACATCTTCTAGTATCTAAAATATCAAAATTAACTATGAATATAGCTGTATATAATTTATTTGAAAGTTCTCTTTGCTTTCTGTTCGGCTGCGTCACTGGCCTCCACAAATGTCCGCTTCAGTTTATTTTTCCTGCTCTCTCGGTACTTTGCTGCTACTTTCTGAGATAAACCTGCTATCCTATTCATTGTCTCTTGGGGATACCTGAAATAAATGATATCCAGCTATTAATTGAATAATAATAAATAAACATTTCTGGACAATTTACACAGCCCCATCTAGTCCCAAATTAACTGCAAAGCTTGTACTAGACAACTGATGTACTTAAATATTTTTTATTTTTGTAAATACCTACATACTTATAATTAGAAAACACCCAGACCAAGACAAACAGACATGTTCATGCACATAATAGGTCGGGGAAAAAGTCTTTTCGCATTATAGTATGTATGAACTTGTAATAAAATCTCTTTGGTTATACCATTTGTATCTAGCAGGTTTTGATATCTTTAAAAAGTTTAAATTTTAAAAAAGATAATTCCAAATTCAAATTAGGTAAATGTGTGATTTTCATTTGTTTTTTTTACTGTCAAGATGAGTGAATCTAATGAAGAAATTCGATACATTTTAAAATTTTACTACAAAAAAGGTAAAAATTCAACGCAAGCTGCGAAAAAAATTTGTGACGTTTATGGACCTAGTGCAGTGTCTGTGAGAGTAGCACAAATTTGGTTTAAGCGTTTTCAATCCGGAAATTTTGATGTCAAAGATGCACGTCGCTCTGGTCGCCCTGTTACGGATAAAATGGATGCCATTTCTGAAAAAGTGGAGCAAGATCGGCATATCAGTAGTTACGACGTAGCTGAAGAACTAGGAATTGACCACATAACAGTTTTGGCGCATAATAAGGTCGTGGTCAAAGACCGGCCAGGCTTCAGAGACTCTGGCGAAACCCGGGTTAACCCGCAACAAGGTGATGCTGTGTGTATGGTGGGATTGGAAGGGAAGATATTCATTATGAGCTGTTACCGCCAGGCAGGACTATAGATTCTGAACTCTACTGTGAACAACTGATGAGATTAAAGCAAAAAGTTGAAAGAAAGCGGCCGGAATTAATTAATAGAAGGGGTGTGATTTTTCATCATGATAACGCTAGACCTCACACATCTTTAGCCACTCAGCAAGAATTAAGAGAGTTTGACTGGGAGGTGTTAATGCATCCGCCGTATAGTCCTGACCTTGCACCTTCTGATTTCCACCTGTTTCGGTCTCTTAAGAATTCTTTAGGCAATGTCAGGTTAACATCACGAGAAGACTGCCAAAACCACTTGGCGCGGTTTTTTGAACAGAAGTCCCAAAATTTCTATAGTAATGGGATCATGTCTCTACCTACAAGATGGCAAAAGGTTATCGAACGTAATGGCACCTACATACTTTAGTTAAATGTAAATAAACTTTATTAAAAAATGTTTTGAATTTTCATCTAAAATACGAAAAGACTTTTTCCCCAACCTAATATATGTTATTCTTGTGTGGATATCGAATCCGTGACCTCGAAGTCAAAATGTCCATTTCTAGCCAGTGGGCTCATATATTAATAATGGGCTTATAATAAACAGGTGGTATATATTAGCAAAAACCAATAATTAATTGAACGAATCTAACGAAATTACATGACATGATACAAAATGGGTTGTTTCCAATGTTTAAAAATTGTACAAATAAATTAACAATATCGTAAAATACACAAAACTATAAAGATCTGCAAACTTTCATTCTAATATCTTCAGTCAGACTTTTTTTAGCGTCGATCAAAGTTTGGCGGGAAAGTCCATTTTAAAAGTATGAAATTATTAAAAAATAATATTTCCATTGGAGAAGCAATAAAAAATGCTATAACTTTTATTATGATACTAATCACATAAACGTAATATTTAACATAGCTGTCGTACAAATTTCTGATTTGATGCATACAAAATACAGATCTGTGACGTCATAATTCAGTAGTCTTTTGTATGGAGCGTTTTGGGGCAGTCTAAAAATTGTGATTTTCAAATTACCATATCTCGAGAGATTTTTGTGCTATCGAAGTAATTCTTTCACCTATGGTTACATTATGGAGACGTCCCTACATATCAAACAGAAAAAAATGTTAGTCAAATACCCAAATGACAATGACAGAAATGTTAGTACAAATAAGACTATTATTTATATTAAGTGTAAGACTTGTTTAAGTGACCCATTGGCTGAATAAATAAATTCATTTCATATTGTTAGATAACAGAACCCGTGGACAGTCGTGTCAAATCAGCCCATATATGTCCACTGGAGAACAAATAATATAAATAAATAAATATTGTCACACAAATTACACAGCGCCATCTAGCCTCAAAGTAAGCGTGTTATGGGTACTAGACAACTGATAAACATACGTAAATACACTTTTTTTTTTTTGTAAAAACATACTTATGATACATAGAAAACACCCAGACCAAGACAAACAGACATGTTCATGCACACAAATGTTTGTCCCGTGTGGGAATCGAACCCACGAGCGTGGGTGTCGAAGCCGCGTCATTGACCGCTACGCCACCGAACTCGTCATCGCTAAAATCGCTGTTATATTGCGAAAACCAATTATCTGAAAATTGACAAAATGAGATATCATGTTTACAAAATTTTGGATGTTGAGGTTGACCCTTATAGAAAGGTTATTGTTTCCATATTTTATCTGTAAATTGATAAATCTTCTATAATAGGTGTGACTACAGAGTTTAAAAAATCGTTTCATGTAAAATTTGACCAATACTGTCAGAAGGTCTACTATTTATTTGCTTTTCGCAGACAACAGAAAAATCTCTATAATTTCTAAATTAATAGTAATTGAACAAAATCAACGAAATTAGTTTTTACTTTATCAATTTGTTTTCCCTGGAGAACATTTAAAAAACTAAATCGCTAAGTAAGTTATTTATAAAGGAAATAGTAAAATGAAAAAGAATCTTTAAGAAAATAATTATGGAAAATTCGAAAAACATGTATCTGAAGCATTCATTTTCCTTATTTAGTCTAGCTTTTATTTTTGGGGTGTAAGTGGATCATCAACATCTTTGAACCAAAGCCATCCTAACCTGCATGTGGTGCTGGCTGGTACGAGGTTCCGGTGAAAAGAGAGATAGGGCATAGCGTATTGTTTAAGCTGCCCGACTGGAGAAGCACCTCCACCTCACAGAATACCGCAGCCAAATAACAATTCTCTTGAGTGTTACTGATCTCCGTGGGGTCGAAATGTTCATTACCAAATGTTTGATACCACTAACAAACATCGACAGGCTGCAATAACTGCTTTGCATCAGGCTTGCTGTATGCTTCTCTGCCACATTAGTGGTATTTAATAAACTTGTAACAAATGTAATGAAAATCACCTGCATCCCAAAAATTCTATATTAGTGAATAATTGTGCCAGTGTCACCAGCTCCTCCTGTTCAAAATTATCTTTATGCTCGAGCATGAAGTTCCTCCTCACGTCCCATTGCTCGTCGGACTCGTGCTCCGAGCGAAGAGAGTCTATGTCTATAGAAGGTTTCATTGTCTAAAATGCAAAAGAAAAGGTTGCGAGGTTATGTGAAAAAAGTTAATTGATACACGTAAATTTCCTTTGAATTATCACTTAAATCACGCCTCAAACTTAAAAAGAAAGTCATACCTACACAAAATATTATTTTTATTTATTTAAATGGTAAAGAAAGGCAAACTATTCTATAACAAAATAAGTGTACAAATAATTTCACAAATATTACTTTTTTTTTTAAACAAATAGCTTTACGCCGTAAAGTTTACGGCTCTGGAAAAAAGTCCTTTTGAGCTCGTCGTTATATTATTTTTTTATCTCATGGCTTCAAGTTCAAGGACATGCCGAAAAATATCATCAGGAATGTTCTTGTTCCTCCGTTACTTGTAAAGTAACTCAACAGTAAAACCGTTTTTGGACGACTTGTTGGAATGACTGGACTGGCAGCCTTGATTCTATCACATACCTTTTCGTCTAAATTAATACAATACATTAGTATACTGGTAACACTGCTAGAGATGGACTCAATATACATAAATAACATTTTTCATTCGATTCAAGGTGAACAATTAATTTTATGGTATTAATTTTTAGGATTTTTAGCCGTTTTAGTTTTAATAAAGCACTTGCACTGTTCCACTTAATCAAATTTATTTTTACCGACCGATTTCGCCATAGGGTATTAACAAGATAAACATGTTAATGGTGTTTGCGTTTCTACACAACATACAGATGTTTTGTAGAACCAAGCTAATGTAAAACTCTTTGATCAATAATATCGGCCTTGCGACCGCAATCTAATTGCAATGAAAAAGAGATTTTTTATATTTTTATTACTAGGTCCAGGTTGCGCAGCCAGTGACCTACGTACCCGCCACCACAACAAGTGCAACACTTTTTTAATATCTATAATTATGAATTTCCAGCGTATGTATACAATTTAAACCTCAATCATGTGCCCCAGCCCAGCAAGCCCCGGCAATTCCCAGAAAGCCCTTGGGTCGTCAGGCACCATTCACCTCTACTGCCACACGTGGCAGTGTGCGAGATGCTGGGATTGTTGGAGACAGAGTGATCGAATATAAACCTTGATGCCAATCACAAGATGCAAAGCTTGGATTTATTGTTGCCACAAAACTTCTTATAAACTAGCTTCTTATAAGAAGAAAAAAAAGTACTCAAGCGTTCCTGTATAGAAGGAACGCTTGAGTACTTTTTTAGCTTCTTGGGGTATGCGGGTACGCTCGCATTAAGTTAGACGTGTTTCGCTTGTCTCTTGTTTGTTTATTTAATTGCAATATCATTTCGTCATATTCAGTATTTAAAAGTGTATAATTATATTCACGCTTGAAATACCTACAAAACGGTGTATATAACGTAGTGGATTTCGTGACAGTTTGTGATAAATAGTGACAGTGAACGTTTGAAATTTATCGTTGATTTGCCGTGCGTAGTCAACGAGTGCTTTGTTTAACAGTACTCTGACCTTGAACAGTTCAAGTTAAACGTCACGGAGCCGCTTTGTCGTTTTGAAGCTAACGCTGTTTTCGCAGCTTATACCAAGTGACCGTTGGCGGTGACGTTACATTCACTTACAGTTGCACTCGAAGTTCTGAGATCGATCCTAAGTACACTTATATTTTTTTGCGTTGCTTTTTGTGGCTTTGCTTCGCTTGGATCATATTGTAGAAAATTAATTGAACTTTTACTTTATTACAATTGCTTTTAAACTTCATAACAATGAAGAACTGCGCCGGATGCTTGGAGAATATTAGAAGCCGACAGTATTTGCGTTGTTGTATTTGTAGTAAATACTACGATCTTGTATGCGCCAATGTATCGGAGCAACGTTTTATTAACACATTCACTGGCGAGCACAGTGAAACATGGAAGTGTGTGGCATGTGTCAGTAGACAGCCCAAATCTGACAATACCAATACGCCTGTACGTGGTGTGGCGACGGATGATGGCGGCAGTCGACGACGGGTAGACACATTTCCTAGCCCAATCCAGCAGGATATAGGTGACCAACTTCAAGATACTGTACATAGTGCTACGACTGAGTTGTCAGAAATGCAAGCTTTGATATTGGAGGTTCGTTTGCTTAGGGATGACGTCAATGCGAAGTTGGAGAAAATGAGCAACTTTATTACTGATTTCAAGGATAGACTGGAGCGCTGTGAGACCCGAATTGGCAGTATGGATGATCGCATTAGTGAATTAGAGCACAAATGTGGTGGAAATTCCAATGTCAACACCACAGATAGCACGTTGTTGGCAACTGTCGAGCAATTAAAAACTGAGCTAAACGAGCGCGATCAGGAGCTCTTATTGAACGATATCGAAATCTCGTCTATCCCTGAGCAGAAGGGAGAGAACGTTACACACATTGTGTTGAGTTTGGCAAGGAAACTAGGGGTGACATTGACGGAATCGGATATAGTAAGTGCCACTCGGGTGGGTCGTGTCTTGGAGCCATCTCAAGCGGAAACATTGATGCCGACGATACGACCGCGTCTTATAGTCGTGAGACTGGCGCGACGTGCTCTGCGAGATCGTATGCTTCAAGAAGCACGGGTCCGTCGTGGCGCCACGACGGAGGGGAGTGATTTGCCCAATCCCCCTTGCCGGTTCTATATCAACGAGCGGTTGACACGAACTAACCGCCTGTTGTTCCGGCTAGCACGAGAGGCGGCCGCACGAAATAACTGGCGATTTGTGTGGACGAAAGAAGGCCGTATCTACGTGCGTCAGTATCAAGGCAAGGATGCTCCACGCCAACGGCTGCGTGCTGAGGCTGACCTGGAACGGGTTTTTGGACCTACCACCGTTTGATTTAACACCAAAAAAATTTTGTAACTATCATGCTTTATTAAGAAGCTTTTTATTACGTCCAACTTACGCAATTTTGCCTGAGCGCAATTATTATATTGTGTCTCAAATTTTCTATGTTATTTGTGAGTTATATTTCTTACCAATTCTCCTTGTAGGAGTTACATATCCTGTTTTAGTTATTTTTTTAATTAGTTATCTGTTATTTCCATGTATTCTGTTAGTTCTTAATTTATACAGTATTAAGAAGTCGTTTTTGAGTATGTTGGTGATGGTAGTTCATAATTACGTTGCGATTTGTATATGTATTGTATTTTTATACCAAACGCCTGCATTAAATATAATTAGTGAACGAGTTTTTAGTCCTAACAGTCATGTGTGTGCAGCAGCGGTGCAGAAATTGGGCGGTTGCTGTTGTGGGATGTTTTGCATTCGGAACTTAAATTTTGTATATTGTTTCTATTGCTACAAAATACCCTTAATATATAATATTTCTTATGGTTTAAATCGATACACTCCTAATCTATATATTTACAATGTTGCGAATAATTATTTAATATACATCTTATTATTTTTATTAGGTACTAAAACTGTGCCATGAATAAAACTAAAAATTTGACGTTAGGTTTATACAATGCGGGATCGTTAAACACTGGTCATGATGACTTTCTTATAGCAATGAATCGCTTCAGTGCTGACATTGTGGCAATAAATGAGACATGGTTGAGACCCGGTCAGGAAGCTTGTGCGCCATCTGCACCTGGCTATAGACTTCGATCGTCTCCCCGACCGCGTCATATGCGCGATGGTCGCGGGGGAGGACTTGCTTTCTATGTGAAACTAGATAGACGCGTGCGATATTTGAAGAGCCCTGACAAGAGTATTGAGCAAATGTGGCTCTCGACGAAAGTAAATGGCCAAAGCCTGGCGGTTGGTACTGTCTATAGACCGCCATGGATGAATTTAGATATATTCATAGACGCGTTAACAGAATCTGTCGTACGTTTTTCAAAATTCGATTACATCATTTTATTAGGAGATTTTAATGTGAATTTGCTTGACGATAATAACGGTAACACTTCAAAATTGCATCAATTTTTTCGATGTGTAGACTTGCAACAAATTGTACAGGATGCTACACATTTTACATCTAATTCGGAATCGCTGATTGATTTAGTTTGTACTAACTGTCCTGTTAGAGATGTCTCAGTTACGAATATCACAAGTTCTATCGGCCATGCCATGATCAATGTCACATTACAACTGAAAAAGCCTAAAACCGTGCCAAAAACTATAACTTACAGGCCTATCAAAAATATAAATCTTGATCGTTTTAATCAAGATTTGAATTCACTAGACTGGGATTCTGTAATTAATTTGCAAACCGTCGAAGATATGGTAAACACATTCAATAATCTTATTTTACACTTGTTTGACCTGCATGCACCTATGAAAACCGTAAAAATACAGTCTAAATCACTGCCTTGGATAACCGACACTATTAAGGTCATGATTGATCTACGGAATAAAGCATACAACAGATATCGCAGAACTAAATTTGATACACATAAACAGTATTATAACGAATTAAAAGTACTTGTAAAATCTAGTATCTCGAATGAAAAACGCGCCTATTTTAATCATTATATCAATCGTAATTATAAAGACAGTAAATCTCTCTGGAAAAATTTAAAAGAGAGGGTTTTGAACGATCCAAGTGAATGCAATACTCTCCCTGCTGACTTTGATGATCCTAATATTATTAATAATCATTTTTTGAATATTCCGGGAAACGATTCAGTACCTATTTCTGAATTATCATTTTTTGAACATCATCGCTTCTGTGATGCGACTTTGACTCTGAAACCAGTATCTGAAACGGATGTGCTAAGGTACATAATGTCAGTAAAATCAAATGCTACAGGCAGTGACGGAATAAGTAAAGACATGGTTATTTTAACGATACCACGTACACTTTCTATAATTACGCATATCCTCAATAAATCTATCCTTACTGCTGTGGTCCCAAGTTGCTGGAAGGATCCTACAGTGACCCCAGTGCCGAAGGTTGACAATCCTACAGATTTGAGTGATCTTAGACCTATTAGTATATTGCCATTCCTGTCAAAACTGTTAGAAAAGGCTGTTTTTTTCCAGCTTAACAAATATGTTGAGAACAATAATATATTACCCTTGTATCAATCCGGTTTCCGTAAGGGACGAGGAACCTTAACGGCTTTACTTGACGTCACAGACAATATACTCGCTGAACAGGATGCTGGTCGCGCCACTATCCTAACATTACTGGATTTCTCTCGAGCATTCGATGGTATAAGTGTTCCGCTCTTGCTATCTAAATTAACTTTTTATGGGCTGGACCATAATGCAGTCAAATGGTTTCACAGTTACTTAAGTGATAGGTCGCAAACTGTAAAGCTGATGAATGAGAGAGGATCTACCCTCCTTTCATCCCCAGTTCTGATTAACCGAGGAGTACCTCAAGGCTCTATATTGGGACCCCTCTTATTTGTAATATATAGCGCTGATTTAACGAGAGTTATCCAGAACTGCAAGTATCACTGTTATGCTGATGACATACAGCTTTATGTACCGGCAGGTCCTGACAGCATTACATCTGTAATGGTCATGCAGGATGACTTGGATAGGGTGGCCGAGTGGTCTGCCCGAAATGCACTTGTCCTCAACCCGCAGAAGTGTAAATTCATGATTGTGGGCACTAAATCTCAGATGAATAAATTGTCTAATGGAAGGATCACTCTGACTGTTCTTGATCAGCGCATTGAGTACGTTGAAGAGGCAAAAAATCTGGGGATCGTTTTTGACTGTTATCTGCGATTTGAGCGTCATATACAAAACCTCGCTAGGAACTGTTTTTACAGATTAAAGGTTCTTTATAAGATCCGAAATCTTATTAGCGAAAACGTACGCAAGGCCCTGTGCGAAACGCTAGTTCTGTCCAAAATTCAGTATGGTGACTTAGCCTATGGACCGCGATTACTGAACAAGACTCAACGACTTATACAGCGCGTTCAAAATGCTTGCTGTCGGTTTTGTTTCAGTGTTCCACCGCGCAGTCATATCACACCATTTTTAAATAGAGCTGGCATACTTAATATGCGATCGCGCAGGAATTTGCATATGGCCGCCCTGATGTTTGATCTTATAAAGTTTAATAAACCTGAATATTTGTATTCCAAGCTTCACTTTCATCGATCACGTGGGGATTATGATATTAGGTCTGCTCGGTTTCCTCTGGTGATTCAAAGGCACAGAACTGTGGCATTTGCGGGTAGCTTCCGGTACCATGCGACGAAGTGCTGGAACAACATTCCACCTCCCTTTAAGCTTCTACGTTCGAAAAAAATATTTAAATCTAAACTCAAAATTATGCTCTTAGAAAATCAATAACTTTATTAATTACATTAATACGAGACTACGAGAATATTTTATAGGACTTCGTTCGTCTGGTACCTGGGGCTATGGATTTGTATGCTTTTAGGTGTTTGTTTGAAGTGGTTTTTTATTTTATTTATTTTTTTGCAACTTCATTCATAATTCAATTAAATAAACAATTAAAATTTAAATTGTATTGAATAATATTGGTAAAACGGAAAACATATTGTAGGAAAAACTAGTTACTCGCGTACCTACACTCTTCAGGCTTTAACTGAAAATCAGTGTACTGCTGCTTATCGTAGCTTACCACACTGAGTTGGGGCCTTTTTGCACAGCTGCAGCACATACATGCATTTTCACGGTTTGGATTTTTTAATGTATCTAGGTAGGTATATTGTGTTGATGCAGGAGTCGAAGTGTACACTTCGACTCCTGCATTAACACTTTACAGTTGATACTATAAAATTCTATTAAAATTATTTTTTGTCAATGTGTAAATGTTGTAAGCGAACTGTATGTTTTACTATTATTATTACTTGCCTAGTGATTGTGTAACTGTATAAATTGAAATGTGTATGATGTATTGTGTATTGTAGTGTGCAAATAAAATTATATCTATCTATCTATCTTCTTATTTTCTTTAAAGGAGCGCTTGAGTATTTTTCTTATTGTTTGCCCGTCGTCTTGCTGTGCTGAACTGGAACTGTCGAACGCAGGACATGCTCCGATTTATGAATTGAAGTAGGTTAATCTCAGAGTTCGCCGAAAGGATTAGCCAATTAGAGCGATTGCGTTGTTTTATAATCATCTCTATCTCTTTCTAATATTTTCTATCTCTTTCTATGCATGTCCTGACATTCGATAGGTTGACAAATAATATTTTATCTATTTTTATATGACGATGGCTTACAAAACTAACTTATTACAACAAAAAATATCTATCTAAGATGATTATTTACAAAGTTAAGAGCTATTTTGTTAGGGTGCTTATGTCCCGGTAACGTCCTCTTCGGGGCGCCCTAACGGGTTATTAAAAAACAACTATTTATATTCTTTATTGCTTCAAAACTTAACTAATGTTGAAAACATAAAAAATACATTAATATCTATCGAATAAAACAACAATTACACTTAAGGGTCTACTAGAAGCAAAGTTATTCAACTTTGAAATTTTCATATTAAAAATGATTCCTACTATTTTCTTACGAACTATCCTATAACACTATAAAGTTATAACTGTCACTATAAACTTATAACTATGTATAGTCTTTATCCTGCACAGCAAGCAAAGGTGGTAGGAAATATTGACTCTAAGAAGGTGTTTCGGGAGGGTTGGTTGTTTATAACGTCCCCTGTTGGAAATAATACAAAATTCCATTTCAAGCCCCACTGGTTTCACCTTCTCTTGTTAACAAATCTGCAAGCACTTGTTACCAATTCTGATCCATTTGATGATAATAACCGAGTATAATAGAATCATTTTTCCCCCGAAGGGTAAAAAATGTATATTTAGGTTTCAGCCGAAAGGCTTGACCCACTTGAGATTACCCTCCTGAACATCAGCGCCATCTAGTAGTTTCTAAGGGCAATACGTCACAGAGTGGTGTGAAGGTGGGGGTAGACCGTGGCGTCGTGCCAAAGTTGGCTGCGCTTAGTCAGTATGATTTGAATTGAGGCGAGGAGGCGGAAGCCGGCAAGAATTTATATTGTGGGTCAAGCCTTTCGGCTGAAACCTAAATATACATTTTTTACCCTTCGGGGGAAAAATGATTCTATTTAGGTGTTCGAGCCTCCGGCTTGACCCACTTGAGGTGTTTACTATCTGCCGGCGCTGATTAGCGTACTGTGATATGGGTCTCTAAGTGTAGAGATAAGTTTCCAATAGGATCTTAAAGGAAAGAAGGTGGTTTTTTAATGATCCTTTTATTCATTAATTAGGTATCACTAATCAACATTATGAACTAAATAAATCTGTATAATTTATAATGTAGTGAAATTTTGTGACAGTGAGGTATGCTCAGATGTGTTTGAACGCTCCGGTGGTACTTCTTTAAAATAATGCTTAAAGAAAGTGTTCGCACTATGTACGCCAATTTCCTTTACGCATTACCTCGTCGATGTCGAGGTTTCTTATGGACCAATACTATTATATTACTATATAATATTACTGGCCACAGCGGATCTAAAACTTCCGGGGGTATCATTAATGCTAGCATCTCGTAACATTAATCTAATCCAGCCAGCGATGTTGGTTCTTGATGCCGCTTTAACTCTGCCTCTTGTTGTTATAAAGAGGTTAGTAAGAGAAGCGTCTGCGCTGCGTCGTTGATTGGATACCTCGATCAGTGTAGGTATCCAATGACAGAGGTTGAATATCCTGTTTTCATTCTTTAGGAAGCACCAGCCGGGTTGTCGATAATTTGCATTATCGGTCTTAGAGCCAAAAACTGGCCAGAGTAATATTTTATCAGGTGTGATATAGCAGCTATCTGAACCTATATGTAACAATGTTAAGTCATGGATGCGTCTTCCTGATGCTAAAAGTAGAAGTGTAGCTACGTGTTGAGAAATCTGGAAGAGATTTGATCGGTCGACACTCCTTCGGGATAGCCACCCCAGAAAATCGGAAACATCCCAGGTTACGTTTTTGTGACAAGGTGGATTGCTTAGCATAACAGCTTTCAATGTTTTCTTTATTATTGGGTGGTTTGCAAGACTGTCGCTATTTGAAGGTCTGACAAATGTGGTTATTACCGACTTATGTACTAGAATAGTTCTAGCCGCAAGCTTCCTGGTATCATGCAGATATATCAGGTGTCTGGCCACGTCAGTTGGTTTGGGCTCTGAGGGAATCGTATTATTTACCTCACACCACTGCAACCAGCATTCCCAGGCAGGTTTATAGGTTTTTAGCGTTGATGGTCTCCACGCTGACTGAAGTAAGCTTTGTTCCCTGTCGTTCCATGTGCTTATCTCAGTAGCCCAGCCCGTATTTTCCAAGCCTCCAATGACAAGTTTTGGACTCCTCGAGGTGGAAGATTCGTCTGTAAGTCGATTAGGTGGTTCCTCAGGTTCCTGATTTGAAACGGGGGTCGAACTGCTCTCTTTTTCACCTCCGGCCTCCAATAAGCTTTCTCCCATTTCGGTACTATTGTTACGAATAGTCCGTGGGAGCTCTGCAGGTGTTGGAGTACTCGAGGAATAAGTGCCGGTGGTGCAAAAATCCATGCAAGGTTGTATACCCACGGTTTGCTGAAAGCGTCGGTGAATTCGCTGCGTTGATCTCTGTGGTCTTCTGTTACGTACCTCGGGACTACTGCTGACGCTGCTGATGCAAAGAGGTCTATTTCGGGGACTCCCATAACTCGAAAGATTTTTGTTTGCATGTGTGTACTGAGGTGCCACTCGTGGTGAGTTTTCGACCTGGATAGGCTGTCGGCTATCCCGTTGTACTTCCCAGGTAAATATTTCGGTATTATGTGTATGCTGAGATCTTGTGCGAGATTCAAAATCTTTTCTGTAATATTCAGTAGTTTCATGGATTTTGTACCTCCTTGCTTCCTGATGTAAGCCGTTGTTGTGCGGTTGTCCGACTGAAAAATTATTGTTTTCCCGCGAAGTGCTTGACCTTCTATAAGGTCTTCTATAAGGTCGTAATATATATATAACACTTCCAATAAGGTCCATAACTCCTTTTGATTGCAATGCCAGTGCGTCTGTGAGCTTTTCCAAGGTCCTGAGAGTTTCCTGCTGTTGACTATCGCTCCCCAGCCGAGATCTGACGCATCGGTAGTTATGAACGCGCTTGGTTGTGGGAGGCTCAGTATTGATGACTTTGTTAGATTTTGGAGCCACCATAGGAGTTCTTCCCTTATTTGTTTTGGTAGGGGGTAGGACTTGTGTTTTTCCCTGA
The DNA here is from genome assembly GCA_937001555.2 of Hypsopygia costalis. Taxonomy (NCBI): domain Eukaryota; kingdom Metazoa; phylum Arthropoda; class Insecta; order Lepidoptera; family Pyralidae; genus Hypsopygia; species Hypsopygia costalis. The sequence continues at coordinate 10,354,440 of OW443355.2, forward strand.
CCGGGAGTTGCTTCGCTTCGATTTGTAAACGTCTGCAATGGAGGAAACCCAATGGTCTTGCGTTAGCTGCGAAGTTTAGTTTGCCTAATAAGTGTTTAGCCTCTATCCAATTCCATTTATCCCTGTTAAGGGTACGAGTTATGATTGCATTGATATTTTGGATTTTGAATAGAGGTAAACTTATCAAGTTTTTCTCTGAGTTCCACACGAGTCCCAAATACTCTATGAGTTTCTTGGGTTGCAATTCGGATTTATTGGTGTTTATCCACCATCCTAGTTTCTTAAGGAATTGAATCGTCCATTGAGCTTGTTGGTTCAGAACTACGGGGTTTTTATTCAGAAGTAAGTAGTCATCTAAATAGACTATAGTTCGGATTCCTTCTTTTCGAAGTAATGAGGCTACCCAGTTTGAAATTTTACTGAAAATAGATGGGGCGCTCGTTAGACCAAAAGGGAGGCAATTCATATGAAAAATTTTCTCATCATATGCAAATGAAAGATATCTTTTATGTGAATCGTCGATTGGGACGTGATAGTAGGCGTTTGAAATGTCAATTTTAACAGCATAGTCATCTTTTTGTATGATTTGGGATATCTTTCTCAAGTTGACTAACCTGAACCTTGAGTAGTGGACGTATTTATTTAGGTTTTTTAAGTTCACTATCAATCTGTGAGAACCATTAGATTTTTCCCTGAGGAAGATCGGTGATAGAAAGCCGTTTCTAAATTGATTTGGTGAAATAGCTCCGGCCTCTAGGAGGTTATTAATTTGTTTTGTCATTGCATCGGATTTTTTAGGCTCGAGTGATTTACATGTTTTTCGGCAAAACTCCGCTGTCGGAGGATATTGTACGAAAGGAATTCTGTATCCTCTTATTAGATTTAATAGTGTTTTGGGGGCATCCAATGATTCCCACAGACTAATTTTAAACTGCAGTTGGCCCGCTGTAAATACCTCGAGTTTAGTTTTTTCCTGTTGTTGCGGGCTTCGTTTTATTACTGTTACGGTCCTGCGTTCTTTCTGTGTTCCGAAAGTTTCGAAAGGGTTGTTTTTTGTTTGAAGTCCTATGTGAGTATGAGTCACGATCACGTGGGTTTTTGGCAGGTCCCTTGTTGGTAACAAAATTTTTCTTTCCCGATTTTTGCGAACTATTTGTATAGTTTTTCCTGGGAAAGAACTTATGTGCCCCCCCTGATTTTTTATGGTGTCGGTGAGTTTGTCCTCCGAGAACAAATGTGTGTCTGAAGGAGGTATGTCGTGCAATATGTCATTTAGCACCTTATTGGGGGGTTTATAGGTTTCTCTGCGTGATTGGATAACCTCGGCTCTTCTTCCGCAAGTGTACTGTACAAGGCTGTCCGATATTTTTTTAAACTCACAATCAGGTGCGAGGAAGTTTTTCTGAACTTCTTTTTGGGCTGACGGCTCTAATTTTTTCCAGGCATCTTCAAAGGCTTTGCGCTGAAGGAAAAGGCCGTATGTTATGGCCCCTAACGTGAGGTCTGTTTTCTCCAAGTTCCCTACGGAAGTTGAGCGTGGTGTGGATGCCGCAAGCAAACTATTTACTTTGAGGGCGCCAAATACTGGGGTGGCGTGAAACATCTTCTGGACTTCCGAGTATCTGATGTTTTTCCATCCATCTTCGCCCAGACGTTGGCACTTCCTACCTTGCTCTGCCAATTGAGGGTTTGCCCTGGCGAGCTTGGATTCAGCCTCTGTTGTTGAGGGCGTAAAATTGCAGTCCGGTTCCTCGTTTTTTTGGCTACGTAGTGTAGCTAGTTTGCTTTCCATGTCAGCAATCTGTTGATCCAGAGCCGACTTTTTGGATTTATTGGTAGAAGTAGTGACTTCCGACGGAAGGTCTTGGATGTGAGTCCCAATGAACGGAGGTGCTTCGAACTCATCGTCGGATGAGACGCATTCCCCCGTGGAACCAGCGAGGTCGGATTCTTCTGAATTATCTCTTATTTCTTGGTTTCTGGATGCCGTTAGGCTAGCTTCCTGTGAGGCTACATTCTCGATGGCCTTAGTTTGATGTGAGAGTGCGGTCATCATATTCTCAAAGAATTTAATCTGAAAGTTGTTTTCTACGCCTGTCTCATGGCGTGGTGTTTTGGATGAGCATGCTGATCCTGGTGAGGAACTTCTCCTCTTATGTGTGCTGCTGCACGGGGTCGAGCTTCTAGAAGTTAGTTTCGGTTTCATGAATTTAACTGCATTCATGAAAACTTCGTATGACCTTGGGTGAATAATCTCCACGGTTCTATGGGGGCTATACAATAGGGCCCGTCCTAATGGCCATTGTAGAAGTTTCCTTTTTATAGTTCTAAACCTCTTCTCCGAGAGACTCGGATCCTCTGGGCAGTAGGCTCGGGCGAGGTCTTCAGTAGGAATCGCAAACCGTAATTTGGCCTCTACTCTTGGAGATATTGATTCACCAAAAAGTTCTTCCCTCGTGTAATTTTCTACTTCCCACGTTTTCCATCCATCCGGGTAGTACTTTTCGATGATTCCGACCACTCGGTCAAAAAAAGGTTTCTCGTCGGATGGTGGAGGTAGGTTACATAGGTCTCCCAAGGAGGTCGGTGCCATCTGTGGGACAGAAAAAGTGAATCTCACGTTAGGTAGATTCATAGTGTGATACGACGGGACGCAGAAAATGATGCGACTCGACGCTTCAGTTGGTACGACAGTAGTACCGAGTAATACGATTCGACGTATTAAAGGATGCATCTCGACGCATCAGTTAGTACGACCGGTCGTATCAGATGATACGACTCGATGCATTAGATAATGCTGCGACGCATCAAAGGACAATATAGTGTCCTGTTGTCTTAGCAAGCTAAGACGGTGCGAGTTTAAGTCGTTCTTGCGAGACGACAAATATTGTATTATAACAACTTGAGAGTTGTTATTGCACACGTGCAGGGCAGCATGTGAAAACAAGCACCAGTAGGTATGTGAATGATTTCCCTAACAAACTAAGGACATTCACATAAGTAAAATAAATTAAATTTTAGGTGAAAAAGTACTCACCTGTGATATATAATATGATTTCTTTTGATTAAACTCTGTGTGTATATGATTAAACGTGAATCGTCCGTAAACGATTGAGTCTACTGACGACGCTGAAATTCAAAAGCGTACTGACTAAGCGCAGCCAACTTTGGCACGACGCCACGGTCTACCCCCACCTTCACACCACTCTGTGACGTATTGCCCTTAGAAACTACTAGATGGCGCTGATGTTCAGGAGGGTAATCTCAAGTGGGTCAAGCCGGAGGCTCGAACACCTAAATAAACAATTAAAAACGATTCAGTTGCGGAAAATATTTTAGAGTTAGTGTAGTCTCGATACCCTCAGTTGAGTATTTTATCATATAAGAATGAATTTTTATTAAAGTTCTAATTTAGGGATAATATTTACAATAAGAATATTTTCAAATAAAATATTTACAAAGAGGTAGAAAAAAAAGGAAGAAAAGAAATAAAACAAAAATTATAAAAAAAAAATTTCCCCCAAATCGTTGCCCGTTGGTAACGTACCAAGAATGCTGGCAGCATTACCTCGCTGAATAGCAATGCTAATCCTCTTAGCAAGGTAATGGCCAGCCCTCTGGTCACATGAAGCCTCGACCAATCTCCCGCATATCTCTTTAAAAAGATTGCGGGCTGATGGACCCCACGGCCCTAATGTCTCTACCCCAAACGGCTCAAATATGTAAGTATTAGTCAGTCCAGCATATTTGCGCCGTTTGAGTGACTCTGCTGATGTCGCAGCCATACCGGCCTTAGACTGAGTGACCGGGAGATGGGAGGGAGCCAGAGTGTCAACACAAGTGGCATCCCACACTAAGGCACGCCCCAACCTCCAGGGCACTAAAGTCATTCCATCTGGTCTCTTGCCATCGTCCCGAGCCAAGCCGTTCGGTTCCAGAACGGCAGGGGCGGAGACGCTGACAAGAGCCCGACGAATTATATCGTTAAGGCCGGCATGACGAGCTAAACGTCCTGCACTTCTAGGACAAGAAAGGCCGTGGTGCCCGAATTGGTCGACGGCTTGACCACACGGGCAACGATGAGGGACAACACAAGGAGCCCCGATACGGAGGCATGTAGCCAAACGAAATGTGGTGTGGTCTAGCAAATTACCTACATTAGATGAAGGCAAAGCCTGCAGCCAGAGTCCCGACTCCCACTCTGATACAGCTAAAAGACGAGCTCGCTCCGCAGAACCTACGGACGTTTGAATGAGATTATCCCACACGATTCTGCAAAGCGGCTCGTCCCACTGCCTCTGAGAAGAGATGCAAAAAGGAAATTTAGAATTTTGACTTAGCCTTGACCAAACATTTCTAGCCTCTGTTGCATAGCTAATTTCGAGATTACTGTCAGACATAATTTTTTTACACAAATCACTAATGCTATGAACAGAGGACAGAAATGCTGGTAAAGCAACACTAGAAATTTTGCGAATACCTAAACCACCCATCCTAATAGGAAGAGTGGCCTGGTCCCAAATTCTGTCTCCAAAATCAATATTAAATAAAGCCGAAAGAGTGTCTTTTATTACAAGATCAAGTTTACTAAGCAGATGGGGATGTTTCCACAGATGAGAACTTCGCAGTACATATGTAAAATTTGGAACAAAAATACAGTAACGAATGATATAGAAAGCAATATGTGTATTAATATTTTGAAGTCGATCTTTAATAATACCAAAATTTTGAATTTTTTGTTCAACGAAAGGAGCAAAACTCTCATCACATATGGAAGACCCTAAAAGACGAAGGGGTGACTTGTCTACAATTTTGATATTTGGAGCTAAAATATTAAATTGTTCTATTATTGATTGTTTGTTTGGGCAGTTCTCCATAATAAATAATTCACACTTACTGAAATTTAGATCTAAACCTATTGTCCGAAATTCTTGTATAATGTGTTTTAAATCGTATAAAACAGTCTCAGCTTCGCCTCCCAGGGTGCCATCATCGAGATACCAAACATTGAATTTCGAATTTAGAGAATTAATTATTGGATGAATGGCGAGGCTAAAAACTGCAGGACCGAGAGGGTCGCCTTGCTGACAACCTACGGATGAAAACAAAAGGTGATCTTTATACATTAAATTAGAGTCAGTACTGTAACACTGCCAGAGATAAGGAAATATAGTGGGGCAATGCGATTGAATTTGTGTCAATAAGGCGCCCCTGTCAACCGAGTTGAAAGCATTTTTGACATCCACTTTCAACAATACCTGATCTCCTTGCAGGTTTAAAAAAGTGCGTAATGAGTGCACGGCTGCTTCACATCCACCCTTAGTGCCAAAACCTAGTTGTCGAGGTTGAAAGTAATCACTAAGCGTGGATGTGATTTCTTTGCAACAAATTTTGGACGTAAGACGGCGGTAAGTCATACCCACAGCAATGGGCCTTATCCCACCGTCTTTTTTTTAAGAGCGCACAAATTGGCGCCATATAAAATTTTGGTAATATTAGTATTGACTTTACCGGAAAGCATCAGGTTTACCAAAGCGGTGATTGCCCTCAAAAGCAAGTCACTGGTGTTTGTACAACCGCACCCCAGTAAATCTTTGAGATGTTGTGGGGTAAGCCCGTCCAAACCACCAGCACTACCACTTCTGAAGGAAAACACGGCTTTGTAGACACTGTCCGGCAAAGTCTCAAAAACAGAATTACAGAGAATTGGAGGTGGAGGAAGGCAACAATCAGCAGTTGAAAGTGGATGTTTCTCCTCCAAAGCAGAAACCGTATCAGAAGTGTCGGGTGCGATTGCGTCATCCGAGAACAAAATCCGGGCAGCACCTTTAATGTCTCCGTCTCGTATTTTTGACTCTATGAAACGGAATCTATTGGTTTTGGTATATGTTGTAGTTACAAATGAAGGATGCGTGTCAGGGTTATTACAATTTTGTTTTATAGATGATGTTAAAGAAGTATTTCCTTTACACTTATTCACATGGAGAACTCTGTAGGGGAAGGTAAATAAGTGCTCCCAACTTCCTTCTGAATTGTCATTTACAGTTTTGTTAATGGTATTTGTTAGTTTTTGAGCTACAGCTACGCGAGCTCCACGTGGAATTCGTTTTACGATTGGGACACTATTTTTAAATTTACTCAGAGTATGGCAAAATTGTTCAAAAGGGTTTGTAATATGGATTGATGATTGGGGTAATAAAGTGTGGTCAATAGAAGGACAAGTAGGGTCAAAATAAGCATCCTTATGTACTCTACTATTATGGATTTTAAGACCCCGTTGCCCTTTGAAAAAACGTGGTTGGGAGCACTTACCACAACGGATGTAGCACTCTGAAGACGCATCGCTTGGAAGCAGGCTTCCACTACACACCACATTGTCGCTTGACATATGAAAAATAGAAATAGGAAAAGAAAATAATTACAAAATACCTTACTAACTATATACACATAAATAACAATATTTTTTATATTTTTCACTGTAATTTAGTCACTTTCTTACTGACATAAACGACAACACCACCGCCTGGTTGCTTGGAGACAGCATTTTAAGCTGTCCATTCACTGTTACGTCGTCTGCTTTCTAGCATATGCTTTGTAATAGAACTCCATTGGAATATCCATAGTAAATTAGGTCATAGTTTATGCTTCGCAATACATGCGACATTTTCTTTGCAGTGCGCTTCATAGGCATAGGAAATTTAGCGTATAAATTTTAAAATAAGCCACAAAATCTCGTATATGTATGAACTTCCTCTGAACATTTATATATTTACAAAACAATACGACAAGACAAATTGATGATTATGGCTTTGATGATAATGACTTCGGTGGTAAATTTTATTTGATTTTCTGTATTAATTATTATAAACTAGCTGTTACCCGCGGCTTCGCCCGCGTGGTCCAGGGGAGCTGCCATTGATTTGTGTATATTTTTCTTTTGTTGTATTTTTTTTTACTTCGTGGGGTAAAAAGTCAGTATGTACAAATTTTAATGATGATTGGCTGCATAGTTAAGGCGTGAAGAAATAACAAACAAACGAATTTACTTACTTTAACACTTATAATATTAGTATGGATGGAACGCCCACACTCAAGAGAAAATAATTGTTCACCACATAAATGTTTGCCCTCTTTATTTTTCCTTCGAATAAAATATTTTTCCTGGATAAAAAGTAGCCTATGTCACTCTCCAGACCGGAAACTGTCCCCTGTTAAAACATCACGTCAGTACTTACGTTCCTTTCGACGTGATAGAAGGACAAATGATTACAAAGTTTATTTTTTCCCATGGGATTAAAATGTTTTTCCAGGATAAAAAGTAGCTTATGTCTATTAAAATTTCATGTCTGTACTTAGGTTCCTTTTGACGTGAAAGAAGGACAAATGATTATAAACTTTATTTTTTAATAACATACGTTTATTGTATGGAGAGTGACATAGGCTACTTTTTATCCAGGAAAAACATTTTAATCCCATGGGAAAAAATAAACTTTGTAATCATTTGTCCTTCTATCACGTCGAAAGGAACGTAAGTACTGACGTGATGTTTTAACAGGGGACAGTTTCCGGTCTGGAGAGTGACATAGGCTACTTTTTATCCAGGAAAAATATTTTATTCGAAGGAAAAATAAAGAGGGCAAACATTTATGTGGTGAACAATTATTTTCTCTTGAGTGTGGGCGTTCCATCCATACTAATATTATAAGTGTTAAAGTAAGTAAATTCGATTGTTTGTTATTTCTTCACGCCTTAACTATGCAGCCAATCATCATTAAAATTTGTACATACTGACTTTTTACCCCACGAAGTAAAAAAAAAATACAACAAAAGAAAAATATACAGTAATCAATGGCAGCTCCCCTGGACCACGCGGGCGAAGCCGCGGGTAACAGCTAGTTTTATATATAAAATTAATCTATACTATCTAATTCTATACTAATATTATTAAGCTGAAGAGTGTGTTTGGTTGAACGCGCTAATCTCAGGAACTACTCATACGAATTGAAAAAATATTTTAGTGTTAGAAACTTAGCCTATACTTCAAGGAAGGCTATAGGTTATATAATATCACGCTACGACCAATAGAAGCGGAGCACCAATGAAAAATCGGAAAAAAATATTCCTTTTTAGGGCTTACTTTGCGTGCGCTGCGTAAACGGTTGAAGTTACGCAAAAAACATGTATGATGGAATTGTTCCTCTTTGAAAGTTCTAAAAAAAAGTCCGCGACAGCATATGTCTATCTTTTAAGATTGACTCACTATAACGTTTTTTTATGGTAATCAATAGGAGAAAGTAGGTAAAAAAAGGTTATAGTGATTTAATCTTAAAAGATAGACATATGCTGTCGCGGACTTTTTTTTAGAACTTTTAAAGACGAACAATTCCGTCATACATGATTTTTGCGTAACTTCAACCGTTTACGCAGCGCATGCGACATAAGCCCTCAAAAGAAATATTTTTTCCTATTTTTCACCGGTGCTCCGCTCCTATTGGTCGTAGCGTGATGTTATATAGCCTATAGACTTCCTTGAAATATAGGCTACCTAACACAAAAAGAATTTTTCAATTCGAACCAGTAGTTCCTGAGATTAGCGCGTTCAAACAAACAAACAAACAAACAAACTCTTCAGCTTTATAATATTAGTATAGATTATAAAGCTGAAGAGTGTGTTTGGTTGAACGCGCTAATCTCAGGAACTACTCATACGAATTGAAAAAATATTTTAGTGTTAGAAACTTAGCCTATACTTCAAGGAAGGCTATAGGTTATATAATATCACGCTACGACCAATAGAAGCGGAGCACCAATGAAAAATCGGAAAAAAATATTCCTTTTTAGGGCTTACTTTGCGTGCGCTGCGTAAACGGTTGAAGTTACGCAAAAAACATGTATGATGGAATTGTTCCTCTTTAAAAGTTCTAAAAAAAAGTCCGCGACAGCATATGTCTATCTTTTAAGATTGACTCACTATAACGTTTTTTTATGGTAATCAATAGGAGAAAGTAGGCAAAAAAAGGTTGTAGTGAGTTAATCTTAAAAGATAGACATATGCTGTCGCGGACTTTTTTTTAGAACTTTTAAAGACGAACAATTCCGTCATACATGATTTTTGCGTAACTTCAACCGTTTACGCAGCGCACGCGACATAAGCCCTCAAAAGAAATATTTTTTCCTATTTTTCACCGGTGCTCCGCTCCTATTGGTCGTAGCGTGATGTTATATAGCCTATAGCCTTCCTTGAAATATAGGCTACCTAACACAAAAAGAATTTTTCAATTCGAACCAGTAGTTCCTGAGATTAGCGCGTTCAAACAAACAAACAAACAAACAAACAAACAAACTTCAGCTTTATAATATTAGTATAGATTGTATTTAAAATTTGCAAAATTATTTCAGACACCTGTCACTTCCTGTCAATCAATCAAAATTCACAAGAATGAATGGTGGCAGAAAAATATAAGTAGTACATCTCTACTGCCATCATTCATTCTTTCCTTCCATCATTCATCCAACTACCATTCATTCATTGTGTAATTCATTCAATTCAATTATTCCATTTTGCTGTCAAAGGGTCATTGTAAAATTTCATTACTTTTTTTAAAATTATTTTGAAGGTAAAAGCATAATTTGTTTAACAATCACATATTAATTTGTACAAAATGACGTGAGAAAGAAAGTATCGACTGCCATCTCAATCGAAGTATCGTCAAGGTAAATAATTTCATTTATAAATCTTGTCTTTTCATCATTTCTTTGTTAGGACAAAGTTGTTTACAACCAATTGTTTGTTCTCTCATAGAAAAATCAACATTTTCGGTGGTTTGCTGTAGATTTGAGTAGTCAAAATGGCGTTTTCATTGCGAAAGATGCTTTCCAATATAACATATTTCACTAAACCTGAAGACGGGAGTCCACAGTCGGATTTTGAAGATGGTGAGAAGCAGTGCGATGAAATGTCTAAACCACAACATGAATCTAAGGTAAAAATCAGTTTCGAACGCCCTGAACCCGATTCTACATCTAAACATTGCGCTACGAGCCTAAAACTGCCACTTTCAGTCAAGAAATACACTGAAAAGAAAGCATCCTTATCTGACACCGATGTTCAGGAAGTTCGTCTAGAAACGCCGCCTGCAAAAGACAGAAAAAAATGCAAGAAATTGAAGCTGAATATCAAAAATCGATCCGATGTCAACTTCTCGGATAGCTCTAGTTCGAATAATATCGAAAACACACCAAAACACATGTTGCTAGACGGCGATGACCCTGATCTATTCAGTGAACGCTTCCGCGGGTTTGATTTTGACCGCTCCGTTAAGTTGTTTGCTAATATGTCGGACGATGAAGACAATTTTGATCTAGATTTAGAATCTATTGAGAAGTCTGATCATTCTGATACGGATGTTTCTTTATTATCAGATTTAGGAAAGGAAACGATTAAAATGTGTCGTAAAGTCGGACACGAAAGTGATTCCATGGAAGAAACGCAGCCACCTAGTCGATCTCATACTCCAGATTCGTTTGGCGATGTGGAGCTCGAAAGGAATGAAGAAGAACGCATGTCGCTTCTTCTGAACTACCAAATGAAATTAGAAAAAATGGAATGCTTTTTGAAAAAGTTGCTGAAGGAATTCCAGTTCCATATTGAAGTGTCAAAAGTGTTCCTTTGCAAGTCCGTTGTAACAGCTGCTCCAGAGACAGATACCGACCTGCACAAGTCTCTTTCCAAAGTCACTTATTCGGATAATGTCAAATGTATAACTCCTGAATCTTGGAATATGATTACGGAAATGGAAGACATAGTTACAAAACGCAAAGTGAAAAATCAGTTGTTAACTATGAAAAAATCTATAGAGCAATTTGTTAATGAGTGTTTAAGTAATGATCAATCAAAACCGGTGATACAGCAGCGCAAGAGCATCACATTCAATATTAGAAGCAGACCGCAGAAGAAACGGATCAGTAACAAAAAGAAATTTAAGCATTTTGACTTTCCGGATTTCCGTGACGCTTTCCTCAACTTGTTTTCAGATGAAAAGGATATCAGCGATTGTGAATCGGATAGTTCGAAATGTGACTGCAGATGTCATGAGCATTCTCAATCCGATACTGATTCGGGATTAAGTAATAAAGGTGATAGATCTCTTTCAAGTTATTCAGTATCAACGTCTATCGGTAACTTTACTTTGGATTCCTCAACGTTAACTGCTTACTCTGAGTCCCTCGATCAAACGATAAGCTACAACAGCTTCCAGGACAGCAGTTTATACAGCACCATCCTGCAAAAGCCTGCTATTGAACGCATCACATTTTACGTACAAGTTCACAGCATTCAGCTCAACTGCGTAACCTCCGAAGGAGATATTGAATCTAAAAGTGTTATAACATTCTACTGTCCAGCATGCAAAGCTACGGAGTTAGAAGAAAATGGTCTTTTGAAGCATATTCTAAGTCAAAGTCATTGCGAGAAAATACATTTTCTGTACAAGACGGTGTATATAAAGAAATGTATGTCATCCGGGAGAGAAATTATGCCCAGTACTGTCTTGAATCCGATGACACTGTATAGAGATGTGAATAAGGTTGTGTGTTTCGGTGATGCGATGTACGCCTGTACATTGTGCTTTGAAACTCTTATCATCGGTGAGTCGATACTCATGGCTCATATCGTAGAACCGGAACACATTGACCGGAGGGAGCGGTTGTGCGAAATATTAGATTAAGTGCATGAAGCATGTCCTTCCATTGTCATTTGTTTGTTACGAAAGAAACACCAAACACCTTATACAACGTTACTGAAACGCCTTATGTACAGCGTTGTCGATTTGAACTGAATGTAAATGCTGATTTAGAGATGTGATATGACAATTTAAAAACTGCGTATAGCTCAAGTCCGTTTGTGTACGTAGGAGTTAGGACACTGCCATAGGCGTCGACTGTCTGTTGTCTCTACGCCGAGCCGCCTCGCTACGCGATTTCGTCAATATCGCCTACACAAGACGCCATGTTATAGTCTTTTGTTTCATATTACATTTTCAACAACGCGCCTAGGCAAATTATATATTACATTGGATAATCAGGTGGTTATTTACTTAAAGTTCATTCCACAAAAGTATTATGGACATGCTTTTATGAATCAATTTACAATTTACGTAGAACGCTACCATAGGCGTCGACTCTACGCCGAGCCGCGTCGCTTCGCGTTTACGTCAGTATCGCCTACCCGAGACGCCATGTTAGTCGGTTGTTTCATATTACCACATTTTTAAACAACGCGCCTAGGCAAATTGTATATTACATTGGATAATCAGGCGGTTATTTACTTAAAGTTCACTATACAAAAGTATTATTATGGACATGCTTTTCTGAATCTATTTATGTAATAGAGACCAGATTCTGAAAATTAGTTTTGAATAGGGAAAAAATAATTCGAATTTACTATTGTGTGACATTAAGTAACAAGTTGTTATGCTAAATAAATTTTATAAACTAACTAGTAATTATTAGTAACACTAATAATTATTACTCTATCTCGGAAAGTCGGAAATAATGGTGTAGCTTACGCTAGGCCAGCCCCATATCAATTTTTTGTCGGGGCTCTTTTACCCATACGTATCAGGGCTGGTGGTCTTCTATCTACCCCAACCAAACACGGGGGTCCTTGTAGCCCGAGGGCCCCGTATCAGTGATACGGATGCTTGCTCCGATATCCGAGATTATTTAAATCAAAGACGTATAAAGGGAAGCAGACTCAACACAAACTGTACAAGTCAAAGCGCGGCGTTGTAAGAAATGAATATTGAGATATATGTAGTTATATGTCAATGGTAATGAATGACAAATAAGATACCAGAACTTTTTATTTTCCTTTAATATAACTGATGATATTTGGTACAAAAATGGTAAAATATTTATGAATGTGTCGCGAGTATCTAGTAGTACACAAAACACAGACATTCCTGTACATTATTTTCAATAATAATAAATAAGCTACGAGCGAAAAATTGAACGAATGAAATATTTATATGTATCTCCAACACACACATAATTAGTTCTTTCCAGTTTTATAATAATTACTTATAAACTTAACCCATTCATTGCCAGCTTACGTATTAAGAACTTGACCCTCATACCGCCTAGCATACTATTTAGCCTAAACATTGAAAACCTAGATACCGATGGGCATGTGTTTAATGATTTTTTTGAGGCGGCCTGCACTGAGTGGGTTAAGTGAAATATAGTGTTAAAAAAAAAACAAAAAGAATCATGTGTGTGCAGCAGTAACACAAAATGGCTATAGCTCAGCTTTTTTGTTATAACTAACAAAATTGCTACACGTCTTATGTACTCTGTTACTCTTTATATGTCTAAGACTTGAATTTATTAAAAGCATGTCCATATTATTCTCTCGTGAGTACAATCGTTAAGTTTAGGTAAATAAGTCTGTGAATATGATACAGTGGTCATTGACCAAGTGTTCAATCAGGGCATTATTTACAATGCCCGGGGAATAAAAATGGACTCCATTATTTACCGCAGTGTCTGATCAATATTGCCATGTCACTGTTGGGGTTTATAATTATTCTTACAAGTTTTACTTAAACTGTGCTAAAATATATATTTTTTTGGTTAGGTTAGGATTTTCTTGATAACGTGTACACAATAAGAAATAGAAGTCAATAGGATCCTCATAAACGGACACCTCTCTACTATACCGTTAACTTTAGAGCAGTCTAATATACTATATATATAATATATATACTATATACAATTGAATTGACGAGCCCGGTGGTGAAATGGCTATCAATGGTCACTTTGACTCCGAGGTTGCGGGTTCGACCCCTGCACATGAGAAATATTTGTGTGCGTGAACATGTCCGTTTGTCATGGTCTGGGTGTTTCCTCTATTATATGTATTTATTTAAAAAAAAAATGTATTTATGTACATACATCAGTTATCTAGTACCCATAGTACAAGCTTTGCTTAGTTTGCGACTAGATGGCGCTGTGTAATATGTCAAGGAATATTTAATTATTTTATCTATTTATTTGCTGACCGTGTAAATGGTAGTCCTTTTTACAAAAAGGTATTATATTATTTTATAAAGGTCCCAATTTAATTATTTCATACTTTACATTACATACATTCATACTTTTTGTTATTTACATGTTGGGCATTTGTTAAACTTTCCGCGCATTATAAATGCCTTATTTTACACTTGGTACAGTCACGTACGGCACCGCATGTTCTCCCAAATGCGGCATGTGAACAATTTGTATCGTGAACATTATGAACTGAACTTACTAATATCTAAAAGCGCCTATCGCTATTTTAACATCTAATTACAACCTGAAACTAAAATGTAATTGATTAATTTGCCCAAAGCCGCGTTGGCACAAAGTGCATAAGAACACTTTTTTTGGTTGTACTTTTGGATGCAGGCGTCCAATCATAGAAGATAAATCACATCCAATTAAAGATATTTTACTTATAGATGCGTTCTACTTGCTTCCTTTGTAGCAAGAGGAAAGCAAGACAATTGCCTGTCACTCACTCAGTCCCGCGTTAGTTACCGTCGCGGCAAGAAGTCGGCGCTAATCAAAAACAATTATTGAAAAGTTGTAGTTACAATGCCTTCCTGTGTGTTCACGTTCTTGTCCTTTCTTTGCGTACTGCATGTATACATACGTAGGTATAGAGTAAGCGCTTTGTAGCCATTTTTACTGCCGTGATACATTCGCATATGGCCCTATATACACCGTGAAATTTTAATTACCTTACTAAATGAAATGGCGTGTTCGTTAATATTCCTAGAACAATAATCAAGCAAAAAAAAATGACACTTCCATACATTTTTTTTTATTTGTAATAGTTTGAAAATATCCTGAATTTATACCGAATTTGCAAACACTCTAATTGTAGTAAATTCATTGGGTATGTGGGAATGAATAAGAAATAATCCATTCAAATGAATGAATTCGATATAGCAACATGTCATTTATGAAACAGGTGCTGAATTAAACCAATATGAACTTTATTCATAATGACAGAAAGATGAGAAAGTTAACAGTAGGCCGCAATGTCTAATCATGAACGTCCGCGTAGCACTATCTCTTGCATATTCCTATTGCGTATTCACTTCGCTTCTCACATACAACAGACAACAGCGGCAACAGCGCCTGCGTGTCTTTGTTTTTTTTTATACTACGTCGGGTGGCAGACAAGCATACGGCCCGCCTGATGTGAAGTGATTACCGTGGCCATATTAACGCTCGCAACATAAAATATCGCTCGATATTTTAGAAGAAAGGAAGGAAGGAAAAGTAGGAGACCCCGCTGCGTTGGCAGCTGGGGTCACCACCCCCGCTGCCAACGCAGCATCTCCTTCCTTTCTGGTGACCTCACACACTCGCAGGAACACAACAACCCTCAAGGGAAGTGTTATTTGGCTGCGGTATTCTGTGAGGAGGAGGTACATTCCCCAGTCGGGTAGCTTACAATTACGCTCCATACCTCTCTTTTCGCCAGAGCTTCGTTTGTCAGTCAGCAGGGTGCATCGCGTGCAGGTGAAGTTGGCTTTGGTTCAAAGATGTTGATGAACCTATTACACCCCAAAATGTTATTGGTATTGTAATAACGACCATTCTATGAATTATTATCAATCAATTTTTTTCTCACACAGAGAAAAGGTAAATGACCTCTGCTGCGCTTTCGGCTTTCGGGCTTAGGTAGGAACGACAAAATTACTTCAATTTTATCGTCGCATTTGGCGATAGACAGAATCAATTACCCTAGTTAATTTAGCTAAGCAATTTTGACGTATTTAAAAGATTGATATCAGTTATTTACAATCATTTATTGGTTAACATGTCATAATTTAGTTACTTGTCTTTATTTACATTATTAAATAATTAACTCACCCTGCAGTCCAACAAAGTCCAAAATGTTGTTCAGGCAAATACTTTTAAAACACAGTATCACTTCACTTGCACTACACGTATTGTAATTTTTTTTCAAAATGACCACCTTTCTGAGCAATACAAAGTTCTGTTCGCTTAATATGATTGTTTTTAGAGATATTAAAATACGTCTTTCTGCTATAACGGCGTCGAGGGTTGCACTAACTATGCGATCTTTCAAATCTTGCACACTGACTGGTTCAGTCACAAATACTCGTTTTTTTAATTTCACTCCTCAGAAAAGAGTCCACCGGTGTGAGGTCCTAGGAACGTGCTGGCCACAGTACTGGCCAACCTCGTCCGATCTGGCTATTTAAATATTCATGAACTACATGATGGTAGTGTGGTGGACCGTAGAGTCGTAGTCGTAGATAGTCGTGTAGGTACGGCTTTATACAAGGAAGACCTTGGGCTTCTGCTTCCTTGGGAGTGAGCAGGAGCTCGAAATTGGCCAACCGCCCCTAACGCCATTTCGAAGTAGGTATGAACTACGAACACAACAATACGCGCGCGAAAAAAAATCACTTTCACTATTGTTTCTCGTTTAGCAGTGAATAACAAACTGAACTGAGATCTGAGCGGGGGGAACAGTCGGCGCGGGCGCGCGGGTGGGGGTGCGAGTAAGTTTAGGGATGTTTCTCGCCAAGAGAGCTAGGCGCGCGATGTTGTTGTTGTTGTTGACCAAGTGTTTTGATTATTGAGGATATTTTTTCCATAAATTTCGAATACTACATTTATTGTTTTTTATTGCGTAAAAATGTTGTAAGATAATGTTTAAATCAGTCCTGAAAGTTTGTCCGATATATTAAATTTCACGGTGTATAAAATGTCATAAGACCAACTTAACACCATTACATTATCTGCCCAATCTCGACTACATAATGTCTAAATACTACATAATGACTACATGACTAATAGTCATAATTATTAACCCATCGCGTGCCGGTATATTAGTGCTGTAATAGGTGCTGTAACAACGCTATACCCGTTATGGGACCGCGGCACGGAAAGGTTAAAAGAGGCAGACATAGTATTAGCGGACGGAAAATAAGGCAGTGAAATTAGGACTATCTTCATCATTTTATATAGGTTTCTTTCTACATCTTTACTTCGTTAGATGTACACTGTCAGTTGCAACGGATCAGTTCTAAAGGGTCTATTAAACGGCAAGATTTTCAGACTCTTATCATAGTTTCGTCTCGCTTACACCTTACTAATATTAGCGAGACGGCACTATGTTTAGACTATCTCAACGTGAGTTTAAGCACAGTATGAAAGCATGATCTATATCTTTTAATACAATATCATTGGCTATTTGCCAATATAATTTAAATTGGAGTAATGTTCTATTGGATTAAAAATGCTGGTCATAATATTATATAAAGTTCAATAAACAAGATACTCCTTGGTGCAAGTACCATATTATATTTTATACACATACATAAATACATTGAAAAAACATACTTAAAAATTTAAGCCCTAAGTACTATGAAATTTTACATTTAAAAAACTTGCGCTGTTTAAAACGTAATGAACAAATGACATTAGAATATGAAATATTAATAAGTATTTTAATCAAAATATTGTATCAATATGTCTATAAAGTGTTTTGTGTATCAAAATATTAGTGCAAATTAATTTTATTCATTCCGACTATCAAATTATGTTGACATTTTTGCTAGAAATAAACGTGAAATTACGTAATATTTTTTTCTAGGTAGGGATCTAGGGATGGGTACAAAAGTGGAAATTTTTCAAAAATAGAAATTTTTCCTACATTTTTCCCATAACAATGTTTTTTTGCTATGTAAGTTTTGTGAAATATTTCAGATAAATTTCCATGGTGCCCATCCTTAGTTCTAGGCTGTGAGAGCTTGTATGAAGAACCGGTTTACCTTTTTATATATAAATACAAAGCGGATTGTAGCTTACTTACACTTATTTTATCGTACTGATAGCTGGGATTGGTAACCAGTCCTTTTAAGCAAGCCCTAGGAATATAGTCTGATTAAAAAAACAGGTTTTTTTTATTGAATTATAATATTTTTGGGCCAAAATATCTAAGCAACAAATTAAGTAGATGTATCTAAACAAGTATGCATATGCTATAAAAAACTTCTTTTTTTGTGGAAAATATTGTGAGAATAAATTCATAAAATAGTTTGCCAAATATATTTGATACACAAAATATCTTTTTTTATGTATTAAGGATATATCATAGAATATCTTTTTAGCTTGACATGATATCCATGATATTCCATAAACAGATATGAACTAGATCCAACCAAAATAATTTGAGATCTCATTTTTATGTGCATTTGTGTCCATTTTTATTTACTTAAAAAAACGACCAATTCCATTTTATTATTGTGATAAAAAATAAATGTATTTTTTGCAGTGTTGGTGGAACGTGTTTGACGATTTTACAAATAGTGTTACGGATTTATAAATTATTACAATTATATTGTGTAAAGAAATATAAAATTGAGATGCGTATGAATGAAAGAGATTTTGGAGAAGATTTTTTAAATCATATCATTATTTTAATTTCTAAGTTTAAAAAAAAATTTAGTAAATGATTTGTTGATTTGAAAATGCTATAAATATAAATTCAATTTTAACTCAATGTTAGACTATGATGAAAATGAATTTTTGTTTATAAAAAGATGCTATACTATACCTAAATTTTCATAATTAGGCAACTACACATTTTTTGTATCTATTCAAAGAAATACAGGATAAATTGTCATGGCATTTTATTGTCATGTAAAATTAGTATTATTTCAATTTTCATCGCAAGCTTTTAGTCTTCCCTTCAGTGTCTTTTTTACTATAATTGTTTATATTCTTTCCAATAAGATGTACTTATTTTCTCACGTCAAACATGCATTCACCAATACATTAGGTGCTCATAAATCACTGCCACAAAAGTGCCGTGTTGTGTTCATTGTAGTCCTTTTTACACTTTTACCCGTTTTAGAATATTAAGTATTGAAAATCAAATCAAGTTCGCTTTCAATACGACATTTTAAAATTGGATTATTATAAATTATTCGAATCCATAAGAATCATAGTGAAATTTAGAAGGAATATTTACAAAAATGAAAGTTTCGCGTTTTGTTTACACGTTTTTATATTTTTTATGAAAAAATAAAAAAACCTGATGTGATAGTTTTATGTACGAAATATTCCAACTATTTATAATTTAACTTTTTCGTGAATTTTGTTATATTTATGAAGTACAATGGATGCGTTCAGACTGATCATGCTGCGTCGCAAGGTTGCTTCGGTTGCGTTCAATCGATCTTGAAAACAATAATTTACAAACACGAAAGCCACCTTAAGACTTAAATACGTAAAGTTCATGTTACGATTATGCAGAAATAATTAATATATAACTTAAAGATGATTTTCGTGTTTTGTTTTGATTGTAGATTCATTTATTTTAATCATGTTTAATAATGCCAGACTTATCTGCTCGAAGTAACCTTGTAAGGCAATTTAGTCAGTCTGAACTTGACCAATGTTCCTTTTTAAAACTCTTGTGCCTTGAAATACCTCTTTAGAATTCAATAAAATTACGAAAGCGAACTTGAAAATCATTAACAAAAGCAGGGTCTGTTTTGTTTAGTATTACGATTACCCTCTTATGCATTACGTATGTTAGCTCGAATAAGCTTAACACATAATAGAAGTTTAGAATAAGTATGTACTTTAGTAAGTAAGAAATAATAATCGTTTCTTTTTAGAGTAATGTCAAGTTTTGCAAAGAATTTTTTTAACTAATATTTACACATTGATACAATAATTATTTCGTGTATTATTAAGTTATTGCTCAAAAAACTATAGCCATATTTAAAGATTTATTTCATAATATTATCACATGAACGTGCTACGAAAGCTGCAAAAATTTTTTTAAAGGCAACCCAAAAGGCACATAACTTGCCACATTCCATAAGTAACCATTTTTTTTAATTTATTAACTATCTGCGATCCTAAAACCGGAATTGTAACGTACCTACAATGTCAAAAAGAAAAAAATACTACGTTTTTTATTAATAATCTGTATTTTTTAAATTTATGTGATTCACTTTTTATTCTAAAAAAATATTAATTATTAATACTTTCTTAGACCAAAAATTTGGACATAGAAAGCTGAAATTTTGCATAGAATTTCCCTTTATGACGTAAACTAAGCATAAAACCGGATATTTGGAAATTCTCATTGCGATACCGGAATACGCACGTATGATGTAAAAGGAATTTGTGAAATAAATAAAGAAATAACTTATTTACTTCAAAGGGAAAATAATAATTTTGGTTTTGAGCCAACGTAGTAAGTCTCAACAATGCCAAACACTCTTATTTTTCAGTTGGCTCACAAACTCAAAAACATTTCGCTGAAGCGAGAACAAAAAGTTTTTTTTAAACAACACAAATCTAACGGAACTATAATATTTTACTGGAATTTCTTTTAAACCGCCTTTCTGCGTAGCGACAATAATAGAGTTTGAATTATTTTGCTACTCGTTCTAGTTTAAATACCTGGTAGGCAATTGTTGATTCCGTGACAAAGTGTTTTCGTCACACATTGGATAAGTACCATTGAAATTACTGTTTTCGTGGTCGCAGATAAGATTTCGGTCGAAGTTTACATCAGTTAGACCGTCGCTTATTTGTTATATGTGATTTTTGTCTGCAGTCTTATAGTTATTATTAGAATTCACGCGGGCTAAGATAGGGCTAATATAAAATTGCGGTAATGTAATATTACGATTTCACGAAAATTAGATAAAAAAAATATTGACCAAAAAATCTCTTCATTTTGCATATTATATTCCGTTATATTTGATGATTTTTTGCTTCTGTTTCGAATTTCAAATTGATAAAATTTAAATATAATAAAAAATAAAATCACGAGCTCTCATCAATTAGTCTTCAGAAAAAAAAACTACTTTTGCTGGTACAGCACTAGTGAGCTGTCTAAATCATTCGTATGAACAGGATCTTTAGGAAAAACGCCTTATGAAACACGTAGAAAAATAGCCCAATCAGGGACAGGGAAAAATGGCCCGTCGGGGGTAAGGAAAATACGTAGGATGCGTTCATTGTGTTAATTAAAAAAACTGAAAAATACCTATCATCACCCACGTGAAATTTTAAATATGTATGAGAGTAGCAAACGTACCATGGCTGCAGCTTATTCAAAAACTTTATTGTGAGACAATAGCTGTGTATTGTTTTCAAACTTGCTACCTAGTTATTTTTGCTGCACATGCAAACGACTTTGAAAATATCCTTTTTTTTTGTCTTAATACGATTTTTATTTTATATAAATAGTATAGTTTCCATCTTTATCTTCGGTCTTTTGACTGTTCGACCTATACTCTTGTCTGAAATTATATTGACTTTATTGATGGTCTTATGAAATTGTTAAGTGTTCTTTGCCATTAAATAGGTTTAATAGGGATATAGTTCAACAATTTTTTTATTACGACCCTACAGACGATATATATTTTGTACATTTTTTTTTATGTAGACTGCAAATTGCTAAAGCTTAACACGTCACATTCAGCATGTTTTACAAATTTTATCTTTGAATTAGGATGAACGATTTGCAATAATCCATTTTTTTAATTCATAATGTTTTTTAATGATCCCTCGCCAACTAAAGATGCGCCAACACGGGCATTTTTCTAAGCAATAATTGCAATAAAGGGGACCTCCATGGGATCTCGGAAAACACTAGACCAGCTAGTCAAACCCCCATTTGAGCAGAATAACTGCGAGAACACACTACCCTACTGCTTTTTTCCGTATAATTTATTTTAAAATTCGTAATAAATAAATAAAAAATAGACGAGTCACTGCTCCAGAGATGTTTTGTGACGTTTCTTTTAATGAAGTAAGCATTATTAATTATACAAACTATTAACCGATTACCCGTGTAAGCGCATCTAAATGTATATTTTTAATATTTTCTTTTGTTACTTATATCTTGTTGATGTAGAAAATTATAGAAAGAAGATGCCATATTAGTAATTTTTTTAGTAGTTATCCTTCACAAGTCTTAAAATAATAAAAATCATTTGTTAGAATAGGAAATTTATAGGACAGCCAATATGGACCATCACTATAAATATTTTTCTAACCTCTTCTCTAACTTTGACTGATTTCTACTTTTGACTTTGAAACTGTACTAATAAATAAATGATGCCAGGAACATGATCTCACAAGCCTAAAAACAGAAAAGACTGAATTCTATGCCACTCCAAATCTCACTAGCCGCCTATTTTTAAGTTAGTCTGTATGCAATTTAGGACTTAACGGAATTAATTATTGAATACTACATTTTTAAACCTAAGTATGTATTTTATAAATAAAATATCGTTCAAGTTTGTCATATTAGTTTTTGTTAATTGCTTTAGAAATTAGTAGAATGCTTTGGCCATACCTGTATTATTTTAATTCCTCGCGTATTAAAAAAAATGTCAATATCAAAATTTTTGTTTTGAATATTACAATTCATCTATTAAAATATACAATAATTACTATTTTAACTGTGTGGCGATTATAAAAGGCTTATATTTTTTTTCTGCTTCGTAATTTAAAATAGCAATAAAATAATAATTTGTAATAGATTAATGTGAAGCACTACTTCTATATTCCGATCGAAATGTAGTATTAATAAATAATATAAACTTAGGAAAAATAATACTAATTGTAATGCATGTATTCTTAGTAAGGTTGTATTGTAATGGCTCAATAATTTGAAAATGTAAAAAAAAATGTATTTTATTTTTTTATAGGTATCTACTTATGCCATTAACCATAAATAACACTAAAATGTAAGCTTTAAAATTTGAAATTAAAGTCTCGGAACATTTTTTTGTGAAAAGGTACTTCGGGCTGGATTACATAGTTTGTGAATAACTATTTAGTTCGCTTTAAATCCTGTCCTATTGTATATGGACTGGAAGAGACGCGATAGCAATAACACTTGTCTTATTATTGCACTTTTGTAGACACTTTGTATAGATTAAGCACAAAAAATATAGTCCAGTTCTGTGTATTCATTATGGTTGTAATTTGACAAACACTTTAAGGTTTTAAAGTTCTAAGGCACTTTTAATTTTTACAAAAACTTATTCATAAAACATCTATATAATGAACGTCAGAAAAAACTGTTTTTTTTTGTAATGGAAATTAGAATTTGTAAAGACAATTAAATGAAAAGTTGTTTTCATTTAATTGACTTTTTTAATTACAACAGTCGACATTTTCTGACGTCGAACTATCTAAAATAAAATACTGCAATAAAACGACATTACAAAATTACTCAAAATACTTGTTCAGAATTTAGGGTACTTGTTCAAAACTGTGATTTTTACTGTTGATATTCAGAAAATTGTTGTTAAAATAGTTGTAATCTAAAGTCACCTGAGGCGATTTTGTGAAATATTTGATTCTAATACAAAAACAATAATAATAATCTGTAACAGCGTTATGGACAGTATATTTTTTCTTATCAAAATATTAGTAACTACTTATTGTATATTTTCAAAGTACATTTTACTTAAAAAAAATACAATGTAAATACAAAAGTAGACAGAAAAAAATACTTTCAGTTTAAAATAACTCTTACTTTGTGGCAAATTAGTTACTCAACCTAGTTTAGATTTATTTCTGATAAATCCTGGTGTTCAAATTGTTACATAATTAATTAACTGGCAGCTGATGTTAAAAGTTTCCTAATTTTCAGCTATTCTTCAACAATAGGGCAAAAATTTTGTAGTTAGTGGAAGGCGGAAGTCAATACGATAAAATCACTTGTCCTTTACTAACATATTTTTTAAAATTAATATACAGTATACCAGCTCATGGAAACTGTTTTTAGAATATTTCATTAAATAAAAAAAAATATAGATAGTAATTAGCACAGAATACTCAGTTCTAACCACTCGATTTGTAAATATCATGTTTTGTGAATTAACTATATCAATTATCTATCTGTGAAAACATCAGAAGTTTTTTTTTTTCGGTAAAATTAATTCATTACGATTATTTTTTACAATTAATGCAGACTATTCGCAATGGCTTGCCTGTACGAAATCATCTTGGAGGCTGGTCCTCATATATTATTTTTTTATCTTTGGTGTTATGACGACTACGGAAATTAACAGTTTAACTAATTGTCACAAAATATACTAAGAGAAACAGTAAATTAAAATAACATTAAAATCAGTAGATAAATGGAAATGTTCCGCTGCCATCGTTAAATTTCTTATCTTAATAAGTAATGTTCTTTTAAGAACATTACAGAACCCCGTTTATAGAATCCAAAATCCAATAATTACAACAACTAAATAAAGTGCAGTAGTGCAAACATTTCATGCAGAATTTTTTTGGGGTTTTGTAGGTTTTCATTTTGATTAATAGAGTGTTCTGTTATTAATTTTGATCAATAGAATGTTCTATTCGATTTTTTTTGTAACCTCTATTGATCAAAATTAAAACCTACAAAACCCCAAAAAAAAAAACATATAATTTTTTTGCTAAATATTACGGCGCTAGTGTGCATAAATATTTTGATGAAGGGCTTTGAGCATAAGATATGCTTTAGCGCTATTAATAGAAAAAATATGGGTTTCTTTGTCATAAAAAGAGGTATTTAAAAAAATGTATTAACTACAAACCGATTTACGACTTGTTTCTACACCACACGATTTTTTTAAAACTATTTAGTTGCACTATTAAATGTTTCCCAAAGTCGCTTCAATAACGGCCGTTCGGTATCTGTGATCCATAAAACGTGTTCATATCATAAATTGTATCATACCTGTAGACACAACGATTGTTCTTTTTTATTTCATTACAATTTGTTTTATAAAATTTCTGTAACAAACTGGGAAATTTCTCAATTTAAATATAAATAATACAGCAAAGAATCTCAATAAACTGGAAATTTATTAAGCTAACAGTAATCTGTTATGAATCTCTCCGAAGTAGAGATGGGCAAAAATGCCGGGTATTTACGATAAATGCCCAAAAAGTACTTATAAATTCTCTATTTATGCCCAAAACTAGGCATTTACAGGTACTTACTGGGCACTTATTGTAAATGCCCATGTCTAATCTGAAGTAATCACAAACAAATTTCCCATATATTTCAGTGCTATATTTCAATTTGTCTAGAAATATATTGTAAAATTTCCATGTTTGAAAAATTTCCATACTAATGCCCTTCCCTTATTAGTGAAGGCCTTAATCCGAAATTGTAGATATTGAACCGAGATAATTATATATTATATTGCTGCATTTTAATTTGGTAATCATGAAATTCGGAAATTACTTAAATAAGTAGATTTTTTTATATATAAGTTACCAATGACCCCATAAGATCGCCAATGAAATAAAACATGTAAATTTGAAATTGGCAGTGAAGCATTTGTATGTTTTTTTTAAGATTTTTTTTATGTAGATAACTTGTTTAAAACATTTTTCGGGATTTTCAACATATTTTGGCAATCCTTGACACGTATTTCTTTTCGGTAAAAATAGGATTTACTTCTATGGTAAGGTAACGTAAGCTACATCGACTCTTGAAAACTAAACTATAAAAAGCGTAATTATCAAAATCTCTGTTTAGGTGTATGTCTGTCTATTGTGTTTGTTTTGGCGGAGACAAAAACAATTTGAAATTTTGTTATTGAGAATTGAATTTACAGCGTAGTACGTTACAAATAGCAACTTTGAATTTTCCATAGAAAAGTACTCAAGGGTTTCCATGTAACAGAAAACAATATTTACGAAGAAAATGGGAGTCATGTAGTTGTTGTCACTGTCGGTTTTATTACGTTTTCAGGGATGACGTAAGGGATTTTTTATCACTACAGCTAAAAGCTATCAAGCTTGACGGTTTCAGTCCGATTTCAACTCTTATTTTGTACAGCATACGAATGGTACAAGTCAAATTGTCAAGTTTAATGTGCTCATAGGTGTGCGTTCTAAAGACTGTAAATTCTGTTTTGTCTACTTTCTGGTGTCGCATCAAAAATTGTGTCTGATTAGGGTTACCAGATGAAAGGGAATTTCCTGACATGTCCGAATTTATAGCACTAGAAGCGAATTTAAAAATGTACTATGTAAATTAAATAGAAAGTCAAATGACAGGTCTTCTGATAATTTTACTTCGTTCACATTACCAAAGTTGAGAACAGACCAAATACCAAAGTTGATTCCACATTACCACAGTAACAAAGTTGAGAAAAATCTTATAGATTTTTTCTGCAAATGTCTGGGAACTGTTCTGAAGATTTAGATTTGGACATGTTGCGATTTCTAAAAAAAAAGAATAATCCTTTAAAGGTGAAACCGCACTTAAGCGGCGCAGCCCGACGCCGCAGCGGAACGACGCTGCTCGAAAAATATTATTTCTACTTTTACTTATGAATTAAAACGCACATCAGCGGTACTGCAGCGAAGCAGCGCGACGCGGTGCGGCGCTGCACGGCAGAGTTGCTCCCTAGAGAATATTTTGTCGCGACGCGTCGCGCCGCTGCGGTGTCGCGCCGCGCCGCTTAAGTGCGGTTTCACCTTAAATATGAGGTTTAAATCCATTACATAATGATCTGCAATGTAAATTTCTCAAAATAGGAAGTTCATTATAGGAATGTTCTGTAGTCGTCAGGAATTCGCATTTTTAAATCTGGTATGTCTGTCTGACTCTGGTATGAAAGATTTAAATTTTTTTTTCGATATAGGTACCATACAATCGTTGTGTCTACATTAGTGGTGTTCTGTTGACTGTTACTTTTCGGGTAAAAACCATTCTCGACTGATGAAATAAACGTGTGCAGTTTGGATATAATTGTTTTATTTCGAGTCAAGGCAATCCTCTTACTCTTAATGGTCGTTCCTTCCACTTCACTCCACCGAAATTACACTACGTGCGGTAATTTTTTTTACCTCTATCAGCTGTGACAATGACAGGGGGCCTTGTCACAGCTGATCACATTTGTAAGACTCCCCCCCCCCCCCTCTCCCTAGTGTGACGTCACATATCCCTCCCCTAAGGGAGATTACGTCACACGTTAAGACGTGTGACGTAATTTATGAATGAAACCCCTAATGACACAAAATATTATTAAAATAGGGTTGTGTCAGAAGGAATATAGATTAAATATGACTGGACTGGACCACTGGTTTTTTTATACTACGTCCACTACGTACTGATGTGAAGTGGTTACATTAGCCATATGAATGCTCGCAACATGAAATATCGCTTGAGCGCCGTCGCTCACGGGGCCGTGGCAGCGGTGCCAACGCAGCAACTTCTTCCTTGCCATGGTGACGTCACTCACTCGCAGGAACACAATAATCCTCAAAGGAATTGTTATTTGGCTGCGATATTCCGTGAACTGGAGGTACATCCCCAGTCGGGCAGCTTACAATTGCGCTCCGTACCTCACTTTTCGGCAGAGCCTCTTTTGTATATTAGCTAGATGCTATTTTATTGTTTGATTGTATGAGGGTGTAAGTGTTTCACCAACTTCACCTGCACGCGGTGCACCTTGCTGACTGACAAAAGAAGCTCTGGTGGAAATAGAGGGAGCGTAAATTGTAAGCTACCCGACTGGGGAATGTACCTCCACCTCACAGAATACCGCAGCCAAATAACAATTCCCTTGAGGATTGTTGTGTTCCTGCGAGTGAGTGCGATGGAGGTGGAGGAGGAGGACCAAAAAGGAAGGAGATGCTGCGTTGGCAGCGTGGGGCGCGCCGTCAGCGCGCGAGCGATATTTTATGTTGCGAGCGTTAATATGGCTACGGTAACCGCTTCACATCAGGCTAGGTATGCTTGTCTGCCACCCGACGTAGTATAAAAAACAAAAATTAAAGGCTGGTCAACAGTCTTCACTGCATACACTGAAGCACTGTTGTCTGTATACATAATCGTATCAGTTTTGAGTTATTTCCTTGTGGGAATGAAAATAACGAGAAATGATATCATCATAATATAAAATACACTTGTTTTAATATGTAATAAGTTTTACATTTCAATAAATTGCCGTATGGTATGTTTTAAAGCATCGCTTATAAATTTATAACCATCACAATTTTCATATCATATATTAAGTATATAGTTTTAGAGCCTTAAGCAACTTTAACATAATCGTATTTAACGATAAATGTCCTTATTTGTTTGGATTTCAAATAAATTTTCAATCCATTGTCATAATATTTCCTTACAATATCATCAGCTTTAGTTATTTCACCAGAACTGCCATAGGCATCATTAAAGCTCTTCGCAAAATTGTTTTCTTTATTCCACATCCATTTCTTGTAATCTTTTAACCACTGATTTGCAGCCAAAGTTGTTTCTTTTACTGATTTTACTTTAATATTATTCAATATTTTACCCAAATTTACAGTCAAATATCCAGGTTCCTCTTGAATATTCTCTAATCTTATCAAAAGATCATTACCCCAAGGTTCTAATGTTAATAAGTGTATACCATCAGGCAGATTAGCTTTCAACCAGCTATATTCATTTTTAAATTTCACCCAATCATCCAAAGTCATATTTTTAGCATCAGAAACAAATGTTCTTGGATGTAAACTACCTTGTAAAGCAAATTTTGGTTTGTTTATATCAGAATTTGCTAAGACTCTGTGTGTTATTCTTGTTACTAGACCTATACCATTAGCAGTTTCATTAAGAGCCTCGCCTACACCAAAAGCATCATCATGCATAAGTCTTCTATGCAACATTAATTCAATTTCTCCTTCTTCTAACGAAGTACCACCCTCTGCTCTGTCAGTAAATACTGTCACAGATTTTTTAGGGTCATTATCTTCAATATGAATCATGCTTGTAACTGGATAATAATTTCCAGCGATAGGCTCATCTAGAGTTACGGCCCACTGTGGTCTTTTATTCAATTTTCTTTTTATCATTTGTCGTGAGTTTGAGTCTGTGTAAAATTCACCGTTATTATTTATATCTGTTACATATTTGACTACATATTCCTTTCCAATATCATCGTCTATATCGATTGGACCTACAACTACATCTTGTTCAATGAAATCTTCATATAATCTTACTGTAGCCGCTATATTTTGGCCTGAAAGTCTCACTTCATATACTATAGGACCACTAACTTTTCCTTCTTTAGTTAACTCAATTTTAATGGGTGCAGTAGCATTTGGTCTGAAAATGTATGCTCCAGAAGATCTATTTGCGTAATTTCCGTTATTGCCTGAACATCCTGGGTAGTAATAGAATTCAACGCCTAGTTGCAGTCCATTGTATTCAATACGATCTGTTTCTTCATTATATGTTATTTGTCTTTTCTGAAAATTAAAAAAATAATTAAGAACAAAACAAGAAACAATGAAAGAAATCTAGGAGTGTACTCTATTACGACAATAAGAACCTAAGAATGAAAGCTCAAACGTTTCCTTCCAATGCACTTTAATCCACTTGGTCAGTCGATATTTTCTTCTTTTGGGTTGAATTTTCAATTAACAAAGTTTACAATATAGCCGAAATTTTGTTTCAAACTTGGTCTGTCATTCCATTGTTTTCTTCGAGCTTTCCACGTAGCAACTTTGACTATAGCTTACATCTTTAAATAATAATCAATAATTTGTATATACATTTCGTAATTATGATATCAAATATTTGAATTAGATATTGCTATTTATTACATGTCTATGCTGATCATGATATCACTTAGGTATTAATTACTAAGAATTATATATTTGAACATATTTTCATGTAGGGGCCATACATAAATTACGTCACACGTTAAGGGGGAGGGAGGGGGTCGATGAAGTGTGACAGTGTGACAAGGGGTGGGAGGGGTCCTAAATTTCGTGACGTAACATTTCAAAATCTATTATAATCTAAATGTTAAAACACGAACTTTGAACTATTAACGAAAAACACAAAAACATTTGCAACTCTAGATGTAAATTAGCAAAATATGTGACGTCACACTAGGGAGGGGGGGAGTCTCACAAATGTGACTAGAGTTGAGCGCTTAAACGAAAAGCGCTTAAAAAAGTCTGCTTATCAGCGTAAGCAGATAAGCACGCTTA
This sequence comes from Hypsopygia costalis, assembly GCA_937001555.2. NCBI lineage: Eukaryota > Metazoa > Arthropoda > Insecta > Lepidoptera > Pyralidae > Hypsopygia > Hypsopygia costalis. The sequence continues at coordinate 10,384,509 of OW443355.2, forward strand.
TAAAAATAAGCCTTTTTCGTTTTAATTTTTTACAATAATTTGACAAATTTGATATAGCGCCATCTATAATTGATACACATAATTACTGCCACGTCGCGTCGTGCTGTATTAGCTAGCCATATATGCAATAATAAACCTTACCATCAACAAGTTTAGGTTTACTATCGATTAACGTTCGTTTCATTTTCGTTTAAACAAATGCGTTTCGTTGAAAAAAGCGTCAGTAATCCTCATTCAATATTGAACCTTATTCGCAGGTGCCTTAGGATTAATGTTGTTTAATTTTCTTTCACTTTCGTTTCAAAAATGATTTTCGTTTAAATAAACAACGCTTACGCTTTTTTAAGCAGTACGCTTTTTGTTGTCAACTGGTAAGCGCGCGTGTGAATGTTTGCGCTAACGCTTTTGCTGTTGTCGTCGGTCGATTAATGCGAATTTTTTTGCTTTGCTGTGTTAAGTATGATCATGCGTATACGAAACTTTAAATACTTAGGCAAAAGAAATCGGCTGCAAATAGATACTGTCTGTGATCGTTAACCATTGCATTGTCTTAAAGCTGCGACTAAATGTTTAAACGTTTCCCATAAGCGTAGACGCCTCAAGTAGCATCAACGACAAAAAAAGCGTTTAAGTAAAAAGCGCGCTTAAAAAGCGCGCTTTTGATAAAAAGTACAACGTTTAAACGTTTATTAATTTTAAGCCGTTTTTTCCAACTCTAAATGTGACCAGCTGTGACTGGTCACATTTGTGACCAGCTGTGACTGGTCACATTTGTGAAATGCAAAAATTCACGAAATTCGTGTGACGTACCTAATTTATGGATGCCCCCTAAGGACTGTATAGGGCAATTTATTATAGAATCGAATGCAATTTACAACAACAATTTAGATCATATCTATACTTTAACAACTGTACCACAAAAATATCGAGCATTGTTGTGCAGTTCCGTTTTGTTCGAAAAAAAAAGAGAAAATTATTTTTTGAAGGATAAAACTGCCTCAATGCATTGACCCGGAACTCATATTTGCCCTATATTTGCCATAATTAACCTCAGATTCATAACATTTAGGTGTAGTATTGAGATAAATCCGAGTAGCCCACTCAGAATCAGTGACATTTGACATTTCAGAGACCTGACTCTACCACTAGCGCCTTTAGATTAACAAGCCGACCAAATTAAGAAAAAGTTTCATATTGTGAATTTACCAGACGCGTGTTATATATCAAAATTAGCCGGGTTGCTCACTTCACAATGTGAGCACGTAAGCCACATAATTTTGATATATATAAGTATAACGCGTATTATAAATTCACAACCTGAGAGTTCTTCTCTATTTGGTCGCTTTGTTTACGTTGACAAGATCAAGAACAAGTCGAAAGCGAACGAAAAACTGTGCGAGTTTTTCGTACTCGATACCCTATATATATAAGCACTCGATACCCTCATTATTAGTCAAATTAATCCAAATATCTCTGTTATTAGAAATAATGTGCCGTCTCAACCGTAACATTGTAAAATTAGTGATTAGATAACATCTTAATTCGCGCATACTACAGTACTAATTAGGTATACGATAAGTAAACACAGTTTTATATACCCAGTAGATACAACATAACAACTAAGAACGGAACAATATACGTCTACTGTCACATCGTGTTTGATTCAAAAACTACGGAAACTCCACACCAGGGTCGGACTGGGCCGGAAGGGCCCGGGTGGCTGACAAGCCCGGGGCCCGAGACTAGATGATGGTAGATGGTATAGGCCCGTGGGGGGGCCGCGCAGGCTGGGGCCCGGCTGGCAAATGCCACCTCGACTATATGGCCAGTCCGACGCTGCTCCACACTACTTCTAGTGTATGTAAATATCCTTACCTCTTTCAAAGTAACATCCTTATTGGAATACATTTCCACAATACGTGGTTCATCTGACATCATCATGTCTTCATATTTTTTAGATTCCTTCCTAGTTTTCTTCATATAGAACGACGTATATCCAAGTGGCGGGAGTATCGGTAATATGATGACCTCATGGGTGGCCGTGCTCGTCCTCGTTGGTATATTTCTCACTGCTACTGGTATGTCTACAATTTGACTGATAATTTTTTGGCCTGTAATGTGAAAAATTACTTGTAATAAAAAGGTTATTTTTTTTTATATGAGGGGGACAAACGAGCATGTGGGTTACCTGATGGATAGCAATCAGCATCACTGCCAACAACACAACAACCCTCAAGGGAATTGTTATTTGGCTGCGGTATATAGAATACTGGTGAAGGTACTTCCCCAGTCGGGCAGCTTAAAAAATTCGCTATGCTCTACCTCTCTTTTCGTCAGAGCCTCGTTTATCAGTCAGCAGGGTGCACAACGTACAGGTGAGGTTAGCTTTCGCTTAGATTGTCCTTGCTTAGACTGTGGTTTGAACTGACCCCCCCCCCCCCCCCTCCATCAGTGTACATAGTGTGAGTGTTTTTGCTCACATTCGAACGTGTTTACGTTTACAAGCCGACCAAGTTGAGAAAAAGTTTCACATTGTGAATTTACCAGACGCGTGTTACATATCCAAATTAGCCGGGTTACTCACTTCAAAATGAGCAAGTAAGCCACATAATTTTGATATGTAATATAAATTTGCCACATGAGGGTTCTTCTCTATTAAACAAACAGACCAAATAGAGAAGAACTCTCATGTTTACGTTAACATGATTGATGTCAACGTAAACAAACAGACCAAATAGAATACGCGTCTGGTAAAACGTGAACAAAAAAACTGGTACCAAGCACTCTACTACTATATAATATTAATAATTTAATAATAATAATTTATTTATTTCTCCCACATAATAACACTAAAGTTTGCTTACATAATGAAATCGTTTAAAGTCCAATGTAGATAAGTATCTACATTCAAACGACAAACAGCACATATCATGATACATGGCTAAGACCTTACATATTATAATAGGCTTGTATCCCATTTTTTTTTCGATTTGTTATTTAAAGACGTCACAATAATATAAATATAGGTGAAATAATTACTTCGATTGCATAAAAACTTCTCGAGATATGATAACTTGAAGATCACAATTTTGGACTATCCCGAAAACGCTCCATACAAAAGACCACCACGTTATGACGTCACACCGTGCTATTTTATATGCATTAAATCAGAAATTTGTACGACAGCTATGTTAAATATTGCGTTTATGTAGCCAGTGCCGTAACAAAAGTTATAGTATTTTGTATTGTTTCTACAATGGTAATATTAATTTTTTATAATTTCATACCTTTAAAATGGACTTTCCCACCAAACTTTGACCGCACATAAAACACGTCGGACATAACTTATTAAAATTTTAAGATCCCAGATCGTTCTAGTTTTATGTATTTTACGTTACTGATAGAGTGTTTTTATAATTTTGTAACATGGGCAACAAGCCTATTTACAAATTTATGAGAAGACAGAAGCACCAAACTAGGTAGACCCTGTATTATGGGCTCCTGGCTCCTCCGCTCAATGGATTATTTCAAAAGATATAATACTAGATAGGACTCGTGATATCGTAGATATCGTGCCAACTTAATTTAATTACTTTATATATCACTGATTCGTGAGACATGGCCGGTCCACTGACTCCACTGCCTTCAATGGTAACAAAATGGTAGTCGTTGTTAATGCTTATCCATCCCTCTGTTGGGATACGGCTCTACTTTCAATCGAAGGGATTTATTTAGAGCGTACTCCAAAATGTGCCTGAGCGAGAGGCATGGTAGATAATGCTTTTTTTTTTATACAACGTCGTGTGGCAGACAAGCCGTATGCCTGATGTGAAGCGGTTACCTTAGCCATATTAACGCTCGCAACATTAAAAATATAGCTCGCGCGCCGCCTCCCCCGCTGCCAACGCAGCATCTTCTTCCTTTCTAATGACCTCACTCACTCGCAGGAACACAACAACCCTCAAGGGAATTGTTATTTGGCTGCGGTATTCTGTGAGGTGGAGGTACATTCCCCAGTCGGGTAGCTTACATTTACGCTCCCTACCTCTCTTTTCGCCAGAGCTTCGTTTGTCAGTCAGCAGGGTGCACCGCGTGCAGGTGAAGTTGGCTTTGGTTCAAAGGTGTTGATGAACCACTTACACCCCAGATTTTAGCATTAGCATTAAGTCATCAAGCACAGCTTTTAGCATTAAGTCCGCCTTACCATTTACATACTTACCATTCGTCTTACTGTGGTCAATGAAGAGTTTAAATAAATAAATAAATATTATAATTTATAAGTATCAGTTCCTTTCCTTACCGTTCGGTTCGTAGACCTCATAGTCATCATCATTCCGCAACACAACAGGTACCCTGATCGGTTCTCTCACTTGCCAAGCGAGGGGATTGTACACAGTTAGCTGCAATTAATATTTATGCTTTTAAAATAAAAAATAGTAGATTTTTTACACTAAGGGGATTAAGCTACAAATTGCATCACGGCCCGTGATGTTACGATCTGGAATTTTGTCAAACCGAGTTGAATCGGTTAGACAATTCATGCAAGTCGATTCCAAACCGAATCGACGAAATCGCGATTTGAATCGGTTTGAACCGATTTGAATCGGTTTGATAGCGAAGATCGGTTTAAAAAGTCGAGTCGTTGCTCGACTTTTTAAACCGATTAAAGATAAGATAAAGATAAAGATAAAGATAATTTATTTGCATAAAATATGGTTATATACAGATCTTATTTGTTAATTACAGTTCTCATATTTTGCCATATTTTGATGGCGTGCAAATTTGTATACATTCGAGAATAGTTAATTAAATTATTAAATTGAAAAAAAAAAAAAAAAATTAAGTTAAGTATGTAATAAATTAATAACATGTCAAAAAATATTCGAGAATAGTTAATTAAGTTATTAAATTGAAAAAAAAAAAAATTAAGTTAAGTATGTAATAAATTAATAACATGTCAAAAAATATTAATGTCAATAATGTAATAGGTTGATGTCGGTTTCATATAATGTCATGCTTACAGGATAAAAAGTCACTTAATAAATAAAAACATTTGTCTTTTAACCAATTCGTTAATCTAATTTTAAATAGATTAACGTTTAGTTCCCTTATGGTTTTTGGAATGTTATTATAGATTTTTATTGCCATATAGAAACAGTTTTTTTGGTATAGCGTTGAATTTGCGTTGGGTAACTGTAATTTCGTTGGATCCCTGGACAAATGCTTTTTACTTTCATTCGCTTTTTTAAATATTTCTGGATGCTTTTTAACAAATAATCCAGCCTCCAGTATATACAAAGACGGCAATGTTAATAAACTCAACTTTTTGAATAGAGGTCTGCACGACTCCATTGGATGAGCTTTACAAATAGCTCGAACGCATTTTTTTTGTGTGATGAAAGCTTTATTAAAAAGAGTTGAGTTACCCCACAACAGTATTCCATAGCGAAGAACTGAACCAACATATCCGTGATAAGAGATTAAGGCTGTTTTTTCACATGTAGTCTTGCGTACTGTTTTGAGAGCGTAAACGAATTTATTTAGCCTTTTACAGATATTATTTAGATGAGCTTTCCAATTGCAGTTACTATCTATAGTAATTCCTAAGAAATTTATTTCAGTTATATTTTCAACTACGTCGTTATTTGATATAATATTAGAGGTATGTCTTTTGGATTTATAATTACCGAATTGTACTACTTTAGTCTTGGATATATTTAATGTCAAATTATTATTATTCATCCATTCTGTAAATATGTCAATTGTTGTACTTAATGTATTGTCATAATTGGCAGATTTGCCATCATCAGGTATTACCACCGAAATGTCATCTGCAAAGAGTACGCACGGATATTTGGTTATGTTGGGTATGTCATTGATATATATTAAGAATAAAAGCGGTCCTAACACGCTCCCTTGCGGAACACCGCAGTTATTTAATTTATATGTGGATCTGGATGAAGTCAGTAAACGATTTTTATCGATTCGTGATATTTCCACGCACTGGTGACGGTCTCTCATATAACTACTGATCCATTCCCATGATTTGCCTCTAATTCCGTAACGTTCGCACTTATTTAATAAAATGGTATGGTCAACAAAATCAAAGGCCTTACTCATGTCAAAAAAAATGGCTGACACTCGTTTCTTTTTATCTATGTTTTCTACAATGTTCTTGATAAGGGTATATGCTGCTAAGATCGTGGATTTATTTTGTTGAAAGCCATTTTGTTCATTCTTAATAATATTGAATTTATTTAGAAAACGTATAATACGTGCGTATATTACCTTTTCAAAAATTTTTGAAAATATTGGTATCAATGCTATCGGCCTATAATTATTCAGTTCCTTTTTATCTCCTTTTTTGAAAAGAGGTTTTAGAATAGAATACCTAAGTTTATCTGGACATATTCCCTCGCTTAACGACATATTTATGAGGTGACATAGTATATCTGCAAGTTCAGAAGCAGCTTGTTTGATCACGTATGTCGATACACCGTCATAACCAACAGAACTAGTGTTATTTAAGGAGCTGATAATTTTTAAAATTTCATCTCTTGAGGTTGGTGCTAGGAATAATGTCTCATTAACTGACTCTATAAGATTATAATTAGGATGAATTTTGTCTTTACGTATATTGTTACTTGATATAAAATGGGTATTGAAAGCATCAGCAATATCGTTGGCATCGGTCATTTCCTTATTATTAAGTTTTATACTACATATATCGTTTGTAAATTGTATATTATCTAATTTATTTTTAATTATTTGCCATGTCGCTTTACCTTTATGCTTAGATTTTTCAATGTACTTTTTATTATTATTCCTTTTTGAGTTATTAATACAACTCTTCAATAGCTTTTCATATTTTATATATTTGGTTTTATTCTCTAGTGTTTTATTTTTGTAGTATGCGTATCTGAGCTTACGTTTTGTCAAAGAAGATTGTTTGATGCCTTTGGTTAACCATCTAGGACCTGTCTCTTTAGAGTTGATTCTAATTTTGTTTATTGGAAAGCAAAGATTAAAATATAGCATGAACGAATTATGAAAGACGTCAAAAGCTCGATTCACATCTGTTTCATTGAGGACATCAGACCATGTCAAACTCGATAATATTTCTTTAAATTTTAATATATTATCTTTATTATAATCCCTTTTAAAAGTGTAATAATACGAACCTGTTTTTTTTATTAGGAAGTTCAGTTGTACAGGAAATAGATTGACCTGTATCATGATCTGATAGGTATAAATGATGAACTTTTCCTTTAGCATTACTAATATTACTTATTATGTGGTCTATACATGATTTTTGGCGTGTAGGTTCAATTATATGTAAAAACAGATTATGATTTAAAAGGATTGCTTTAAGATTATCTGATATTTTATCATTTTTAAGTGTGTCAATATTAATGTCCCCCGCTATTATAATTTTTTTATTCTGTTTTAATGTCAATTTATGCAATAATAATTCTAATTTATTGAAGAAAATATTTACGTCACTATTTGGTATTCTATATACACATATAGTTTGCCCGTTTGGCCGTTTGCTCGTTTGCCGTTTGGCCGTTTGGTCGTTTGCCCGTTTGGCTGTTTGCTCGTTTGGCCGTTTGGCTGTTTGCTAGTTTGCTCATTTGGCCGTTTGGCCGTTTGGCTGTTTGCTCGTTTGCCAAACGGCCAACCGGCCAAACGGTCAAACGGCCAAACGAGCAAGCGGGCTAACGGGCAAACGAGCAAACAGCCAAACGGCCAACCGGCCAAACGGTCAAACGGCCAAACGGGCAAACGGGCAAACGAGCAAACAGCCAAACGGCCAAACGGGCAAACGGCCAAATGAGCAAACTAGCAAACAGCCAAACGTCCAAACGAGCAAACGGCCAAACGGGCAAACGACCAAACGAGCAAACGGCCAAACGGCAAACGAGCAAACGGCCAAACGGGCAAACGCGCAAACAGCCAAATGGGCAAACGGCCAAACGAGCAAACGAGCAAACGGGCAAATGACCAAACGGCCAAACGGCCAACGAGCAAACGGCCAAACGGGCAAACGCGCAAACAGCCAAACGGGCAAACGGCCAAACGAGCAAACAGCCAAACCGTCAAACGGGCAAACGGCCAAACGGGCAAACGGCCAAACAAGCAAACGGTCAAACGGCCAAACGAGCAAACGGCCAAACGGGCGAATGCGCGCAGAGCGACGCGAGCGAGATGCGTAAGTAAGTTCGACTCAGCCAAATCGGTTTAGTAGACGCAAGACGCGCTGACGCGCTAATCGACGCAACTCGGTTTATGCTCAAATCGGTTTAAAAAGTCGAGTCGTTACATCGCTTTCGACTCGGCCAAATCGGTTTAGTAAAGGCGCTAATCGACGCAACTCGGTTTATGCTCAAATCGGTTTGAATCGGTTTAAAAAGTCGAGTAACGACTCGACTTTTTAATCGGTTTAAAAAGTCGAGCAACGACTCGACTTTTTAATCGGTTTACAAAGTCAAGTAACGACTCGACTTTTTAATCGGTTTAAAAAGTCGAGTCGTTACATTGCTTTCGACTCGGCCAAATCGGTTTAGTAGACGCGCTAATCGACTCAACTCGGTTTATGCTCAAATCGGTTTGAATCGGTTTAAAAAGTCGAGTCGTTACATCGCTAATCACGGGTATGCATTTGGAGGTCGAGCCGCTAGACGAGACCTCTAAACAACCACGAGTGATGTAATTCGCGCTTACACACCCGAGTTATGCATCAGAGTGCTGAGTGCGAGTTTTTTATTCACGTTCGATCGTGTCAATGTAAATAGAGAAGAACTCTCATGTTGTGAATTTACCAGACGCGTGTTACATATCGAATTTAGCCGGGTTGCTCACTTCGAAATGTGAGCGGGTAAGCTATATAATTGTGATATGTAACACGCGTCATATAAATTCACAACATGAGAGTACCTATCTATTTGGTCGGTTTGTTTACGTTCACATTATCGAACGCGTACAAAAGACTCGCACTAGGCACTCTGTTGAGGTGTTCGGCAACAGAAGAAACTGAACAGTTATGAATTTTATTATGCGATTAAAGTACATATTTTGATAAATATAATGTATGGTAAATATGTAGATACACGTAGAATTACCCACCACAAAATTACCGCCCCTCTCAGTCGTGATGCAGCTGGATTCGTTGAATTTACATCTGTCCATATTCAACGTAGGCTTTAATGCTTCCCCTTGGACCATTTTACTGAAAAATATGTTATTAATTAATACTGGTAACAAATTGGTAAGCCTTGAACTACATAGGAGGGGCCAGGTTTGGCTGCCACCTGCACGCGGTACACCCTACTGACTGACAAGCGAAGCTCTGGCGAAAACAGAGGTAGGGAGCGTAATTGTAATCAACCCGGCTGGGGAATGTACCTCCACCTCACAGAATACCGCAGCCAAATAACAATTCTCTTGAGGGTTGTTGTGTTCCTGTGAGTGAGTGAGGTCACCAGAAAGGAAGGAGATGCTGCGTTGGCAGCGGGGGTGGCGACGCGCGAGCGAAATTTTATGTTGCGAGCGTTTATATGGCTACGATAACCGCTTCATATCAGGCGGGCCATATGCTTGTCTGCCACCCGACGTAGTATAAAAAAAAAAAGATACACCCCATTTTTTTTAATACAAAAGTGTCAATTAGTTTTGTCTGTCTATTCACTTTTCTTCTGCTGAACCAGACAGTCTTCAATCTGGTTCAGCAGTTTCCTGTAATGGTCGATGAGTATTCTACAAAAGCTTACTTGAGAGCCTGTCGGGGTATGAGGAGGGAGTCTTCGACGGCCTGGTCCAGCATTCTCTCGTAGTCGTGTGTCACGTGTTCCTTTTCTGTGCCCGTCACCGCGTCGTGGTGCTGCATCACGCCTGCATTTAAATAAATTTACTTGAATGCGCAATTAAAAATACTAGAGTTATATTTTGAAAAATGGAAAAATTCACCCCCCGGCAGGTGAATTTTTCCATTTTTCAAAATATAATATTCTGGCAAGTTGGCCAAGACAACTACTTATTTAAATAATAATTAAAATACTAGTGGTCGCCCACTGGTAGAAATGCGACCGTAAATAGGTCCCCAAAAATAGATCTTAGGTTAATGGTATTAACAACTATTTTTAGCTTTACAGGTGAACCTTCAGGGTTCCTGTGTGCTAAGTTAAACGCAATAGGCTATTTTCCAATGTTTAAAAATTTTACAAATAAATTAACAATATCGTAAAATACACAAAACTATAAAGATCTGCAAACTTCCATTCTAATATCTTCAGTCACACTTTTTTTAGCGTCGATCAAAGTTTGGCGGGAAAGTCCATTTTAAAAGTATGAAATTATTAAAAAATAATAATTCCATTGGAAAAGCAATAAAAAATGCTATAACTTTTACTATAATACTAATTACATAAACGTAATATTTAACATAGCTATCGTACAAATTTCTGATTTGATGCATACAAAATACAAACCTGTGACGTCATAATTCGGTAGTCTTTTGTATGGAGCGTTATGGGGCAGTCTAAAAATTATGATTTTCAAATTAACATATCTCGAGAGATTTTTGTGCTATCGAAGTAATTATTTCACTATGGTTATATTATGGAGACGTCCCTACATATCAAACCGTTAAAAATGTTAGTCAAATAGCCTTAATAGCCTATCGCCACTAATCTATTCTGGAGTTTGATTTTTTTTAATTTGGAGTTTTATTTGGAGGAATTGGCTTCAGCTTCGGCGGTAGGGCCCCAGGTCCGTGCAGTGGGATGAGTTAGTAATGAACGAAGAAGATCAGTTTTAATTTAATGTTATGCCATTTGGTTTAAGTAACTCACCCATCGCGCTCTTAAGTTCATCAAGCACAAACATGTTATGTTTTTCTAAATTCGCCAACACCTGTAGTTGTTTGGCTACCTAAAACACATAATAATAATATAAAAGAATAAAAAAAAAAGAATTCTATGCATAGGTATTCTTAATTATTATTAACTGTCGTATATTTTATTAATGAAAATCAATTAGAGAGGCCTGAGTTCCGCAATAGACGATGTTTGTCATCATTTTACTCTGTTGAGAACCATTTATATTTATTTACCTGCAAATAGTTGTTCCCTTCCCTCTCGAAGTACTTGGTGGTTGGTCTCGAAGTGAAGTAGCCCGTCCAGTAGGCAGTGGGGTCACTCGCGTACGGGAAGAAGTCATCCTGCTTCGTCGGGAGAGTTGGACTGAAATAAACAACGGTCACTCGCAACAGTTGCAATAAGACATGGGCAAAATGCCGCCGGGGCGTTTACCATAAATTCTCAATAGTGGATCCCTCCAAGCAACCTCTGTAGGAAGCCCACACTCATGCAGCTACCTACAACTGTGCTATATCTTCCCTATTTATGCCCAAAATTGGGTATTTATGTGTCATTATCAACAGCCTATATCTGCTGAAGCTGAAGCCGATTACCATCGATAATTTTGATTCGAAAAATAGATCTTACGTTTTAGTTATTGATAAACGTCTTTAGCTAAGTCGGTAGGGCTCCAGAGTTTAACAGCTAAGTTAAACAGAAATACCAAAACCCTAAACTGTAGTTTGATTATTGTTGCATTGGCAACACTAAGTTTGATAACCTGTGGTTACTATTAAGTTCACTCTTGTGTTTCGATTAAATAGTTCATTATATTCATTCCTTCCTTTTTATCTATATAGAATGGCGTCTTATCCTCGCTCTCGTAATTAAGACGCACATTAATTTTATATTTGTGATTTTGTTAATCTTGCTCACCGCTTTGCCACTTTGTACACTGTAACGTGCCCTTGGATCAATACATTCTTTGAAGCAACCAGCGATTTTTATTTATTCGGAGCAGCCCACCTCAAGCCCGCACATGGTCCTACGAGCAACGGTTCGACGAAGAAATCCAGGTGCGTACCAAGAAGGGACAAATCGACGCCTAATATTGTTGAGCCAGAACTTTCGGACAACAACGTCGGCATACCTGTATTCACGTGTTTCTTAAGGAGGCCCAGATTGCTAACGCTACAAATTCGTCAGCAGTCCTACAAGGCTGAGCAAGCATCATTTCATTTTATTGGGAACCTCGGCGCATAAAATTGTTGAGCCTGATTTTCGGACAACAACGTCGGCAGTACCTACCATCCTACTTCAAGCTGAGCGAGCATCATTTCATATCTATTGAAACGTCGTCGGCGCATAAAATTGTTGAGCCTGATTTTTCGGACAGCAACGTCGGCATTACCACTACCTACCTACCCGATTTTTTTTTGGAGTGTCTACATTGGAGACGCAAGAAAATCGTCAACATTCTACATTCCTGTAAAGCTAGAAGAAGCATAATTTCGTTTTTTACAATCGTGTCGCATTTGCATCAAACATTCGAGAAGATTCCGCTTCAATCAAATCAAACAAGAATAATCATCGATCGATATCTTCCTTCGAGCATCGAGTTACTTCACACAAGCGATCACTTGGTGGCGCCACCGCACTTGCATCGAGGCGCATCGGAAGTTCCGTGCAACATTCATTCGGCTACACTCGGTAGATCTCGCATTTGCTCGTGTGCATGATTTGACAGATTTGACAGGTTTCGTGCACATAGTTCGTTCCTAATCGGTCTTTCTTCATTACCGAATATTCAATCAACCGCAAGGAAGCCGATCCAAACGCATAATTACGCCATTTTTTTTCCTGTGTGTGATAAATTTTGTTTAAAATAGTGTAATTGCGCATCATTGCAGTGTTTATTTATACTCATTGGTATTTCTGTATACCGTTGTATACGGTTTAAGTGTTATTTCAATTAAAGTTTACAAATATGGAGCGATCAGAATTGGTTGCGGCACGTGGACATTATAAAGGTACGATCACGAAATTATATAAATTTATCCAAGATAGGGATCAATTGTTAAACTGCACTAATGAGGTTTTATTAGTTAAAAAGCAAAGACTTATAGATACATTTGCGTTGTACGAATCATACAGTGTTAAAATCATTTCATTAGATCCCCCCGAAATTGATCAAGCCGCTGAAGATGACGAGGTTGAGGATAAATATGTGGCCATTTTGTCCTCCATAAATGAGGAGCTCAAATGCCGTAACTCGGACTCCAACCTCGGTCCAATACTCAGAACGGCCCCAACTTCTAAAGTCAACTTGCCTCCAATAGACGTACCAATTTTTACTGGTAAGCCTACTGATTTTGTACCTTTTATTAATCTCTTCACCTCGCTAATAAATGACAACCAAAACATAGATCACGTTCAGAAATTATACTATTTAAGGTCTTATTTAAGAAATGAACCGCTAGATTTAATAAAAAATTTGCCATTAACCGCCGACAGTTATAAAAAGGCGCTGCAATTATTAAATGACAGGTTTAACAACAAATATAAAATCATAAATGAGCACATTAATGCAATAATAGATATAAAACCATTGTTAAAGTCCACAGCAAGCAATTTAAGAGAATTCTTATCTAATGTTAGACAGGAACTTGCTGCATTAAATAACTTAGAGCCTAACGTGCAGTATTGGGACGCTATAATGTTGTGCATCCTTTCTCGCAAAATAGATTTGTACACGTCTCGGGCATATCAGCTTGAGCGTGACACCGAGGAAGAACCAACACTGGACGGATTTCTCTCCTACATTGAAAAGAGAGCACTGGCGCTTGAGAATGCCGAGCCTGGTTTTGGTCAGCATCGTCAGCCTTTCAAGGAGCATAAGGAACGTCCAGTCCCTCCCGGTAGGGTTGCCTACACTGCAACGAAGGAGTTAACATGCATCTTGTGTAAGTATAACCACAGATTACATTTGTGTAAAAAGTTTCAACTAATGCCAATAAATAAGAGGCTAGAGTTTGTTAAGGTAAATGACCTATGCAAGATATGTTTGGCTGCACACAAGGGCAAGTGCAGATACCACTTTCGCTGCGGGGAGTGCAGAGAAGCACACAACACTCTTCTGCACATCAGAAGCGAAGGTGGTGCCTTGTCTGTCGCCGCATCTCCTGCCACATTGGCAGCATGTAATAGTAACAATGATGTTCTTTTACCCACAGCAAAGGTTAAACTTCTAGCTCAAGACGGCACAGAGCTTCAATTTAAAGCTCTTCTTGACTCTGGATCTCAACTGTCCTTCATATCGGAGAAGGCTGTACAGCTGCTCAATTTAAAGCCCACACAAAATAATATGAACGTAGTAGGTATCACTAACTCTAAAACAAATTTAAAGCAATGCCTACCTATAGAAATTTATTCATTAAACAAGCCTTTTAAAATTAAAACAACTTGCCATGTTGTTAAGCAAATCACATGTGACCTGCCACAGAGAAGGTTTAATCTGGCCAAGCTCAATATCCCTAAACACATCACGTTAGCAGACGATGACTTCAACATCCCTAGTGAGATTGATTTACTAATGGGAGCTGATGTATTTTTCCAGATACTGCTACCTTCGGAGTCGCTGGGCGTTCAACCGCGCGCGCTGCTTAAAGAGCAGCCTTCACTATCCTCGGTCTCCACTGCACAATCACAGCCCGGTATCATAAATACTTACTTTGGTCATGTCATCGGGGGAAGCTTACCACAGCCTGAGTCAACCTCTCTCTGCAACAAGGTAGCTTTAAAATGTACATGTGAGTCAGATATTAATGAAAGTTTAACTAAATTTTGGAAAACTGAAAGTGTACCTGAAATCTATAATGAAAAATCTTCAGAGCAGGAACTGTCAGAATATATATTTAAAAATGCTTTTCAATTGAAGGATAATCGTTTTGAAGTCTCTTTACCTTTGAAATTACCTCTCAATGAAGTCAATGATGCTTTAGGTGAATCTTTCCACTTAGCTTTGAAACGGTTTTTAAATTTAGAGAAAAAGTTGCACCAAAATCCCAATCTTTTCTCAGAATATCAAAAGTTCATTCATGACTATATAAAGTTAAATCATGGTCATTACGTAGATATTGCGTTGTATCAATTAAATAAAGATGCTGTCTACTTTTTACCGCATCACGCCGTCATTAAACCTGATAGTAAAACTACTAAGTTGCGCACAGTCTTTGACGCCTCTATGAAGACTAACAAGAAAGTCTCGCTTAACGATTTGCTTATGAATGGCCCTATAGTACAAAGGGAGCTTTTCGAGATTTTACTGTTATTTCGTTTTGGCGATTATACATTCACAACTGATATTAAACAGATGTTTCGCAACGTGCGTTTAGCACCCGAGCACACGTCCCTACAAAACATACTGTGGAGGGACAGCCCTGACGAGAATATTAAGTGCATTAGGCTTGACACAGTTACCTATGGTCTTAAAAGCTCAAGTTATCTAGCTACCCGTTGTCTAGATGAACTCGCAGTGCAAAATGAAAGCGAACTGCCATTAGCCTCATTCATTCTTAAAAATTGCACTTATGTAGATGACATTCTCTATTGCAATAACAACTTAAATAATGTACTAGAAGCCAAGTCACAACTCTGTCAGCTCTTACAGAAAGGTAGCTTTCAGACTCATAAATGGGCATCAAATGACAGTAGAATACTAACAAATATTCCTTCAGTTGAACAGCATTTCGATGATGTAGAACTTCAGCATGATGATTGCAGTTTAAAAACACTAGGCTTGCAGTTAGTCATGAAAGATGATAAGTTTAAAATCACTTGCCCAGAGCCCTTCAATAAAAATAATTGCACAAAAAGGGACATTCTGGCTTATATAGGTAAATTCTATGACCCCATGGGATTTATTAGTCCTACCATAGTGCAAGCTAAAGCTATTATGCAAAAATTATGGTCCACTAAAACTGACTGGAATTCCACCCCTGAAGATGATATTCGGAGTGAGTGGCTACAATTTGCCTCCAGCCTAGCTAATATGGAACCAATTTTAATTAACAGAAACATTCATGTATCTGACTCGGACACAGTGGAGCTTATAGGCTTCTCTGATGCAGCGAGTTCCACTGGATTTGGTTGCTGTGTGTACATACGTGTGGTAAGTCTAGCTAAAGAGGTCGCAGTGCATCTACTCTGTTCGAAATCACGCATAAATCCGCTTCAAAATAAATGCATGACTGTGCCGCGCTTAGAACTCAACGCTGCGTTACTCCTGTCTATACTAATCGTTAAGGTTCGCGACACGCTTATACTTAAATTTAATTTATCTCGGATTTGCCTTTTCACTGACTCAAAAATTGTCTTAGCTTGGCTACGAACTGCACCAATGAAGCTGAAGGCATACATTGCAAACAGAGTGAATGCAATTGCTAAAAACACCGCTGACTGTCACTGGCTTTACGTCAACACTAAAGACAACCCCGCTGATTTAATAAGCAGGGGAGCTAGTCCACGTGAGCTCAGTGCATGCAGCATGTGGTGGCACGGACCTGCATTCTTGCACGATTGCAACTACAATTTTGATCCCTCTGTAGAATTGCCCACTGTCTTACCAGAGACCAAGCCGGACACGGCATTCTCCAGCAACCAGGTTACCTCAGTTTCACAATCTAATGATATTTTTGAAAGAATGCACAACTACTCTAGTATTCATATGATGATACGCACGTTAGCCTATATTTTAAGGTTCATAAATAATTTAAAAGGTAGCAAAATCTCACATACTTACCTACTCAGTAAGGAATTAAATACTGCATTAATGTTACTTATTAAACATGAACAACAAATTTATTTCAAGCAGGAAATGGAATGTCTGAAAAGGAATACATGTGTAAAAGGTCCTTTACAAAGTTTACATCCATTTATCGATGACCTAGGTATCCTACGCGTCGGTGGCCGACTGCACCATTCAGATATTCCATTTGCTCAAAAACATCAAATCATATTACCTAAAGAATCTCATGTTACTGAATGTTTAGTTAGAAGCGAACATGAAAGGCTCCTGCACGCAGGACCTAAACTTTTACTGTCTAATTTAAACCAAAGGTACTGGCTTACTAATGGTCTCCAATATATTAGAAAAATAACATTTAAATGTATCACATGTTTCAGGCAAAAAGCCGCTGTATCGAGGCAGCTGATGGGTTCTCTGCCAGCTGGCAGGGTGACTGCTATGAGTCGTCCATTTGAAAAAGTAGGAGTGGATTTCGCTGGGCCAATAAATACAAAGCTCTCGCGCGTTAGACGATCCGTCGTAGGTAAAGGATATATTTGTGTGTATGTTTGTTTCGCCACTAAGGCCATACACTTAGAGCTTACTTCGGACCTCACTACAGAGGCTTATCTAGCGTGCCTTAAAAGATTTATTTCACGTAGAGGGCTGCCCAAAGAAATCTACTCAGACAATGCTAGCACCTTTAAAGGGGCAAAGAACCAATTAGCTGAACTTCACAAGCTTCAGTCTTCTCAGAGCCACCAGAGCAAGGTCTTTGAATTCGCAGCTCAGCGCGGAATTGACTTTCACTTTATTCCAAGCTATTCACCAACCTTTGGCGGCCTCTGGGAGGCTGGAGTAAAAAGTACCAAATATCACTTGCGTAGAACCTTGCAAGGTCATTTGTTGACTTATGAACAGTTAAACACCATTTTAGTAGAGATCGAATGTGTATTAAACTCTAGACCATTGATACCTATATCTTCATCTGATGTTAATGATTATAGTTATCTAACACCAGGCCATTTCTTAATAGGAAGTGCTCTTACTATGTATCCTGAAAATGATTGTACTTACATTCCTGAAAACAGACTTAAGTTCTGGCAATTATGTACTCAGGTAAAGCAGAAATTTTGGAAATTGTTTTATAAACAGTATCTTAATTTATTACAAAATCGACCTAAGTGGTTAAATACTGTTCCTAATGTTAAGATTGGTACTTTAGTAATTTTAAAAGAAGACAATGTTCCTACCATGTCCTGGCCAATGGCAAGGGTCAACAAAGTTTTTCCCGGCCAGGATGGCTACGTTAGAGCCGTAGAAGTTGTAAATTCAAAAGGTAAAACACATATTCGTTCTATACATAAAATATGTGTCTTGCCTATTGATGATGTTGTTAAACTCAAAGATACCTAAATGCATTTATTTTGTTTATGATGTATAAGAAAGTACATACTTCAAATACGTTGTTATTTGACCTAAGTGCATTTATTTTGTTTATGATGTATAAGAAAGCACATACTTCAAATACGTTGTTATTTGAAATTGCCTTCAGATAGCAATATTACATATGTTAACTTTAGTAAAAGACAATTTAGCTTTAAGTTAATAATAATTTTAGTCCTAAGGCATAGGTTGCACAAAAAAAATATATCACATTTCCTTGTGCTTAGCATTCAATCTTATTATTGTGAAACAAAGTTCAGCCTTTGTATTAGTTATAAATTTTGAAATTTGGATTCAAGTTTTGTTTGAATTCATTCTTGCCTAGGCCGCAGCATGTTGCATTGGCAACACTAAGTTTGATAACCTGTGGTTACTATTAAGTTCACTCTTGTGTTTCGATTAAATAGTTCATTATATTCATTCCTTCCTTTTTATCTATATAGAATGGCGTCTTATCCTCGCTCTCGTAATTAAGACGCACATTAATTTTATATTTGTGATTTTGTTAATCTTGCTCACCGCTTTGCCACTTTGTACACTGTAACGTGCCCTTGGATCAATACATTCTTTGAAGCAACCAGCGATTTTTATTTATTCGGAGCAGCCCACCTCAAGCCCGCACAATTATCAAAATTAAAAAATCCGTTGGAGATCCACTTCAGCTTTAGCGGTAGGCCCCCTAGTACTGCTGCATGGCAGTGTGAATGAGTGAATGAAATGAATGACGAAATATTTATTTGTATCTCCAGCACACACACAATAAGTTCTTTCCAGTCTTAAAATAATCACTTATAAACTTAAGTGCAATAGGTATGTAAATAACCTATTAGGTGGTGGTACATAGGTGTTAAAAAAAACAGAAAAAGAATCATAATATGTGTGCCGCAGTAACACAAAATGGCCATAGCTCAGCTACATGTTTTGTCCTAATGAACAAAACGCTGATATATATGATGCAGTGTGAAGATACAAGCTGATGATAATGATGATGATAGCAACCCTAGCTACACAGAAGATAATGCGGTGGGTACGTCTGATGGGCCTGTTCCATAACTGCTCCGAATACTTGACAAGAATGAAGAAATCAAAATAGAAATTGCACTCTTAAGAACAGAGGAGTTCGATGGCGTCGTTATAAGCAAGATCGACGGCAGCCATGGATGTGCTTCGGAGGGCACGTTAAGTGTCGGTCCCGGCTGTTGTCGTTAGATGACAGTCGTTAAGCCAAGTCAGTGGCCTTTAGGCGGCTTGAAAACACTGGCCTCCGCCAATCCGCAGTTGTGCATTGTGGTGGAGTATGCTCTAAATCCCTTCGATTGAGGGGAGGCCCGTATCCCAGCAGAGGGATGAATAAGGGTTAACGACGACGACGGTATGCATTGTTTACTTTGCTATATTATTGTAAAATACAATATCTATTCCAATACTGCCCCAGGGTTCTATACTGGGGCCACATAGTGACTTCATATTCTCAGCAATTCTTAAGACAGATAAAATTAGATAGGATGTCTTACTTGGCGTCCTTCACAGCTTTGAGGTAGCAGTCAGGGGTTGAATAAAACAATGTTATGTTCAATCCATCTCTGGCCGCCTTGAAGTTAGTGTATCTAAAATAGTTAAGTTGAGTTAAATCATTTTTAGTTAGTAGTTTTCTAGTGGGTTAGCTGTTAAGCGAACTCGTTAATTGAATATCTATTAATTACTACTAGCTGGTACGGCGAAATTCGTATCACCTTTAAATATTTTTATGTTAATTTTTTAAATGAGTTATGAACTATCCTATCTCTCAAGTTGGATCAAACTGCACACACTGTGCAAAGTTTTATTAAAATCGGTTCAGTAGTTTAGGATTCCATCGCGGACAAACAACGTGACATGAAATTTTTATTAAGATTTTGTAATTCTGTGTAATATTTTGTAACATCAAGAATATAAACTGTGTTTTTCCTAATTGAACTTATACTTTTCTAGCGTTCGCCCGCGACTTCGTGTGTGATTTTATCGCCTATTTCAACCTCTTTGGGGATAAATTTGATAAAAATCTATCCTATATTTTAAGTTGGAACAAACTGCAGACATGTGCAAAATTTCATTAAGATCGGCCAAGTAGTTCCGGAGTTTGTAGCGGAGAAACATCATGACACGATTTTTATTTATATATAAGACTTGCTGACCCGGCGAACTTCGTACCGCCTAACAGTCAATGAATCTCGTGTTACATATTAGCTGAACTAAATTCATGATTTTACGGAATGACAATGAATATAAAATAAATATTAAGTTCAGTACTTTATAATTTCGTTTAATTATGTAATTTGTTCTATATTTAAGGAACATGATATAAATTTCTGAACGCACAAATAAATATTTGGCGATCAATAAATATGTCAATCCTTTTTCGACTGACACTATTTGTATGGGAAAATGTTTTTTTTTTTCGTCAATTTTCCAATGTTTTAATAGTTATTCTGCTATTCAAGACGAAGAGAAATCCAAGAAATCAAAAACCATTAAAATCGGTCCAGCCGTTCTTGAGTTATAACTGTTCGAACGAACCCGACTTTGTTTTATAAGATTCGGAACCTCAGTAGTCTTATTTGATGCCCATAGAATACGGCAATAGGCAAGGTGACAATTAGCACAACATTGGTGACTCCCTTCCATGCCTGCATGAATAGATACTTGAGTGAAAACACTTACGCAATCAGTTTGTCCAGATTTTTAAACCACATACCAGCATCTTGGTACTGGAAGTCGTCTCCCATCGTCACTAGTATGTTGTTTGTGAGATATGCATCCGACATTTCCTTCGATACTTTGATAAACTCATCGACCTTTGGAGAATAATAATAAATAGATGTTAGAGGAGAGGTGAGGTTGTACGAGTAAGTAACAGGGAGTGTCCTACCGTATTACTACCTATTTAATAATGGCCATCGGCAAACATCCTGAACCGGGGTAACGCGTTCCAGTGACGTGAAGCTTGTAACGTGAAATAGTGGTATGTAAACACCAGAACGGAATAAAGGAGTAGAAAGCACTAGACGATTTTCAGAACGAAGGTGTTGGAATTTTCATTTTTTTTATATTACTCAGCATATTGGCTCCGCTTCGCCTGATGATAAGCGATAAGAAGAGCCCCAATCGCATCGGCAATGGACAAGAGGCCTTGATGTCTTGTCAGTTGACGCTGTCATGCTGGCCTACAAGATGCTTCTTAACGCTTCGCTTGAAGGACCCCATATTGGAATTATTCCCAGTCGCCCCCGCGGGGACTGCCACCAGAGGCAAATGGGAATAAAAATTCCCAGTCGCCGCCGGTGGTAGTCCCCGCGGGGGCGACTGGGAATAATTCCCCATATTGTATGAATGAGGAAATACATATGCCGGCAACACGTTCCACGTTTTAATGGTGCGACATAGATAGGAGTTGCCAAACTTATTAGTACGCGAAGGAATGTTCCTGTTGAAGCAAAGAGGTTGCTAATCACATTTGTATATAATCTCATTTATATACATGTAGGTAATACGTGTCATAGAGTATGACATATTGTATTTTTATATTGAGAAGATTTTTAGGTGTCAAAGTGTAAACAACTTATAAATTATATATCGTATATTTTGAGAATTTTTGTGTTCATATTTCTTGTTACCTATTGTTGTTATTATTATTTCTATTATACTCTGGCTGAACCTGCGCACTCAACATAAATGCTACGAGGGTTCTTCCATCAGTTCCCAACGGTGATTTTGTGATATTGCAAGCCTGCACGTGACATTCTGTGACGGAAAGGGGAGAAAGGGATAAGGGAAAACAGTTCTTCAGAGCACTCACCATTGTATAGGCGGTAAAATACGCTTAGTGAGCCAATATTTCTGCTTAGTTGAAGAGGTTCAAGATTCTTAGTGACCTCTTCGTCACCAATTATGCGGACCGCTCGTAGCTACAACCTATCGAGAGCTTCGAGGAGATACTGGGCGGAACCATCCCAGAGATGCGAGTAGTACTTACTACACGCCGGCCTGAACTTGAGTCTTATACAAATCAAGTGTTCGGGAGAAAGAAAATTAAAAAGAATGCAGAGCAACCTTAGCTGACGAATAGGAAGCCATTCTAGTTGATACTGGTACATAAATACTATTACTTATACTGTGACGTTACAATGTACTTACTTTTCTCTCGACGTTGTTTATAGGCGAACTACGATCATCAATGATTGGCTCATCATTGCACAACACATCGAAACAGAACCCTGGTGGTGGGGAATACCTGTTGTACAGCACTCCGGTGAAGATATCAGAGGATTTTCCTGGAATATCAAAAAAATCCTTACCTCTTTGGAGCATTGTGGGAACTTAGATTACACCACCATAAGCATTGTAGGTCTGAGGGCTTACTTTGATGTGGAAATTGTTTTTTCTGGGTTTTG
Source organism: Hypsopygia costalis (assembly GCA_937001555.2). Classification (NCBI taxonomy): domain Eukaryota; kingdom Metazoa; phylum Arthropoda; class Insecta; order Lepidoptera; family Pyralidae; genus Hypsopygia; species Hypsopygia costalis. The sequence continues at coordinate 10,407,026 of OW443355.2, forward strand.
TACGTACTATAATAATAAATATTTCGGGACAATTTACATAGCGCCATCTAGTCCCAAATTAAGCGCAAAGCTTGTGGTACTAGACAACTGATAAATGTTAAGTACATTTAGCAGTTGTCTAGTACCCGTAACACAAGCTTTGCATTTTTTTTTGTAAATACATACTTATAATACATAGAAAACACCCAGACCAAGACAAACAAACATGTGCATGCACACAAATGTTTGTCTTGTGCGCGAATCGAATCCGCGACCTCGGAGTCAAAGTGGCAATTGCAAACCATTCGCCCACCGAGCTCGTCGAGACTGAATCTAGTACTGGATTCAGTCAGCGGGTCGTCGTCAGCCCTAATTCATTATACTGCTGGGATACGGGCCTCCCCTTAATGAATAATTTTTAGAGCATACTCTATCACGCTGCTCAACTGCGGGTTAACGGGTGCCGCTGACTTAAATGGGATCGACCAAACATTACCCAGAATGCGTGGTAGATAGTCTCTTTTTAACTTTTTCACTGATCAGAGTCGGCCATAGGCCTGAATTTGCGGCAGGTAGACAGCACGGCTTTTCTTTTACGACGTGGCGGTCAAAGTGGATTTATAGAATCAATCTTGAGCCAAATAAGAAGTTGCAATCCTGTGAAGTTACCTAAGCAATGAAAGGCCATAGTGTGAAATACTATAATATATTAAGTCTCCCAGGGTTCTATACTTGGGCCATATAGTGTTCTACTTCTCTTAGCTTAATATAGTATTCATAGACTATTTGTACTCTTATTTGCATGCACTAGATGCTTTAATTATAAAAAAAACTATATGTTAATATACTTAATAATATTAACATATAGGGTCAATCTTGGGCCGAATAAGAAGTATATAGGCCATAGTGTGAAATACTATAATATAGTACAATAGTCTCTCAGGGTTCTATACTTGGGCCATACAGTGTTACCACATATTAGCCTTTAGGAGTGTGTTTTTCTCTGCTTCTACTTCTCTGCTTAATAGAGTATTCTAAGACTATATATATATAGTCTTGCAAGCTACACTAGATGCTTTAATATTATATTAACATATTGACGAGCCCGTTGGTCGAATGACTGGCAATGGCTACTTTGCTTCCGAGGTCGCGAGTTCGATCCCCGCACAAGACAAATATTTGTGTGTATGAACATGTCTATTTGTCTCGGTCTGGGTGTTGTCTATGTATTATAAGGATGCATTTACAAAAAAAAATGTATTTATCACTTGTCAATTTGGGACTAGATGGCGCTGTGTAAATTTTTCAGAAATATTTAATTTATTCATTTGGATGTAAATGGTTCATCAAAATCTTTGAACCAAAGCCAACTTCACCTGCACGCGGTGCACCTTGCTGACTGGTAAACGAAGCTCTGGCGAAAAGAGAGCTAGGGAGCGTAATTGTAAGCTACTCGACCTGGGAATGTACCTCCACCTCACAGAATACCGCAGCCAAATAACAACTCCCTTGAGGGTTATTGTATTCCTGCGAGTGAGTGAGGTTACCAGAAAGGAAGGAGATGCTGCGTTGGCAGCTGTGGTAGCGGTGCGCGAGCGATTTTTTAAGTTGCGAGCGTTAATATGGCTGCGGTAACTGCTTCACATCAGGCGGGCTGTATGCTTGTCTGCCACCCGACATAGTATAAAAAAATATAGAAGAGATCTTTTATAATTTGGAAGTGTGGTTTGATTTGACTAAGCAATTGATGTGAAGCTCTTTAGAAACAACAACTCACCTAAAACGTCATCTCCTCTCCAAATCATCTCCATAGTCCTCTCTTTCATCCTGATGCTCTTGTCCTGGTAGTCGATTCTGCCCAGAAATAACCCATCATAGCCCATTCCGGCCAAGAGCGAAGCAAACTCCCGGGAATGCCCAAACGGATCGATCTGCCATCCCACTCGTGGGATGCCACATTCGCCAAAAGTGTCCTTTAGTTTTCTGAAAAAGATATTGATCCTCACTCGCATATTTATTATATAAAGTAAACAACACTGCTAATCGGAAGTGCTGCCATTTTGAGATAATTTTAGTGCATATATTGTATTCGCACACGGCGGTGTCCAGGACACAGCTACGCCCCATTTTAAAATAAATTTGCTTTAAACATAGCAGAAGACTTACTTCAATCCCCAAGTAAACTGATCAATAGTTGCTTGATAGTGGACGGCGGCCTCATCGTTCATGCTCCAAGCTCCACCGACGAACTGCAACCTCCCCTCCTCCACCAGCGTGTGGACGCGTTGCTTCACCACTGGCGACTGACGCATCCACCATTTCCAGAAGAATGCCGTTTCAACGTAGATGAATCTGAAATTTAACAAATCAAGGAAGAGATTTTTTCACATTTTATTGCCAAGACATGGCGCTAAAAGTGAATTAGTAATTACATAATTAATTTTTATGTTTATATTTTTTAAGTTTGTTTATTTCGTTTACGCCTGTGAACCTCCTGAAACTCCAGTCGCGAAAGCGCTGTAGGAATTCCGCCGCGATCATGTACTTTGAGTAGCGGAACGGACGTCGGAACCCGTTCGACGCAATGGAACGGTACGCGTCATCAGTCAGTCATCGGAGCGAAATGTCGCCGTAATCAGAGTCAGGATGACTTAATAAATAGAGAATAGGTCTATTTCTGACCTCTTGAATTAATTTTTCAGCAAAATCGTCCATTTTATGAAAAAAAATGTAAAAATGTAATTTCGGTTTCTAGTTTTGTCGACTTCCACAAACACGCGCGAAAACAACGCGGCACCGCAACAAGAGGGCGGCCGGAGCGTGGAGTGTGGCTGGCGCCGAAGTATACTTACCCTCATCATATTATAACAAAATATGATGAGGGTAAGTAAAAAAAAAAAAATCTTTTAGAATAAAATTCTGTAAATTCTCAATAGTGATGCTTAGCAAAACAAGAGTGTAAAGGGAGGACCTGGTGACCGGTAACTCAGGTTTTCACCAAACCTACTTCAGGCACCAGTCCCTCGCCACATAGGCTGCATTACTTTGCGCTAAAATAATAAGTATTTATATTTAAGACCTTTGTGTGGAGAAAATAAATAAATATTATTAAATTATGTATCTCTTTTTAATCACGGGTCAAGCCCGGTTATTTGATAGGCGTGCGCGGGGATATAGATCCAACGCGTAGAGGAGTTTAATGTAATGTTGTACGCCCGCCGTGGCCCGCTCCAGGATATGTCAATAGAACGACATACCCATGAGCAGGTCTCGGCAGGCGTTGAGACTATTGCGAAGTGTGATGGAAAATAAATGGGTTACGGAGATGAGATCTGGGTGAACTAAATACCGGGCTATTACAGAAGAGGGACGGACGCCTGCCATAACTGCTTTTATTGCTAGTTATTTGCGGCAGGCGGTGGCTTGCCACTCACTAGATGGGCCCCCGAAATGCCAGGAAATCGGCCGGAGGCAACACCGGTGTGAGTTACTCAGGAATGTCGAGAGGTGTGCTGCGCTTTCTCCGAAGTTACTCGCGGCGTGATGCCCTTTAACACTTCCACCCCTGGAGCATATAGCTCTAGCGGCTCCTCTCTGGACGGCCAATGAAGAAGGCAAGACATTATTAATTTGTTATTATTACTCACTTTCTCTTAGGATTCTCCCACAACTCTTTGACAACAGAATCTAAGATGTACTGCACTCCAGCCTTCTGGATGTCATTTCGACCTAAAAACCATACAAGATATTGATAAGTATTATGCTACTGTGGAGCTGTAATGTGTGTGTAATGGAGCTCTTGCGCGTGGCACTCTAATCGATCCCGTAAGATCAAGCAACGTCGACCTTAGCCTGTCTAAGGATGGGTTTATTTATTTTCTACCACGAACTGTGTTTTTTTTTAAATCTATTTTAATTTATGGAATTTTGTCATAATTCACTATGTCAGTCCCATCGTAACCTATTCTAACTTTAACATCTGCTACTTTGGAAGAAAAATAAGGCTAGCTACAGGTGACATGGGATTAGCCAATACGTTATGATACATTCCGACATTCAATCTGTTTAGATCAAATTCAGAGACTAGGTACTCTCTTTTAGAAGCGTGCCGGACAGACTCCACTAATATGTGGTATAGATCTTATACTTTTCCACATACCTAGCAGTTGGATGAGTTAGTGTGAAGTTGTGGAATCAACTTCCTTCAGCAGAATTCCCAAATAAATACGACATGGGGGCCTTCAAGAACAGAGTCAATATTTCCCTTAAAAAGCTGGCAACGGATCAGCGACCTCTTGGTGTTGCTGATTTCTATGGGCGGTGGTTGCTTTCCATCAGGTGACCCATATGCTCGTTTGCCCCCCACTTATATAAAAAAAACCTATGATGAAACACGTATTTTCCCATAATCACATCAGTATTAAATCATATAATTATTGTCGAGTAGGTAGGATATGACCGTGTGGTTTCCGGCAGACTAGAATAGAATCACTCCGTCTCTTCCCGTGGATGTCGTACAAGGCGACTAAGGGAAATACAGAAATCGATCAGGCCTCCCCAACCCGTCTGGCCAGCGTGGGGAGTGTAGGCCAAATCCTCCTATGTGGCACGGACGAGAGAGGGTTGTGCTCCTGTAGTGGATACTAAAATGACCTGATGATGATGATGATGATGATGAGGTAGGATATAAACGTAATAAGACACAAACGAGCCAGGGAGACTTTGCTTTATATTTATTTTGACGAGCTCGGTGGTCGAATGGTTAGCAATAGCCACTTTGACTCCGAGGTCGCGGGTTCGATTCCCGCACAAGACAAACATTTGTGTGCATGAACATGTCTGTTTGTCTTGGTCTGAGCGATTTCTGTGTATTATAAGTATGTATTTACAAAAAAAAATGTATTTAAGTATATTTATCAGTTGTCTAGTACTAGTACCCATAGTACAAGCATTGCGGACTAGATGACGCTGTGTAAATTGTCCAGAAATATTTATTTATTTATTATTATACTCACTTCCATAATAATACTGGTCGACAGTTTTCAGCCAGCCGACGTCATCGTGGCTGTGAGGCACGATGTGGACATTCAGTTTTTCAGGGTCAGCTCGAGTACAGCTCTGCGAATGAAAAAAAGTTGTCTGTAAAGTCTGTTTACGGACGATGATTTTACGTGATAACGTCATAAGAAAACATCGGCCGATGGAGTGGAAGAGAGATAGATGCGTCACAAGCCGAACGCTTAGGCCGATCGTGCCTCTCTATCGCTTGTTCCGCGCTCTAGCTTGCACGCTCGGCTCATACGGGACGTAACAATGAGTCATGCTTTTTCGTGCGTCCAACCTGAGTTCCTTGATTTATAAGATGTTATCACGTCAAATAGACGGAGTGTGCTTGACGACACGACAGGAGTGAAAACTTCATCTGTTGCTTCCTCCCTGCCGACTTTACCCGAACGAGCGTTCTGAGTGCGTAGTCACAGAATAATATACTTATAGCTTAGTGCGAGTTATTTGTTCACATTCGAACGTTTACAAACCGACCAAATTGGTAAATCCAGCCAAGTGTGAGTCGGACTCGCGCACTAAGGGTTCCGTACCATTATCTATGAAAACGGCAAAAATTATTTAAATATTTGTTTTATTTTTATTTCATTACTTATTTATAAAGTGAATATAAAACTAAATATTATGTGAGTATTTCAAGGGTCTACCTTTTACCGTTATCAATTGCGAGCAAAACTAGCAAAAAAATCACGTTTGTTGTATGGGAGCCTGCTTAAATATTAATTTTATTCTGTTTTTTAGTATTTGTTGTTATAGCGGCAATAAAAATACATCACCTGTGAAAATTTCAACTGTCTAACTATCACAGTTCATGAGATACAGCCTGGTGATAGATGGACGGACGGACGGACAGACGGACGGACGGACGGACAGCGGAGCCTTAGTAATAGGGTTCCTTTTTACCCTTTGGGTACGGAACCCTAAACAGTTTCATATTGTAAATTTACCAGACATCATCATCATCATCAGCCTATATCTACCCTCTGCTGGATATAAGCCTTCCCCAATGCTTTCCACCAAATACGATCCTCCGCCTTCCGCATCCAGCCGCTCCCAGCCGCTTTCTTAAGGTCATCGGACCATCTAGAAGGAGGGCGCCCAACACTTCGTCGTCCTACGCGCGGTCTTCACTCTAATACCTTCCTCCCCCATCTGCCATCACTTACTCGGCAGATGTGACCGACTCATTGCCACTTCAGCTTGTAAACTCTGAAGGCTATGTCGACAACTTTGGTTCTCCGTCGAATTTCTTCGTTACAGATTCGATCCCGCAGAGAAACCCCGAGCATAGCCCTCACCATCGCTCGCTGCGCGACCTTTAATAGCTTGTGGACCAGTCCCATGGTCAGTGTCCAAGTCTCTGCACCATGTGTCATCGCAGGAAGAACGCACTGGTTGAAGACTTTAGTCTTCAAGAACTGGGGTATCTGCGCGACGAAGATGTGACGAAGTTTTCCAAAAGCTGCCCAGCCCAGTCGAATCTTTGTTGGAGTTACCCTCTTTGTTGGAATTACCCCGGCCAAGCTGTATGGAATGACCGAGGTAGACATAGTTTTTAACCACTTCAATAGCTGCATTCTCTACGACACGAGCCGTGCGTGACGGCTCCGTCACACACTAATAGCGACAAAATTATATAGCTGCGTTTTACTTCCCTCGATTGTGGCAAGAAAAAACTAGGCAATTGCCCGACATTCACTCAATTCTGGGGTACATAACGTCACCGTAAGACGTTAGCACTAATTAAAATCAATTATTGAGAAGTTGTAGATAAAACGCCTTCTTGTGTTCACGTTCTTTTCGTTGCGTACTGCATGTATCAATGCATAGGTATTGAGTAAGCGCTTTATAACCATTTTTTACTGCCGTGTTGTCCACCTATGGACCGTCTATATATCAGCAGAAATCTACAGGACACCCAACTACTCATAAACTTATCAGGTTTTATATAGTGTGGTATACTAGGCCGGATTCTAGCCCACGGGGCCGAAATCGTGGTTCAGTGGAGCGAGTAGATTCGCTGAGTGTATGTTTTCCATTGATTTCAATGGAAAATGTAATTGATGATCATTCCTTAAGGACATGGTCGATCTCAATTTTTTTTAACACAAACCTCAAGTATGTCGAGGTTTTTAATTGTGATATGTTTCATCAAAATCCCCTTTGGATCAGTAGTACCATTGACTAGAACCATTGATGGTACAAGTGACACAACTTTGTATCTCTAGTACCATCAATGGTACTAGTGACTCGGGTGACTTTTCGGCGTATATACGCGTATAGTGCCACAAACTTATCTGACCCGGTGGCCAAATTTAGAATTAAAGCCGCCATCTTGATATGTAGTATTGCCAGGTACAATTAATTTATTTACAGCGTATGTACATTCCATTGAGGTGTATTTTTTTAAATACATATTATCTAATAACTATGATAATAATATTATATAATAGCTATGATCGCGACTTAACGTGGTGCATTTTTAAAACGAATGAACAAAAAATAGAAGGCAATTGACTTTGAACAAATTTTTTCACCACTTTTAGCGGGGGGCGAGGTAAACACGTACAGCCATAGATATTTGTACTATGGTACAGCTCACCACCAAAAGATGTAATTAACTCGCAGACACAAATTTTGCTGTTGCGATAAATGCACACTACAAAAAAAATCAACACATCAAAAATTACACGCACACAAACACAGATTTCACGTAACTATGCAGCATACATACGAAAAAGTTAGTGATGGGGCACATCTGAAGAATGAGTCAAATCAGTTTAATGAATGAACTGAATTGTCTTATACTATTTATTATAAAATTGTAAAAGTGAAAATACTGTACATTAAAGATATTATTTAAAAAAATATTTTTGTTTGTATGTATGTCTGTCTGTATATATGTGTCTTTGTGTCATTAGCACTCTCGTGCAGCTAAACTGTGGTATGAACTGTCTTCTATTATACGAGTACGCTGGACTACGTACGTACTTGTAGTATAGAGGTCAGTGGAAACAACCTTCAAGAAAAGAGCGTACGCCCATCTAAAAACCCAGCTACGCACTTGTATCCCTTCATGCAGTTGCTTAAATAATTTCTTATTCTTTATTTGATTTTATCGGACAAAACCCTGTTTGAGAACATGAAATATTGACAAATGATTTTTTAACAGATATCCTTATTTAATATTTTAAATGTGAACATCCAAAGATCCAAACATCTTCGTCTTGATGTTTAGATCTTTGGTTGTTACTCAATCACGCAATAACGGCTAAACGGATTTAGATGAAATTTGGTATGGAGATAGTTTGAGTCCCGGGGAATAGCAGATACTTTTCTAACGCAGGTGAAGCCGCGGGGCGTAGCTAGTATTATATAAAGTAGATTGGTATTTGTAAGAACCTATGAATATGAAATTATATTATAATAAGTAAGGGTCATCTGTCCCCACATATAAAGTTATTTATACATATGAATGAGGAAAGGGAAAGCAATAAAACAAATTGTTAATTTAATTAGAATGGCCACATATTTATTTAAATTAAATTCTCATGTAGGGATTTCTAAAACCCGCTTAAGACGGTTTTCATTAATTAGATTTTTAAAATGAATAAGTTTATTGTATACGTGACGAATACATTCTTAGGGTCTACTATTTTTTTTCAAATTTTGAAATGGATTTGTGGGGCAAAAATGGGACAGACAATATTTAAATTTTTATCCTTCATTTGATTTTATCGGAAAAATACCCGGGTTTAAAAATTAAATGTATACCTACTACATATATTGAAGTAGTCAAAGATTTAAGAAAAACAAAGAAATACTGACTCACCAAACAAGGACAGAGTCGCAAAGAAGGTATTGCACCTTCAATCAATGTCTTTCTGTTATTGGCATTTTTGTAGCTTTCCGGAGTAAAGTGTTCCGAACAGATAACACTTGTATTTAAAGGTTTCCAAGAATCATTTTCGTCATTACAAAATTTTCCCCATTTTTCTTATAAATAGGGATCTTTTGGAAATCTAAAAGGAAATACAATTATATTAAATAAAGCCTATAAATAATAGTATCTGTATAACGTATACACTCATAGTCCCACACTAAATGTATTGCTTTTACCTACTTTTTTTTTAGCCAACAATTCTTTTCATTTCCAGACGAAATTTCAATATCGTATGTCCAGAGAAAGGTAATTTTTCTAATTCACTTTACAAGATTTAAATGTAACATCTATACCTACGATTTAATTCAATATCTAATAAAAAATCTGACTATTATACGAACTGCAGTAATTGAATGAGTGAATGATTCATTCAAATGTTGAATCGCTTTTTTGACTTTGTCACATCCCTAAAGCCTGTACCACTGTATTCATGTTTACATTTCTCTGTCGTTTACGTATCGCAACGGTTTTTACTTTAAATGGAGATTGTACTTTAATACACATTTAATAGTTAGTAAAAATACTTACCTATGATAGAAAACGCGATCTTGTTGCGAATTTAAGCTATCAGATCGCCTTTTGCACGATAATACTGCACAATTCACCATTTTTCGAGAGAAACGTCACGCGACACGGAGCGATGCAAAATGATGGTGAAGCGACTTTAAGTAGTTTTATATATCGTGTATGACCAGTTGACCAATGTACTTTGCCGGAGGGGGTTGCCCGCGTATGGCATCTCCAGTCGATTTATACTCAAAGGGCAATTGATATTTAATTGAAACACCACACAACACAATTAATAAGTATATCAATGCTATTATTTTAACAGTGTATATATTTCTTTGATTTTAATGTTACCTCTAAAACGGGCGGCATTTCGTTTAATGGCAACACTTAAGTCGATCGTACCGCCCCCGCCACCGGGCCAGATAAGTTTGTGGCACTGTACCGGTCACTCCACTTAAAAATTTCATATGTGATAAATACTTGAGTTGCTACTTTAATTTTGCAAATACTTACCTCATACCCGCAACTTTTTCCACGCCAGGAGCTACGGTGATGCGGCGGGGGGACCGCGGCCACCACTCCGAGTGCACACGCCAACACAAGTGTGCTTAACATTGCGAACTGTTAGATAAAAGTATACTTATTATAACGTACGTACATATGTCTACTGTAAACTCCAAAAGCTTCTTACTCCTACTAATTTCTTCATATTAAATTCGTTGTGAGTTCCACGGCAGCCGTAGTTTTACCCCCGGGACTGCAATGGACTTCATTGTACATTGCCTTTTTTGATAGTCGCCATACAGTAATATGTATATTATTGTTTTTATTAATATTTATACATTTCTGTGCTGATTCATTCCATACATCGTTAGCATAGGTATTTATCAATTCTATAGTAAGCTAATCGATCATGTTAACGTAAACAAACCGACCAAATAGAGAAGAATTCTCAGGTTGTGAATTTATAAGACGCGTGTTACATATCAAAATTATGTGGCTTACTTGCTCACATTTAAAAGTGTCTATAAATAGTATTTTGAATCCATCTTGTGGGCGGCGTCCTACACTGCGTTTTCCGGGCCGTGGTGGTGGTCGATGGGGCAGTAAAGCTCAGGAATAGCTATCTCTAAGCAAAGTTCCCAATATGCTGGCCCCGTTGCCTCGTTGGATCGCAACACTAATCCTTTTGGCAAAGTAGATAGAGGCCAGTATGAAATTAAATAGCGTCAATATATATTTATATCAATATATAAATTATTTTAAACATTGTAATTGTGTAAACCAGTGTTTTTCAATCTTTTTGAAAACAGGTTACAAGTTAAAAATTTCAGGCGGCCCCTTCCTCCCTTCCTCTCTCCCTTCATGAAGAAACTTCTACATTTCAGCTGGCTATGAAAGCTTTAGAAATATTAGTGCCATTTGCTCCCGACTTTGTTCTTAGTTGAACTAATTAGGTCTTCAATGGTGAACATAAAAATTAAAAAGATAAATAGGTATTCAAATGGTAAAAGATTTGCTTAGATTTGAGTTCATTAATTAGTAAACAAGAATCAGACGGGCTTACTTTTTTTTATTGTAGCGTATGATCTACAAATCTTTGTATTTTTTCCCCCTTGACGGATTGATATGAAGATGACGAAGTGTAGAATTCAGTCAATGTATAGAATGCCTATCTATACATTGACTGAATTCTACACTAGAAAGAAGTGTAGACTTCAGTCAATGTATAGAATGCCTATCTATACATTGACTGAATTCTACACTTTGCCGATACTAATAAGTACCTACACAAACACAGTACACAGCAAACTTATAAACACGCGTATTTTGTCGCGAATGAAAACTGACTGCTGACAAACTAAATGCGAGAACTTAACTTTGTTATCTTTATATAATATTTATATAAATATAGAGTACATAATGACCTGTAGAAGATAGTCTCGCAGTTCACCGCTGTATTGACTGATGATTTGTAATACTTTTTGAGCGTTGTCAATGACTGCGGAATTCAACGAGATAGGAATACATCATAGCATAGATAGTACTGATAATGCTTTCAGATTATTGTCGATAAGTGCTTTGTTGTTTCACGAGATGACAGAGCTGTTATCTTGCTAGATAGATACTTTAATAAAGGTCAAGAGTGCATTGCAACACAAGAATCAATAAGTTACTTGGCTGTACAATGACTGCCGCTAAATAATTCTTTGGGCTCGTCTGCGGAAAATCTATATCTATACGAATTGATCTATAATTATAATAAGTTTTAAAAAGTGGTTCATCAACATCTTTGGACCAAAGACTTTGAGCCAGAGACCAAAACCTCATCTAGGTATATAAAAATAATATATTAGTAATAGATTTTTTTCACTCAATGTCGCATCTCTAGCCTGGACCCAACGCGAAAAGCAAAGGTCGACTGACGAACCAATAGCGTTCAAACAAGCGTAAGGCGCGCGACCTGCCCGCACTGCTCCATCTCACACTGCACCAAATAGACCGGTATCGGTTATGGTAACAGTTTCGCGAGATCAATGGTTTTTACCCATCTCAAAACACGCCCAACGCGCTTAAGGAACATTTCACTTCCAAAAAATCAGTATAAATAAACCGGGTGTCCGTACATTTTTTTTTATACTACGTCGGGTGACAGACAAGCATACGGCCCGCCTGATGTGAAGCGGTTACCGTAGCCATATTAACGCTCGCAACTTAAAATATCGCTCGCGCGCCGCCACCCCTGCTGCCATCGCAGCATCTCCTTCCTTTCTGGTGACCTCACTCACTCGCAGGAACACAACAACCCTCAAGGGAACCGTTATTTGGTTGCGGTATTCTGTGAGGTGGAGGTACATTCCCCAGTTGGGTAGCTTACAATTATGCTCCCTACCTCTCTTTTCGCCATAGCTTCGTTTGTCAGTCAGCAGGGTGCACCGCGTGCAGGTGAAGTTGGCTTTGGTTCAAAGATGTTGATGAACCACTTACACCCCAAAATTTAATAAATTTATGAATGATGATGTGGAACGTGGCGTAACTATAGGGCGGCAGCGAGGCCAAAATACCGGGGGCCCTCGTGCTAAGGTTTTTCATTTGAGTGCGAGTTTTTTGTTCGCGTTCGATCATACCAACGTAAACAAGTCTACCAAATAGAAAAGAACTCTCATGTTATGAATTTACATAAAAAATTCAAAGTCCTGACTGACTGACTTACTGACTGATATATCAACGCACAGCCCAAACCGCTGGGTCTAGAGATTCCAAATTTGGCAAGTAGGTTCCTTATGACGTCTAGGGGTACACTAAGAAAGGATTTTTCAAAATTCATCCCCTAAGGGGGTGAAACGGAGGTCCAAAGTTTGTATGAGGAAACGAGATTAGTTGGACTATTTTTCCTAAACTTACACGAGTACTTCTATAGATAATTGAGTAAACACGTGTCTGCCCCGAATTTCACGCGAGCGAAGCCGCGGGCGAAAGCTAGTGAATTTATAAGACGCGTGTTTCATATCAAAATTATGTGGCTTACTTGCTCACATTTTGAAGTGAGCAACCCGGCTAACACGCGTCTGGTAAATTCACAATATGAAACATTTTCTCAATTTGATCGGTTATAACCGTTTGAATGTGACCAAAAATCTAGCACTAAGCACTTTGGTTAATAATTTTATTTTACCATTTAGATGTTATTATAATCACACTACTTCTTAAATGACACTTTAACATATCATCTTGAAATACTCGTATATCAGATATGTCTCTCCTAAGCTATTATTATTTGAGAAAAATGTGATACGATAAGATACAGATTTCATCTTCTTCTTAGGGTTCCTCATCGAAATTGGAAAAACAGAACGATGCCTTAATAAAATTATCAGCATTTTTGACTGTACAAATACAATGTACAAGGGCGTCGCGGGGGGGGGGGGGGGGGGCAATGATGGGCAGCTGCCCCCCCCCCCCCCCCCCCCCAGATTCTATTTTTTTATAAGTTTTATTTATTGTATAGTCAAGATCTCGTGAAGCCTCACACGTTGGACTCTGTACCGTTATTATTACAATCTCTGTAGATGTAAGGCTCGTACTGCAAGTGAAAACCTTCATGAGCTCTCGACTTTACCTACAATTCATACTTTTCTCATTCTCCATATCAACTTCCACCCCCTGGGCCATCGGCTGGCGACGACCTTGACCATGTACCCTACCTCTCGTTCGCCAGAGCCCATTTCCCTAGTCGGCCGGGTGCACTACACCCCAACTCGACTGAATCAAACTCAAACAAGGACCTGAATAGACTTCAGTTTAGGCAGTAGCACAGTATAAGTAATAGTACTACGTACAGTATGGCCACTCCCTGTCGCTCTCTCGTGTCTACCTCACCTCCTCTATGGAGACGAATCTGGAACAGCTTGTATGGCGCCGCACGCACACACGCTTATTCACGCTCTGCACAGACATCATTGTTTACGTAGTAGTTACCGACGCGACATTTGTATGGAGTGGCCGGGGTGTGGCAGTAGGTTACCTGTGTCATAGATAAATATATACCAGGGTCCCAGTGGCTGACTTAGGTTAAAGCGGCCCCTAGGCAACATTATAAATCCGGGGCGACTAAAGATTTTTTTTATATACCTACTACATCATAACAATACTACATTCAAAAATAAAAATTAAAAACTTAATTTTCGGGCCCTAAAAATTACGGGCCCTAGGTTGCCTCGGCCTGAGTCCGCCCCTGCAGGGCCGTCTCCTGCTTGGTCGGTAGGGCTAGAAGAATTGGTAAAAAAAAACACATGAAAATAATTAGAAATATTTATTCACAAGTACGTAAGTACACACTAAAGTTAATGACAAAATATAAAGAATAACATTACAACGAATATTTTTAAAATATTTATGTATTTATCGATGAGGCAAAGTATAGAAACATGCTTACATAATATAATTTAAAATATATTCTAAAAGAAATGACAACAATTGCATGTAGGTACCCAAATTGCTGTTCAATGAGTCCATCTACATTAAATGAGTTAGGATACTCATTTAATGTAGATGGACTCATTGATATCAAAGCTGACTGCACTTGCAGGTGTTCAACATCACGGTTTGCGTCGGTTGGTACTATGTAATTTTTATAAGTTGTAAAAAAATATCATGAATAAAGAATTATAAAAAAAAAAGAGTAATAACTGTCTCGTTATGTTCAGATACATGTAAGCGGTTAATGTTGGTGTTTATATGCGGAAATATATAATGGCATGTTTTTGTGCATATTGTTTTATTGTTATAAAATGCTGTTTGTTTTAAAGTATATAACATTTTGAATTACGTTGTCGAGTCATTAATTCACAAAAGGTGGAGACCTGAGGGGCAATTCTCGTAATTAAAATATAGTCAAAATTCAGTTTCGATCTCACAAATGTCACATTTGGTATTCTCGTGTAACTTCAAAATTAAATTTAAGCGGGATTATATCGAAATATGAATGAAAATTTAACAAACTAAGAATGTTACTTTGCCAACAACAAGAATTGACAATAATTAATTAATGAAATCAAGTATATAATTTTAGTCAATTCACAATTCAATCTCGATTCGGTCAACTTTCAATCTGCGTTCGTTGAAAAATTCCGAGAATTGGCCTTCTGAACTGGGGCCCTACTGCCGAAGCTGAACTCGTTTACCATCGTATTTTTTGAATGCGGAATTGAAACTAATACTTACATTGTTGACATTTATGTTTAGCTCAGATGGCAGAAACTCTAGAGCTCTATCTACTGAGCTGAATATATTTGTCAATAACTTTATGCTAAGACAAATATATAAATAAGCGCCTGCGCCCGTCGTGCGTCAGTAACAATTGTGACAAATTAATGTAAACAGTGTTTTTATTTTTCTACCGCGATTTTTGTACGTAACATCGTCTTACTAGTGCGCTCCTCGAACAATTAATTATGTAGGTATTAATATGTATTAAGTTCTCATAATAAGTGAATGTATAATTCTTCTATGAGAATAAATGAATAAAACCTAAGACAAATTTATGGAATCAAAAAACTCTGTGATAATCGGCTTCAGTTTCAACGCGGAAGACGAATACCATAGAAAATTTTGATTCCAAAAGTAGGTCTTACGTTTTAGTTATTGACAAACATCTTCAGCTCAGTCGGTAGAGCTGTGTCTTCTACCAGCCGAGCTAAACACAAGTACCTTTAAAAAGATCCTATGATAAAACCTTGAACTGCTAGTATCAACTATATTGAATTCAAATATCACTTAGTGTACCTAATAGGTTAATTTAACTTGTTCTTCGTTTGTAGTCTCATTCCACCCTCGGAATATACATATTTACTGAATCCTCTCAAATATTTAAAGGTTGACTGGAAGAGATCCCTTAGAGGGATAAGTCCGCCTTTGTACTTTTATTCTATGTAAACTTTTATATTATTGTTTTATTTAGTACAATAAAGATATTACAAACAAATACCTACTATAAAACCTAAGTTGAATTTTGATTTTCGGAATCGAAAAATCCGTCGGGAATCGGCTTTAGCTTAGCAAGTAAGCTCCCTGGTGCCCGAACTAGATATCCGAGGAATGTATGTCACGGGACATCTGGGGCCCAACCGCTACTAAGGCTCCAGGTTTACTACCACCTAAGCTAAACACAAGTACTATAAAACCTAAGTTGAATTTTGATTTTGGGAATCGAAAAATCCGACGGGAATCGGCTTCAGCTTAGCAAGTAAGTCTACTGGTGCCCGAACTAGATAACTAAGAAATAGGAGGAATGTATATCATGGGACACCAGGCGCTACCGACGAAGCTTTAACCGATTCCCTACAACACCTATACCATAGGGGTTATCCATAAATTACGTCACACGAATTTCATGATTTTTTAACCGCTCCCCGCGTCCTTGTCACAGCTGGTCACATTTGTGAAACTCCCCCCCCCCTCCCTAGTGTGACGTCACATATTTTGCTAATTTACATTGCAAATGTTTTTGTGTTTTTCGTTAATAGTTCAAGTTCGTATTTTAACACTTAGATTATAGTAGATTTTGAAATGTCCCGTCACGAAATTTAGGACCCCTCCCACCCACATTGTCACACAATGTCACAGTTCATCGACCCCCTCCCTTCCCCTTAACGTATGACGTAATTTATGGCTGGCCCCTTATTGATAAAATGTTTTTTTAAATAAAAAATAAACAATTATTTAGAGAGGTTTACAACATTACACGTAATATAACTTTGGTACAACACTAACGATATGTAATTTATGGCAAAATATTAATATAATTATATGTTATGGCAGGCGTCTGTCCCTCTACTGTAATAGACCATTACATAGTCCACCCAGACTAATTTCCATAGCCCATATAATTTCCATCATATTATGCAATAGTCTCAATGCTTGCCGAGACCTGATCATGGGTATATTGTTCCATTGATATATCCCGGAGCGGGTCACGGCAGGTATACAACATTACATTAACATTCTCAAGGGGCCTCTACGCGTTGGATCCTTATCCCGGCGCACGCTTATCAAATGACCGGGCTTGACCCGTGATTAAAAAGATTATGTACCCTAAATAGCACCCCAAAAGAGGCAACAAAAATATCGCTAAATTGACATTATGAAAATATATGCACATTTTCAAAATGCGACCAAAATAACTGAATTTATTAGTAACTAATGGCTACATTTATTTATTTTCATATAAAAGTGCTCCAGTGTTACCATGTGCAAACTTAGAAATAATGTAGTGCCTACATTTTTGTTTTTTTTTTGGTTGCATACATGTTAAACTTCGTTATTTAATTTTAAATACAATCCATAGACAATTTTGCGTTAATAGGACCGGTTTAAAAATGAATGAATGGTTGACATTTGAATGAGATCTAATTGTATATACCTATGATTCAGAATAAACATTATTTGTTTGATTGATTGACTTTATTTGTACACAAAACAATATAAAAAACAAAACTATATACTGGAACAATTACAAACTAAAATTCTGACAAAAGTAATATCTTGTACATCTTGTAATTGTGTTCGGTTACCTCTTGTTGTTTATGATATTTTAAAAACCAGCCTTACCAAAGCATTATTGTACAATCATTTTTGGTTATGGCAATTTTTGACATGATAACGTATTATAAATCAATAAACGCCGGCTGCACGCACGAAAAAGCATGACTCATTGTCACGTTCCACCTGAGCGTCCAAGCGAAATCGCAGAACAAGCGATAGAGAGGCACGATCGGCTAGCGTTCGGCTTGTGACGCATCTATCTCTCTTCCACTCCATCGGTGGATGTTTTCTTTAAGTGTAAACCGACTTTACAGATTTTTTTTTATTCCTCACTCACATCTACTACGTATATAAAAGACCAGTGCGTGAGTGATTTTAAAAATTGCTTGCTTAAATTACATATCTTTTTATGCTTAACATCTTGAAATAAACAATTTAAGGTCTTAATATTCTTTTACGTAATCATATTCAATGATAAATGTCCTTATTTGTTTCGATTTCAAATTAATCTTCATCCCTTCATCTTCATATTTGGTTTCGATGTCATCAGCTGTTGTTGCTTCACCGACATTACCATACATTTCATTGAAGCTCCTCGCAAAACTGTCAGCTTTATTCCATTCCCACTTCTTGTACTCTTTCAACAATTGATTTGCCGCCAATGTAGTTTCTTTTACTTTTTTCACTTTAACATTATTCAATATATTACCCAAATCTACTGTCAAAAACCCAGGTTTCTCTTCAACATTCTCCAATCTTAACAAAAGATCTTTACCCCACGGTTCTAAAGTCAAGACATGTATTCCATCAGGCAAATCAGCTTTCAACCAACTGTATTCATTTTTAAATTTCCTCCAATCGTCTAATTTCAAATTTTTAGCATCAGATACAAACACTCTTGGATGTAAACTGATTTGTAAACCAAATTGGTATTTGTTTATACCGGGATCTGCTATAATTCTGTGAGTTATTCTTGTAACTAGGCCTTGACCATTAGCAGTTTCATTAAGTGCTTCGCCTACACCAAATGCGTCATCATGCATAAGTCTCCTATGCACCATTAACTCAATATGTCCTTCTACTAAAGAACTGCCCCCTTCAGATCTATCAGTGAATATAGTCATCATCTTCGCTGGGTCGTTATCTTCAATATGTACCATACTTGTAACTGGATAGTAATTCCCAGCAATTGGCTCATCTAAAGTAACATTCCACTGAGGTCTTTTATTCAATTTCCTCTTTAACATTTGCCGTGAATTTGAATCTGTGTAAAATTCCCCATTATTAACTATATCTGTTGTATATTTAAGTATATATTCTTTTCCAATATTATCGTCTATGTTGATTGGTCCAATAATGGCGTCTTGTTCAATGAATTCATCATATAATCTTACGTTTGTAGCAATATTTTGACCGACAAGTCTAACTTCTTGTAAAATAGGACCGCTGATTGTCTGTCCGTTTTTCATTTTAACTTCTATTGGTACTGAAGCGTTGGGCCTAAAGATGTACGCTCCGGATGACCTGTTCGCGTATACCTCGTTGTTGCCTGAACATCCCGGGTAGTAATAATATTCAAAACCTACTCGTAGGGCATTGTATTCTATAAGGTTCGTTTCTTGATTATATGTTATATGTTTTCTCTGAAAATTGTCAAAAATAATATGCGTTAATTCGGTTGGCAACAAAGGATAACGCGTTTACAAAGTACTCATTATTTACTGACTTATTTATAAGTTAGCAACACAATCATAGGGAGCGTAATTGTAAGCTACGCGATTGGGGAATGTTCCTCCACCCACAGAATACCGCAGCCAAATAACAATTCCTCACTCACTTGCAGGAACACAACAACAGTTGTGTTCCTGCGAGTGAGTGAGGTCTCCAGAGACGAACGAGTAGCTGCGTTGGTAGTGGGGGTGGCAGTGCGCGAACGACATGAAAAAAGAGGTAGGGAGCGTAATTGTAAGCTACCCGACTGGGGAATATACCTCCACCTTACAGAATACCGCAGCCAAATAACAATTCCCTTGAGGCTTGTTGTATTCCTGCGAGTGAGTGAGGTCACCTGAAAGGAAGGAGATGCTGCGTTGTCAGCGAGGGTGGCGGCGCGCGAGCGATATTTTATGTTGCGACCGTTAATATAGCTACGGCAACTGCTTCACATCAGGCGGGCCATATGCTTGTCTGACACCCGACGTAGTATAAAAAAAAAAGAAAAAAAACCAATTCATTTTGTGAGCGTTTATATGGCTAGGGTAACCGCTTCACCTCAAGCGGTTCGTATGTTTGCTTACCACCCGACGTAGTATAAAAAAAATCTAGAAAGTGGGCGCCCCATGCTTTATCGCCCCATACGCGGCAAAGGGAGCAAAGTCCTAGAGCGGACTTTCCTCCCTCATCTGCCATCTTCTGCCACTGCCACTTCAGCCTGTGACTCTGAGAGCTGTCGACAACCCTGGTTCTCTGTCGAATTACTTCGTTCTGGATTCGATCCCTTAGAGAAGACACAATCATATATCTCTCTCCGTCGCTCGCTGCGCGACCTTTAGCCTGTGGACTAGTCCGATGGTCAGTGTCCAAGTCTCTGCACCATATGTCATTGCAGAGAGGACGCACTGCTTGAAAACTTTAGTCTTCAAAGATTATATTATAAAATATCAGCCGTGTGGTTTTCGGCAGACTAGAATAGTCACTCCGTTTTTTCCCGTGGATGTCGTACAAGGCGACTAAGGGAAATACATTATCAAATATCGATCAGGCCTCCCCAATGTGGGGAGTGTAGGCCAAACCTCCGTCCGTCTAGGATGGACGAGAGAGGGTCGTGCTCCTGTAGTGGAGACTAAAATGATGATGATATTATAAATAATAATAAATATTCCTGCACAAACACACAGCCATGTACAAGCTTTGCTTATTATTATTTAAATAGATGTTTACGGCCAGAATATTATAAACATGGCTTCAAATACCACATGTAGGCAGAGGTGAAATATTCCATTTTTCACCTCAAAAACTAATATTTACAAAGCTTTGTTTAGTTTGGGACTAGATGGCAGTGTGTAATTAATCCAGAAATATCTAAATAAATAATAATAAATATTTGTGGACAATTTACACAGCGCCATCTAGTCCCAAATTAAGTGCAAAGCCTGTACTATGAGTACTCGATAAATGATTTATACTTAAATACATTTTTTTTAAATAGATACATATTATACATATAAAACACCCAGACCAAGACAAACAGACATGTTCATGCACACAAATATTTGTCTTGTGCGGGAATCGAACCCGCGACCTCGGAGTCAAAGTGGCTATTGCTAACCATTCGACCACCGAGCTCGTTTTATTATATATAAAACTAAATATAAATAAAAGTATCTTAAAAGAGTCGGCCTTGTGTTTCTTGCCAGTTCTTCTCAAGAAGCCCCGTCGCTGGAACTGGCACTTAAATTCACTTTCACATTCAAGATAGTGTGATGAAAGTGAATCTAAGCTCTGCGGATTTAGAGTAGTAATGATATAGATACATGTTCTTATATTTAATTTGTATGACGTTTCTAAGTGCTTTGTAAAGTCCAAGGAATAAAGATATTTTGATTTGATTTGACATTTATTTTATATTCTAATCTTACCTTTTTTAATGTGAAATCGTCATCCGAATACATCTCCACGACTCTCGGATCATCAGATAACATTCTCATTTCCTCATCGTTCAAACTAGGATAAACATGTTCTATTTTATTCTTTCTTCTATGCACCTTAGAATTCTGCCTTTCCTCCTCCAATAACTTCTCAAATTCAACAACATCTGGATTCAAATCATCCCCTTTATCTTTCAAAACGTCTAAATCAATTTTATCATTATTCATTTCTCTGTCTAAATTAATAGGTTGATCAGGAACACTATCTTCCTTAACTATGTCTTTATCCACACCATAATCATTCATATATTCAATATTTTTAATGTCAATTAACGTTTTTGCTTTAATATCATTGAAATAATCATTAATATCTTTGGTATAATCATTTATATTGTAATTATTATTGTGTTTCTTTTTGATTACTTTCAGTTCTCTTTTGGTTTTTGATTTTGGCGTTGTTTTCTTCAGGTAGAATGATTTGTAGCCGAGTGCTGGGAGATCTGGCATTATGATCACTTCGTGGTTAGCTATGCTTGTCCGGGTCGGTATTTTTCTAACTGATGCTGGTATGTCAATGGTTTGACTGAGCATTATCTGGCCTGTAGTATGTAAATTTCTTATTAGATATATAGATGACTTAATTTATGAATACGATAATGTATGTATGTCTGTATGTAAATATATATGTTACGGTCAATGTAATAAATTGGTCATTATAGCTGGACAATGTGATGAATTGTCAATTATTAATCATTAAGCTTATTTGGCACACACATTATTCATCATCTAGGTTGACGGAGCTCCTGTTTCCGATGACAGGACACAAGAAAACCCGAACCTAATCCTTTTTTTTCTTTTCTTTTATTATTATGATCTCTCTTTCATCACGGGTCAAGCCCGGTCATTTGATAGGCGTGCGCGGGGATATGGATCCAACGCGTAGAGGCCCCTTGAGAGAAGTTTGATGTAATGTTGTACGCCCGCCGTGACCCGCTCCAGGACATGTCAATGGAACGACATATCCATGAATAGGTCTCGGCAGATTATTGCAAAGTGTGATGGAAAATAAATGGGCTATGGAGATGAGATCTGGGTGAACTTAATACCGGGCTATTACAGAAGAGGGACGATTATTATGATTATTATTTGACAATTATTGTATGACATTTAATTTAGTTAGCATTATTTTATTAACTTATTTATTTCTTTAATTGTTAAATTTATTGATATTATTATATTGATTATCCTATCGAGAAATGTACAATCACAAGTGCCTCAATAAGGTAATTTGTAACAATAAATATTGTCCATCTTTCTTACCACTATGTGCATGTACCCTTTGTTATAAATCATTGTGAATAAATGAATATGAATATGAACCTAACCAAAAATCAACTAAAATTTGAACAAAACATAATTTATTACATTGAACAAGTATCAGTCAGTATGAATAATAACTAGTTTATTACACTGACCATAACATATATATCTGTTTATTAAGTGAAGTGAGCGGATCGCTTACATACGTCGAAAAGTCATTCTTGGAAATTAATAGGGCCAAAACCACTGAACTGATTTTGATGAAACTTGTCACAATTAAAGACCTCGACATGCTTGAGGTTTGTGTCGAAAAAAATTGAGATCGATCATGTCCTTGAGGAATGATCACCAAATACATTTTCCATTGAAATCAATGGAAAACGTACACTCAGCGAATCTACTCGCTCACTCACACCTCGATTTCGGCCCCGTGGGCTATAATCCGGTTTAGCTATAGTAAATAAGAATACTTCACAGAATACCACAGCAATATAACAATTCTCTTGAGGGTTGTCATGTTCCTGCGAGTGAGTGAGGTTACCATAAATAAAGAAAGGAAGGAGTATATGCTAGCAACGAATCGGCGAGCCTTGGTTTTGCTAATCTTCATGGGCGACGGTGATGCTTTCCATCAGGTGACCCACATGCTCGTCTCATATAAAAAAATCCCTAGAGGGTTGTTGTGTTCCTGCGAGTGAGTGAGGTCACCAGAAAGAAAGGAGTTGCTGCGCTGGCAGCGCAGTTGGCGGCGACATTTCATGTAGGAATGTCATTGGGTGTAAGTGGTTCATCAACATCTTTGGACCAAAGCCAACTTCACCTGCACGCGGTGCACCCTGCTGACTGACGAACGAAGCTCTGGCGAAAAGGAGGTAGGGAGCGTAATTGTAAGCTACCCGACCGGGGAATGTACCTCCAACTCACAGAATACAGCTAAATAACAATTATTGTGTTCCTGCGAGTGAGTGAGGTCACCAGAAAGGAAGGAGATGCTGCCATGGCAGCGGGGGTGGCGGCGCGCGAGCGATATTTTATGTTGCGAGCGTTAATATGGTTACGGTAACCGCATACATCAGGCGGGCCGTATGCTTGTCTGCCACCCGACGTAGTGTTAAAAAAATTTTAAAAAATACGGTAACCGATTCACATCAGGCGGGTCGTATGCTTGTCTGCTACCCTACATGGTATAAAAAAAAACGAGCCAAATTCCTTTTTACGTTTTTAACAAAATCGGGGGATACAGATTGGTGTTGCAGCTAAAAATCTATCATCTCCAGCCAAAATTCAATCACACCACTGGATAGATGAAGGATCAAAGAATTTATTACGCTAAGTAAGGACTATGGAACATCGCGTGCGGGGGCGGGGGAAGCGCTGCCATTTTGAGATAATTTTAGTTCATATAACGTATTCACGCATAACTCTTCACCAACCCGTCTGGCCAGCGTGGGGAGTGTAGGCCGAATCCTCCTTCTGTCTGGGACGAACGAGAGACGGTCGTGCTCCTGTAGTGGAGACTAAAATGATGATGATGATGATTTACGCACAACACACAGCTTGTCCATGACACAGGCATACCACATTTTTGTTTCTTACCGTTCGGATCGTAGACTTCATATTTGTCACCACCCTGCAGCACGACTGGTATCCTGACTGGTTCTGTCACTAGCCAGGCGAGGGGATTGTATATTGTTACCTGGAAAAATGATAGCGTTTTTTTAACTTTGGAGTCTAACTGAAAGAAAGGAAGGAGCGTTGCTGATCTCCATGGGCGGTGGTGGGTGTTCTCCATCAGGTGACCCACGTTGCCTAAGGGGCCGTCCATTAATCACGTGAGGCTCGAAAGAGGGGGGAGGGGGTTCGGCAAAAATCACGAAACATCACAAGGGGGGAGGGGGGGTGTAGTAAGATGACACGTGTATTTATTTTTTTAAGTGCTTTTCATCAGGCGGACCGTATGCTTGTTTGTCACCTTAGTGGTGTAACAAAAATCCTTATTAATGTTCTGAAAATTTTAAGATTCTTTGTAAATACAAAAATACACGTGATTTGAGGGGGGGGGGGGTTTAGCCTTACACCTCACCAAGTATCACCAAGGGGGTGGGGGGTGTTAAAAATGCAAAAATAAACCTCACGTGATTAATGGACGGCCCCTAACGAAATACAGGGTGCATTTTTAAAGGCTGGTCAAATTCAATGACATGAATATGTTGTTAGTATTAATCACGAATCAATAAAAGACCCAAAAATTAATCAACCATAAACGCGGTATGGCTATCGCAAGATTTCTTGTTTATCTCCGAGATTCAAGTTTACTATGTAGGTAGGAGACACGTGTGGTTGTCGCGCACGCGTCCTCTGCGCGCTCTCCGTTGTGTCCGCTTTCAGCGGTTATCAACATTACAGTATACGCTAAAATGACAGATACTACAAAAACTAAATTAATTTTGATGTTTTCTTAAGGTATAGTTTTTTTTTATTGTTTCGTGATCAGTAACAGCTACATAAACGCCTCTATCAATTTGACCTGTCTTTAAAATTACACCCTGTATATCTCTATCTACTCATTAGGCAGTACTTACCACTAAATTGTCACTCTTCTCGGCTGTGAGGCAGCTGGACTCATTAAATTTACATCTATCCAAATTCAATAGTGGAGGCTTTAAGGTGTCCCCTTGAATCATTTTGCTGAAAAAAAAAAAAGAAAAAAAATTATTCCTGGACAAATTACACACGGCCATCTAGTTCCAAACTAAGCAAAGCTTGTACTATGGCTACTAGATAACTGATATTATATTTAAATACATTTTTTTTTGTAAATACATAGAAAACACCCAGACCAAGACACACAGACATGTTCATGCACATAAATATTTGTCTTGCGCGGGGATTGAACCCGCGACATCGGAGTCAAAGTGGTCATTGATAACCATTCGACTACCGGGCTCGTCAAATATACAAAATATTTCATTATTCTTGGTAGGGCGGCTAAGCGTATTTATAAGCTGCCCGACTGGGGAAGTACCTCCACCTCACAGAATACCGCAGCCAAATAACAATAGGCTATTTGACTAACATTTTTTTCGGTTTGATATGTAGGGACGTCTCCATAATATAACCATAGGTGAAAGAATTACTTCGATAGCACAAATATCTCTCGAGATATGGTAATTTGAAAATCACAATTTTTAGACTGCCCCGAAACGCTGCATACAAAAGACTACCGAATTATGACGTCACAGGTTTGTATTTTGTATGCATCAAATCAGAAATTTGTACGACAGCTATGTTCAATATTACGTTTATGTGATTAGTATCATAATAAAAGTTATAGCATTTTTTATTGCTCCTCCAATGGAAATATTATTTTTTAATAATTTCATACTTTTAAAATGGACTTTCCCGCCAAACTTTGATCGACGCAAAAAAAAGTCTGACTGAAGATATTAGAATGAAAGTTTGCAGATCTTTATAGTTTTGTGTATTTTACGATATTTTTAAATGATTTATACGATTTTTAAACATTGGAAAATAGCCTATTCCTTTGAGGGTTGCTGTGTCCCTGCGAGTGAGTGAGGTCACCATAAAGAATAAAAGGAAGGACTATAGGCTGACAACGGATCGGCGACCCCTTGGTGTTGCTGATCTCCATGGGCGGTGGTGATTGCTTTCCATCAGGTGACCCACATGCTCGTTTGCCCCCGTCTCATATAAAAAAATAACCACAAGTTTACATAATTAGTGCTCCTCAGAGCCCCTGAAAGAAACAACCTTCCAAGTCATAACAGACTACAGTATCAGTATCGTACAACTCGCCATAAATTAAAAATCCATCCACATCATCTTGATATTTGGCGGTCTACTACAGTACAGTACAGTACAGCTTTTTAAGACATTTTCTACCACTAACTGTGAATTTGTGGAATCAACTTCCTACAGCGGTATTCCCAATTAAATACGACATGGGAGCCTTTAAGAACAGACTCAATATTTCCCTTAAAAGGCTGGCAACGGATCGGCGACCCCTTGGTGTCGCTGATCTCCATGGGCGGTGGTGATTGCTTTCCATCAGGTGACCCACATGCTCGTTTACCCCCCTCCCATATTAAAAAAAAGTTATGGCAATCTACTCAGTAGATAAGACGTGAAATCGCAACAAATAAACAGACAAATTCACTTTCGCTATTATAATATTTACTGAAATCAAAACAAATCAAAATATCTTTATTCCTTGGACATTATAAAGCACTTAGAAACGTCATACAAATTAAATATAAGAACATGTATCTAAATCATTACTACTCTAAATCCGCAGAGCTTAGATTCGTCCTTACTCGTAGTAAGGATTCATGTCATTACAACATAAATAAAGTACATGCTCTGAAGTATATATGTAAAACATATACAATATATTTATCCTCAATTACTCAAACATGGCCATTTTAAATCAAGTGCGCTTGCCAATTTTTAATAGGGTAAGATGACGAATTTACAAGAATATCTTTCACGTATGTTATTTAGCTCCTCCCCCCCCCCCCCTTCCCACCTTTTATATAAAAAAAAGTATTATGTAAAACTGACTTGAGAGCCTGTCGGGGTATGAGGAGGGAGTCTTCGACGGCCTGGTCCAGCATTCTCTCGTAGTCGTGCGTCACGTGCTGTTTCTCCGTGCCCGTCACGGCGTCGTGGTGCTGCATCACCCCTGCACAACACATCATCATTGGCTTTAAAGTACTAAAAATATTAACACTTCCAGGGTTGTACATATATGAAGTAGCTAAATTTATAGTGTCATCTCGATCTATTCGAATCAAAGTCGAAAAGACATAAAGATAAAATCTGTCATATACCATACAATACGGAAATACGAGAAACGTAGCATTTTGGAGATGGGTTTAGGACCCATCCCCAAAATTCTACGTTTCCTGTTACCCGAAATAAATTAATATTATAATTATTAAATAATAAATTACTCACCCATCGCGCTCTTAAGTTCATTGAGCACAAACATGTTATGTTTGTCTAAATTTGCCAGCACCTGAAGCTGTTTGGCTACCTGCAAGACCAGAAAATAATTGATTTATATACAAGTGCAATTTTAAAGACGGGTCAAATTGATAGAGGCGATTGTGCCGCTGTTACTGATCACGAAACAATTAAAAAAAACTATACCTTTAAAAACTTCAAAATCAGTTTAGTTTTTGTAGCATCTGTCATTTTAGCGTATACTGTAATGTTAATAACCGCTGAAAGCGGACATAACGGAAAGTGTTGATCAAAGGCTTATCGAATTTTCTAATAAATATAAGTTAATAAACACTGAACAGTATGGTTTCCAAAAGCAGAAATCTACTACTCTAGCAATTTTTTCTGTCTTAAAAACTATCTTGACTAAAATGAATAGCAGTTATTGGACTACTGCTTTGTTTTTCGACTTATCAAAAGCTTTTGATATGGTTTCGCATGACATATTAATTAAAAAAATTGAACGTCTAGGAATTAGAGGACCAACCCTTAAATGGTTAAAGTCCTACCTAGAAAATAGACAGCAATGTGTAACTATTAACAAAATTGACATAAATAATGAAATGACAACCTATTCATCTGAGAATAGGTGTAACAAACATGGAGTACCACAGGGAAGTATACTGGGACCAATGCTGTTTGTACTATATTTAAATGACATTATTGACATTACGAATTTTAAATGTACCTTATTCGCTGATGACATTTCTATTATTGTAACAACTGACAAAAACGCTAATACTATTAAAGACCATGAAAATGATATTAATATGACAATTGATAAGATTATTAAATGGACAGATACAAACAATTTGAAAATTAATTTGGATAAATCTAAATACATGCAATTTAATGGATTAGCAAATAGTGTAAATCGTATGCAACTAAATGTCCAAAAAATTCAAAATACAACCCAAATTAAATTCTTGGGAGTGAACATAGATCAAAATTTAGATTGGAAATCGCATGTTGAAATTGTAGTTAACAAAATTAACAAATTTGTGTATGCTTTAAGAAGAGTGAGAAATGTAACAAATCGTAAGACAGCTATTACTTGTTATCACGCCTATGCTGAGTCTGTATTACGGTACGGACTCATCCTGTGGGGTAACAGTACTGACAGGAAAAGAGCATTTGTTTCTCAAAAAAAATGTATAAGAGCATTATGTGGTCTTCCGCCAGACGATTCTTGTGAACCAATATTTAAAAAGCTTGGTTTGTTACCACTTCCATCGTTATACATTTACGAAGTTTGTATATTTGTACACAAGCATAAACATTTGTTCAGAAATGTTTCTGATAATGTGCACTCAAGAAGTAGACGTAACCCATGTAAACTTGTACTTGACGATAATCCCAGACTATCAAAATATAATAAAAATTGTATAGCTATGTGTGTAAAGATTTATAACAACATACCAAATGACCTAAAAATGTTAAATATAAAATTGTTCAAGACAAAATTACAAGGATGGCTAAATGAAAAAAATTTTTACAATTTAAAGGATTTTCTTGACATGAGAAGTTTTTAAGATATGAGAAAGTAATTTGCTTATTATTTGTATCGTTGCATGCTATCTCTCCGTTAGCAAAACATGAATGTTCTCAGACTAAATTTAAGGCCTATGTATACCATAGCAATAAAGATTATATTATTATTATTATTATAAAGTCACCGCCGCCAGTGCGAGTGGGACGACACGTCCCGTACGAAAATTTTCATTGAAGCGACAGCGGCGAGCGCGCGGAAAGCGCATGCGCAACTACTCCACGTGTCACCTACCTACATAGTAAACTTGAATCTCGGAGATAAACAAAAAATCATTCGCCCTCTAAAGCACGAAGGTGCTCAAGATAAATAAACCCATTCTTAAATAGGCTACTTTAAAAAAATTAATCGATTAATGCAACGGCAACGGATCGGCGACCCCTTGGTATCGCTGATCACCATGGGCGGTGGTGATTGCTTTCCATCAGGTGACCCGCATGCTCGTTTGCCCCCTCTCATATAAAAAAAACCGGCCAAGTGCGAGTCGGACTTGCGCTCGAAGGGTTCCGTACCATTCTATAAACACGCCAAAAAAATCACGTCTGTTGTATGGGAGCCCCCCTTAAATATTTGTTTTATTTTTATTTAATTATTTATTTTTAAAGTAAATATATAATTAAATATTATGTGAGTAGGTACTTCAAGCGCCTACCTATTGCCGTTATGAATTGCGAGCAAAAACGAGCAAAAAAATCACGTTTGTTGTATGGGAGCCCCCTTAAATATTTACTTTATTCTGTTTTTACTATTTGTTGTTATAGCGGCAACAGAAATACATCATCTGTGAAAATTTCAACTGTCTAACTATCACGGTTCATGAGATACAGCCTGGTGACAGACGGACAGACGGACGGACGGACGGACGGACAGCGGAGGCTTAGTAATAGGGTTCCTTTGTACCCTTTGGGTACAGAACCCTAAAAATATATATTAGTTCCATTTACTTACCTGCAAATAGTTGTTCCCTTCCCTCTCGAAGTACTTGGTGGTCGGTCGTGAAGTGAAGTAGCCCGTCCAGTAGGCAGTGGGGTCACTCGCGTACGGGAAGAAGTCGTCCTGCTTCGTCGGGAGAGTTGGACTGAAATAAACAACGGTCACTCGCAATTGTACAGTTGCAGTGAATCTTCTTAGAGGAAAAGTACTTTTGAGGAAAAGTATTTTTGGCATGGCACCTGTTATTTTCAATAAGATACCTGCACACGTGAAAAATTTGACGTTACATCTTCTTAAAAGAACTCTAACCGAAATTTTGATAAACAAATGCTATTATAATATTGCCGAAATCCTAAATGATAAATTTGAATATTCAATGAAATTTATATAGTGACACGAATTTGTAATAATTAAAAAAAAATACGTAATAATTATGACATTTTTATATTTTCAATG
The DNA here is from genome assembly GCA_937001555.2 of Hypsopygia costalis. Lineage (NCBI taxonomy): Eukaryota > Metazoa > Arthropoda > Insecta > Lepidoptera > Pyralidae > Hypsopygia > Hypsopygia costalis. Next base: position 10,437,495 of record OW443355.2, read on the forward strand.
ATAACTATTGTCGCGGTCCTGTCGCGAATCATCTAGAATGAAACCTAGAATAGTCGCCGCATACTTCGCTGTAAGCAAAAATGACCCGTATGTCTACTGACATAAGGTTCATAACATTATGACATGAAAGTATTCGAGACACATTACGATGTCTACCGATGGGAAGTACATACATGTACATACGAGAACATTCGGGAAGTAATATTTGACATGATATTTATGTTTAAAACAAATTGTATTAGTATAGATAGTATCATATTTTTACAGGGTCGGCAACGCGCATGTGATGCCTCCGGTGTTACAGGCGTCCATAGGCTACGGTAACTGCTTTCCATCAGGCGGACCGTATGCTTGTTTGCCACCTTAGTGGTATATAAAAAAAAAAAGTAATAGTATCATAATCCAATTTTAATTTTTACATGCCCTACAGTAAAATGTATACGGAATATGAAAACCTAATTACATAAGATCATTTTTTTAAAGTACCTACATTTTCAGCAAAAGAAATTTCTCAATAGTGATTTTTCAATTAAGGTAACAACTCAATGTTTTTAGGTCCCCAGTAGTATTAGTTATTTAAAATCCGTGGTGCACGGCAGTTGAGCTTCACTTGACTAGCCATCTCTTTAGGCTTTTAGTGCCTTATTTGCCATATTGCTGTCTCTCACATTGCTAAGATTGGAAGTCGAATTCCAAAAGCTTCTTAGTCTTACTAATTTCTTCTAATTAAATTCGTTGTGAGTTCCAAGGCAGCCGTAGTTTTACCCCTGGGACTGCAATGGACTTCATTGTTCATTGCCTTTTTTGGCGGTTGCCGCTGTTAATCCTGGCTACACAGGAGACACAGTGGTGGGAATGTGTGGTGGGCCCTAACCCGTTAAAAATCCTCTGTCGACCAAAATGCATTCTCCATTTTGGATCGCGGTGACGGTTGTTCATGTAAACGGCACCAAGTATTTCACTTCCTAGAGGTTGCTTGGAGGGAAGTGAAATGCTTGGTGCTTGAGTATGGGGTTCCACCTCATCCTCAAGCAGCTATATATTACAACTTACCTATTTATGACCAAACTTGGGTATTTATATTTACTTATTGGGATTTATATATGAGAGGGGGGCAAACGAGCATTTAGGTCACCTGATGGAAAGCAATCACCGCCGCCCAAGGAGATCAGCAACATCAAGAGGTCGCCGATCCGTTGTTCTATACTCCTTCCTTTCTTTCCGGTGACCTCACTCACTCGCTGAAACTCAACAATCCTCACGGGAATTGTTATTTGGCTACGGTATTCTGTGAGGTGGAGGTACTTCCCCAGTCGGGCAGCTTAAAAACTACACCCCACCTCTCTTTTCGCCAGAGCCTCGTTTGTCGGTCAGCAGGGTGTACCAGGTACAGGTGAGATTGGCTTTGGTTCAAAGATGTTGATGAACGACTTACACCCCAATATATGTACTTATTGCGAATACTGCCCGATGTGAGGATATTTTGCTTTAGTAACCTGGCTTGTTAGCATGTAAGCAATAGTCCTTGTAATTCAAATGACAATAACCGTTCTTATTGTATCATTATCATGTTTTATTAAGTTTCCATGGTCATAATGAAATACGGCGGTGGCAAAATATTCCAGCATCAACACGCTGCAAACTCATCCATCTTCCTCCCCTAAGGGTTGTGGTATCCATGACGGATTTCGACACATAAGAGATTTAACTTTCTAGAGTGAGAAAAATCAACTTACTTGGCATCCTTCACAGCTTTAAGATAACAATCAGGAGTCGAATAAAATGAAGTTATATTCAATCCGTCCTTAGCTGCTTTTATGTTCGTGTATCTAAAAAATAATAATATTTATTTTAATAAAATCTTGTTAGCCGCATTCATATCTGGGAGATATTACATAGTGTCATCTAGACCCAAACTAAACAAAGATAAGATAAGATAAGATAAGATAAGATAAATTTATTTGCGAAAATAAGGTACAAAAGATGTTACAAATTCATAGGTATCCAACTTATTCTACCCTCGTAGGGGCGTGCAAATTTTTCTTTAGTCAATTTTATCTAAATCACATTCAATAAAACATTCTTAAATTTCCATAATTACAATTACAATAAATTAATAAATACAATACAATAGTCAATAATTTCTAAATCTGTCATTCATGTATTCAGTTACAGTATAATATGACTTATTTAAGAGCCATTCGTGTAAGTTCTTCTTAAATAATGACATTCTTAATGTTTTAATTTGTCCGGCAAATGATTAAAAAATTTTATTGCCATGCAATGCACGTTGTCGGAATATAATGCGAGTCTCTGCTTAGGTACAAGTAATCTATCTTTATGTCTACTTCTGGAAGTTATACAATCACCGTGCTTAATAAAAAGGTACTGATATTTCTGAAAGAAAATACACATTTCGTAAATATATAAACACGGAAGAGGTAAAATATTAGATTTTTTGAACAGGGGCTTACAACTGTTCATTACATCAACATTGTGTATAACTCGAATACATTTTTTTTGACATATGAACACTTTTAATACATCGACTGAGTTACCCCATAAAATAACTCCATATCTTAGCAACGATGATACATAGCCATGGTAAGCCATGATGGCAGCTTTAATTGATGCTATACATCTCACTCTTCCTAGCACATATACAAACCTATCTAGTTTGTGACAAAGTAAATTTATGTGACTTTTCCAATTGCAAAGATTATCCAATGTTATGCCAAGAAAAACAGTTGATTCTATTTCTTCAATTTTTGCATTATTATATGTTATATTAATAGGCATCTTATCTACCTTATTATTGGTTTTAAAGTTAATTAGTTTCGTTTTAGACATATTTATAGTTAAATTGTTTCGTTCAAGCCAATCAATTGTATTTTTAAGAGTAGTCTCAATGTCCGCTTTATAATCTACATTATCTTTTTTCTCAATTAAGAGTGTAGTGTCATCGGCAAATAATATACATTTGCTATCTACGGCGTCAGGAAAATCATTAATATAGATTAAAAACAATAATGGTCCTAAAATACTGCCTTGAGGTACACCAGAATTAATGAGACAGTATTTAGATCTAAATGTTTTTTTATTGCGTCCTATTATTTTTTTTATTTCAACACACTGTTGTCGAGAGCGCAAGTAGCTTTCAAACCATGAGTGAGCTGTGCCGCGGATTCCATACCGCCACAATTTATTCAATAAAATGTCATGAGATACAGTCAAAAGCTTTTGTCATATCAAGGAAAATAGCTGTTATAGGCACTTTGTCATTTAATTTTTTTGTTACAGTCTTAATTAGTTCATAGCACGCTAAGATAGTCGACATATTTTTTCTAAAGCCAAATTGTTCTTCCTTGAAAACATTAAAAATAGTTAAAAATGCATATATTTTATCGTACATCATTCTCTCAATCACTTTTGATATTACTGGAGTTAATGAGATCGGTCTATAATTATTTACGGACGATTTGTCACCTTTTTTAAACAGAGGTTTAACTACTACATTTTTCAGTCTGGAAGGATACTTGCCTTCTGTAAATGTTAAATTAATAATGTGTGCCAACGGTATACTCAGCTCTTTAGCACACATTTTCAATATTATAACACTAATATTGTCATAGCCCGTTGATTTTGTATTTTTTAGTCTGTGAATTACCTTATAAACATCATTAGGATTAATTGGCGTTAAATATATACTATTACTGTTGTGATTGTTATTAGCAGGGCAAGTATTCTTTAAGTTTGTTTTGTTATCTTGATCAGAATTCAAAAAGTGTTTATTAAAAATTTCAGTTATAATGTCAGGGTCAGAATATAATTTATTATCATAATTTATTAAATTAATATTATCATTAGATTGCTTACATGTCGTTCTTTTTATTATTTCCCAAGCTGCTTTGCTTTTATTTTGACAACAAAGCGGCAAATACAAAAATAAATAAATATTGTCAGACAAATTACACAGCGCCATCTAGCCCCAAAGTAAGCGAAGCTTGTGTTATGGGTACTAGACAACTGATAAACATACGTAAATACATTCTTTTTTTGTAAATACATACTTATGATATATAGAAAACACCCAGACCAAGACAAACAGACATGTTCATGCACACAAATGTTTGTCCTATGTGGGAATCGAACCCACGAGCGTTGGTGTCGAAGCCGCGTCATTGACCGCTACGCCACCGAGCTCGTCAAAACAAAAACAAGAGCAAATGGATTCAAGAGGGACAATTCTCGTTATTAAAATGGAGTCAAAATTCAGTTCCGGTCCAGTCTCGATCTCACAAAATATGTCTAGTATCACAATATTTTGTAGTTTCACTACAAAATCTAATTTAAGTGGGATTATTAACGAAATATGACAGAAAATTAAACAAACTAAGAATGTTATTTTGCCAACAATAAGAATTAATAATAATAATTACACACGGCCATCCAATCACAAAATAATCAAAGCTTGTACTATGGGTACTAGATAACTGATAAATATACATTAGATACATTTTTTAGTAAATACATAGACAACACCCAGATCAAAACATTCAGACATGTTCATGCACAGAAATGTTTGTCTTGTGCGGGGATCGAACCCTCGACCTCGGTATCAAAGTGACCATTGTTAGTCATTAGTGTGATTATAACGTCAAACCTGCTTGCAGCTCGGTGTTGCGTAAAGCAAAGCAATATTCACTAAGTTTCTTAATCATAAATAATAATAAATAAATATTGTCAGACAAATTACACAGCGCCATCTAGCCCCAAAGTAAGCGAAGATTGTGTTATGGGTACTAGACAACTGATAAACATACGTAAATACATTTTTTTTTGTAACTACATACTTATGATACATAGAAAACACCCAGACTAAGACAAACAGACATGTTCATGCACACAAATGTTTGTCCTATGTGGGAATCGAACCCACGAGCGTTGGTGTCGAAGCCGCGTCATTGACCGCTACGCCAACGAGCTCGTCTCGTAAGGATTAAGTAGGTACGTGACGTGGAAGGGTCATGCAACTTTTGCAAAATGAATGCATGCATGCATGCATGCATGCAAAAAATAGAAATTAAGTTTCGATTTCATGCGTTCACTAAATGTGATATGGAAACATTGCCCTATCATGCAATGGACTTCGGGCCTGCGCTCAAAAGTGTATGAACCAATAATTTTAACAAAAAAAAAAACCGACACCAGTCATTACTCTACATTTATGTATGTAGATATAGGCTGATGATGATGATGAAAAAAATATGGGACCAATCTGGAACTATACTCTTTCAAATAAAAAAATGATTTGTTTTCAAATCGGTTTATAAATCACGGAGTAATTAAATAACAAACATTAAAGAAAAATACAGCCGAATTGAGAACCTCCATTTTTGGAGTCGGAAAGAGATCCAATCTTAATAAGAACATACCATACGTCTTCATACTATGGTTCCTGTCATGCTGCATTATATGAATAATCAGACAGAACACTGCTCTGATACTATATAGAACTTCCTACCACACTTTACTAAATTTACATATACCTTTCTTATTTTTTTTTGTGCTTGTAAGTCCGTGATGTCGCAACTGGTCCTAGCTGAAAATCAGTGCCGAGTCTGTTGCAGATTTCGGTCTTTATGCTTAGCTGGGACATTTTGCGACATTGCACAGTAGTTAAATTTTATTTATTTGTATTATGTGTGTTTGTTAGACGTATTTTATACGAGTAGTAATGAGCAAATAATAGTGTGACGCTATTATCAAATTCGCCTTCGGCTCATTTGATAAACTCACACTCGTATTTTAAGAACTGTTGCATAATAAGGGTTCTTAAAATACGAATCATTTGATAAACTGTGTGAGTTTATCAAATTCGCCTTCAGCTCATTTGATAAACTCACACAGTTTATGAAATGAGCTGAAGGCGAATTTGATAATAGCGTCACACGAGTATTTTAAGACCTAATTATGTGCAGTTTCATACACTACTTTATCAAATCTCATGAAATAGATGATAATAATATTTTAAATAAAATCATGAAGTTAATTTAACAACATTATTTCTTACTTATAAATCCATTTGCAGATCGAGCATGCGTGGTGCGCATGCGCGATGCGTTCACAGATTATGTAGAAAATTTTTGCAAAGTTGCAATGCATTTGCAATGCATCCTCCTTAATAAAGCTGGGTTGAAGTAGTATCAAAATGGAAAAAAAAGCTATTTTATCTAATCTCATACTGAAATTTAGAGATTAAAAAACTAAACACAGAATCTTAATGTCAGTCTTTTATGCACAAGACATCAAAATAAATTTAAAAAGTTACTTTTCGATACAGCTCTTATTCACAGAATCTTAATGTCAGTCTTTTACGCACAAACTAAATAAATTTAAAAAGTTACTTTTCGACTTTACTTCAACATAAATTTAAAAAGATTCTTTTCTATACAGCTCTTTATGGACAACTGTATCGAAATAGTAGTCTATGAAACTGTTGCATAATAAGGGTTCTTAAAATACGCGTGTGAGTTTATCACATGAGCCGAAGGCGAATGTGATAATAGACCACACGAGTATTTTAAGACCTAATTATGTGCAGTTTCATACACTACTTTATCAAATCTCATGAAATAGATGATAATAATATTTTAAATAAAATCATGAAGTTAATTTAACAACATTATTTCTTACTTATAAATCCATTTGCAGATCGAGCATGCGTGGTGCGCATGCGCGACGCGTTCACAGATTATGTAGAAAATTTTTGCAAAGTTGCAATGCATTTGCAATGCAACCTCCTTAATAAAGCTGGGTTGAAGTAGTATCAAAATGGAAAAAAAGATGACATTAAGATTCTGTGTTTAGTTTTTTAATTCAGTATGAGATTAGATAAATGTTTTTCTTTCTTTCTTTCTATTATTATATTAGTCAATCAATAATCAATTTTATTAAATTTATTTATTATCGTTTGAAGACAATTAAATCACATAAACTCACTGAATAAGCTTATCCAAGTTGGTATACCACATGGTAGCGTCTTGGTAGGTGAAGTCTCCCCCCATGGTCACTATGACGTTGTTGGTCCTGTAGTGTTGCGACTGTTCGGTCACGTATGTCAGAAAGTCGGATATCTGCGAAATGGTTTGGCAAACATGGAAATTATTTTGGGTTATAGTTTGTTCAAATGTTGAAGTAAAGTTAAGTTTAGTGTTGGAGTAATGTTTAGTTAAATGTTTGACTAAAAATTCGGCAAATGTTGGACCGATTTTAGGATAATGTTGAACCATTATTTAGTTGAATGTTGGAACATTATTTAATTAAATGTTGGTCAATTATTTAATGACTGGACCCATTACGTGCGTCTCTCAACTTTACCTTCAACTTTAGCCTAGACTAGGGTCTAGGGTAAAGTTGAAGGCACTAGACTACATGGTAGGACACCTATGAGATGGACGGACCAGATCAAGGCCGCAACTGAGTGCTCGGTTAGCGAGTGCACCCGGAAACCTGCATTCCGCGATGAATGGCGCTGTATTACCAAAATGATCACTCATCGTGATTCATAATAATGACCACGACCACTCTGGCAAGAGTGTACCGACTAGGTAGAAGTGGACCATTATTTCATGAAATGTTGGATCATTATTTAATTAAATGTTGGTCCATTATTTAATTAAATATTGGATCATTATTTAATTAAATGTTCTATCATTATTTAATTAAATGTTCTATCATTATTTAATTAAATGTTGGTCTATTATTCAACGTAGTTCTATACTGCTACATGTTTTCTTGTTTTAGGGATTTTTCATTTCCAAATTACACAGAAAAACAGTTTTTAGTTTTTTAAATTACCGTTTTTTATTTATACTAGCAGTGTTGTGTGTTCTTTTGAAAACGAGTGTATGCGTGTGTGTTAAGGTCTTAAAGGAAATAGATAGATATAGGAAATAGATTTTCATTAAAAAAATAGCGTCTAAGTGCGCACAAGGGCCCAATGACAAAAAAAAATATTAGAATTTGTGCAAAACTTGCTTGCAAAAGCGCCAAACAAAAGCTTGTAAGACAAGCCATGCAACATCAATGCACGCATGGAACATGCATGCATGCAAAGACTTACTGAATTAGTTTATCAAGATTAGAAAACCACATGGCTGCGTCCTGATAGTGGAAGTCTTCGCCCATCGTGACCAGGATGTTGTTTGTGGCATAAGATTTAGACATTTTCTTAACTATTTCGATAAAATCGTTCACCTTTTAAAAAAAATAATTGCCTGTACAGTCTGTTTACTGTTTACTGATAATAATTTTACGTGATAACGTCATAAGAAAACATCGGCCGATGGAGTGGAAGAGAGATAGATGCGTCACAAGCCGAACGCTTAGGCCGATCGTGCCTCTCTATCGCTTGTTCCGCACTCTCGCTTGCACGCTCACATGGGGGTGTAAGTAGTTCATCAACATCTTTGAACCAAAGCGAACATCTGCACGCGGTGCACCCTGCTGAGTTACAAAGGAAGCTCTGGCGAAGAGAGAGGTAGGGAGCGTAATTGTAAGATTCCCGACTGGGGAATGTACCTCCACCTCACAGAATGCCGCAGTCAAATAACAATACCTTTGAGGGTTGTTGCGTTCCTGCGAGTGAGTGAGGTCACCAGAAAGGAAGGAGATGCTGCGCTGGTAGCGCGTCAGCTTGTCTGCCACCCGACGTAGTATAAAAAAAAAATGAACTTACTCTCTTGTCGACGTTGAACATAGGCGAGTCAGGGTCATCAATGATCGGCTCGTCATTGCATAGTACATCGAAACAAAACCCTGGCGGCGGCGAATACGTATTGTACAATATCCCCGTGAAGATATCTGATGATTTACCTGCAAAATTATAAATCTACATAAATACTCACATAGAATAATAGCTCGAGATAATATAAACCCATCTATGGTCACGCTACCGTCGTTGTTGCTTAACTGGCGTGTTCAATTAATTACACTAAACTCAACGCAAAATAAAAGGCCCGTTTTGACAGTTCACGCCCATGAAATTCTCTATTTTTTATCGATTGAAATGTTCTGAAGGTAATTTTTTTTTTATACTACGTTGGGTGGCAGACAAGCATACGGCCCACCTGTAGTGAAGCGGTTACCGTAGCCATATTAACGCTCGCAACATAAAATATCGCTCGCGCGCCGCCACCCCCGCTGCCATCGCAGCATCTCCTTCTTTTCTGGTGACCTCACTCACTCGCAGGAACACACCGACCCTCAAGGGAGTTGTTATTTGGTTGCGGTATTCTGTGAGGTGGAGGTACATTCCCCAGTTTCTACCTCTCTTTTCGCCAGAGCTTCGTTTGTCAGTCAGCAGGGTGCACCGCGTGCAGGTGAAGTTGGCTTTGGTTCAAAGATGTTGATGAACCACTTACCCCACGTTATCCTGTCAAAACTTACCTAAAACATCATCTCCTCTCCACAACATTTCCATGGTCTTATGCCTCTTTCTGACTCCTTTGTCCTGGTAGTCTATTCTGCCCAGAAACAATCCATCGTAACCCATCCCGGCCAAAAGAGACGCGAACTCCCGGGAATGCCCGAACGGATCGATCTGCCATCCGACGCGTGGGATCCCACACTGGCCAAAAGTATCCTTTAATTTTCTGAAAAAAAAAATAACGATTATGTCTTAGACCAGTGTTTTTTTTTTCAATCTTTTTGAATACGGGACCCTTTACACGTTAAAAACATCTGGCGATCACCCCCCCACAACAATTCGAACAGCTCGCTCACAGCAAACTTCAACAATTCAGCTGGTTATAAAAGCTTTAAAATTGTTAGTGCGATTGGATTTGGATTTTATCGAATATTTGTATTCATTACATTAATGTTGATAAGGTAACTAAAGTCCAAGAAATCACATATCACAACAAAGTACACAATAATAAATTAATTTCAATACATACTTAAGTTAATTTCATGTGAAAATTGACGCCATTTTGCGTTCGGTAAGGAAAAGAGATAGCAAGCTTATTAAATCACCGATATGATAAAAATGCCGATAGTCTGTGTCACTATTTATAGTTATCCATGCAACGGTAGAAACTGTTTTCGGATGCAATTTAGTATGGGTATGTCATATAGCTATAGAACTATGACATCATTAGACTAGGCACAATATCTGTCTATCGAGGGTAGAGAGGAAACAGTACTTGAATAGAGAGGATATAGTTACCTGTTGTTTATGGGAACACAGTATATATATATATATATTTTTTATACTACGTCGGGTGGCAGACAAGCATACGGCCCGCCTGATGTGAAGCGGTTACCGTAGCCATATTAACGCTCGCAACATAAAATATCGCTCGCGCGCCGCCACCCCCGCTGCCACCGCAGCATCTCCTTCCCTTCTGGTGACCTCTCTCACTCGCAGGAACACAACAGCCCTCAAGGGAACCGTTATTTGGCTGCGGTATTCTGTGAGGTGGAGGTACATTCACCAGTCGGGTAGCTTACAATTACGCTCCCTACCTCTCTTTTCGCCAGAGCTTCGTTTGTCAGTCAGCAGGGTGCACCCCGTGCAGGTGAAGTTGGCTTTGGTTCAAAGATGTTGATGAACCACTTACACCCCAAAATATATATCACAGTATCTGTTGTAGTACAACACAATATCTGTATATCGAGAGAAATACAGTTTTTCAATAATGAGGTAGATATAGCATTTGAAAAGAGGAGGCGCCATATTTTTAGATAGAGTCTGTGGGTCACAGTAATAGGCTATTTTCCAATGTTTAAAATTTGTATAAATTATTTAACAATATCGTAAAATACACAAAACTATAAAGATCTGCAAACTTTCATTCTAATATCTTCAGTCAGACATTTTTCAGGGTCGATCAAAGTTTGGCGGGAAAGTCCATTTTAAAAGTATGAAATTATTAAAAAATAATATTTCCATTGGAGAAGCAATTAAAATTGCTATAACTTTTATTATGATACTAATAACATAAACGTAATATTTAACATAGCTATCGTACAAATTTCTGATTTGATGCATACAAAATACAAACCTGTGACGTCACAATTCGATAGCCTTTTGTATGGAGCGTTTTGGGGCAGTCTAAAAATTATGATTTTCAAATTATCATATCTCGAGAGATTTTTGTGCTATCGAAGTAATTCTTTCACCTATGGTTATATTATGGAGACGTCCCTACATATCAAACCGAAAAAAATGTTAGTCAAATAGCCTATTGTATTATTGTAATGATAGGGGCACTGTTCGTCGCGACGCATAGTGTTCAACACGTAAAACATTCAAAACGCGATAAAAAGATAATGGGCTTCCTTTCCGTTTTTTTTATTGGAACTCTGCTGTGAGGAGTGCTCGTGCTGTGAGGATTGTTGAGGATCCCAAACTTACAGACGGTTTAGAACCGTTAAGTCTGAGACGAGATTTTGCGTCCCTTTGTGTGTTCTACCGATTGTACAATGGGGTGTGTTCAGAGGAGTTGTTTGACATGATGCCCACGGCCTCCTTCTACAGTCGCACCGCTCGCCATCGACAGGGAATTCATCCTCACACATTGGAGCCCAAGTGGTAGCGTACCGTGCGGTTCCAGAGAAGTTTTCTCCCGCCTACTGTCAAGCTGTGGAATGAACTGCCTGTCGAGGTTTTCCCAGGAGACTACAGCATGGGGTTCTTCAAAAAGGGCGTGAAGAGGTTTTTACAGGGTCGGCAACGCGCGTGTGATGCCCCTGGTGTTACAGGCGTTCATAGGCTGCGGTAGCTGCTTTCCATCAGGCGGGCCGTAAGCTTGTTTGCCACTCCAGTAATATAAAAAAAAAACTCGGCGACCCCCCTGGGGTCACGACCCCTAGTTTGAAAATCACTGCTTTAGACCACACGACTGAGGTAAAACTTCTTTAGCTCTAAAACTGTTATCTCCCTTTCAACTTCCGTTCGCCGTTTCCGTATCCCTTTGGAATCCTTTTAATTTGGACTTACCCACCACACTTTGATCGACCATAAAACAAGTCGGACATAAGTTATTAAAATTTCAAGATCACAGATGGCTCTAGTTTTGTGTATTTTACGATACTGATATTGTTAGACGTGATAACGCCTTATAAAACGATGAACGCACGAAAAAGCATGACTCAATGTCACGTTCCGCCCGAGCCGAGGGTGCAAGGGAGAGCACGGAACAAGCGATAGAGAGGCACGAACGACATAAGCGTTCGGCTTGTGACGCATCTATCTCTCTTCCACTCCATCGGCCGATGTTTTCTTATGACGTTATCACGTAAAATTATCGTCCGTAAACAGACTCAACAGACAACCAATTTTTTTTTTTAATAATTTCAGAACATTGTACTTACTTCAATCCCCAGGTAAACTGATCAATAGTGGACTGGTAATGGACGGCGGCCTCATCGTTCATGCTCCAGGCTCCACCGACGAACTGCAACCTCCCTTCCTCCACCAGCGTGTGGACGCGTTGCTTCACTGTCCCCGGCTGACGGACCCACCATTTCCAGAAGAATGCCGTCTCCACGTAGATGAACCTGAAGAATGGATATAGTTGTATGGGTAGTACTTTTGTGGAGTGATCACAACTTTTATTGACTTATTATTGGTGTTGCTGATCTCCATGGGCGGTGGTGATAGCTTTCCATCAGGTGACCCACTCGTTTGCCCCCCCCCCCCTCTCATATAAAAGAAAAAAGACGCAAATCTTAGTCTTTCTGCATAGCAGCTTGGATAATAGCCACTTTGTGGAGATCAGCATCACCAAGGGGTCGCCGATCCGTTGCCAGCCTATACTCCTTCCTTTCCTTTTTTCTGGTGACCTAACTCACTCGCAGGAACACAACAACCCTCAAGGGAATTGTTATTTGGCTGCGGTATTCTGTGAGGTGGAGGTACATTCCCCGGTCGGATAGCTTACAATTACGCTCCCTACCTCTCTTTTCGCCAGAGCTTCGTTTGTCAGTCAGCAGGGTGTACCGCGCGCAGGTGAAGTTGGTTTTGGTTCAAAAATGTTGATGAACCACTTACTCCCCAAATTTTCATTATGAAAGTTATAAGGACAGTCACTTAGCCACGCTTAGTTTGCATTCCCATGACAACTTTACTTCAGGCGGGCCGTATGCTTGTCTGCCACCCGAAGTAGTATAAAAAAAAATAGTATAAGGGCCATTACAGTGTAACTGTCGCACTCAGAGAGTACAATTAAATCAATTTTGTCTCTGTCTACCACTACCCATAAGACAAGGATGCTGCAAACTTAATTCGTCTCTGAGTGCGGCGGCAAGTGGTTTTTGCATCCTGAAAACAATGGTGGCTAGGATTGATTGTCCCATACAGAAGCACTGGGTGGGAATTGTTATAGACACTGCAAAATAACAAAAAAAAATGTACTACCAATAATTTTTAGGAGCTATGCTTGAAATAAAGAATTTTTATTTATTTATTTTATTTATTTATTGGAGAGAGGGGTACTCTGTGCTGTGTTGTAACTCTAAAGTAACTCGTAAGTATGTAACTCATATTAGTGAAAAGTGTTACTAATAAACAAAAAAATGTTACTAACACTATATGAGCCATGCTTGAAATAGGGGCATTTCATGTGAAGCGGACAGCGAAAAAAAAAAGTGACAAAAAAATATCGATCGAATTCGAAAAAATATTTTCAATAAATACGAATTTCAAAAACGACAATTCTTTAGAAGCCCATAACTTGACAAGTAAAGATCATACAAAAAAATATTGTGTGTCTACATTCATACCATCGACGAGCTCGGTGGCGTAGCGGTCAATGAAGCGGCTTCGACATCAATGCTCGTGGGTTCGATTCCCACATAGGACAAATATTTGTGTGCATGAACATGTCTGTTTGCTTGGACTGGGTATTTTCTATGTATCATAAGTATGTATTTTAAAAAAAATGTATTTACGTAAGTTTATCAGTTGTCTTATACCCATAACACAAGCTTCGCTTACTTTGGGGCTAGATGGCGCTGTGTAATTTGTAAAAAAAAAAAAAATACCTACTAGAGGCACAATTAAGCCGAATATGAACAAATTTCAGAACGTTACTTTTTTTTCGCTGTCCGCTTCACGTGAAATGCCCCAATATAGTATTTTTATTTTATTTATTTATTGGAGAGAGGGGTACCCTACGCTATGTTGAAACTCACCTTCGTTTAGGGTCCTCCCACAGCTCCTTAACTACTGAATCTAATATGTACTGCACTCCAGCCTTCTGGATATTGTTGCGACCTAAAAGAAAGCATTATTAGTTTAAAATATAGTGGGCAAAAGAACTTCATTGCGTGGAGCGAACGGAGAGAATAAGCCCCGTCTCCGGAACTGGCACTTAAATTCACTTTCACATTCAAGATAGTTTGATGAAAGTGAATGAAGAGTGATTTAGAGTAGTAATGATTTAGATACATGTTCTTATATTTAATTTGTATGACGTTTCTAAGTGCGGGAGCGCCTAGATACCAGCTTGCACCTTGTGACTCGATTCAAAGGCTTGCTGTGAGGATTGTCGACGATCCCAAACTGTCAGACAGATTAGAACCTTTAAGTCTGACAAGAGAATTTGATGATCATTCCTCAAGGACACGATCGATTTCAAATTTTTTTCGCCACAAACCTCAAGCATGTCGAGGTCTTTAATTGTGACAAGTTTCATCAAAATCGGTTCAGTGGTTTTGGATTCCATCGCGGACAAATAACGAGACACAATTTTTTTTTATAGTTTTTTTTTATATACTACTAAAGTGGCAAACAAGCATACGGTCCGCCTGTAGGAAAGCAGTTACTCAATACTTTATTGCATATAATAATATATGTAGGTACATGTCATATAATATGTAGGTACATGTCATTTTTTATATATTTTTTTTATATACCACTAAAGTGGCAAACAAGCATACGGCCCGCCTGATGGAAAGCAGTTACTCAATACTCAATATCTTTATTGCATATAATATGTAGGTACATGTCGATCTTAAAATACATGTTAGTTTCAAGTTATTACATATTATACAGTTACCGTAGTATGTAACACCAGGGGCATCACACGCGCGTTGCCGACCCTGTAAGATAAAGTTTGTACTCACTCCCATAATAGTACTGGTCGACAGTCTTCAGCCAGCCCACGTCGTCGTGTGTATGGGGCACAATGTGCACATTCAGCTTCCCAGGGTCAGCTCGAGTACAGCTCTGCGGAAAAAAAACATTATCCTCAATTTGAGATATAGTCGGTTAAGTTAAGTAAATTATTTTTTCCTTTTGTTTTTGGGGTGTAAATGGTTCATCAACATCTTTGAACCAAAGCCAACTTCACCTGCACGCGGTGCACCCTGCTGATTGACAAACGAAGCTCTGGTGAAAAGAGAGGTAGGGAGCGTAATTGTAAGCTGCCCGACTTTTTTTTTTTTTTATACTACGTCGGGTGGCAGACAAGCATACGGCCCGCCTGATGTGAAGTGGTTGCCGTAGCCATATAAACGCTCGCAACATAAAATATCGATCGCGCGCCGCCACCTCCGCTGCCCACGCAGCATCTCCTTCCTTTCTGGTGGCCTCACTCACGCGCAGGAACACAACAACCCTCAAGGGAATTGTTATTTTGCTGCGGTATTCTGTGAGGTGGAGGTACATTCCCAAGTCGGGTAGCTTACAATTACGCTCCCTACCTCTCTTTTCGCCAGAGCTTCGTTTGTCAGTCAGCAGGGTGCACCGCGTGCAGGTGAAGTTGGCTTTGGTTCAAAGATGTTGATGAACCACTTACACCCCAAGGGGACTGGGGAATGTACCTCCACCTCACAGAATACCGCAGCCAAATAACAATTCCCTTGGAATTGTTGTGTTCCTGCAAGTGAGTGAGGTCACCAGGAAGGAAGGAGATGCTGCATTGAAGGAGATGCAGATTGGCTTTGGTTCTAAAAATCTTTGCGAGCCCCTTACACCCCTAAATCAATATCGTTCTTATGTCTTACGCAATAAGAGTCACAATCACAGACTGTCAAGCAAGACTTGCTGATAGCGTACCTAAACAAAGTGTAATATTGAACCCCGGAGTGGCACAACAAACTATAATCAATTTGCGATAACTGGTAACCTTTGAACTGTAGGTTAAGTGAGTGTATTTGCAAATGGCGTGCGTAAGCAGAGTAATTATTAACTTATTTAAACTTTTACCTATCTCACGCCCCATGGTTTCTAAGAGATTGTGAATTGCATAGGGAGCTTAACATCAGCACGGTTGGCGAGGAGATCAAAGAATACTCCGTCAAGTACAAAGCAAAGTTAGCAGCCCACCCAAGTCCCTTAGCAAGAGATCTGCTGATAAACAATCATCCGAAGAGACTTAAGCGAAACCATATAGTCAAATTGGCTGTGTGGTTTCCGGCAGAATAGAATAGAATCACTCCGTCTCTTCCCGTGGATGTCGTACAAGGCGACTAAGGGAAATACATTATCAAAGATCGGGCCTCCCCAACCCGTTTAACCTACGGGGTAAAACTACGGTTGCCTTGGTACTGACAACGATTTTAATCAGAAGAAATTAGTAGGAGTAGGAAGCTTTTGGAATTTGACTTGCACTCTTAGCAAAATAACAGTAATGAAAACCTGAAATTACATACATCTTTGATCATTGATACTGAACTAATTAGAATAGAAACAATTATGGGTTGATATCTATACTACGCTACGATAACAGCTTCACATCAGGAGGGCCATATGCTTGTTTACCAAACAAGGTAGTATAAAAAAAAATGGTTGTCTGTAAAGTCTGTTTACGGACGATAATTTTACGTGATAACGTCATAAGAAAACATCGGCCGATGGAGTGGAAGAGATATAGATGCGTCACAAGCCGAACGCTTAGGCCGATCGTGCCTCTCTGTCGCTTATTCCGCAGGCTATCTCTTGCTTGCACGCTCGGCTCAGTCGGAACGTGACAATGAGTCATGCTTTTTCGTGCGTGCAGCCGGCGTTCATCGATCTATAAGTCGTTATCACGTAAAAAACAAAGAATATCAACTATTTTAAAAGAATCTTAAATCTTTATCTACTTACCTCATAACCACACTGTTTGCCACTCCTGTGGTTGGTGCGATGTGCATGTGGGACGGCGGCCACCACTCCGAGGACACACGCCACCAATGTGGTGCTTAACATGGCTACCTGTATAGAGAGAAAAACAGATTTTAATGTCGACTTCAAGTCTTCTCAGCGAAATTTATTGAGCTTATAAAATCGTCCGGTCGTTCTGTCTGTACGTCCGTTGCCATGAAACTCAAAATTTCGAAATTCAGACTTCGGATTCGTGTAGAGCATCAAAAAATAGTAATGTAAAGTGACCTTAGTTTTCCGATATCAATTCGGGAAAGTGGCCAAAATAAATAAATAAATTTCGCTGTGGTGGCGCAGGCTGCGCGTCCGATGTTTTCTCCTGTGGAACTGATGTTTTTTTAATGTGTCACCTGGTGGAAAGCAATCACCGCCGCCCATGGAGTTCAGCAACACCAAGGGGTCGCCGATCCGTTGCCAGCCTATACTCCTTCTTACTGGTGACCTCACTAACTCGCCGGAACACAACAACCCTCAAGGGAACTTGTGCATCCTGGTGCACCCTGCTGACTGATAAACGAAGCTCTGGCGAAAAGAGAGGTAGGGAGCGTAATTGTAAGCTACTCGACTGGGGAATGAACCTCCACCTCACAGAATACCGCAGCCAAATAACAATTCCCTTGAGGGTTTTTATGTGGCTGCGGTATTCTGTCCAGTCGGGTAGCTTAAAAATTACGCTATGCCTTACCTTCGCCAGAGCCTCGTTCGTCAGTCAGCAGGGTGCACCTCGTGCAGGTGAAGTTGGCTTTGGTTCAAAGATGTTGATGAACCACTTACACCCCAAATCCTATTAGGCGTCTATACTTCCACACCTGTCCTTTCTTCCATACTAACATCGTTGTCCTACAAGCTCAGTTGGCTTTGGCTCTAAACATGAACGTGAGCTACTCACACCCCACCGTAATGTAGACCAGGGCTGTCCAAAGCACGGCCCGCGGGTCGCATTATATTTGTGCGGCCCGTGACTTGGTTTTCGATTATCGCTACAGTTTTTATACAACGAATCTGGCTGAAAATTATATATATTTAGAAAAGTTAAAGTTTTCTAACTAGTTATACTAAGCTTAAACTTTTGAATTAGGTACTAAAAATGTTAAGTAGTTATTTGTTTCTGCGGCCCGCTAATCTATTTAGTAATTTGTAATGGTCCGGTATTGTATATGATTTGGCAATTCTCGTAATTAAAATATAGTCAAAATTCAGTTTCGATCCAGCCTCGATCTCACAAATGTCACATTTGGTATTCTCGTAACACAATATGTAACTTCAAAATTAAATTTAAGCGGGATTATATCGAGATATGAGTGAAAATTAAACAAACTAAGAATGTTACTTTGCCGACAACAAGAATTGATAATAATTAATTAGTGAAATCAAGTATATAATTTTAGTCAATTCACAATTCAATCTCGATTCGGTCAACTTTCAATCTGCGTTCGTAGAAAAATTACGAGGATTTGCCTTCTGATGTAGACTATAGAAATGTGCAGATGTCCAATTACAACGCCCAATGGACTAGAATCACAGAGTAATTAAAAGAAAGTATCAACGGTCTAGTTGTCAGCGTAGGACATAAAATAAGTAGCACATCACCGTATAAAGAGGCACAGCGAACTTCACCTGCACGTTGGCTCTGGCGAGAGAGAGATAGCTCGTGTAGAGTCAGCCCCCTTACCACCATCTCTTATTGCGATTCAATAACTGAATAGAACGCTTATTAGAATAGAATATAGGAATAGAGTTGCTTATTCATTGGTATGAATAAGCAATCTATTCAATTATTGAATCGCAATAAGAGATGGTGGTAAGGGGGCTGATGCTCGTTTGCCCCTCCCCCCCCCAATAAAAAAAGTTTAAAAGGTGATAGATTCCAGTAACTTCCTCTTACATTATATTTGGAAAGATCTTTCTCATGTCTACGGGCGGAAATAGGTTTTCTAGGATGCACAATGACTTTTCTAGAGTAGGGGAATGGGAAAAGATTTTTGGGGTGTAAGTGGTTCATCAACATCTTTGAACCAAAGCCAACTTCACCTGCACGCGCTGCACCCTGCTGACTGACAAATGAAGCTCTGGCAAAAAGAGAGGTAGGGAGCGTAATTGTAAGCTACCCGACTGGGGAAGTACCTTCTCCTCACTCACCATAATACAGCAGCCAAATAACAGTTCCTTTGAGGGTTGTTGTGTTCCTGCATGTGAGTGAGGTCACCAGAAAAGGAGATGCTGCGCTGGCAGCGGGGGTGGAGGTGCGTGAGCGATATTTTATGTTGCGAGCGTCAATATGGCTACGGTAACCGCTTCACATCAGGCGGACCGTATGCTTGTCTGCCACCCGACGTAGTATAAAAAAAACACCTTTCGATACCCCTGAGTCACTCACACCGGCGTTTCACCTGGCCGATTTCGTCCATCACATTTTGCTCTGCTCTATTGTTCCATTAATATATCTATATCTATATGCTTGGCTGCCACCTTTTATAAAAAAAAGTTAAAAATTTTTTTCGCAAACGCGGACTTAGCCGCAAGCCGAAGTTATCTACTATATAAAAATAAGTCGGGTTTTCCTTCCTGACGCTATAACTCCAGAACGCACGAACCGATTTCCACGGTTTTGCATTCGTTGGAAAGGTCTCGGGCTCCGTGAGGTTTATAGCAAAGAAAATTCTGGAAAAATTTGAAAAAAAAAAGTGGGAAAATCTTTTTTCACATACAGCGCCATCTGGTGGCGAAACGGAGTTCGCCGGGTTTGCTAGTTTCTTAATAAAATCAATTCGAGACGCAGTGGCAGTGGGTATGTAATAGAAATATGTAATACTTTTAACCTAGTTAGGTACTATAACAACCAAATCGAGTTTCCTGTTAATCGCATGCCGTTCAACTAGGGTTCACGCAAGTTTATTCCAAAGAAAGAAAAAATCTTAGGCCGGATTCTGGCCCACGGGGCCGAAATCGAGATTGAGAGGAGCGAGTAGATTCGCTGAGTGTATGTTTTCCATTGATTTCAATGGAAAATGTATTTGATGATCATTCCTCAAGGACATGATCGATTTAAATTTTCGACACAAACCTCAAGCATGTCGAGGTCTTTAATAGGCTATTTGACTAACATTTTTTTCGGTTTGATATGTAGGGACGTCTCCATAATATAACCATAGGTGAAAGAATTACTTCGATAGCACAAAAATCTCTCGAGATATGGTAATTTGAAAATCACAATTTTTACACTGCCCCAAAACGCTCCATACAAAAGACTACCGAATTATGACGTCACAGGTTTGTATTTTGTATGCATCAAATCAGAAATTTGACCGACAGCTATGTTAAATATTACGCTTATGTGATTAGTATCATAATAAAAGTTATAGCATTTTTTATTGCTTCTCCAATGGAAATATTATTTTTTAATCATTTCATACTTTTAAAATGGACTTTCCCGCCAAACTTTGATCGACGCTAAAAAAAGTCTGACTGAAGGTATTAGAATGAAAGTTTGCAGATCTTTATAGTTTTGTGTATTTTACGATATTGTTAAATAATTTATACAATTTTTAAACATTGGAAAATAGCCTATTATGACAAGTGTCATCAAAATCTGTGGTTTTGGAGCTTATTAATTACCAAGAGTGACTCTTCGGCGTATATATACTCCGCTCAATAAATAGTTATGCCAATTATTTGTTACTTCAAACACATACAAGAGATTGTTTACTTAAATAAAACTAAGTATATGTCCACGGAAACGAATGGCACCAATACAATACAATACAATACAATAACGCTTTATTGCACCAAATAAAATACAGACACAAAAGCTCCCTACCTCTCTTTTCGCCGGAGCTTCGTTTGTCTGTCAGCAGGGTGCAGGTGAAGTTGGCATTGGTTCAAAGATATTGATGAACCACTTACACCCCTTATTATTATTCACGTAAACAATACATGAGTCACGTAGTTATGTTAGACCTAACGATAACTAATAATAATTTCGAAACTAAGCTAACATTTGAAGTATTTTCAAGTGTTTGTTGACTTCTAGATAGAAATATCTTAACGAGTCGATAAATAAATATTTTCACAATGCAGTTATCTATGCTAACGGTATGTCAATGACTGTTATTACTTAATAACATCAAAACAAAGAATTAAATCAATTATACCTAATAACTTTTAAACTTTGGCGTTGCATTGGATTGGAGTCTCTAAACGCTAGGCAACCAGGACAAGATGCGTGTAAACTCCGGATTTTGAATTTTAAAACACGGACATGACGTATAAGAATTTTCATCATAAGACGAGCCCGTGCGTACCGCCATTTTGAAATGGCGATAATTCAAAACTTTCGTACTGTTTACTCAACAATGGCTGGGCAAGGAATATTATCTCCACAAACAAATAAATTAATGGAAAAAGCCATAGATGGGGTTTCACTTATTTATGATTCAGTTGAAGCTCCTAACATAGTAAACAAGGAACCCTTATAGTTTCGCCATGTCCGTCTGTCCGTTCGTCTGTCCGTCCGCGGCCTAGCTCAGAGACGCTTGATACTAGAAAGCTGCACCTACCCCATGTTGTGGGGGTGTCGTTGGATAGGTCTTTTAGAAACATTGGGAGTGTGGAAAGATCATTTTTCGATATAGTAATCTGTTTGCGAATTATTTACATTTAACGTGAAAATTTTTGTTAGACGCAAGTGTGGGGACACTTGCGTCTAACAAATTTGTACGGGTCCCCCCCTCCCCCCTCCCCGTGTATAACTGTTATATTTAGAAATGTGAAAAAAATCATGGAAGTAGTCCATATAGAGAATTTAAAATGAAAACTATCACGGCTAAGTAGACTTTACAATGTTCGCTTTAAAAATAAATAATTAAATTAAAATAAAACAAATATTTAAGGGGGGCTCCCACACAACGGACATGATTTTTTTTTTGCCGTTTTTATAGATAATGGTACTGAACCCTTCGTGCGCGAGTCCGACTCGCACCTGGCCGGTTTTATTATTTAACATTGTCAAGTAGCCTATTATAATATCGTTGTGTTAACCCTACTATAATAACCGCAGTCAGAAGCATAACTTTTATTAATAACAAGTTATTTGAAACGATAAACTCGTAAACAATACATGAATCGACGAGCTCGGTGGTCGAATGGTTAGCAATGGCCACTTTGACTCCGAGGTCGTGGGTTCGATTCCCGCACAAGACAAACATTTGTGTGCATGAACATGTCTGTTTGTCTTGGTCTGGGTATTTTCTATGTATTATAAGTATGTATTTAAAAAAAAATGTATTTAAGTACATTTACAGTTGTCTAGTACCCATAACACAAGCTTTGCGCTTAATTTGGGACTAAATGGCGCTGTGTAATTTGTCTGACAATATTTATTATTTATGAATCTCTCTTAATTCACGGGTCAAGCCCGGTCATTTGATAGGCATACGCGGAGATATAGATCCAACACGTAGAGGCCCCTTTGAGAAGTTTGATGTAATGTTGTACGCCCGCCGTGACCCGCTCCAGGATATATCAATGGAACGATATACCCATGAGCAGGTCCAGAAATATTTATTTATATTTATTTATTTATGAATCATGTGGTAATGTCAGACCTAACGATAAATAGTAATAATTTCGAAACTAGGCTACTATTTGAAGTACATACCTATTTTCAAGTGTTTGTTGACTTCTTGATAGAAATATCTTAACGAGTCGATAAGTAAATATTTTCACAATGTAGTTATCTATGCTAACGGTATGTCAATGATTGTTATTGCTTAGGGGCCATCCATAAATTACGTCACACGTTAAGGGGAGGGAGGGGGTCGACGAAGTGTGACATTGTGTGACAAGGGGGTGGGAGGGGTCTTAAATTTTGTGACGTGACATTTCATTATTATAATCTAAGTGTTGAAACACGAACTTTGAACTATTAACGAAAAACTCAACATTTGCAACTCTAGATGTAAAACTTCAAAATATGTGACGTCACACTAGGGAGGGGGGAGTTTCACAAGTGTGACCAGCTGTGACAAGGACGGGGGGAGGGGTCAAAAAATCATGAAATTCGTGTGACGTAATTTATGGATGGCCCCTTAATAACAAAAAGAACAAAGAAATAAATCACTGGGGTGAAAGTACAGGCGCTGGCCACATCTGCCGAGTCAGCGATGGCAGATGGGGGAGTAAAGTCCTAGAGTGGAGGCCACGTATGGAGCGACGAAGCGTAGGGCGTCCCTATTATAGGTTTTCCTATTATAATAATCTATTACATTTACGAGCTTGGTGGCGTAGCGGTCAATGACGCGGCTTCGACACCAACGCTCGTGGGTTCGATTCCCACACAGTACAAACATTTGTGTGCATGAACATGTCTGTTTGTCTTAGTCTGGGTGTTTTCTATGTATCATAAGTATTTACAAAAAAGAAATGTATTTTCGAATGTTTATCAGTTGTCTAGTACCCATTACACAAGCTTCGCTTACTTTGGGGCTAGATGGCGCTGTGTAATTTGTCTGACAATATTTATTATTTATGTATCTCTCTTAATTCACGGGTCAAGCCCGGTCATTTGATAGGCATACGCGGGGATATAGATCCAATACGTAGAGGCCCCTTTGAGAAGTTTTATGTAATGTTGTACGCCCGCTGTGACCCGCTCCAGGATATGTCAACATACCCATGAGCAGGTCTCGGCAGGCGTCGAGACTATTGCCATAATATTGCGAAGTGTGATGGAAAATAAATGGGCTATGGAGATGAGATCTGGCTGAACTTAATACTGGGCTATTACTTCTCCGAAGTTACTCGCGGCGTGATGCCCTTTAACACTTCCACCCCTGGAGCATATAGCTCTAGCGGCTCCTCTCTGGACGGCCAATGAAGGCAAGCCAGAGCTGAGAGTCCTGCGGGCCTTCTTGTGTTTACACTCAGAGCGATTAAGACACGTCGGAGACGAAGGCCCTGAGCGACTCTCTGGAGACTCGGGTCCGTGGTGTCGCTACTCACACAACAGCTCGCCACACAAGCTGCCCTGCGGACTTATTTATTATTATTATTTAAATATTATTACGACGTTACAGCTTATAAAGTTTATCGTAGTTGGCAGTACATAGATAATATGATCCAGTTACGTCAATAATAATAATATTATTATGTAGATAGGTAGTCCTTGAAGTTACGCGTAAAATACATAATAAATGCATTGCATATTGCAAGTATGTCTCGCGGAACTCGAACCGGCAATGCCTTACAATTCTCGCAGATAACTGTATTGGAGAGGAAAAAATAGGGACGTGACCGTTTGCTGAGGGCATCCTGTACTAAGTACTAGATTATGACAGACTTTTTATTAGGAACCGGTATGGCAAATGTGGGTTTAGGTATCACTACATAGTATAAAACAAAGTCGCTTTCTCTGTCCCTATGTCCCTTTGTATGCTTAAATCTTTGAAACTACGCAACGGATTATGATGCGGTTTTTTTAATAGATAGAGTGATTCAACTGGAAAGTTTATATGTATAATATATGCATAACATAGTAGAAAAACACTGATAATTTAGAGGTTTCTAATGTGATGTCGTAAATAAACACATTTTTTTGCTCTTTCATTGCAAACGCTGGCTGAACCCAACGAGATAGATCAAAATAATGTAGTACAGTATTGTTCACCTTAAAATGGTCTACAAAAAAGTTCGCGATGGTATATGTCTATCTCTTAGTGGTAACACACAATAACCGTTATTTTATCCTTTGCTTTTTACAAGAAATAATGCCTTATTTACGAATCGATTTTAAGCAATACAGAATTAATCCTTATCCAATTAAGTACCTTAAATACATTGCGCATTTAATATAGATCAATATGGCCCTTCACAGCATGTAATTTAAATGAATAGTTTAGAAGATATTATACATTTAAAATGCAGGGACATAACGGCTGTGGCGGTACCGGCCGCGGAGCCGGCGGCGTGTGCCTATAACTGGGGAAGGACTGGATAGGACAAAGCGCAAAGACCTTCTGTAGTACATTTACTATCAGCATTGCACCCGTGCGAAGCCGGAGCGGGTCGCTAGTATATATATATATATATATATATATCTAAAACTAACTCACTTTTGCCGACTTTAAGGCGAGCTCGGTGTTCGAATGGTTAGCAATGGGCACTTTAAGGCGGGGTGGTACCAGTGGTAGGTACTGCAAAATCCACAATTTAGAATTCATCTTTGAAGTAATAAATAGAGAATTAAAATCTAGGAAAATTATATTGATATTGTTGAGGATATATACTAGGGAATATATCCGATGGAAACATGATTTGATGAAGTTGACTCGATAAAATAAATTCACAAAGTTACCTCTTTTCGTGACAATTTATCTTCTATTTTCGGTTTTATTCTTAAAATAATTAATTTGACATTATAAGTCATGTACAAAAAAAGGTCCTAAATAACTGGAGGTATTATACCCGATAGATTATTTTATTATATCTTTAAAAATTTTAATCGATTATTCAATAGATTTTCAGCTCAGCGGAATTGTCATATTGTTTCTAGCGCTGGCTCACCTCGCCTTAACTAAAACATTTTATACCACGAACAGTGAAACTGTGGAATCAACTTCCCTCAGCAGTATTTCCGACCAACTATGACATATATAAATATAAGTACTACTTAGTACTTATATCTCCATGCAACGACATGGGTGCCTTCAAGAACAGAGTGTTAATTTCCCTTAAAAGGCTGGCAACGGATCGGCGACCCCTTGGTGTCGCTGATCGTCATGGGCGGTGGTGATTGATTTCCATCAGGTGACCCACATGCTCGTTTGCCCCCACTCATATAAAAAAAAAAACCGGACAAGTGCGAGTCGGACTCGCCCACCGAGGGTTCCGTAGGTACGTAGTATCATTATTAAATTTGATATTTTTCATTATAATTAAGAAATAATGCGTCAAAAAAAATAAATAAAATATATTTTGCAATGTGTCCATCAAGCCCTTTCATATGATACCCGATTTGAACTAGTAGTTTCAATTTGAAATTTCGACACCATATAAAAAATATAGACCCCCTATTTTTTAAGATCTATTTACAAATGTATAATTTTGAGATTTATTCCTGTACTTGTAGTCTATAACGATGTTACTTGCCAAATTTCATAGTTCTAGGTCAACGGGAAGTACCCCATAGGTTTTGATTCCCTTGAGTGTGTCGAAATATGCGTTTTTTGCTGAATAAACGGCCGTAACTTTTTTCTACGTAAACTTAGCAGTTTGATTTTTTTTTTAACTTCATGGGACCGTAGACCTGAGTATACAGTTCAAATTTCAGCTTGATACTTCCACGCATTCTCGACATAAAAATTCTTGACAGACAGACAGACAGACAGACAGACAGACAGACAGACAGACAGACAGACAGACAGACGGACAACAAAGTGATCTTATAAGGGTTCCGTTTTTCCTTTTGAGGTTCGGAACCCTAAAAAGAGGTAGCGGGTTTGGCACACGACAAATAATTTATTGTGCATGTTTACCACCCAGACCAAGGGGTTTTCTATGTATTATATGTATATATTAATGTATTTAAGTATTATATCAGTTATCTAGTGCCCATAACACAAGCTTTGCTTAGTTTGGGACTAGATGGCCGTGTGTAATTCGTCCAGGAATATTTACTTATTTATTTATTAAAAGACTTAACCGCTACAGCAAATAGTTATTACAACAGAAACTTTTTTCGATTAGGAAGTCTTTTAATTACAAATGTTATAGGTAATTTAATATAATTACCTAAAATATTAGGTAGGTAATTTATAATTATTATTATGGGGTGTAAGGGGTTCATGAAGATCTTTGAAGAAAAGCCAACTCTGCACGCGCCGCACCCTGCTGACTGACAAACGAAGCTCTGGCGAAAAGAGAGGTAGGGAGCGTAATTGTAAGCTACCCGACTGGGGAATGTACCCCCAACTCACAGAATCACACAGAATAACGTAGCCAAATAACAATTCCCTTCAGGGTTGTTGTGTTCCTGCGGGTGAGTGAGGTAGCCAGAAAGAAAGGAAGGAGATGCTGCGTTGGCAGCGGAAGTCGCGGCACGCAAGCGATATGTAATGTTGCGAGAGTTAATATGGCTACGGTAACCGCTTCACATAAGGCGGGCCGTGTGCTTGTTTGCCACCCGACGTATTATATAAAAAAAAATACAAAAATATGTAATCAACAAACCGCACTGATGGCTAATCATGGCTTCGTATGCTCTGTCTTCAAGTATGGGCTCATTGTGTGGGGCAACTCAGCTGACATCAATGTCTTATACAGAAAAAGTGTATAAGAGCAATAGTGCCAACCGCTGTTTAAAAAGTGAACACTAATATTTTTTTGTTAAGAACTTAAATTTATAAAAAAAAAATGATATATTAAACTTTCTAACGAGATATCTCAATTGCCTGGCCAGTCCCTCCTATAGTATCATTTTTTTTTTTAAACGGGAAGAGGGCCTTAAACGGGAAGAGAGCCTTAAACGGGAAGAGGGCCTTAAACGGGAAGAGGGCCTTAAACGGGAAGAGGGCCTTAAACGGAAAGAGGGCCTTAAACGGGAAGAGGGCCTTAAACGGGAAGAGGGCCTTAAACGGGAAGAGGGCATTAAACGCGAAGAGGGCCTTAAACGGGAAGAGGGCCTTAAACAGGAAGAGGGCCTTAAACGGGAAGAGGACCTTAAACGGGAAGAGGGCCTTAAATGGGAAGAGGGCCAACCACACATTCCCACCACTCCACTGTCTCTGTGTACCCAGGTTTAACAGCAGCAACCTCCATAAAAAGCAATGAAGAGTGAAGTCCATTGCAGTCCCGGGGGTAAAACTACGGCTGCCTTGGAACTCACAATGAATATAATCCGAAGAAATTAGTACGAGTAGGAAGCTTTTGATTTTGGCGAGCTCGGTGGCGTAGCAGTCAATGACGCGGCTTCGACACCAACGCTCGTCTTGAACATGTCTGTTTGTCTTAGTCTGGGTGTTTTCTATGTATCATGAGTATGTATTTACAAAAAAAAAAAAATGTATTTACATATGTTTATCAGTTGTCTAGTACCCATAACACAAGCTTCGCTTACTTTGGGGCTAGATAGCGCTGTGTAATTTGTCTGACAATATTTATTTATTATTTATATTTATTTATTTTAGAATTTGTCTTTCTTTCTTAGCAATGTCAGAGACAGCAATATGGTAAACAGGGCATTAAAAGCTTATAGTAACGGCTAGTGCAGCTCAACTGCCATGCACCACGGATTTTAAGTATCTAACACTATTGGGGACCCAGAACATAATACTTGTTTTGCCAAAAGATGTTTCAACATGTCCATTTTGTTGTATAACTTGTAACCTGAAGCTATTAAAGACTTGCCTATGGAAACTTTAAATCGCATTTGATCCATTTGCGTTATGACAACTGTGTGTACAATATGGATGAATTTAAAAGAATGAAGTATTAGTTAAACACATCAGCCGATGGGGTCGAAAGGTTCTCGAGTGGAGACCACGTACCGGCAAGCGCAGCGTAGGACGTCCACCCACAAGGTGGACAGACGACCTCATTAAGACCGTAGGATCGCGCTGGATGCAAGCCGCTTCCAACCGGTCTTATTGGAGATCTAGAGGGGAGGCCTATGTCCAGCAGTGGACTTGCAATGGCTGAGATGATGATGATGATGATGATATCGGCTTTACTACTTAGTAACTTAAACATATGACATAAATATCAATTAACATTGTTTTTTTCTACCTCTTTGTAAATATTTTATTTGTAAATATACTGCTTGATTAGTTTTATCTTAATATTAATTAATTAATTTTAAATTGTAGACAACATGCAAATAAAATATATTTTAATTTATTTATAAAAAAATAGTTTTAAAGAAATAAAGTTAACATTTATATAGGTATATCTAATCTAATATATATAAAAATCTCGAGATGAGACAAACTTCTTAGCTTCTATGGATTCACCGTGCGGGTGCCGGGTCCATCGTGTGGCAGAGAGAGGAACCCCAAGCAGATCCCGAGACTTGTGACACGGGGGTAGGTTTAATGGGGTTTCACAATCATAATTACCATGCTCCTCCGAAACGGCTTGACAGATTTTTATGTAATTTTATATACATACATATTCAGTAGGTCTGAGAAGGTCAGCTACTAGGTATATATACTAGTTGACGCATCAAACATTGTTTCACCATATAAATTTAGGGGTTGATGGTAAAAAGGTAAACATTTGAAGTTATATGTATTTTTCAATGCTAAATCATAACAAAATAAAAAAATAAAAATTATCAATAAAATAAAATGAAATATTTAGAGGTGGGACCACCCTTATCATTTCGGAGTATGAAAAATTGATGTTAACCGATTCTCAGACCTACCCGATATGCACACAAGATTTCATAAAAATCGGTCCAGCCGTTTCGGAGGAGTTCAAACACCGCGACAGAAGATTTTTTTAAATTAGAGAAGTTAATTATAATAATTACTATATTAATATATAATTACATATAAATGTTAAATATGTATAATTACGTAAATGTTAATCTATTAATTGAATTTGCAATTATTGTTACTTATTACCTCTAGAAATATTTGAATTAACACTGACATTACGAGATTTTTTTAAAATTTAGAATAAATATGTAACACGTTTGTACTATTGTTATTTATCACAACTTATTATGTACCGAATTTGCTAGCAAATAAGTTATTTGTATTTTAACGATTAAACATGACCGTACAATAATTATTTACATCAGTTTATCCACTACAGCACTATTGTTTTCATCTCAAAAGTACAAGTTCTTAACACCTACTTTAAGATTCATATAAATAATTGAAATTAAACAAAGCCACTTACCGATTATTCAACAAAACATAAAATAATTTTACGTAGATAATTTAACAAAACGAACGCGACATAACTTCATAGAACAACAAACATCGACTGACTGACTGACTGAGCGAAGCGAAGCGACTGCTTTTTTTTGTGTTGTGATTGTAATTTATGACAGCCGGCCAGGCACTCACTGACATTGGCAACTAGTGTGGTACAAGCGTCACATAACTAGTTTAAACAATCGACAGTCGATGATGTTTATCGACTTCTAGACTATCTAATTAGTATTTAAATAGTTGATTACGCCTAACTTGCCGGAATATTATAAACATTTTAAAAATGGAAAAATTCACCGCCCCGCCTAGGTGTGATTTGAACCCACGACCTCTCGACGACCGGTCAAGTGCTCTTTCAACTTCTAGACTATCTTACGTACAAAACAATTTTCTTTGTCTACTGTTACAATCTTCTATTACAAGTCGCATTGCAATTTTCTCTATGGCAGGTAAATAAATTTAGTCACTATCCAGAAGCTGTGTTTGACTCGAGCAACACCAGAAGTACCCAACAAGCAGTTCGAAGAGCCGGAGGTGGCTATACCTGTCCAGTACCACTCTGGACGGAAGACTCTCATGAGTTTCAACATCCTCTCGCTGTGGCCAAGACACCCTTAGCCGTCAGTACGATCGGTCTTGTGAGTCTGCTCGACCGGCAGTGAGAAAACCATTTCCTGTGTACATTGCACGACGTACACACACCCTATTCCTACCCAAGTTCCGTCTGTTACTATAGGTCTCTAGTAACAGATATCCTGTACATATTTATATACGTATTGATATACAACGTTATATTCTAACGTTATATTCTAACGTTGCATACTACCGGATTCGTCGTCACATATATGATTAGGAGGTGGTAGGGAAAATATGGGAAGTCGGGAGAGTTAGGAGGTAGATAGGAATACGTAGGCTGCGGTTGTATGGTGGGTACACACAGCGTTACACCTTGACGTATGTACATACTACTTACACTTGCCATCTCATGTATGGTTAGGATAGGGTGGTAGGGACGTTAAGGCATAGTAGGGAAGAGTTAGGAGTACAGTAGGCTACATTTGTGTGTGTGTACACACACACACACAAATAGAGGTGTGGACAAAGAGGTAGGAAGTGCAGCTAGGTAGGCTAGCTGTTCTATTCTGTACAGTTGGTGGTTGCATCCATGTATGTTGGCCGCTGACTGTACAGAGGGTAAAGGTAACTGAGGTACAAAAAAGTGTCTGGTGGCAAACAGTTGGCTCCACGGGAAACAAGAAGATGAATTTTAAAAGTCATAACAATAAGATGGTGAAATAAACAATCATTTTTTTTATCTCAAATAAATTTTACAAGTTATGTTCACTAAATAATTTTGGCCTACGTAAACAGTAGAGAATTTAATGCTGCAGATTTAAAAAATTTAAATTCAGCACACTTCACTTCGTTTACAGCTGTTATTCACTACGCTAGTGCTGTGCTATATCGGTGAGTTTCTGCATTGTAATTTGTTGTTCACCACGAGACACTTTTTCAACCTGCTTCCCATGTAAAACAGATCTGCTTACCTCTACCCTCAATAATTTTCCATCCACCTGACGTTTTTAACCGCATCCTAATCTAATTTCGATTCACGAGATGATGCTCTGCTACGGTTTACATGGAGTGAGATGGCGATGTCTACAATCGAGC
This sequence comes from Hypsopygia costalis, assembly GCA_937001555.2. NCBI lineage: Eukaryota > Metazoa > Arthropoda > Insecta > Lepidoptera > Pyralidae > Hypsopygia > Hypsopygia costalis. The sequence continues at coordinate 10,469,253 of OW443355.2, forward strand.
AATACTCTTTCCAAAAATATGAAAGATTTATAGATGTAATAAGACAATATCTATTTAAATCTATTCTATATAATTTGTATATTTTAATCTGACAAATGACATCCTATATATAATTTTAATACAAACTACTTACCAATAATTAAAAATATACAATTAAATTAAAAACTAAATATGGCTAACTATATATACAAATAAAACGGAAATATATATAGCATAAATTTAAATATAACTTCTATATAATATATAATAAAATCTTAAACAAGTTTCGGTACAAAAAATATTTTAAAAAAAATACAATTAATACTACCTACACTAATTTCCAAATTTAACTTTGATTTGGTAGCAACAAGGGAGAATTACCAAGCGTTCAGACGATTTAGCAATTCATGTTATAGGAATCGATGTTTTAGGTAGTATTAGATACTTAAAATACCATACGCGGTGGATTTGACATCTCTTCAGACTTTTAATGCCTTATCTTATCATATTGCTGTCTCTCACATTGCTAAGAGGGGAAGTCAAATTCCAAAAGCTTCTTACTCCTACTAATTCCTTCTGATTAAATTCGTTGCGAGTCCCAAGGCAGCCGTAGTTTTACCCCCAGGACCGGGACTGCAATGGACTTCACTGTTCATTGGCTTTTTTTCGCGCCGGTGATAATCCTGGCCACCGGAGACACAGTGGTGGGAATGTGTGGTGGCCCCCCGTCCCGTTAATAAAATATATAACTATATTCCAAGTAGTTCTCGGCGCAAACGCGATAACTATCCTCATTATTATATAGAATATATTATTATTTATTTTTATAATTACAATACATTATACGCAATTAATACATTTTTTTATACCACTAAAGTGGCACACAAGCATACGGCCCGCCTGATGGAAAGCAGTTACCGTAGCCAATGAACGCCTGTAACACCAGTGGCATCACACGCGCGTTGCCGACCCTGTAAAAACCTCTTCACGCCCTTTTTGAAGAACCCCATGCTGTAGTCTCCTGAGAAAACCTCCACAGGCAGTTCATTCCACAGCTTGACCGTACGCGGGAGAAAACCTCTGGAACGGCACGTTTTATTATGCTTCAAAATTGTAATAAAACTAATGCGGGACTTCAATTCTATTGACATATTCTCCATAACTAAATCTGTTTATTAAAAGAAGGGAATCGACGTTATCAACTTCCTCTAAATTGTAAAAAACACTGTTTGCAATTTATTTTCAATTTAATATTTATTGCACATAATGTAGGATGTTTTGTAAGATAGCATAGGATAGAAATATTTTAATATATAAATAAGAGTAATATGATATGTATGTAATTATTAATAAATAGTATTATTAATTGGAGAGAGCGGAACGCTTATTATACACGCCGAAAAGTCACTCTTGGAAATGAATATGCTCCAAAACCACTGAACCGATTTTGATGAAACTTGTCACAATTAAAGACCTCGACATGCTTGAGGTTTGTGTCGAAAAAAACATTGAGATCTATTATGTCCTTGACGAATGATCATCAAATACATTTTCCATTGAAATCAATGGAAAACATACACTCAGCGAATCTACTCGCTCCATTCAACCTCGTTTCGGCCCTGTGGGCTAGAATCTAGCCTAGTATTTTTAACCGACTCCAAAAAAAGGAGGAGGTTCTCAATTCGGCTGTATTTTTTTTAATGTTTGTTACTTAATTACTCCGTGATTTATAAACCGATTTGAAAAAAACTTTTTTTATTTGAAAGAGTATACTTCCAGATTGGTCCCATATTTTTTCATCATCATCAGCCTGTATCTACATACATAAATGTATAGTATGTTTGAGTCGGTTTTTTTTTGTTAAAATTATATTATAAGAACACAATGTAAGTAACATTCCATTGTACGTGCTTTTGTAAAATAAATGCAATTAGACAAAATATTACCTATGCACTTTGATTGAAACTCATAGCTATTGTGACTTACTTACTCTGAGAATGAATCATAGATGTAACTAAATATCTAGATAGATATAATACCTATGCTTTATTTGCGATTTATATCACAAAGAAAACAATTAAAATGATTAATTTGTTACAAACATGTAAAACATGTAAATGAATGAATGGCCGTGTGATTTCCGGCAGACTAAAATAAATAAATAAATATTGTCAGACAAATTACACAGCGCGAAAGTAAGCGAAGCTTGTGTTATGGGTACTAGACAACTGATAAACATACGTAAATACATTTTTTTTTGTAAATATATACTTATGATACATAGAAAACACCCAGATTAAGACAAACAGACATGTTCATGCACACAAATGTTTGTCCTATGTGGGAAGCGAAACCACGAGCGTTGGTGTCGAAGCCGCGTCATTGACCGCTACGCCACCGAGCTCGTGTATATCCTTTTAATATATAATATAATAGAATCACTCCATTTCTTCCCGTGGATGTCGTACAAGGCGACTAAGGGAAATACATTATCAAATATCGATCAGGCCTCCCCAACCCGTTTGGCCAGCGTGGGGAGTGTAGGCCAAATCCTTCTTCCGTCTAGGACGGACGAGAGAGGGTCGTGCACCTGTAGTGGAGACTAAAATGGACCTGATGATGATGATGATGTAAATGAAACAAGGTGGCCTTGTTGCTAAAAGAAATCTTTTCAAGACAACCTTTAAGTAACGGATATGTGTATGAACTTAGGCAGGTTTCGCAAGATAAGGAATGGAGACATACAAATTTTTAACTAATGGATTTGCAGACTTTCAATACAACTTATTATTATTATTTTTTATACTACGTCGGGTGGCAGACAAGCATACGGCCCGCCTGATGTGAAGCGGTTACCGTAACCGTATTAACGCTCGCAACATAATATATCACTTGCGCGCCGCTGCCAACGCAGCATCTCCTTCTTTTCTGGTGACCTCACTCACGCGCAGGAACAAAACAATTCTCAAGGGAATTGTTATTTGGCTGCAGTATTCTGTGAGGTGGAGGTTCAATCCCCAGTCGAATAGCTTACAATTACGCTCCCTACCTCTCTTTTCGCCAGAGCTTCGTTTATCAGGCAGCAGGGTGCACGACGTGCAGGTGAAGTTGGCTTTGGTTCAAAGATGTTGATATGAACCACTTACACCCCAGATATGTGTATGAACATAGGCAGGATTCGCAAGATAAGGTGACAAACAAATTTTTAACTAATGGATTTGCAGACTTTCAATACAACTTTAATTTTAATTTCTAGTCACATATAGTTGGGGTGTAAGTGATTCATCAATCTCTTTGAACCACCAACCTTTCCTGCTTGTGATGTACCCGGCTGACTGGCACACGAGGCTCGGGTGAAAAGAGTCGTAATGAGTGAGCTCACCGGAAGTAAGAAGGGAAGGAGTATAGGCTGGAAACGGATCGGCGACCCCTTGGTGTCGCTGATTTCAATGGGAGGTGGCGATTGCGTTTCATCAGGTGATGCTCGTTTGCCGCCTCTCGTATAAAATTAAAACTATGAAGGTGGCCATTTCGGGAAGTGGGCGTTTTGGGGAAACTAAGTGGTCATAACAAGTAGGTATTGCGTATTTTGTAAGCTACTCGTTTGGGGAATGTACCTCCACCTCATAGAATACCGCAGCCACATAACAGTTCCCCTTGAGGGTTGTTGTGTTCTTGCGAGTGAGTTATGACATCAGGAAGGCGAGTTGCTGCGGTGGCAGCGGAGCGGATATTTCATATTGCGAGCATTTATATGGCTGCAGGGACCGCTTCACATGCGTGCCGTGTGCTTGTTTGCCACCCGACGGAGTTGGGAAGAAATTGGGTTATTAAGAATGACAATGAAAATAAACACCACATTTAGAATATATTACATTTATTTTTACAATTACAATACATTATACATAATTAATACATTTTTTATACCACTAAAGTGGCAAACAAACGTACAGCCCGCCTGATGGAAAGCAGTTACCGTAGCTTATGAACGCCTCTAACACCAGGGGCATCACACGCACTTTGCTGACCCTGTAAAAACCTTTTTACGCCCTTTTTGAAGAAACCAATGCTGTAGTCTCCTGAGAAAACCTCGACAGGCAGTTCATTCCACAGCTTGACAGTACACGGGAGAAAACTTCTCTGGAACCGCACAGTACGCGACCACTTAGGCTCCAATGTGTGAGGGTGAATTCCCTGTCGATGGCGAGCGGTGCGACTGTAGAAGGAGGCCGTGGGCATCATGTCAAACAACTCCTCTGAACACACCCCATTGTACAATCGGTAGAACACACAAAGGGACGCAAAATATACCAAACATATTTATTTATATACCTACCTAATAAAACCAAATTTACAATGTAGGTATGTAATGAACTGTGGAATGTAGGATAACAAAATAACTGTGTACTGTGCACATACGTAATTAATTACCTCTCTATATAAATAATACATAAATCATTTTTTGTACTATATCGGGTGGCAGACAAGCATACGGCCCGCCTGATGTGAAGCGGTTACCGTAAACATATAACGCTCGCAACGTAAAATATCTCCTTCCCTTTTGGTGACCTCACTCACTCGCAGGAACACAACAACCCTCAAGAGAATTGTTATTTGGCTGCAGTATTCTGTGAGGTGGAGGTTCATTCCCCAGTCGAGTAGCTTACAATTACGCTCCCTACCTCTCTTTTCGCCAGAGCTTCGTTTATCAGTCAGCAGGGTGCACCACGTGCAGGTGAAGTTGGCTTTGGTTCAAAGATGTTGTTGAGCAAGCTTCTACTGACGGTAGCGGGTAGGCGCCGACCGGCAGTAATTTGCATGAACTAAATGCTTTTATATTTTAATAGTTTACATGGACTAATTGGTGGCGGAAGCACGCAAAGTAGGTAGTGTGATGACTCAATCAACTATTCTCATTACTATGTCAATGACTAATAACTACTTACTTAAGAACATAAATTAGTGCAATTAGACAAATTATTATGTACTTTGAAACTAATAACGCTTGTGATATCTATTGACTATGAGAATGAATCATTCATCATCATCATCATCAGATCATTTTAGTCTCCACTACAGGAGCACGACCCTCTCTCGTCCGTCACAGACAGAAGGAGGATTTGGCCTACACTCCCCACGCTGCCAGACGGGTTGGGGAGGCCTGATCGATGTTTTGTAATGTTATTCCCTTAGTCGCCTTGTACGAGATCCACGGGAAGAGACGGAGTGATTCTATTCTATTCTACCGGAAACCATACGGCCATGAATCATTCAATAATATATAATACACTAGCTGACTTGCGCAACTTCGTCTGCGTGTGACAGAGCGTTGAGACTGAAGCGTGAGGTTACCATTTGAAAGGTTATAGTGAGCCAATCTTAAAAGATAGACATATGCTATCACGGACTTTATATTAGAACTTTTTAAGATTAATAATTCCGTCGTATATAATTGTTGCGTAACTTGAACCGTTTACGCAGCGTACGCAACGGAAGCTCTCAAAAGGAATATTTATCCGCATTTTTGCAACATTTTTCAATTTCATTGGTCCGCTCCTATTGGTGGTAGCGTGATGTTATATAGCTAATAGCCTTCCTCGAAAAATAGGCTACTTAACACTAAAATATTTTTTCAATTCGAATGAGTAGTTCCTGAGAATCGCACGTTCAAACAAACAAACTCTTTAGCTTTATAATATTAGTATAGATATAATATGATGGCCCGGTGTTCGAATGGTTAACAATAGCCACTTTGACTCCGAGGTCGCGTGTTCGATCCCCGCGCAAGACAAATATTTATATTGACGAGCTCGGTGGCGTAGCGGCCAATGACGCGCTTCGACACCAACGCTCGTGGGTTCGATTCCCACATAGGACAAACATTTGTGTGCATGAACATGTCTGTTTGTCTTAGTCTGGGTGTTTTCTATGTATCATAAGTATGTATTTACAAAAAAAAATGTATTTAAGTACGTATGTTTATCAGTTGTCTAGTACCCATAACACAAGCTTCGCTTACTTTGGGGCTAGATGGCGCTGTGTAATTTGTCTGACAATATTTATTTATTTGTGTGCACGAACATGTCTGTTTGTCTTCGTTTGGGTGGTTTCATGTAGGTATAATACATGAAATCGTAAAATGTATGTATTTACAAAAAAAATGTATTTAAGTATAATATCAGTCATCTAGTACAAGTTTTACTTAGTTTGGGGGTACATGGATGTATGTAATTTGTCCAGAAATATTTATTTATTTATTGAAACGAAAGCCAACCTCACCTGCACGCGGTACACCCTGCCGAATAGAGAAAGAGGCTCTGGCCAAACATCCCCCTTACCACCATCTCTTATTGCGATTCAATAATTGAATAGATTGCGTATTCATTGGTATTGATAAGCATTCTATTCAGTTATTGAATCGCAATAAGAGTTGGTGGTAAGGGGGCAGAGGTACGGTACAGTGTATTTGTAAGGTACCCGTCTGGAAAAGTAACTCCACCTCACAAAATACCACAGCCAAATAGTTGTAATGATGCTAAAGAAATCTAATGTACCCACCACAACTGCAAGAAATAAATATTATTATTATGTATCTCTTTTTAATCACGGGTCAAGCCCGGTCATTTGATAGGCGTGCGTGGGGATATGGATCCAACGCGTAGAGGCCCCTTTGAGAAGTTTGATGTAATGTTGTACGCCCGCCGTGACCCGCTCCAGGATATGTCAATGGAACGACATACCCATGAGCAGGTCTCGGCAGGCGTTGAGACTATTGCGAAGTGTGATGGAAAATAAATGGGCTATGGAGATGAGGTTTGGGTGAACTTAATACCGGGCTATTACAGAAGAGGGACGGACGCCTGCCATAACTGCTTTTATTGATTATTATTATTAAATAACAATTTCCTTGTTTTCATAAATGGTTATATGAAAAAAAAACCAGTATGTTTGTATGTCTAGACCATAAAAGTGTTTTTTTATACTACGACGGGTGGCAGACAAGCATACGGTCCGCCGGATGTGAAGCAGTCACCGTAGCCATTATACCCAAGTAACACAATTGGCATTTGAACTAACCAGTCTTGAACTTATGTAGAACTCAAGGTCTATATAAGCTCTTATAAAAGTTCACCAAACAGCCTGACGCTCTATATAAGCATATGAAAGCCATTATAATACTTTAGATTGTATAGCGGTTGGCTAAAGGTATCACAAAATGATTTTATTGCCTTCAGTTTTAGTGCAGCATACCGCAATGCCGATGTACAGCTTTTAGCTAATTTTATTGCCTTTGGATCTACAATAGCATTTTTAAATGCCTAACGCTGCTTAATAGCATAAACTTGAACCATTATAATGCATCGTAAGTCCGCTATACAGCTTATAGCTGTTTTCAGTACTTTTGGTTACATAATTGCATTTTTAGGTAGTAAGTAAATGCCTATTGCTGCTTAATAGCATAAACCTGAACCATTATAATGCTAAAATTCTGCTGTACAGCTTTTAGCTGTTTTCAGTACCTTTGGTTTTATGATAGCATTTTTAAATGGTAAGTAAAAGCCTAGAGCTGCTGAACAGCGTAAACTTATATCATTGTAGTGCTTGCATTTTGAAAGATCAATTGAGTTCTGTTGTACACCTAGGAGTTCTTTAATAGAATACATGTGAGTTATAGTAATGCTTAAAGCTGTACATACATCCTCTTAGTAGTAATTAATCCGTTTAGAAGACCTTTTTATCAACTCTTGGCGAACAGACTTAAGCTGTACAAAAATCTGGTTAAATAAAAGAAAATGGGTTTTGTCGTTCAAGGATCACTAAAATTGCATTTTGTAACGGAACTAAATCAGTTCACATGAAGTCTACTGGTATTTAAGTGAACACATATAAAACCACTTTGCAGACGATGAAACTACGGTGGTTTATCAAAAGTCTTCTCTCTGGCCTCTGGCTTAATAAATATGTACATGTGAGTATTTATACAGCTGATGGTATTAATAAGCCCTTTTTATGGTTCACCAAGCTGTTTAGAACGACACCATTTTGTAAATATTCCATAACCAAAAAAATATTATTATTTCGACTTATGTAAGAAACTAATAGACCTATAATAAAGTGATAGCTCAAGTTAATTCATAACTATTAAGTTAATCGAGCAAAAATTTCGTTCTACACAAAAATATGCAATTGTTTTTTTATTACACCCATATCTTTTTATAACATTTTTAACAAAGGCTCTATAAACTGAAGGCGCGTGAAAATTTTCAATGAAACCTATATAGACATTGACAGTAAACTACATGTCGCAGTAATATTTGAAGGCAAGTAATAGAACAAGAGTAAAAAAGTTACCCAGAATATAATGTCAAACAACAAACTTATTCAATTTCGTCACCATCAGTCATATCGCTAGATGATAATTAAATTACAACGTTTATTCTATTAAAGCATTTGTACCGCGGCATTAAGGATGTTTTTTCAAAAATATAGGACTTATTTGAGTTCTATATGTGAACACTTGAAAGACTCCAATAATTCTTTTGCTTAAATTGTAATGCTAGTTTAATGCTTCTGTAATGCGATTAGCAACTTCAATAACATTAATAGTGCTAGTATAATGCTTCTGTAATGCGGTTACAACTTTTTTTGACCATAGTAATGTTGGTATAATGCTTCTGTCATGCGAATAAAAAACCAATTAAGAACCTAAAGCTGTTTAATTTGTGCCCAAATTAGCATTATATTAGCATTATAAACGTATATAAAACTAATATAGAACTTGGGTTTTAATGCTAAAACGATACATTAAAACCATAAGTCGGCCATTATACGGCTACACTGTGTTACTTGGGTATTAACGCTCGCAACATAAAATATCGCTCGCACGCCGCCACCCCCGCCGCCAACGCAGCATCTCCTTTCTTTCTGGTGACCTCACTCACTCGCAGGAATACAACAACCAACAAGAGAGTTGTTATTTGTCTGCGGTATTCTGTGAGGTGGAGGTACATTCCCCAGTCGGGTAGCTTACAATTACGCTCCCTACCTCTCAGCTTCGTTTGTGTACCACGTGCAGGTGAAGTTGGCTTTGGTTCAAAGATGTTGATGAACCACTTACACCCCGAAAAAAAAGTTAATGGACAAAAATGACATTTGGAATTGAAAGCTACTCTATAGGTGCAAGGGCGGATCCACCGTTGGAAAAAAGGAAATAGTCGAATTCATAAGCCCTACATATTATGTCATAATTGTCTGGCCACAACCTTTCTGAGGGCTGGATCCTGTGAACACCAGCAGAAAAAATAACGAAGGTAAATTAAATAATATCATAAAAATAAATAAAAGTACCTTCCCAGTAAGTTATTTACCTGAGGAAAAGAGACACGGAATATTGTAAAAGGAGCGTGCGAGAAAGAAACAGTACTTATTAATGGTGAGTTTTTTTAACTACATCGGCTTTAACAAAACCCATGGTGTATTATGTATTGTACAACTCCAGGTACAATACAATACAGGTACATACAATATGGGATGTACATGTTCAGGCTTGTGATATCATAAATTCACCGATAAGGATCATTCCTTCGCGTACTAAAAAGTTTGGCAACTCCTATCTATGTCGCACCATTAAAAAGTGGAACGCGTTGCCGGCATATGTATTTCCCCAATCATACAATATGGGATCCTTCAAGCGAAGCGTGAAGAAGCATCTTTTAGGCCAGCATGGCAGCGTCAACTGACAAGACAACAAGGTCTCTTGTCCGTTGCCGATGCGATTGGGACTCCTCTTTTTACTTATCATCAGGAGAAGGGGAACCTATATGCTGGGTATTTTTTTTTTGTGACAGTTACAGAAAACTAAAGTATTCAACCAGTGCGTCCTCCCTGCAATGACCTATAGTGCATAGACTTGGACATAGACCATCGGACTGGTCCACAGGCTAAAGGTCGCGCAGCGATGGAGAGGGCTATGCTCGGGGTTTCTCTGAGGGATCGAATCCGGAACGAAGAATTTCGACGGAGAATCAATGTTGTCGACATAGCCTTCAGAGTTTGCAAGCTGAAGTGGCAGTGGGCGGGTCACGTCTGCCGAGTAAGTGATGGTAGATGGGGGAGGAAGGTATTATAGTGAATGCCGCGCGTAGAACGACGAAACGTTGGACGCCCTCCTTCTAGATGGTCCGATGATCTTAAGGAAGGAAGATCACTTATAACCTGGCGCTGAAGAAGGGAGGATAATGTATTTTGAGCGTACGTAAGTAAGTATAATTTTTTACAGCTCCTCTCTATGAGTCACTTACCGCAATCAATTACAATCAATTACCGCTGGCTCTTTACATAAATCCATAATTGCTTTTCATTAGGTGGGCCGTATGCTTGTTGGGGACCTTAATAGTATTATATATTACTAGAGTCTAGACTAGTAGTTAAACTGTTTGAGTGATATATTTGCATTCTTTATAGTACATAATTATATAGATATTAAGGGAGGTAGGGAGCGTAATTATGAGCTGCCCGAATGGGGAATGTTGTACCTCCACCTCACAGAATACCGCAGCCAAATAACAATTCCCTTGAGGGTTGTTGTGTTCCTGCGAATGAGTGAGGTTACCAGAAAGAAAGGAGATGCTGCGTTAGCAGCGCGGGTAGCGGCGCGCGAGTGATATTTTATGTTGCGAGCGTTAATATGGCTACGGTAACCGCTTCACATCAAACGGGCCGTGTGCTTGACAGCCACCCGACGTATAAAAAAAGAATAGTTTTATGACTTCATAACTTAAAAATGCCTTACCAGCTAGGCAGCCGGCTATGTCGCAAGCAAACAAGTAGGTACTACAGAAATAATTATTAATTGTAACAAATTAAATAATAAATAATGTCGTTATCAAACTCGAAGTCCATTAAATTTGTCAATAAGATACTTAGTATTATTCTCTAAGTACTATTGTTATTAGTTTACTAATTAGTAATTACCCTGAAATGATAAATTCAATTATCTTGCCATTTGTTAACTTTAGGGTCCCGGTCGGACGGTTTTTGTCAACGCAAGATGGCTGACACTATCTCTATCTCGCTTACACTTATTCATTCCAATATATTGTTTCGTTCCTTTCTTTTCGGGTAAATATGTACCTGGGTTATACCTTCATGTATTTTGAAAGTTATAGTTATTGTTCAGCTGACTTTCAAGCTGTAAACTTGTAAACCGTATTTACTTTAGTTTGAGGGTGAAACTTGAGAAGCCTTAACAAAAAACAAAGTGAAAACCTAATAATACAAATAAAGTGAGCAAGTTATAGTTGAAATTATTACATACGTGTTTAGAATTAGTTTGAAAACTACCTGTTACCTGAAAAAATGTCGAGGAACAATAAGGGTAAATGTAAAGCATGCCCAAAAAAAGAAAAGGTGGTGTTACAAAAGGAAGAATCGTTAAAAAAATTACATTTGGAGATCATTCAACAGCGGCAGTTATTGGATATGACTAGGAGATATAAGCAAGCGTTGATATCAATGGCAATTATGTTATCAAACCAACACAATGCCCTACAATCAGAAAATCAAGGAGTAAGCAACGTGGAGAATGAACAAAATGAAGAATTGAATGAGTAAAGGGCACTTTAACAAAATAACAAATCGTAAGATATTTTTTGAAGACTGAACTGAAGACTGTAAGGTTTATACCTACATTGACGAGAGGCTGTGATTGCTTGTGAAATGTTAATTTAACGTAATAAAATAATGTCGTAAATTATATGAAAAATAAATGATTATGAAAGCAACCGTTTTGATTACTATTTTTATTCCATTGTAATTTTAGACGATATAATAGGGTTATTTCATGAGTTCAATAGTAAATATAACAGGTAGGTAACAATATTAACCTATCTCGTGCCGCTATCCCATGGTGGATTAGATGGATACAGCTGCTCTAGTAGGTACAGCGTTAAATTCGCGGCATGCGAAGTGTTAATATGTAGAAGTACATGTGCAATGCATCCTGCACTGTAGATATATACTTATGTATATATATTACTATTTTTTTTAAAATAATATTGATATTTATTATTTTATGTGTAGGTAATACTAAATTTAATAAAATAGATTAATTTGATTATTCCTAAATTATAATATTTTATAAGAATAATTATATTATTCTATTTTGTAACTTTTTTTTATATATGAGAGGGGGACAAACGAGCATGTGGGTCACCTGATGGAAAGCAATCACCACCAGAGATCCATATGGAGATCAGCAACACCAAGAGGTTGCCGATCCATTGCCAGCCTATACTCCTTCCTTTCTTTCTTTCTGGCGACCTCACTCACTCGCAGGAACACGACGACCCTCAAGGGCATTGTTATTTGGCTGCGGTTGCTTAAAAATACTCTATGCCGAACCTTTGCACCGCGTGCAGGCGAGGTTGGCTTTGATTCATAGATGTTGATGAACCTCCTACACCCCAAAACTTACTTAATCTGTTAGTTAGAAATAGAATGTTATTATTTTAATTAGTGTCATTTTAGATTTTTTAAATTTTAGTTTCAGTACAAAAAGCATTAATCAATCATTTTATTTGCGCAAAATGAAGGTAGGTACATAGTTACATAAAGCGACATCTATTAAATTATATTCCCTTATACAATTTGTCTTCTTTGAGACATGCAAATTATTATATATGTTGTATGTATGTAAAATATTACGTTAGGTAAATATATTTTTATACATGTTTAAAATGCAATAAACATATAAATACAAATAACAAATAAATGTTCCTGGATAAATTACACATCGCCATCTACACTCAAAATAGGCAAAGCTTGTACCACAGTATAAGTAAAAGTACGCTTGTCCTATGGGTACTAAATAACTGATATACTTATGTAGGTACTTAAATATTTTTTTGTAAATATATTGGTACCGTATAAGCCCGTATCTTCGCCTGTGTTACCTATCTTCGCCTAATTTCAATTATGTTGAATTTTCCAAAAGATTTATAGCGCAAATGGTGCATAAAAGTCCTAAATAGTAAGTAATTTTCGTGTATAGCGGCATTTTGTAGAGAAATTGTAGCTAACTTCACTTTACTGGCGACCAATGCATTTCATCCGTGGGATTGTCGTGACGTTTTTTCTTGGCGGTGTTTTAACTTCAGTTTTAAGCAGTGATAAATAACAGGTAATGCTGAACTTTTAATTTTATTGTAATCTATAACTAATTTCCTTTCTTATGACATTATTATTTTATGCCTAAGTTGTGTCTAGATGTCTTAATTGTTTAAAATATTTTTCAGGTGATGGCGGCAGCTATCTTGTTGCCAAACTTCGCCCATCCCTAGGGTTGTCAATTCCTGTTCTAAGTTTTTTTGTGCCTTCTATGTGATCATCTTTGCAAAAAGGTCTAGTAGTATTGAGTTAAATGTAGAATAATCAGTTAACATTAAAGATTAAAAAAAACATTGGCGTATACCTATATTTTTTTATACAATCAAATTTTAAATTCGGAAAGTTGAAATAAAGTATTTTTAAACCTTGATAGAAAAATAAACACTTCTACTTGTGACATAGATATACTAATACTTGTAGATGATTCCCAATTAAATAATAGGTATAATCAATTTATACCATGGAATGCCATATTTATTTTAAACTTTACAGAATTGCGAATATTTCGGAAACTAAAGGTCGATCACTAATTCTGTTTTCTTGGACGCCTGCCTATAACTAAAAGCTAATTAATAATTACCAAAAACAATTTCCTATGTCTGGGGCTGACTTGACATAAATGAGACTGATTTAATGTATAAGATAATTGTTGGTTCAAAAATGTAAGACAAACTTTTTTTACTGTAATTTTTAAAAAAGTAGGTACAAAATTGCAGTCCAAAATATACGATTTTAAATTGAATCATATATTTACTACTACTATTTTGTACCTACTTATTGAAAAATATACCTACCTATTGACTTTTTAAAATAAATAAATACAAAATAAATACAATAAATAGTTTATGTAACCTTATTTAATTTTTACTCACAAAACAGTTATCCTCCTTTATTTTGCAGTTAGGTAAGATCACATGATTTTTGGCAGCCCTATCAACATTTCATCAAACGTATGAAGCTAACTTCAGACAGTTACCTATCTTCGCCTGCCATACATTTTTTAAAGAAAATACGACCATGTTGTGCTATAAGTAAGGTGCTTATTCACCTCTCACATACTACATTATTTAGACTCTTTTAAATCAACAAAATGTTTATTATTGACGTTGCAGCATACCTAGGCAAAGTTAGGGGAAAATATCCATACTTCGCCTACTATATTTGTGACCAAATTGTTGCCACTTAGACAATGAAATTTAGAGCGTCAATAGTCTATTCCACTAGCCACAGATACGAAAAATTGTTTTTTATTCATTGTTACTCAAAATACTTTAAAATCTGAAAAATATTTTTAAAAAAGTGTCAAAACCCAGGCGAAGTTAAGGGTTCCGACGGTACATATAATACGTAGAAAACATCCAGACCAAGACAAACACACATGGTCGTCTACGCACACATATAGCTTGCATCGAAGAGTATAGAAATTAATATTATTGATAGTCGATGGCTTGCATCGATCACGCGACCTCGAAATCAAAGTGGCCATTGTTTGCCACTCGGCCACCCGTCTCATCAATACGAGTAATTAAAAATAAGAGATAGAAATTAAATAATAATCTGAAGTCAGTAAGTAGGTAAGTGCAAATCAAGCTTGATACCCTGCAATTTGTTTTAGTTATTCTCCAGTGCAGTGTTGTTGCCATATTAAATAATTACCCTGCCTGCCTAATGCATGCATTTAGTTTGTTATTGTTAAACTAAAGTATGTACCTACCTAACCTGAGTATTTATTTTCTAACATAATAGGAGTTGCAGCGTGCGAGTAATATTTGATGTTGTAAGCGTTTATATAACTACGGTAACCTCGTCACGTCAGGCGGGCTGTATGCTTTTTTACCAACTGATGTAGCATAAAATAAAAAAGTTACAGTTTTACATTTTAATTAACCACAATGTAATAAGTACTTGTGGATATATATAAAAGAATTTTACGTGAGTAAATTTTTTTACGAAATTGTACTGTGTTAAGAGAGAAAATTGCTAAAAATAAGAATATTTTATTTATTTTTTGTAAGATGCCGTACTACCTAATAATCTTTTACCCATAGTAATGGGTAAAAGATTATTTTCTTACTAAAGTAACTACATAAATTTTAATAAATTAAATCGATCGATTTATTAGAATTTTATCATAAAATGAAATAGGTACACCACTGTCACAATCAAAGTTTCAATCATGTCTAGTGTTGCCAGTTTAGCGACTTTGTCGCTAGAAATGGTGACACTTCTTGCTTAAGTCTTAGCGATTAAAAAAGTTTTAGCGACAAAAATGGTCTAGCGACTTAACTAGCCATTTTTATTACGGACTAAAACAGTTTCACAGTCAATAATGAGTACGGTTTTTTTATATACTTGAAAAAAAAAACACGAAGGATAAAAGTATTACCTGTAGAGTAGGAACTACACCGTTTCTGTTATAATTAAGTTATTAAAGAGTCTATATAAAAAAATGGCGATGAATGCCCAGTCTTAGTGTTCAGTCTCATTCATTAACAAACAAAATTTAATGCACAGTGCAACTGAAAACCTTTTTTGCCGCAGCAGTCGCATGGAAGAACTCCTCATAAAAATGGAAAGTGTAAGCCTAGACTTTGGTTTGAAGATAAACCGCAGCAAAACTAAGCTATTGATTGTAGACAGAGCCCAAAACAACTTGCAGAACATAAACCAAATTGCAAACTGCGATGTCGTACAATCCTACATATATCTTGGGGCTCCTATCTCAAATCAAGGGGGCTGTATAGATGAAGTTAAGCGACATATGGCCATTATTAGGAGTGCGATGGAAAAGCTCAGAAAAATATGGGCCAATAGAAACATCACAAAAGCCACAAAGATTCGGCTCGTCAAATCGTTGGTGTTTCATATTCTTATATGACGCAGAAATATGGACTTTACGACGACGGTTGGAGACAAAGAAAATTGACGCCTTGGAAATGTGGTGTTGTAGGAGGATGCTCCGTTTCGTGAATTTCGCACAAATTCCTCCATCCTTGCTGAACTAGGCATTAAAGAACGTCTAACCTTGGTGCAGAGTCATATTTTGCGGTTCTTTGGACATGTGAGTCACCGCGGAAACGACTCCAAAGAGAGACTAGTTGTACAGGGGAAGGTTGAAGGCACAAGACCACGGGGCAGATCCCCCATGCGTTTGATCAAGTGAAGGCGGCGGTGGGCGCCTCGATACACGAATGTACACGAATGACGACCAACAGGCAGAGGTGGCGAGACCTCGTGAGGCGAGTCCTGTCCCATCATGATAACCACGATCACTCTGCCAAGAGTGAAGCGACAAAGAAGAAAAAGCAACTGAAAAATTTACATTAAAAAAAATAGTACTCTCCACTGTTGCGGAACCACAACGTGTTGAGGGGGGTTTCCTGCAGGGTTGATTCACTATCACCTGTTATCGACCTTTTGGGAACACACTATCTAAAATGTTATAAAAACTTCATCTTCTCATACTATAATATATTTCATCAAAATAAAACTCAAAACGATAAAACCACAATCTACCACATCTTTTTCCTGATACTTCTTGACAACTTCTTTACAACTAAATTTTCTCAAACCCCAAACAAAATACATTCTCATATTTGAATTCATATTCCTACAATCTGTCACTATGTTTTTCAGCCATCAATAAAACCATAAACAATAAAACTAATTCCCCAACATCCCCTCTTAAATTAATATTTACTAACTTATTTAATCCCATACACATATTCCCTACCTAACAAATCTATCTAAATAAATATAACCCCATAAATATTAATTTAAAATAATTCTACCTAAACAACCTTAAAACTAAATTTCCAATTAATCAGCCAAACAACCTTAACCTATCATTACATCTATAACATCACATTAAATCACTTCACTATGTTCATTTTTAAATAAGTGTCACTAACTATATATTCCCTTAGTCTTAAAAACTTTGTTCTGTCAAACAAAGTTTGAATAATTTGAATTTGTTGGACAGTAGAATATCTCCATTTTATTTTCTTGAATTTTTTCTTTAATAAAGTGAAATCTAACGTCTATATGTTTACTTCTTCTATTCAAGATTCCATTTTTAATTAATACAATAGCCGACTGATTATCAACAAATAGTTCCGTTTTTGGTATTTTACCAGTTATTTCATGAATTAATCTTTGAACGTATAATAGATCTTTAATGCATTCGGCAGCTGAGATGTATTCTGCCTCTGTACTGGACAGAGCAGTCACGGACTGTTTACGCGAACACCAATGAATAGGTCCACCACTGTACAGGATGACAAAGCCAGTCGTACTTTTCCTAGTATCAGGATCACCGGCAAAGTCTGCATCACAATACGCTCTCAAAGTTAAATCATTCCCTCTCAAATAAGTAATCCCATTCGAAACAGAGCTTTTTAAATACCTAAACAAATTTTTGATATTTAGAAAATCATTTAAGTTAGGATTCTCTTGAAATCGACTACAATACCCAACATGAAAAGCAAGATCTAAACGAGTTTTATTCACTAAATATAATAAAGAACCTATAAATGTCCTATAACGATGCACATCATCAATACTCCCTTTCCCCTCTTGATGTGTATCGATCAAAATATCCGGATAAACACTTGGTTTCAAATTCTGATAATTATATTTATTTATTAATAATTCTACATATGTCTTTTGATATATTTTTACAAAATTATCTCTAACGTCTATATCAATACCAAGAAACTTTTCAACTTTATCAAACTTTCTCATTTCAAATTCTTTTTCTAATTTTGTTATTATATTATTTAATTCTAAAATATTATTTCCCATTAAAACTCCGTCATCAACATATATTGCTAAATATATTTCTTTCTCTTTACAGAAAAACAAACAAGGATCTAATTTTAATTGTATAAAACCTAACTTTTTTAAATATTCGGTTATCCTCTTGTTCCACATAAGTGGTGCTTGTTTCAGTCCATACAAACTCTTCTTTAATTTACAAATTTTATTCTTACTATTTTCAATATTATAGCCTGTTGGTATTTCCATAAAAATTTCTTCTTCCAAATCTCCATATAAAAATGCTGTCTTCACATCAAATTGCTTCATCTTGTATCCTCTTTGAGCCGCAATTGCCAACAGGAAACGTATACTTGTAGTATTAACCACTGAACTATATGTTTCTTTATAATCAATATTATATTTCTGTAAGAAACCTCTTGCTACTAATATTGCTTTATATTTTCCACCTGGTTTAATTGTAAACATCCATTTACTTGTAATTATTTTTCTATTTTCTGCTTCTGACTTATTTACAATAACCCATGTCTTATTCTTTTCCAAAGAATCTTTTTCTTCATCAATGGCCTTTTGCCATAACAACTTCTCATCACCTTTGATTGCTTCACCATAAGTTAAAAACGAACTTTCTAAATCATAATCTTTCAATCTCTCTGGTAATCTTCTCTCTCTTTTAGGCAAAATTCTTCTAGGAATTTGTTCATTAATTATTTCATTTGCATCTTCAAATAATTCATCATCTTCATCTTCATTTTCTTGAACATTTTCATTTAAAATCTCTGGCTCCACTATTTCATTTACACAAACACCATTATCTTCTTCAATATTATTATTGTTTAAAACCGCATCATTATTCTTCAAACTTTCTTCAGAATAGAATAGAATAGAATCCTTTATTTGCTTAAATGTGGGTATGCAGGTGTACAAATAACATTAGAACTTTGATCCGTCACATTTGCCAGAAATATTTAGGCATGCAAATATACACTAATAATATATTAGATTAACAATATGTCAAATTATGTCAATTTAAATGGAAATAATAATTTATATAATAATACTTCATTATTATTTAAAAATTCTTCATCATTATTAACCGCACTAATTCCATCACTATTTTCTAAATTATAATCATCGACAATATCTATCACTTGTGTATTCCCATCACTATTCGACTCTGCATGACTATATCTATAATTTCCCCTCTCAAAGTGAGAATCACTATCCACCGAACACTCATTAACATTTTCATCACAAAAAATTCTATATAAATCCATCATGTCATAACTCGAATTATATTCTTGTAGAAATTCAGTAACTTTTGTTTTATTATTATCAAATTTCACATCTCTAGAATTTTTAAATTTCTACACATTCTAGTATTTTTAAATTAATTGGATCCCAAATTTTATAACCGTTATTCGTATAACCAATTAATAAACCCTTATTGCACCTTGAATCTAATTTACTAACATTAGGTTTATTATTTTTAAAATAAGCCAAAGAACCGAAAATATTTCAATGTTCTAAATTTGGAATTCTGTTGAACCACATTTCAGCCGGCGTTCTACTATTAATTCTATTCGAGCACCTATTAGTTAAATATGCTGCAGTAAGTACAGCTTCACCCCATAATTGTTTTGGTAAACTCATATCAAATAGTAACGCTCTAGTCTTTTCCATAATTGTTCTATTTAATCGCTCAGATTTCCCATTAAGTTGGGGTGTATATGGTATATTATAATCTATTTGAATTCCCCTTTCTTTAAAAAATTTCTTTAATCTATTACTAGAGTATTCCCCCCCATTATCGCATCTAAAAGTTTTAATTTTAGTATTAAAATGATTTTCTGCCACATTAATATAATTAATTATTTTAAAATATGCTTCATCTTTTCTTTTAATGAGAAAAACTTTCATAAAGTGTGTGTAATCATCTAAAAAAATTGGTTGCCTGTAAAGTCGGTATACGGGCGAAAGTTTTACGTGACAACGACTTTGAGTGGTAAAATGTTTTCGAGTGGAAGGGGCGCATGCCTTTCACTTTTTATGTCTGTCTCTCTCGCTCTTAGGCGGGCTAACCATGCCCGAGTGGAAGGGACGCGTGCCTCTCACTCGCTCTCATTGTGAGCGCATAACGTGAGCGCAGCGTAACGCAGTTTCTTGAAGAGTCACCCGGCTAACCAATTTATAAGACGTTGTCACGTCAAAATGTGATAAAATATTTATATCCGTCAAAAGTTGAAACCCCTATTGGCCCACAGATGTCGCTATGAACAATTTCTAATGGCTTTGTAGCCCTATGACGTTCTGTTTTGAAAGGTTTTCTACATAACTTGGATTGCGTGCAGACTTCGCAGATGTCCAAACTATCATTAATATCAAGATTAATACCATGTACTAAGCCTTTAGTATTATTAATCGAGGAATGTCCTAATGCTCTATGCCAAAATTCCTCTTTTGATATTATAGAAAAGTTGACTGACCTAGATTTTCCTATGTGGTTAACATATTCAATAGGAATTCTTACGTAGTACAGGTCGTCACTGCCCCTGGTCGCAGTAAGAAAGCAGACCCCATCATCGTAGACCTTACATGGGTTCCTGAAAAAATTAATTTCATAATTATAATCCGTCAGCTTCGGTATTGAAATAATATTTTTTATAATTTTTGGAACATATAGAACATCACTGAAGGTCCAATTGTTATTTCTACTGTACAGTTTTCCTACTTTATTAACAGTATGATTGTTACCATCAGCTGTTGCTATTATATATTGTTTATTGCTTAAATTTTGTAAATATTTATCATTGTTAATTATATGGTTACTTGCTCCAGAATCCATTATAAATTCAACTATTTCATGTGAACTGAATGTTAAAGATTTGACATTATTTACAGTACTTGATCCTCTATCTAAGCAGTATTTTGTATAATGTGAGTCATTCTTACAAATAATACAGTTATTTTGTTCTTTGCAAGCTGTATGATTATGTCCAATTTTTAAACATTTAAAACATTGTAGTGCATTTCCCTTGTATTCCATCCTGTTATATGTATTTCTGTTTCTGCAAAATTTAGCCACATGTCCTTTCTTGCCACAGTTGTACTTTAATATAAAAGGTGTTGGCAGTTGTTTCACTTTCATCATTCTCCTTTCTGTCTTGATGATTCACCTCCACTAATATTCTTGAAATCAAATTATCTAAATTCCTATCTTGTTTTCCAGTTGATTGCCACGCCGTTCGAAAGTAGTCAAATTGTGTAGGTAAACAGCTTAATATTTTTGAAATGACTTGCTGGTCTTCCATTTGAAAATCAAGGCTCCTAATTTTTGTTACTTTATTTTGCAGTTTACTAATGTCATTCATGATGTTTTCAGTAATTTTGAAATTATAAAATTCTTGCAATAAAGTGCAAATCTGTGTTTCTTTATTTCCCAAAAATAAATTATCTAATTTTGTAATCATATCCTTAGCGGTATTACATTCTATAATATGATTAATATATTTGTCGTGCAAACTATTGATAATTAGGTATTTTGCTTTATTGTCTTTCTTTGTACATACCTTTTCTTTTGATTCGGCAGTCAAAACATCATGCAAATCTTTAGCGTGTAAAAGAATAAGCATCTTTTTCTTCCATATGGTATAACCACAGTCACTGTTTAGTTTAGGATAAAAATCAGTTTTAAATTTCTCACCCATATTTTCGGAATCCATGTTAATTTATTAATATAAACTTTTAATCAAAAAAATATTTTATTTGTAAGGCCCATGACCTGTTGCGGAACCACAACGTGTTGAGGGGGGTTTCCTGCAGGGTTGATTCACTATCACCTGTTATCGACCTTTTGGGAACACACTATCTAAAATGTTATAAAAACTTCATCTTCTCATACTATAATATATTTCATCAAAATAAAATTCAAAACGATAAAACCACAATCTACCACATCTTTTTCCTGATACTACTTGACAACTAAATTTTCTCAAACCCCAAACAAAATACATTCTCATATTTGAATTCAAATTCCTACAATCTGTCACTATGTTTTTCAGCCATCAATAAAACCATAAACAATAAAACTAATTCCCCAACATCCACTCGTCAGACACTTTCATCAGTTTTAGACAAACTAGGGACTTTTGGAATTGAGTATAGCGACTCGGGCTTGCGGGAGTTGGCAACACTTCTTGACAGACTGCTGTCTGTCATCTGTCATTTACATGCTGTTATGTTTGTTTACATAAAAAATGTTTTGTTTTTCGCTCCTAGTAGGTTAGAAAGTTGTCCAATTTATAAATTATTATAAATAATGTCTCATATCTGGACATTCTCACCGTCTTCACAGGACCTGGTACATAAATGTATCACAGCTGCCCGTCCGCCAGACCAAAATAACAAGTGGGTAGCGAGATTTGGATGTCGAAGTTTGGATCAAAAATTTAATAATAACACGCCTGTGAAGCCATCTAAAAATCCAATGTTAATTGTGATAGACTCTCCAGAACAGTCTCCAGCAGAAACCGTCGAAGAAAATGTTAAAAGAAGTGATTTTAACACGGAAAAGTTTCAAGAATTTTTAGACGTTATAGAACAGGAACCATTGTTAAAATTTGATGATATCATTGAAGAATGTACAAAAAATGTTTATTTACTAGTTAATTTAGCCTCTAAACTGTCCATAACATCGATAGAAAAAATATGCAAACATATTTTTGATAGTAAAAATATAGATTTAAATTTCATCAATAATTTCCATCAATATTTCATTCCGTGTTTGTTAAAACGAGAATATAACCATTTCTCACTGGATGTACTAGTTAGATCTCACAAAAAGTACCCAGAAGCATTTAAAGTACTTTTACTTTCCATTATAAAAGATGTTAGTATTGTGAATAATATTTTACAAGATTTTATCGTTACGTTGCCTGAAGAGGAGGTTACAAACTTGATGTCAGTTATTGCAGAACTGGAATTAACGTCAGAGGAATTTATACATAACTTATTAAGCATATTTACGGCATATAAGGACTGTAAGAAGATTACGCAGATACAAAATTTTATATTCGCAAATATATTAAGATGTGCGGAGATGTGTTCGAGTGATAAGCAGTTTGGCCGCCTGCTTTTAGCCTTTTTGCAAGCTCAAAAAGAATTGAAATATGCATTGGACTTGGCAAAGATGGAACGGGTGATTGAAACTCACAAATCTCCGTTCCGGAGGCCGTGCTTAAATGTTTTGAATGAATTGATTGAAAACGTTGAGATGAATGCAACAGTGGATACTACCAGAGATTGACTACAATGGGATCAAGGGTAATGCCCCCCACCCCCCTTTGGCTGCTGGTGGGTCTAGGAAATCCTGCAATAATTGACCCAGGAAGCGTAGCGAACAAAGGGGTTTTCTTCTACATGATCCCCACACCCTGACTCGAAGGACTGGATCTGCCTCTTATTGAGCAATATAACGGATGCCTTGAAGATTACAAGAAAACCATAACCTAACCACAAAGCCCAATTAAATATGCAATGAGTTAAGAGCCCTATTACATTTGCACGTTGACGAGCTCTCGCGCAGTACTTAACCCGCGAAGGCCGCCCGGTGCATCGTTTTTTGTAGTAATTTTGAAGTTATATTTATCATTTTTATTGAAATAAGATAATAAATTCATGCTACAAAGTTTATTCATCATGAAGTAACAATTATTCTCGTATAAATTTTGCTCAATAATATTATTCGAGAAATCAACAAAAGCGATTTTCGAAGTTTTTGACGTGACAACGTCTTATAAATTGGTTAGCCGGGTGACACTTCAAGAAACTGGGTCACGTTATGCGCTTACAATGAGAGCGAGTGAAAGGCGCGTGCCTTTCACTCGCTCTCATTGTAAGAGCGTCCCTTCTAAGAGCGAGAGAGACAGACATAAAAAGTGAAAGGCATGCGTCCCTTCCACTCGAAAACATTTTACCACTCAAAGTCGTTGTCACGTAAAACTTTCGCCCGTATACCGACTTTACAGGCAACCAATATTTTTTTGGTTAAAAGAATGTTTTTTTTCTATATTAAATCAATGATATTTCAAAATTCCGAGGCCGCTATGTACTATACGACTATATAACAAATAACATTCTATTTATAATTTATATATATAAGCGAGGCCGCTACGTACTATGCCAATAGCTATTCTATACTATTCAATAAGTCAACATTGTTAATGTATTTTTATTTCCGAGATCAAGAACGCCAAAATTGGCCATTTTACGCAAAAATCACAGTCAAAATGTAATATGGCTCTTAAGTAAAGTAATTATTATAATTTGGATTATTTTCGATTGTTTACATTGACTGTAATAAATATACTTGTTTTAAACAACAATTTTCTTTTCAATCTAAGATAAAAGAAATACAGTAGAATCGAACTAATCCAGCACGTCAATAGACCAACACATTCAATAATCCGGCACCCTCCGCCCGCACCTGTTCATTTTTTTATTTAAGGATTAGTACTATGTCGGGTGACAGACAAGCTTACGGCCCGCCTGATGTGAAGCGGTTACTGTAGCCATATTAACGCTCGTAACATAAAATACCGCTCGGGCGCCACCACCCTTGCTGCCAACGCAACATCTTTCTAGTGACCTCACTCACTCGCACGACAACCCTCAAGAGAATTGTTATTTGGCTGCGGTATTCTGTGAGGTGGAGGTACTTCCCCAGTCGGGTAGCTTACAATTACACTGCCTATCTCTCTTTTCGCCAGAGCTTCGTTTGTCAGTCAGCAGGGTGCACCGCGTGCAGGTGAAGTTGGCTTAGGTTCAAAGATGTTGATAAAACCGTTTACACCTCATTATCTTATTCATCATCATCATCATCATGTCATTTTAGTATCCACTACAGGACCACGACCCTCTCTCGTCCGTCCCAGACACAAGGAGTATTTGGCCTACACTCCCCACGCTGGCCAGACGGGTTGAGAAGGCCTGATCGATGTTTTACAATGTATTTCCCTTAGTCGCCTTGTACGACATCCACGGGGAGAGGCGGAGTGATTCTATTCTAGTCTGCCGGAAACCACACGGCAAATTTACGGCATTATCTTATTAGGAAAGAATAAACAGCATTTCTTTTCTCTTTTATCCTCTCGTGTTCCGCGGTCCCATAGTCCCATGCTGGGACAGTGTTGGTTTAGCACTTAGTACAGAATAGGCTATTTGACTAACATTTTTTTCGTTTTGATACGTAGGGACGTCTCCATAATATAACCATAGGTGAAAGAATTACTTCGATAGCACAAAAATCTCTCGAGATATGTTAATTTGAAAATCACAATTTTAGACTGCTCCAAAACGCTCCATACAAAAGACTACCGAATTATGACGTCACAGGTTTGTATTTTGTATGCATCAAATCAGAAATTTGTACGACAGCTATGTTAAATATTACGTTTAAGTGATTAGTAAAATAATAAAAGTTATAGCATATTTTATTACTTCTCCAATGGAAATATTATTTTTTAATAATTTCATACTTTTAAAATGGACTTTCCCGCCAAACTTTGATCGACGCTAAAAAAAGTCTGACTGAAGATATTTGAATGAAAGTTTGCATATCTCTATAGTTTTGTGTATTTTACGATATTGTTAAATAATTTATAGAATTTTTAAACATTGGAAAATAGCCTATTGACATGTCGCGGCACGCGAAGGGTTGATTCTGTTTAAACAAGCTATATCAAAAAAATATAATAATAATCACACAATACTTTGAATAAGCATCTGAACAAAGTTCTAAAATTATAAAACTCTCTATCAGAAACGTAAAATACATAAAACTAGAGCGATCTGCGACGTGTCTTATGGTCGATCAAAGTTTGGTGGGAAAGTCCATTTTAAAAGTATAAAATTATAAAAAATAAATATTACCATTGTAAACACAATAAAAAAACAATAAAAAATACTATAACTTTTGTTGCGGCACTAGCTACATAAACGCAATATTTGACATAGCTGTCGTACAAATTTCCCGATTAAAATAGCGTATCGTGACGTCATAATACTGTAGCCTTTTGTATGGAGCGTTTTCGGGATAGTCCGAAATTGTGATCTTCAAGTTATCATATCTCGAGAAGTTTTTATGCTATCGAAGTAATTCTTTCGCCTATAGTTATATTAATGACTTTAAATAACAAATCGAAAAAAAAAATGTTCGGATGCCTATTTGTTTGTTTGTAATATCATTATTGTACATAATAAAAAATTACATCACAGTAAGTTAAAGGAAAAGTACAAAGGTGGACTTATCACTCACAGGGATCTCCTCCAAACAACCTTAGAGTATCTGAGAGGATTTCATGAATAAGTAGGCAA
The DNA here is from genome assembly GCA_937001555.2 of Hypsopygia costalis. Classification (NCBI taxonomy): domain Eukaryota; kingdom Metazoa; phylum Arthropoda; class Insecta; order Lepidoptera; family Pyralidae; genus Hypsopygia; species Hypsopygia costalis. The sequence goes on from OW443355.2 coordinate 10,495,548, forward strand.
GTGGAGTACCAAACATTCGTGGCATATACAATAAATAATACAATATTGTAGGAGAAGAATACAATACAACATTATAGCTACAAAACAGAAGGCCAATTCTCGTATTTTTTCTACGAACGCAGATTGAAAGTTGAGCGAATCGAGATTGAATTGTGAATTGACTAAAATTATATACTTGATTTCATTAATTATTTATTATCAATTCTTGTTGTTGGTAAAATAACATTCTTAGTTTGTTTAATTTTCACTCATATTTCGATACAATCCCGCTTAAATTTAATTCTGAAGTTACATACTTATTGTGTTACGAGAATACCAAAGGTGACATTTGTGAGATCGAGACTCGATCGAAACTGAATTTGACTATATTTTAATTATAAGAATTGCCCCTCACGATTCGGCAAAGAAATTGAGAAGGCTCAGGACTGATTTAAAACAATTTAAAGATGGAAATCTCCTGATCTCAACAGGCACCGAGTTGATGACCTGACCACAATTTTGACACCTTTACCTTAAATGAATTTGAGAGCGTTCACGTATTTTGGTATAACCAGTAGCAAAGTACCATAAGAAAGTAGCCGTTCTGCCCCCCTAGCCAAGTGTAATTCGTACCGTAACGAACGTTAGATAGATCACGTGACATTTGACAAAATCGAACATTATAATATTGAGAATTGACAAATGTCACGTGATCTATCTAACGTTCGTTACCACAGAAATAAAAAAGGACTAGAAATCGTATGACGACCTATTAGTAAGAAAACCTTTGTCGCCAAACTCACACATGTAAAGCAAAATGTTAACGTGTTACTACATGCATGTTTGTGCTATGATTGGTCTAAAAATACTGTAAAAAATGACATATATACAAAAATATGTTAGTTTAAATTCAACCTTATGCAGTTATGACACGGTTCATAAACAATTAAATCCCGAATAAGCATCTAGTGAGCAATAGCTGTACTTCTTATTCTGTCAGATTCTAAACAGTATAGCTAATCGACGCAAGGTGGCGCTACTAATATTGATTTTAATATTATGACTTCTGTCCTTGACTAAAGGCTGATATTTGAATGACCGTACTGCACGAATGTCGATATCACTACTTTTCGAAGTGATGTATTAATGAGGAACACCAAGTATCACCGAGTACTGCTACCGGATTAATGAATATCTACCTATTATAATTTTTGGTACCATAAAATTGAATATTTTTACAATCTTTTCTTCAACTTACAATGTATGTATGTCAGTATGTAACAATGTTTGTTCGGGTGGAATGCATTCGGGTGGTGCAACTTAATTTTGAGACAGATTTTCAACCGATTGAGCTGAAATTTTGTAGTACACGTTTGTTTGGATGACAATGCATGATAAACGTAAAAGCTGCCGTAGAAGCTTGTCCCAAAAAATATTTTTTTGAAAAAACTTATTAATTATGATGATATATGATGATGATAGGTGAAATCATACTTCACACTAATAATTATAAATGCGACAGTTTGTGAGGATGTTTAGAACTTTGTGACTCGATCAGACTAGATGAAATTTTGCACAAATATAGATAGTCTGGATTAATATATAGGATACTTTATATGTGACAACGAAGTGCTACGCGAGCGAAGCCTCGCGCTACAGCTGGTTTCTTATGCCTGCCTATATTTATTTATAATTTATAACATTTCTTACAATTTATTATATTATGCTCATAATTATGATATAATATTTTTTCATAATTCAAAAATTATACTGTTTCAATATCGTGATGGGAGTAAATAATCAAGTAAATAAATACTGACGATACATGAGTCACATCACTAATCGATTAACGCTAGAATGTTCTAAACAAGAGACGTGGAGTGCGTTAGAAATTTGACCTTAAAATTAAACGCATAAAGGTTACTTTAGTTTGTTCGCGTTTGTGCATTTTATTGAATATGCTTAAATTCTATTAAATAATGAAAATAATGAGAAATATTACTTACCGATGGTATGAAATGCCACCATTAGACACATTATTTTTGCTACTATTATTCTTACACGATAATATGGCACAAGAAGGCATTTTTATATTTTTTTTCTATGATTGTTTCCGCGGCTGTGACAAATGACGACTGAGATATGCGACGATCGGGATATGCCAAATTGGAGTATATTGACCTACGCGGGTAACGCCCACTTGTTATTTCTAGTCCTTTTTTATTTCTGTGTTCGTTACGGTACGAATTACACTTGGCTAGGGGGGCTGAATGATTGTGTGGAGCGAACGCAACGCTTATATACGCCGAAAAGTCACAATTGGAAATGAATAGGCTCCAAAACAACTGAACCGATTTTAATGAAACTTGACACAATTAAAGACCTAGACATGCTTGAGGTTTGTGTCGAAAAAAACATTGAGATCGATCATGTTCTTGAGGAATGATCATCAAATACATTTTCCATTGAAATCAATAGAAAACATACACTCAGCGAATCTACTCGCTCCACTCAACCTAGATTTTAGCCCCGATGGCTAGACTCCGACCTAGTTACTTACCTACATCTCCTATATACTCAAAAGTAACCACAAACGTTCTGATCTGTTGCGGAGCTAAAACTATACCACTTTCTAAATCAACATTTTCAAAAACTTTAGGGAAATTATCATCATCTAATTCAATCTTCCCAGTGCCATAGGCATCATTAAAATTCCTTAAAAATTTCTCCTTCTTCGTCCAACGCAGCGGCATCCAATTCTCTAGCCACATGTTCCCTGCTAACGTAGTCTCTTTAACTTTAATTATGTCTAAATTCTTAAAAATCTTCTTCAGAAACACCTTTTTAACTCCAGATTTTACTGCATCTGCTTTTTCTAAATAATTCTCTAATCTTAGCAAAATTGTATCACCATTCCAAGCTTCTAGCGTTAAAATATGAACGCCTAGAGGAATTCGGTCTTTCAGAGCAGTAAATTCATTTGTTTGTTCAAACCATATCTTCTTAGTCCTCAATCCAAACGGAGTATCACTACTCAGCATCACAATAGGTTTTAATTCAACCTCTTTAGCGAATTTCTTTTCAAAAATCTTATTTGGCTTATAATCTGCTTTTGTAAAGTACAAATAATGTGTTCCTCTTACAACCACTCCTTGCCCTCCCTCTGTTTCATTTAAAACAGCTTGTATGCCAGCATCGTCTGTTAAAATTCTTCTATTTAGCATCATATCTATTTGGCCGTCGTTTAGAGAGGTGCCTCCCTGAGCTCTGTCATTAAATACAGCGAATCGTATGTTCTTTTGCGTGTCTTCGATGTGGATTTTTGATGTTACTGGATAGTAGTTTCCTGTAAAGGTTATTAATTTTTTTAGGGGGCCCATTACTCATTTCCACCACTGTGTCTTCTGTGTAGCCAGGATTAACAGCGGCGACCAACAAAAAAGGCAATTAACAGTGAAGTCCATTGCAGTCCCGGGGATAAGACTACGGGAGAGGGGGCTGACGAGTTCAAACTCGTTTGACAATCAATGTCGTTGGCTCTCAGAATTAGCAAGTTGAAGTCGGAGCCATTCAGAGGCGACAAAACGTTGAACGCCCTCTAAAAGGGGCGAAGACCTTAAAGAAACGGCTGGCGGAAAGAACGAAAACTGAAAGCTGAGGCTCGCATGGTGGAAGGCGTATATTCAGCAGTTCAGCCAACATTCAGTTGAGCAGCTACGTGGAGTATGCTCTAAACCCCCTCATTTAAAGGTAAACTCGTATGCCAAAAGTGAAAAGTGTTACCATTATGGGTTAATGCCGACAGCAGTGGGTAGAAACAAGCTGACGATGATTTTTACCTGGGACAGGATCCGCCACCACAGGCTCGTAAGACGCTCTCCTGTTCCTGATCCTCTTGATTGTCTGTCTTCCGTTGGAGTCTGTGTAGAACACTCCATTGTTGACTAAGTCCGTGTCGTATCTGATGAATACTTCTTTGCCTAGACAAAGATTGTTAAATATATATATACAAACATATCTATTAGTGGTCGTCCAGTGGTTGACATTCGACCATAATTAATTTAAATTATGACTTTAATTTAAATTATGACTTTAACAATAAACAAAATAGTATATCATCTTTAATTAATGAAGAATTCTTTGATCAAAAACCCAACTCATCTTTAATAACTACACGGTTCAGTCCAGTAGGCCAAACTGCCTGTAGGGTTCCCCTCATATCATACATAAACATTTTTGGTACTAAAATTATCTCAAACTGGCAGCGCTTCCTCCTCCCACGCACGCGATGTTCAATAGTCCTTACTTAGCGTAATAAATTCTTTGATCCTTCATTTATCCAGTGGTGTGATTGAAAATTAGATGGAGATGATAGATATGTAGCTGCAACACCAAACTGTAGCCCCCGATTTTGTTATCATTAGTTTTTTTTTTAATTGCCCCCCTACGGACAAGGGCGTCGCCAGGGGAGGGGGGGGGGGGGGGCAGTTGCCATAAGTGAAAAGCTTCAAGAGCTCTCGAATTTACCTACAATTCTAACTTTTCTCATTCTCCATCATTCATTCTTCATCAACTTGGCCATCGGCTGGCGACGACCTTCCCTAAGGAAGCAATTATAAAGACTTATTCACGTAAAAAAATAAACTAACCTATTCCATCATTAACAGGTATTGGCCCGACCAACCAATCCACTTCAATAACCGGACTCCTTCTATACAACTTGACGACAATCGACGCATACGTCGAGTACCTCGTATGAATCTCTTGTACCATTTTGCTTTTATAAATCTTAGTATTAAAACTATCCATAATAGCTTCTGGTATTGCATCCATAGGCCTGAAAATATAGACCCCTGGATTCTTGTCGTTTCGACCGAATTTTGTGGGATCATCCGAGGCATAGAAGAGATATGATATGTCTAAGGTAATATTCACTCCATTTGACAACTTTACATGTGTTATTTTTCCACTTTTATTGATTGTTATTGTTATGTACTGGAAGAGATGAAATTATATATAAATAAGTAGTTTCCGCGAAATTTGAAAGTCTGAGGCCCTACCGCCGAAACTGAAGCCGATTAAGTACCATCGAATATTTTGACTCGAAAAATAGGTTTTAGTTGTTGACAAACATCTTCAGCTCAGTCGGTAGATCTCCGGGGTTCCTAAAAGTTAAGCGTAACACAAGTAAGTGATGATGAACAATCTCAACATGAACGATCTCAACATGAACCATCTCAATTTTTTTCCGACACAAACCTCAAGCATGTCGAGATCTTTGATTGTGACAAGGTTCATCAAAATCGGTTCGGTTCAACAAATTCGTCAACCCTAATTCATCCTTGTCTAATGATCCGTATCCCAACTTGGATCCCTAATGATCCAAGTTGGGATACGGGTCTACCCTCAATCGTAGGGGTTTAGAACTTTAGAGCATATTTCACCACGCTGCTCTACTGCGGGTTGGTGGGTGTCAGTGTTTTCAAGCCACCTAAAACCCACTGACTTGGCTTAATCTAACGACACAGCAGACCCTCTGAAGCTCGAGATAAATAAAGCCATCCATTGACAGGCTACAGTCGACGTTGCTTGATTTGTGTGATCGATTAGACTGCCACACGCAACAACGCTATCGAGCTCCTCGTATTAATCAAGAAATTTTGCATATAAAACACTTACCCTATTTCTAATAAAATTATCATTACTTTCAACAAATCTATAATTGCTCCAAGCATATTCAAAGGGACTTTCTGGACGCCCTTCTTCTTCCAGGACTCTATTTACATCAAATTGTTTAATAGTTACATTTTTTAACGATTCTTTATTAACTTCATCTTCAGTATCTAAAGGAACAAACTTTGAAACTGATTTATGACTTGAAATTTCATTTGGTTTAGATCCCATTCTATTTATTTCTCCAATATTAGTTGTTTCCTCTATATCATTAGTTGTAGAACTGACATATTCACTTGTAGTCTTAAAATCGTTAGGTTCAGTCGCCCAATCATTCAAATCATTGAAATCAGCCCTATCATTGTCTTTGCCAATATCATTTTCCCTATCATTATATTCTGTATCATTAATTTCTATATTACTATTTAGTGTTGTAACCTCATCTAATTTAAATTTATTAATTTTTGGCGTTACAACATTTGTTATATCAATTTTTCTATTTTTAATAATATTACCAAATATGATTTTGTTTTTAATTGTAGTTTGAGTATTGTCTGTATCATCTTTAATATTACTTAAGTCAATTTTTCTATTTTTAATAATATTTAAAAATACTATTTTGTTTTTGGTTGTTGTCGACTCCTCTATATAATCATCTGATTCTACAGTAACTTTTTCGTTACCAAAAGGAGTGTTCTGCTTTACTAAGTATTTCTTTTTCTTATTGGTATTTATTTTCTTGATGATAGATCTTTTGTCTCTTTTCCAGCCTGCGTTTCGATGCCTTAAGTAATAAGATCTAAAGCCCATTGGTGGTACATTTTCAGCTATGAATACTAATTCATATCCAGCTTTGGACCGTCTCATTGGCATTTTTGTTATTGGTTCTGCTGTTTTCATTAGGGATGCCTTTAACCTTAATCCTGAAATAAGAAAGGTGAACGTAAGAAGAAGCAATGGTGTATTTTTTATTATTAAAAAATAAAATCCGGAAATAATAATCCACCTATCATCATCATCCACTAAAAATTACCCTGCAATACTAGGCTAGGTCAGTTTTGTTATGATTTATATCGTCTTTAGTCGCCAAGTTAGTATAATAGTCGCCCAGTTTCACAATTTTAGATGCTCGGTCATTGATGTACAAAAAACCCAAGATGCACAGTTTCAAACAAAATCAACACCCAAAAGTGTCTGTAATAAATACATACCTAGTAATAGTAATGACGTGAACATAGTTTTTTGCAATTCAACCTTACGCGTATGACATAAAGTTGTACTTACAAAGTAATGCACAAAAAGCAATAAAATTTAATGGCAGTCGTACTAGTGGACATTAAGAGGTTCATCAATATCTTTGAACCAAAGCCAACTTCACCTGCACGCGGTGTACCCTGCTCGAACTCAAACGAAGCTCTGGCGAAAAGAGAGGTAGGGAGCGTAACTGTAAGCTACCCGACTGGGGAATGTACCTCCACCTCACAGAATATCGCAGTCAAACAACAAATCTCTTGAGGGTTGTTGTGTTCTTGCGAGTGAGTGAGGTCACCAGAAAGAAAGGAGATGCTGGGTTGGCAGCGGGGGTGGCGGCGCGCGAGCGATATTTTATGTTGCGAGCGTTAATATGGCTGGCTACGGTAACCGTTTCACATCAGGCGGGCCGTATGCTTGTCTGCAACCCGACGTAGTATTAAAAAAAAATGTGCGCACAGTTTGAGATTGTGCGCACTTTTCTTGCATACACACTCAGCATCCGAAAATAGGACTATTTTCGGATGCTGAGTGTGTATCTTAGGTTTTTTGTAGGTACATCAATGTGTATCTTAGGTTTTTTGTAGGTAGGTAGGTTACAGACACTTTTGGGTGTTGATTTTGTTTGAAACTGTGCATCTTGGGTTTTTTGTACATCAATGACCGAGCATCTAAAATTATGAACAAATCTCTTGAGGGTTGTTGTGTTCTTGCGAGTGAGTGAGGTCACCAGAAAGAAAGGAGATGCTGCGATGGCAGCGGGGGTGGCGGCGCGCGAGCGATATTTTATGTTGCGAGCGTTAATATGGCTACGGTAACCGCTTCACATCAGGCGGGCGGTATGCTTGTCTGCAACCCGACGTAGTATTAAAAAAAAATGTGCGCACAATTTGAGATTGTGCGCACTTTTCTTGCATACACACTCAGCATCCGAAAATAGGACTATTTTCGGATGCTGAGTGTGTATCTTAGGTTTTTTGTAGGTACATCAATGTGCTCGGTTTATTACTAACCATTATTTCTATAGATGCTATCTCGGCATCAACTCATAATCATCCTACTGTTGGGATCGAAGGGGTTTAGAGCCATCACACTGGTCAACTGCGGGTTGGAGGAGGCCAGTGTTCTCAAGCCGCCCAAAAGCTATTGACTTGGCTTAACGACTGATATCTAATGACAACAGCCGGGGCCGACGGCTTGATGGAGCCCTCCGAAGCACGGAGGAGCTCAAGATAAATGAACCCATCCATAGACAGGCTACGGTCGACGTTGCTTAATTTGCGTGATCGATTACTTAAACTTTAAACAGTAGATGTGACGTCGATCCGATAAAGATTCCAGCCCCCCTAGCTCGTACACTTCCAGAATGGTCGGTATTGTGCCGTTTGCGTCCATAAGATCCCCTGACCCCCTAGCCAAGTGTAATTCGTAGCGTAACGAACGTTAGATAAATCACGTGACATTTGTCAAAATCGAACATTTTAGTATGAGAATTGACAAATGTCACGTGACTTATCTAACGTTCGTTACGCTACGAATTACACTTGGCTAGGGGGTCAGGGGATCTTATGGACGCAAACGGCACAATACCGACCATTCTGGAAGTGTACGAGTGAGGCCCATGTTCACCAGTGGACGACCTCCTACTTAAATGATGATAATAACTTAAGCTAAGTTACAATCTAGTGCACGTCGAATTTTTTTTCTAAAATGTTCAATTCCTTGTAAATAGCCAATGACGTTATCGGGGTCGCTCTCCCCACCACTAATGCGAAATCTATAGAGTTTTTATCTGCGCGTTTACCTGATGGATGATACACTACATATTGATAACCGAACATCGGCAAGCGAACAGGCACTGTGACGTTCCAAGCGAGAGGATTGTATATCATTACCTGGAATATAAGTTATAATAATAATAAATAAGTCCGCAGGGCAGCTTGTGTGGCGAGCTGTTGTGTGAGTAGCGACACCACGGACCCGAGTCTCCAGAGAGTCGCTCAGGGCCTTCGTCTCCGACGTGTCTTCATCGGTCGGAGTGTAAACACAAGAAGGCCCGCAGGACTCTCAGCTCTGGCTTGCCTTCATTGGCCGTCCAGAGAGGAGCCGCTAGAGCTATATGCTCCAGGGGTGGAAGTGTTAAAGGGCATCACGCCGCGAGTAACTTCGGAGAAAGCGCAGCACACCTTTCGACATCCCTGAGTCACTCACACCGATGTTGCCCCCGGCCGTTTTCCTGGCATTTCGGGGGCCCATCTAGTGAGTGGCAAGCCACCGCCTGCCGCGAATAACTAGCAATAAAAGCAGTTATGGCAGGCGTCCGTCCCTCTTCTGTAATAGCCCGGTATTAAGTTCACCCAGATCTCATCTCCATAGCCCATTTATTTTCCATCACACTTCGCAATAGTCTCAACGCCTGCCGAGACCTGCTCATGGGTATGTCGTTCCATTGACATATCCTGGAGCGGGTTACGGCGGGCGTACAACATTACATCAAACTTCTTCAAAGGGGCCTCTACGCGTTGGATCCATATCCCCGCGCACGCCTATCAAATTACCGGGCTTGACCCGTGATTAAAAAGAGAAACATAAATAAATATTTCTGGACAATTTACACAGCGCCATCTAGTCCCAAATTAAGCGCAAAGCTTATGTTATGGGTACTAGACAACTGATAAATGTACTTAAATACATTTTTTTTGTAAATACATACTTATAATACATATAAAACACACAGACCAAGACAAACAGACATGTTCATGCACACAAATGTCTGTCTTATGCGGGAATCGAACCCGCGAGCTTTGAGTCAAAGTGGCCATTGCTAACCATTCGACCACCGAGCTCATCACCGAGTTAAATTATATTTTAGACATCATATATTACATAAGTCTCAAGATCCTAACATATTATTGAATATTCTGCGTTCCCACCACTGTCTTCTGTGTAGCAAGGATTAACAGCGGCGACCAACAAAAAAGGCAATGAACAATGCTTTCAACATTACCGTCTTTGCCATAAGGGCACACGGGGCCCGTGCCCAGGGAACCATGCATTCAGGGGTCCCCACAGAACCGACAATATCTCTCATACATTTATTCTCAAAAAATAAAATGATTACACTTTTTTCACAAGAATGAGTAAATTGTCAATTATGTGCATAGAAAGTGATATTCTTAAAAAAATTACACCACGATGATCGGTTTTTGCATGAAAGCGTAACGAACAAACTCACGTTCACATTTATAATATTAGTAGGGATTTGATGAGCCACAATAAAAGATCAGGGGGCTAGCCAAATGGCAGTTTGCGAAGTAGAAAAGCGTAGCGATCGCTAATTTGAACTGTGGAGCTCATACTAAAATGTTCGAATTGACAAATGTCACGTGATCTATCTAACGTTCGTTAACAAATGTCACGTGATCTATCTAACGTTCGTTACGCTACTAATTACACTTGGCTAGGGGGGCTGAGTAGAAAAATGTTAGACTAATTTGCTTTCTTTATTTTTAAAAGGGCCCCATATTCTTATGTGCCCAATGGCCCCACTATAGTTTAAGACGGCCTTGGCCTTCATGTCTGGGATGGAAATGGTTTGACTGGAAGAAATCCTATGTGGGATAAGTCCACCATTTATTGAACTGGGGCCCACCACATATTCCCACCACTGTGTCTCTTGTGTAGCCAGGTTTAACAGCGGCGACCGCCAAAAAAGGCAATGAACAGTGAACTCCATTGCAGTCCCGGAGGTAAAACTACGGCTGCCTTGGAACCCACAACGAATTTAATCAGAAGAAATTAGTAGGAGTAGAAGCTTTTGGAATTTGACTTCCCCTCGTAGCAATGTGAGAGACAGCAATATGGCAAATAAGGCATTAAAAGCCTAAAGAAATGGCTAGTCAAGTGAAGCTAACTGCCGTGCACCACGGATTTTAAGTATCTAATACTATTGGGGAACTAAAGCATTGAGTTGTTACCTAAACACATCGATTCTAATAATATAAATTGCAAAATCGTCTGAACGCTTGGTAATTCTCCCTTGTTGCTACCAAATCAGAATATACTACCCCGGATGCAACTTGCAATGAATTCAACATGTCATCCCGCTCCCGCCGCCAAAGATCACACTCCCAGAGAACATGGTGTGCTGTTTGATCGAATTCATAATTGGCAGTAGAACATTCGCATAAGGGCGACGGCACTAATTTAAACGAAAAGAGTTTAGCCTTAAAATTGCCATGTCCGGTTAAAAATTGCGCAACGGGGTGGTCGACTTCTAACCACGTTTTCTTTAATCTATCTCTTACCGATTGAAAGAACAGATACAAGTGGCGTCCTTTGGTAGAAGTTTCCCACCTTTCCTGCCATTCTGACAGCAATGTTTCAAATCCTTCATTAATAGGTTTGAAGAGTCTAACTATTTTTTCACGATCACGCATTTTCAAGAAATCAGGGACCATATTTTTAGATGTATAGTACATTGAAGCGCGGCGTTGTACTTCTAAGTCTACTGCTAACATACCTGCTAACTAGAAGTATCAATTAGAAGTATAGAAAACTTACGAAGTATTCGAGACCATTGCTGTTGTAACAGCTGGACTCATTGAACACGCATCGGTAGTATGTCGTGTTATCAGGACTGCCTCGGAGTTTGCTGAAATTATAAATAGTGATATTAGTCGTAAGTCGTATTATAAAAAAATATATAAATTGAAATAAAAATCGTAGGATCGCGCTGGATGCAAGCCGCTTCCAACCGGTCTTATTGGAGATCTACAGGGGAGGCCTATGTCCAGCAGTGGACTTTCAATGGCTGAGATGATGATGATGATGAAATAAAAATCGGATGGGGGTGACGACGTCTATATCAGCGAATCGCTTTCAGTGTTGTTTCCGTAATTCTACGCGTTGCCCCTCCCCCGCCGCTACGTTTGCCCCCCCTCTCATTAAAAAGAAAACTTTTAATCTCGTTGTGTTGTCTATTAATTTACCAAACAAAACAGTTAATTTTAACCGTATTAATGCTATGTTAAAATAAACAAATAGTGAGGATGGATAAAATAACAATCTATGAACTGTCCTTGATAATTGAGTTGACGGCAGTAATGAAAATCAACCATAAACGCGGTATGGCTATCGAAAGATTTCATGTTTATCTCCGAGATTCAAGTTTACTATGTAGGTAGGAGACACTTTGAGACCTTGAACGTTGTTGTGTTCCTGCAAGTGAGTGAGGTCACCAGAAAGGAAAGAGATGCTGAGTTGGCAGCGGGGGGGGTGGCGGCGCCCGAGCGATATTTTATGTTGCGAGCGTTATATGGCTACGGCAACCGCTTCAAATCAGGCGGGCCGTATGCTTGTCTACCACCCAACGTAGTATAAAAAAAAAGACATATGGTGACGTCGCGCATGCGGCCTCTGCGCACTTTCCGTTGTGTCCGCTTTCAGCGATTATCAACATTACGGTATACGTTAATATGACAGATACTACAAAAATTAAACTGATTTTGAGGCTTTTTTAAGGTATAGTTTTGATTTTATTGTTTCGTGATCAGCCCCCTTACCACCAACTCTTATTGCGATTCAATAACTGAATAGAATGCTTTTTTTTTTTCCACGATAATGACAAACAAGCATACTTTTTGAAGAACCCCATGCTGTAGTCTCCTGGGAAAACCTCAACAGGCAGTTCATTCCACAGCTTGATAGTACGTGGAAGAAAATTTCTCTGGAACCGCACAGTACGTGACCACTTAGGCTCCAATGTGTGAGGATGAATTCCCTGTCGATGGCGAGCGGTGCGACTGTAGAAGGAGGCCGTGGACATCACGTCTAAGAACTCCTCTGAACACACCTCATTGTACAAACGGTAGAACTCATTGTACAATCATACCAATGAATAAGTGACTCAATCATACCCTGGATTATACATTTTTTTTATACCACCAGTGTGGCAAACAAGCATACGGCCCGCCTGATGAAAGCAGTTACCGTAGCCTATGAACGCCTGTAACTGTAAGCTGTGGAATGAACTGCCTGTCGCGGGAGAAAACTTCTCTGGAACCGCACAGTACGTGACCACTTAGGCTTCAATGTGTGAGCATGAATTCCCTGTCGATGGCGAACGGTGCCTCAAATAACTCCTCTGAACATCTCTCTACAGACTTACTTAAAAGCCTCCTTTATCAGTATAGTGGACGACTGTATCGCCGCATGTAATTTTTCAGTGTAATAATCTTTGACGTGTTGACGATGAGCTCCCGTAATTATGTTGTGATCTTGAACAACGCCTGAAACAAGACAATAGGCTATTTGACCAACATTTTTTTCGGTTTGATATGTAGGGAGTAGGGACGTCTCAATAATATAATCATAGGTGAAATAATTACTTCGGTAGCACAAAAATCTCTACAATATGTTAATTTGAAAATCACAATTACAAACTTTCCTGAAAACGCTGTGAGTTATGACGTCACAGGTTTGTAATTTGTATGCATCAAATCAGAAATTTGTACGACAGCTATGTTAAATATTACGTTTATGTAAATGTATTGCTTCTCCAATGGAAATATTATTTTTTTATAATTTCATACTTTTACAATGGACTTTCCCGCCAAACTTTGGCGAATGAAAGTTTGCTTTATAGTTTTGTGTACTTTACGATCATCATCATCATCATCAGGTCATTTTAGTCTCCACTACAGGAGCAAGGCCCTCTCTCTTACGTCCTAGACAGAAGGAAGATTTGGCCTACACTCCCCACGCTGGCCAGACGAGTTGTGGAGGATACTTTACGATATTATTAAAAAAAATATACTATTTTCATCTCTGTCATCTGTCATTTTGTAGCGGCGGCCATCTTGGACCGATTTTCATCAAACATAATTTAGAACACTCCCGACTAATTGACCTTTTAAATAAAAAAAACAATAAAAATCGGTTCATCCGTTAGGGAGCTACGATGACACAGACAGACACACACAGAGACACGTCAAACGTTTACATCCCGACGTTCTTGCGTCGGGGCTTAAAAAAAAAGATTTGCGTTATGTAGGTATTTCGATATCGAACGAACACAAAGGATGAAAGGATAAGAGAAAGATAAATGTAAAAAAATTACAAACATACTTAAATACTTTCTGTTTCTATATACATATATAAATATACAAAAATAACATCGAACGCGCAGCATGCGCCACCACAGCGAATTTTTTTTTTTTCGATATTTTGAATTGATATCGGTAAACCAAGGTCACTTTACATTACTACTTTTTGATACTATAAACGAATCCGAAGTCAGAATTTCGAAATTTTGAGTTTCATGGCAACGGACGGACAGACAGAACGACTTTTTTCGGAAAACCAAGGTCACTTTACATTACTACTTTTTGATGTTCTACACGAATCCGAAGTCAGAATTTCGAAATTTTGAGTTTCATAAGCTCAATGAATTTCGCTGAAAATTAATCCTTATTTCCCTTGGTCACGGCTTTTTAGGCTTCGGCTTTACATTAGGCCGGCTGTACGCTTGTTTAGCACTCGAAGTCGTATAAAAAATTGGCATAAAATGAAAAGTTTTGCTGAGAGAAGAATATAAAAATAATAAAAATTGCTTTCGAGTTTTTTTTAGAAATAAATATTTCTGCACAATTTACACAGCGCCATTTAGTCCCACCTGTACTATTGTGCTATGGGTACTAGGCAACTGATAAATGTACTTAAATACATTTTTATTGTAAATATGTGCGTGTAATACCTGAATAGAAAACACCCAGACCAAGACAAACAGACATGTTCATGCACACAAATATTTGTCTTGTGTGGGGATCGAACTCGCGACATAGGAGGCAAAGCAGCCATTGCTAGCTATTCAACCACCGTGTAATAATGTGCAATGTAACTCACCATTAATCCACATGAACTTTTCCATAAATTTTGCGTCATAACTCAATCTGGCTGTCACTTGGAGTTGTTTTACTATCTGGAAATAATAAAACATAATATATACGTTGGCCGTGTGGTTTCCGGCAGACTAGAATAGAATCACTCCGTCTCTTCCCGTGGTTGTCGTACAAGGCGACTAAGGGAAATACATTATAAAACATCGATCAGGCCCCCCCAACCCGTTTGGCCAGCGTGGGGAGTGTAGGCCAAATCCTTCTTCTGTCTGGGACGGACGAGAGAGGGTCGTGCTCCTGTAGTGGACTAAAAAAAGGACCTAATGATGATGATATATATACGTAATATATATATATATATATATATATATGTGTATATATATATATATATATATATATATATATATATGTATGTATGTCATATATGTATATATATATATATATATATATAATAAAATAAAATGACTCGACAGACTTGTCCTGTCTTCTTAACGATATTGAATTCGAATTGGTTTCGTGCAATCTGTCAAATGACTGACAGTCCTGTCAAACTACATAAAGTTACATTAGAAAAGTTAATATGGTCGTTCAGTTCTCTTAAACTTTCAAATTTTCCGCGCAACTTTGTTATTTTTTTTTTCTTTCACAAGAACCTTCTCCAGCCCCCTTACCACTATCTCTTATTGCGATTCAACAACTGATTAGATAGAGAGATAAGCGACTCTATTTCAAATGGAATAGAATCGCTTCTTCATTGATATGAATAAACAATCTATTCAATTATTGAATCGCAATAAGAGATGGTGGTAAGGGGTCTGGTGTTTATGATAGGTACCGGAGCTGTATAAGGCACGCTCATTTCTCGACGCTCGGAGAACGCCTACCCCTGGCCTACGGTAGGGTGACCGGACCGGCATGCATTGTAACTATTACAAAGTGTATTAAAGAATAAATAGGTTGTATAAGGATAATTTTGGTGGACTTAACACTGGGCTATTGCAGAAGAGACGTGAACGCCTGCCATAATTGCTTCTATTGCTCGTTATTTGCGGCAGGCGGTGACAAAAGATGGGCGCCGAAATGCCAGGATACCGTGATCTCTTTTTAAACACGGTTCTAGCCTGGTCATTTGATAGACATGCGCGGGTATAAGGATCCAACTCGTAGCGGCAACTTGAGAATGATAATGTAACGTTGTACACCCGCTATGACCTGCTCGTGGAAATATCAATGGAACAATATATGTACCCATGAGCAGGTCTCGGCAAGCATCGAGACTGTAGCATAATGTTGAATTGACTATTGACATGAGTTCGTTTTGGACTAACACCCGTTTTGTTTTCTTTTTTTTTATGTGAGAGGGGGGCAAACGAGCATGTGGGTCACCTGGTGGAAAGCAATCACCACTGCCCATGGTGACCAGCGACACCAAGGGGTCGCCGATCCGTTGCCAGCCTTTTAAGGAAAATGAAAACTCTGTTCTTGAAGGCACCCATGTCGTAGTTGTTCGGAAATACCGCTGAGGGAAGTTGATTCCACAGTTTCACTGTTCGTGAATCTGTGGAATCAACTTCCTTTATATTTCTTTATACATAAAAATGAACATCTATTTCTTTTTTTTATTAATTATTTAAATTATGTTATCTAATTATATTTCGTTGTGTTTATCTTATTATATGTAGTCAGGAGAAGGTTCTTATAAAAGAAAAAATAAGAAAGTTGCACGAAAAATTAGAAAAATTAAGAAAACTGAACGTCATATTAACTTTTCTAATAGGGGGTCCCAGCACAAAAAGTTTTGTGAAAGAACTAGGAAAAAGATTGGTCAACGTAACTGGTGACCTAAGATCTGGCACATTCCTCGCTCAAAGGATCAGTTTAGCCATCCAGCGAGGTAATGCTGCTAGCATCTTGGGAACGATGCCACATGGGCCAAACTTTTTACATTTATTTTAGTTTTAGGTTAGTTTTATTTTAGTATTATTTAATTTTAGGTACTTTAGTTTTATAGTTGAATTGTACGTATTGTTTATTTAAATAAAAAAGAAAGGAACTGTCAAAAAAAAACTTTTCTAATGTAACTTTATGGCTTTTGACAGAACTGTCAGTGATTTAACAGCGAGGGCGAAACCAATTCAATATAGATAAGAAAGGACAACGTGTGTCGGGTCAGCTAATACATATATAGTTATACTAGCTGC
This sequence comes from Hypsopygia costalis, assembly GCA_937001555.2. Classification (NCBI taxonomy): domain Eukaryota; kingdom Metazoa; phylum Arthropoda; class Insecta; order Lepidoptera; family Pyralidae; genus Hypsopygia; species Hypsopygia costalis. The sequence goes on from OW443355.2 coordinate 10,512,550, forward strand.
CCGCCCCGGCTTCGCACGGGTAGAAAGTGTTGTTTTCTTTTCCTTGCAATTTTCATGTACATAAGAACCTTCCTTATACCTTAACGAAAATATTCAAATAAAAATTAGCAGAATTAGTCGAGCCGTTCTCGAGTTTTGCGCTTAGCAACATTCATTTTAATATGGGACCACCTGGAGAGTGTACCCTCTCAAATGAATAAGAAATATTAAAATTGCTGTACAATTCACAGAGAAATCATTGAATTTAAAAAAATACATACAGTCGATCATAAAACCGCCCTACAGGTACAATAAACAACAATAATAGGTAATTTCAGGGACAAAAACTATTCCCATAGTCGCCTTGTACGACATCCACGGGAAGAGATGGAGTGATTCTATTCTAGTCTGCCGGAAACCACACGGCCGTAAGAAGGAAGAGTGGTATACGAGGAATAAATACAGTTTCATCGGCACCACTCCCAGTGAGAATCTCAGCTTCAATTATACATATTTCGCTGCTAAACATTGACTTTACTTCAGGAAGGAGATCTTCCCCAAATTTTAATAATATTTTTGAAAACTCTTGGGCACGTAAAGTTCTATCTACAGCTTCTACTGCCTTATTGTTTTTTTTCGCATTCATCTGAAACGATTAGACAGCAATCCTGAAACATTTTCGCTTTGTCACAGTTTCGCGTCACAAAGCATGTCGGTGGTTCCGTTCTGTATAAATCGTGTATAATATTGAACATTGTATTTGCGTCATTCCGCCTAGAAGTAATATATGGCTGCAATACCTGGCGATGCTGCTGTGAGATATTATTTTGGCGCCTGATTTCAGCGATGATTGCGCTCGTCAGGTATGTTTTTCCAGTCCCTCCTAAAGCATCTAAGAAAAACAGTTTCCCCTCGTTGTTTAAAAGACTTTGCATCACAAAATCTTGCTACATAGCGTCCCACAAATGCACGCATTCTTCTGGTTTGTGCGAATCCAATCCAATGTGCGAAACCAATCGTTCCATTTCAATTTTAGCGTACACGTCTATAATAAACTGACTAAATAGACCACGTTACCTTTGTAAATAAATAAAACGATTGCGTCTAACTTGTAGCAGGTAAGCATAAAAGTAACACTGCGCGGTTATTTTTTTACAATATAATCAATATTTTGTTAAACTATTTATTGTTTTTTTAAGTAGCTTTTTTAGTTCTATTTATTGTATACACCATGTTGTTTATGCAAATAAATTTAGCTTTGTTCTGCATCAGGTGTTCCAAATAGGTATTGGATTTTTGTACCTCAATAAAAAGTACTCATCAGGCTGAACAACTTTTGCTAAGGCGTCATTTTTATATTTCTTATAGTTTAGCTGAACCATTATGGTTCTGCATCAAGTGTTCCAAATCTAGGATTTTTATACCTCAACAAAAAATACTCATCAAGTTGAACAACTTTTGCAAAGGCGTCAATTTTATATTTCTTATTATAGTTTACCGTAACCATTATGGTTCTGCATCAGGTGTTCCAAATCTTGGATTTATATACCTCACCAAAAAATGCTCATCAGGCTGAACAACTTTTGCTAAGGCGTTATTTTTATATTTTTTATAGTTTAGCTGAACCATTATGATTCTGCATCACGTGTTCCAATCTTGGATTTTTATACCTCAACAAAAAATACTCATCAGGCTGAACAACTTTTGCTAAGGCGTCATTTTTATATTTCTTATAGTTTAGCTGAACCTTTGTGGTTCTGCATCAGATGTTCCAAATCTTGGATTTTTATACCTCAACAAAAAATGCTGATCAAGTTGAACAACTTTTGCTAAGGCGTCAATTTTATATTTCTTATAGTTTACCGGAACCATTATGGATCTGTATCAGGTGTTCTAAATCTTGGATTTTTATACCTCAACAAAAAATACTCATCAGGCTGAACAACTTTTGCTAAGGCGTCATTTTTATATTTCTTATAGTTTAGCTGAACCATTATGGATCTGCATCAGGTGTTCCAAATATTGGATTTTTATACCTCAATAAAAAATACTCATCAGGCTGAACAACTTTTGCTAAGGCGTCATTTTTATATTTCTTATAGTTTAGCTGAACCTTTATGGTTCTGCATCAGGGTGTTCCAAATCTTGGATTTTTATACCGAGATGGAAATTTCGTGTCAACGTTTTCAAATCGATGCCATTTTCGTAATTGACTTCTCAGAAAACCATAGAATCAACACCCATATTGATATTATGACATTTCAACCCCATCGCACCCCCACAGGAGTGCTCATGTGTCACGTCGGTTATGTTAGATTATAAAATAGCTGTTGTTTTCGGAATCAGCGACCCGATAAACCATAAAAACAATACCCATAACGATTTTCAGACGTTTGCACCTCATTTCACCCCTTTAGGGGTTGAATTTTGAAAAATCCTGAAACACGTGTTTACTCGTTTATCTACAGAAGTGCTCATGTAAAGTTTCGTATAAAATAGTCCAACTAATCTTGGTTCCCCATACAAACTTTGGACCCCCGTTTCACCCCCTTAGGGGTTGAATTTTCCAAATTCCCGTCTTAGTGAGCACCTACGTCCTAAAAGGAACCCCCTTGAAAAATTTGACACTCCTAGCACTTGTAGTTTCTGAGATTTCGTGATGAGTGAGTGAGTGATTTACTCTTTTATATATATAGATTATATTAGGTTGGGGAAAAAGTCTTTTCGTATTTTATATGAAAATTCAAAACATTTTTTAATAAAGTTTATTTACATTTAACTAAAGTATGTAGGTGCCATTATGTTCGATAACTTTTTGTCATCTTGTAGGTAGAGACATGATCCCATTACTATAGAAATTTTGGGACTTCTGTTCAAAAAACCGCGACAAGTGGTTTTGGCAGTCTTCTCGTGATGTTAACCTGACATTGCCTAAAGAATTCTTAAGAGACCGAAACAGGTGGAAATCAGAAGGTGCAAGGTCAGGACTATACGGCGGATGCATTAACACCTCCCAGTCAAACTCTCTTAATTTTTGCTGAGTGGCTAAAGATGTGTGAGGTTTAGCGTTATCATGATGAAAAATCAAACCCCTTCTATTAATTAATTCCGGCCGCTTTCTCTCAACTTTTTGCTTTAATCTCATCAGTTGTTCACAGTAGAGTTCAGAATCGATAGTCCTGCCTGGCGGTAACAGCTCATAATGAATATCTTCCCTTCCAATCCCACCATACACACAGCATCACCTTGTTGCGGGTTAACCCGGGTTTCGCCAGAGTCTCTGAAGCCTGGCCGGTCTTTGACCACGACCTTTTTATGCGCCAAAACTGTTATGTGGTCAATTCCTAGTTCTTCAGCTACGTCGTAACTACTGATATGCCGATCTTGCTCCACTTTTTCAGAAATGGCATCCATTTTATCCGTAACAGGGCGACCAGAGCGACGTGCATCTTTGACATCAAAATTTCCGGATTGAAAACGCTTAAACCAAATTTGTGCTACTCTCACAGACACTGCACTAGGTCCATAATAATCACAATTTTTTTTCGCAGCTTGCGTTGAATTTTTACCTTTTTTGTAGTAAAATTTTAAAATGTATCGATTTTCTTCATTAGATTCACTCATCTTGACAGTAAAAAAAACAAATGAAAATCACACATTTACCTAATTTGAATTTGGAATTATCTTTTTTAAAATTTAAACTTTTTATAGATATCAAAACCTGCTAGATACAAATGGTATAACCAAAGAGATTTTATTACAAGTTCATACATACTATAATGCGAAAAGACTTTTTCCCCTTATTATATAACGGCTAATTTAAGGCGGATTGTCTTTAAATAATCTTTCGGTTAGGTTTGTCTTGCGATTAATTAAAAACACGAGGTTCCACAAACTTGGTGGATACCCAAGTGAATTGTCACCAGATAGCTGGCCGCATATGTGGTGACAATTCACTAATATGATAAAAGAGCAGTTTGAAATAATGGCTTGGCCATTTTATAAAACAGTTAGCCATTATGTAATGCGGCGGGTTCTACGAATTGGCTGCGATGCGACATATATATCGTGATGATTATTATTATTATTATTTCACAGACAAAAGTGGGTAGATTAGCATAATAGTTCATTTTCCCATATTTGTTCAGGAGCTACGGATTCCATTTTGTTACCTGTAAGTAACGGTGTCCTTCTCTGACCATGTGTTTGAGGGCCGGCCGCGTGGTGTACATCCCCACAGCATACGCTGATCGGTCGTAGGAATATGGAAAGAAGTCATCTTGCTTCGTTGGCAATGGTGGGCTGAAATTTAATAAAATATTATAAATGATGATATTATGTATGATGCTGCGAGTGAGTGAGGTCACCAGAAAGGAAGGAGATGCTGCGATGGCAGCGGGGGTGGCGGCGCGCGACCGATATTTTATGTTGCGAGCGTTAATATGGCTACGGTAACCGTTTCACATTAGGCGGGCCGTATGCTTGGCTGCCACCCACGTAGTATAAAAAAAAATGACGACGTGCTTGGTGGTCGAATGGTTAGCAATGGCCACTTTGACTCCGAGGTCGCGGGTTCGATCCCCGCACTTGACAAACATTTGTGTGCATGAACATATCCTTTTGTCTTGGTCTGGGTATTTTCTATGTATTATATATATGTATTAAAAAAAATGTATTTGTTAGTCACAATTAAGCGCAAAGCTATAAATACTTACATATAATACATAGCAAACAACCAGATCAAGACAAACAGACATGTTCATGCACTCAAATATTTGTCTTGTGCGGGGATCGAACCCGCAACATCGGACTCAAAGTGCCCATTGATTCGACCGAGCTTGTCAATAATAATAAGTCTGTCATTGTACAAACTTGTTATTATTATTTAAAAAAAAAAATATTATTATAGAGGCTGTATTTTTAAAGGCTGTTCAAAATCAAGGAGACGATTATGGTGCTAGTATTAAGATGCAATAAAAAAAACAAAAAAATATCAACCATAAACGCGGTACGGCTATCTTATTTTTTTTTTATTTCTTGTTTATCTCCGAGATTCAAGTGTACTATGTAAGAGACACGTGGGGTTGTCATGCATGCATCACAAACCTTCCGGGTAGCTCAGTTAGACAGCACTCGACCGGTAATCGAGAGGTCGTGTGTTCGAATCCAACCTAGGCGGGGAGGTGAATTTTTCCATTTTAAGGGTTCCGTACCCAAAGGGTGAAACGGACCGGAATTACTGAGACTTCACTGTCCGTCCGTCCGTCCGTCAGTCACCAGGCTGTATCTCATGAACCGTGATAGTTAGTTGAAATTTTCACAGATAATGTATTTCTGTTGCCGCTATAACAGCAAATACTAAAAAACGGAATAAATTAAATATTTAATGGGGCTCTCATACAACAAACGTGATTATTTTGCTCGTTTTTGCTCGATATTGATAACGGTAACAGGTAGACGTTTGAAAGATTCACAGAATATTTAGTTATATATTCACTTTAAAAATAAGTAATTAAATTAAAAAAAAAACACATATTTAGGGGGGCCTCCCATACAAAAAAATCTAATTTTTTTAACGGTTTTATAGATCATCATCTTCATTAGGTCATTTTAGTCTCCACTACAAAAGCACGACACTGTCTCTCGTACACTCCCCACGCTGGCGATACGGGTTGGGGAGGCCTGATCGATGTTTTATTATGTATTAATCTCGCCTCTCCCCTAATCGCCTTGTACGACATCCACGGGAAGAGACGGAGTGATTCTATTCTAGTCTGCCGGAAACCACACGGTCAAGTCTGCCGGAAACCACACAGCCAATTACTTAATAAGAGTCATAATCACAGACTGTCAAGCATGTTTTTATAGATAAGGGTACGGAATCCTTCGTGCGCGAGTCCGACTCGCACTTGGCCGGTTTTTGAAAATATAATATTCTGTCAAGTTGGTCAAAATCGACTATTTAAATAATAATACGGGATTTAGGTGCTTACTTGGCGTCATATACAGCTCTCAAATAGCACGCAGGCGTGGAGTAGAATGATTTTATAGAGTGACCGCTCGCTGCGCCTTTAATATTCACACTGCTGTAAATATAATAACTTTTAATACGAAAAATTAACTTGATTCGCTGATATACTCTTATATTTTGTCCAAAGCTCTGTCTGGTTTCTCACTTGTGTTTTTCAATATTTTTGAATACGGGGCAAGGTCGTCGCCAGCCGATGGCCCGGGGGGGGGGGGGGGGGACAAACGCTTTATTGTACCGTATGACGTACAAACATTTGCGTTTTTTCCACCGCGACCCCCCGAATATAATTTGGCGACCCCATGGGGGTCCCACTGTTTGAAAATCATTGGTCTAAGGCAACGTTTCCTAAACTGCACGCCTTATAATGTAAAAGTACTGACTAAATATTTGTTGAAATAGTTTCTGAATCCCTTTACTAGAACCACGTTTTGCATGTTCAAATTTATATTATATACCCGCGGCCTCGCTAGGGTTTACTTTTTTTTATAAAAAGTATCCAAGTATCCTATGTCCTTCATAATACCTTTGAGAATATGTGTACAAAGTTTCATGAACATACACATTTATAAATATTAAGTAGGGGTAGGCAAGTAGAGATAGTCTACTGGGTAAACCTTGGCAGAGAGTTTATTCCACAACTTGAGAGTTTGTGGTAGAAAACTCTCCTGAAACCGCACAGTATGTGACCACTTCGGCTCCAATATATGAGTATTAATTCCTTGCCTATGGAGATCGGTGCGACAATAGAAAGAAGCGAATTCTTTTCTATTTTTTTGTGCAATATGTTATTTATGTCTTTGAATTAATAAAACAATACATAAAATACAACTATAAAACTAAGGTACCTAAAACTAAATAATACTAAAATAAAACTAACCTAAAACAAAAATAAATGTAAAACGTTTGACCCATGTGGCGTCGTTCCCAAGATGCTAGCAGCATTACCTCGCTGGATGGCTAAACTGATCCTTTGGGCTAGGAATGTGCCAGATCTTGGGTCACCAGTTACGTCGACCAATCTTTTTCCTAATCTTAATATATAAAAATTTCGTGTTACGTTGTTTGGCCGCGATGGAAACCTAAACTACTGGACCCATTTTAATAAAATTTTGCACAGTATGTGCAGTTTGATCCAACTTGAGAGATAGGATAGTTTATAACTCATCGGAAAAATTAACGTAAAAATATATAAAGGCGATACGAAGTTCGCCCGGCCAGCTAGTTCTCTTATGTAACTAGTTTTAAGTAGAATTAAGTAATATAAATATATATATTTGTAGATTAAGATATCTATTCTATGGACTTATTGTTTTGTAAATTTGTATGCATTGCAATGTTGTCTGAATTAAATGGTTTATTATTATTATGAAGGTTTTTATGCTGGGATACTTACTCGATTAACTTATCAATGTTTTCGAACCAGACACTGGCGTCATAGTACCCTAACCTCTGGCCAAGTACCACCATGACGTTCTTGGTGGTGTAGTAAGGACCCTGGCGATGGGTCATCGAGTCAATAAAAACTTTCACCTGAAATCATTATTTATTTAATGGTATTTTAATATCTATAGAAATAAATAATAATAATAAATATCCCAGTATCAATAACACAGCGCCATCTAGTCCAAAACTAAACAAAGCTAGTTCTATGTGTACTAGATAACTAATCAATTACTTAAATATTTTATTTTTGTAAATACGTATGTATTATAATACATAGAAAACATCCAGGCCAAGACACACAGACATGTTTACGCACACAGGCGTTTGTCTTCGGGGGCCATCCATATATTACGTCACACGAATTTCATGATTTTTTGACCCCTCCCCGTCCTTGTCACAGCTGGTCACATTTGTGAGATAGAGTTGCAAATGTTTTTGAGCTATTCGTTAATAGTTCAAAGTTCTTGTTTTAACACTTACACGATTATAATAGATTTTGAAATGTCACGTCACGAAATTAAGGACACCTCCCACGCCCATGTCACACAATGTCACACTTCATTGACCCCCTCCCTCCCCCTTAACGTGTGACGTAATTTATGGATGGCCCCTTGTACGGGGATCGAACCCGCGACCTCGGAGTCAAAGTACCTATTCGACCATCGGGCTCGTCAATTATGACGATTTTATATTAAATAAATATGCGTATTTTATAAAAATTATAATATTAAAAACTGATCAAATTGATAGAGATGTGTAGCTGTTACTGATCACGAAACAATAAATAAAACTATAGGTACCTTAAAAAAAACATCAAAATCAGTCTAGTTTTTGTAGTATCTGTCATTTTAGCGCATACTGTAATGTTGATAACCGCTTAAAGCGGACACACCGGAAATCGCGCAGAGGGCGCGTGGGCCTCAACCACATCTGTTTCCTACCTATATAGTAAACTGGAATCTCGGAGATAAACAAGAAATCTTTCGATAGCCATACTGCATTTATGGTTAATTAATTTTTGAGTTTTTTTTTATTGATTCGTGATTAATACTAACAACATAATAGTCTCCCTGAATTTCACTAGCCTTTAAAATACATATAAGTATGCTTATTTTTTTTTTGTAAATTAATTTTAATTCATACATAGAAAACATCCAGACCAAGTAAAACAGACATGTTCATGCACACAAATGTTTGTCTTATGCGCGGATCGAACACGCGACCTCGGAGTCAAATTAGCCATTCGACTATCAGGCTCGTCAATAGGCTAGACGACAATGATTTAAAATTAAAAAAAAAAATATTTATCAGTAAGTAGGTATCGCAAAATATACAAAACTGGAAGTATCTGCGATCTTGAACTTTTAAACTTATGTTCGATTTGTTTTATGGGGGAAAGTCCATTTAGAAAGGAAGAAATTACTTATTAAAAAAAATATATTAACTTTGGAAAAACAATAAAAAATACTATAACTTTTATTACGGCACTATGCTACATAAAAGCCGTCGTACAAATTTCTGATTTAATGTATACAAAATATCTAGTTGTGACGTCATAACTCAGTAGCCTTTTGTATGGAGCGTTTTAACGGGTAAATTCCAAAGTTGTGATTTTCAAGTTAACATATCTCGAGAAGTTTTTATGCTATTGAAGTAATTCTTTCACCTATAGTTATATTATAATGACGTCCTTATATAACAAATCGAAAGAAAAAAATGTTGTCTAGCTTATACCTAATGACGGTATATACATGATAGGTTATATTACATACTCTTTCTTCTACATTCTTGAACGTGGAATCCGAAGTGATGAAGAGGGGATCCGAACACTGCCCTCCGAAACAAAACCCTGGCGGAGACCAGTAGCCGTCAAACAGTTTGTGAGTGTACATGTCTGTGATGGTACCTAGGGAGAATATAATTAAATAAGTTAGTGATCAATCGAACTAAACAACGAAACGAGCACGGTGGTCAAATGGTTAGCAATGGTCACTTTGACTCCGAGCTCGCGGGTTCGATCCCCGCACAAGACAAACATTTGTGTGCATGAACATGTCTGTTTGTCTTGGTCTGGGTGTTTTCTATGTATTTTAAGTATGTATTTACAAAAAAAATGTATTTAAGTACTTTTATCAGTTGTCTAGTACCCATAACACAAGCTTTGTGCTTAATTTGGGACTAGATGGCGCTGTGTAAATTGCCCAGAAATATTTATATGTATTTATATTTATTTAACGAAAAATATTTTTTTAATATAGAGGCTAAAAATATAAATGAACGTAAAAGATTTGTAGGTAACTATTATTGTGAAAAAAGCGTGGGGGGCACGATAAATTAAAAATATGTCACGAAGCAATTAAATAATCCTGGCGATCCTTACCAGGATAATTAAATAAACTTATCAAATCATTGTATTGTCATCGGTCCTTGATAAGTATACAAAGTTTAAATTAAATCTGACCGTTCAAAGTGGATCAAAATCAAGTTCTAAGAAGTCAGTTACGAACTGACAAAGCGACAAACAAGCAAACAGGTGAAGCTAATAAAATCGTGTCAGAAATTAGAGATGAAACGGATAGTTGTTGATACCGGATAACGGATATCCAGCCAACTTTCGAGCCGCATAGCCGGATATTTGGGGGAACATTGCCTTAGGACATTAACACATCGTAACGAGCGACCGATCGTAGGTACAACACAAACGATCCGGTACGAGTAGAAGTCTACCGGATCGTTTGCGCCTTTTATTTAAACTTTATTAACTGGGGACTTTTTGGGGTGTAAGTGGTTTATCAACATCTTTGAACCAAAGCCAACTTCACCTGTACGTGGTGCACCCTGCTGACTGACAAACGAAGCTCTGGCGAGAAGAGAGGTAGGGAGCGTAATTGTAAGCTACCCGACTGCGGAATGTACCTCCACCTCACAGAATACCGCAGCCAAATAACAATTCCCTTGAGTGTTGTTGTGTTCGTGCGAGTGAGTGAGGTCACCAGAAAAGAAGGAGATGCTGCGTTGGCAGCGGGGGTGGCGGCGCGCAAGTAATATATTATGTTGCGAGCGTTAATACGGTTACGGTAACCGCTTCACATCAGGCGGGCCGTATGCTTGTCTGCCACCAAAAAAAACATACAATAAGGGTACAAAAGGCGAACTTAATGATGAAAAGGCGAAATTAAAAATATCAGTCAACCTTTGGGACAAACGTAAAACTCGAATGCGGTTCACAAAATAACAGTAATGAACATACACACAATAAATATATATGAAAATATATAAAAATAAGTCGGGTTTTCCTTCCTGACGCTATAACTCCAGAACGCACGAACCGATTTCCACGGTTTTGCATTCGTTGGAAAGGTCTCGGGCTCCGTGAGGTTTATAGCAAAGAAAATTCTGGAAAAAATTGAAAAGAAAAGCGGGAAAATCTTCTTTCACATACAGCGCCATCTCTGATAGATAGCATGTACTACAAACCAATATTTTAATCTACCCGTGCGAAGCCGGGGCGGGCCGCTAGTGAAAATATAAAATTACATATGATATATAGACATATGCTAGTTATACCTACATAATTATACACGGTGTTACAAATCCAAATTACCCGGGTAGCTCACTTCAAAATGTGAGCAAGTAAGCCAAATAATTTTGATATCATCATCAGGTCATTTTAGTCTCCACTATAGGAGCACGACCCTCTCTCGTCCGTCTCAGACAGAAGGAGGATTTGGCCTACACTCCCCACGCTGGCCAGACGGGTTGGGGAGGCCTGGGGCCTTACCACAAGCTCTTAGCGCAGGAATAAAACTATGATGGTTGCGTATTTATCAATGAATTTCATTCATAAATTCGCAACCATGATGGTTTCATTCCTGCATTAAGAGCTTGTGGTAAGGCCCCTGATCGATGTTTTATAATGTATTTCCCTTAGTCGCCTTGTACGACATCCACGGGAAGTAGCGGAGTGATTCTATTCTAGTCTGCCGGAAACCAATTTTGATATATAACACGCGTTTTATAAATATATACAACTTGAGAGTTCTTCTCTGTTTGGTCGGTTTGTTTACGTTGACGTAATTGAACGTCAAGTGAAGCTCAACTGCCGTGCACCGCGGAATTTTAAGTATCTAATACTATTGGGGACCTAAAACATTGAGTTGTTACCTAACTATAATATAAATTGCAAAATCGTCTGAACAAATCAGAATAGTACGCGACATGCATCGAATTCAACATGATATATATGAAATAATTTTAACAAAAACAAAAAAAATCCGACTCCAGACATTACTCTACATTTATGTCTGTAGATACAGGCTGATGATGATGATGATGAAAAAATCTGCGAAGCAAAGCGACCATTCTGGAAGTATACTCTTTCAAATAAAAAAAAAGATGTTTTTAATTTAAGGAGTAATAAAATAATAAACCTCACAGTGGGTAGATACAGACTGATGATGATGATGATGATGAAAAAAATATGGGACCAATCTGGAAGTATACTCTTTCAAATAAAAAAGATTTTTAAATCGATTTATTAATCACGGAGTAATTAAGTAACAAACATTAAAAACAAATACAGCCGAATTGAGAACCTACTCCTTTTTTGTAGTCAGTTAAAAATAAGAGCTTGTATAAGTGAATAAGTCAATCTATTTAGATAGTTAGGCAGTCGGGGCGGCAGCAGTCGCATATTTCTTCTGTTTCAGATGTTGGAAATGTTGGAGACGACCGCAGCAGCTGGAGCAGAGACGACCAACGCAGCTACGACAGTCGCATGCAACTACTAACGGTAGTGGGTGGGTGCCGGCCGGCAGTAATTTGCATGAACTAATTGGTGGCGGAAGCACGTAAAGTAGGGTAGATTAAATTCTAACCCTGATGGGGTCCCTGACATAGAGCTATGCTGTAAGTTAGGAGCTGATGCTGAGCTGAGCCGAGGGTTGGGTGACTCCGAGGAGAGCTAAAATAACCAAACCGGTCGAGTGTTAGACGTACACTAATTTATTAAGTTAATTGTCTTCACCGCTTAATAGGCTATTTGACCAACATCTTTTTCGGTTTGATATGTAGGGACGTCTCAATATACATATAACCAACCATAGATGAACTAACTAATATAACCATAGGTGAAAGAATTACTTCGATAGCACAAAAATCTCTCGAGATATGTTAATTTGTAAATCACAATTTTGGACTTTCACAAAAACGCTCCATACAAAAGGCTACTGAATTATGACGTCACAGGTTTGTATTTTGTATGCATCAAATCAGAAATTTGTACTACAGGCACAGTATAAGTAATAGTACTAACGTACAGTATGGACACTCTCTGCCGCTCTCACTAGTCGACCTCACCTCCCCTATGGAACCGATTTGGAACCGTTCGCAATGGATGCAACGTCCTACAAATTGACGTCGCTCGTATTTTATATGGAAGTTACTTGTGCAGTGGATGGATATCTCAACACATGGAAAATCAAAAAAATAAATTTATTCGATCCCTTTGGATGAAATAAAGTACAGATTTTTTTATAAATTACCTAAAAAGCATGCGGCAGCCATAGTTTCATCATAATTAATTCATGTCTGTCAAAGTAGGATACAAGATACAATTAATACGAGATGAGAAAAGGATAGCATTATATGTCTCAAAGAGCGAGTGAGTGCGCAGACGCGAAAGTGACATTGCTGTCACTTGAGTTATGGTGGTTTATTGTTTACAATTTTCTTATTTACGAGTACATTTCAATGTTTATTGTGCGTGATCTCATGTGTGGTATTAGTTTTAAATTACGTTTGTTCCATGTGAATATAAAAATGAATCAAATCATTGCGCATGCATTTGAATAGTAAAAAGCTGCAATTAGTAAGAATGAAATGGTTTGACCATTACAATGAACCGGTGTTCGGAAGGCGAACGTTTGATTTAGTGGTGATTAGAAAATATAAAATTTTGAGTAAGTTAGCAATGGCAATTATACAAGGCGTTTTATAAATATTGGCTGAAGTCAGTGTAGTGTATTTACTATGTTTTACTACGCCCACCTGATGTGAAGCGGTTACCGTAACCAAATTAACGGTCGCAACATTAAATATCGCTCGCGCGCTGCCATCCTCGCTGCCAACGCAGCAACTCCATCGTCTCTGGTGACCTCACTCACTCGCAGGAACACAACAACCCTCAAGGAAATTGTTATTTGACTGCGGTATTCTGTGAGATGGTGGTACTTCGTCAGTCGGGTTGTTTAAAAAATACGCTATGTCCTACCTCTCTTTTCGTCAGAGCCTCGTCTGTCAGTCAGCAGGGTGTACCCCGTGCAGGTAAGATTGACTTTGGTTCAAAGATGTTGATGAACCACTTACACCCCCTTACATGTCCGACTAATAATTGAATAATGTCAGCCCTAGAGAACGTCACTCAAACATAGGCACGTGTACAGACGTCATTTGGTTACTACATGCAAAAGTGCCATTTTTGTATGGAGTGGCCGGGGTTTGCTACAGGTATGTTAAATATTACGTTTATGTAATTAGTATCAATAAAAGTTATAGTATTTTTTATTGCTTCTCCGATGGACTTTCCCGCCAAACTTTGATCGACCCTAAAATAAGTCGACCGGAAGATATTAGAATGAAACCTTGCAGATCAAAGACTAGTTTTTTCAATTTTACGATATTGTTAAATAAATTATACAATTTTTGAACATTGTCAAATAGCCTATTGCAACATAGCCATATACGGCGCATATAGCAAGTTAAGCTAAATATAACTTGAAAAAATTTACTTTATAAATTGTTATGTTTATGTAGTTATAAATAATACATATGTGTGCGGTAAAGCGTACAGTAAAGATGTCTAGAATACCTACCCAAGTCATCGCTTCCTCTCCATATAAATTCCAAAGCCTTTCTGTCCATTCTCGCCAGTTCATCGTCGAAACTGATGGGACTAATAAAATGGCCGTCGAATCCCATCTGGGCCATCAGCGAGGTGAACTCCCGGGAATGGCCGAACACATCCGACTGCCATGTGACGAGAGGGCGCCCGCATTTCAGGAATGTAGCGTTTATCTTTCTGTAAAAAGTTTTGACCTGGATATATACGTCTTTAAAATTGCTATGGAAGCTTGATTTTTTCACTGCGTTAAGAAATTGCAGGCCTGAATATGTGATAATAAGTAATTTCAACTTGATACCTCCACGCGTTCCTAAGGAATAGGGTCTTGACAGACGGACGGACAACGAAGTAATTCTATAACGGTTCCGCTATGACCTGAATACGTATTTAAAATTGCTTCCATAGGGAGGTAATTAAAAAAAAACGAATGATAACAAAATCAGGGATACGGTTTGGTGTTGCAGCTACATATCTATCATCTCCATCCAAAATTCAAACCACTATATAGATGAAGGATCAAAGAATTTATTACGCTAAGTAAGGACTTGGAACATCAAATGCGGGGGAGAGGGAAGAGCTGCTATTTTGAGATAATTTTAGTACATATAACGTATTCGCGTACAATACACGAACGTGTCCATGAACGGCCACACCTCATTAAGTATTTATCTACCAGCATTTCGGAAAGGTACCAATATCATCACTATAAAACATTATATGGGTCTCTAAGGACTGGGCGCATTAGCTGTAGGTAAGGGTAAGTAAGTTGTTGTGTGCTTTTAAAAGTATCTTTCTGGTGATCTCACTCACTCGCAGGAACACAATAACCCTCTGTGGAATTGTTATTTGGCTGCGGTATTCTGTGAGGTGGAGGTACATTCCGCAGTCGGGTAGCTTACAAAATACGCTTTACAAGCGGGTAGCTTACAAAATATTTAAAGGTTGACTGGAAGAGATCCCTTAAAGGGATAAGTCCGCCTTTGTACGGCTTTTATTTTATGTAACTTTTATATGATTGCTTTATCTAGTGCAATAAAGATATTACAAACAAACAAACGCTATGCCCTACCTCTCTTATCGCCAGGGCCTCATTTGTCTGTTAGCAGGGTGTACCACGCGCAAGTGAGGTTGGCTTTGGTTCAAAGATGTTGATGAATCACTTACACCCAATGGCTCCACTACAGGAGCACGACCCTCTCTCGTCCGTCCTAGACGGAAGGCTTTGGCCTACACTCCCCACGCTGGCCAGACGGGTTGGGGAGGTCGGATCGATGTTTGATAATGTTTTCCCTTAGTCGCCTTGTACGACATCCACGGGAAGAAACGGAGTGATTCTATTCTAGTCTGCCGGAAACCACACGGCTAACTAACACTATACCTACAGCTAATGCGCCCCTGTATGTCAACCTTCTGGTTATATCACAGGATTGCGAGTCTGGTAAACCAACCAGACGAGAGAACCTTTGGGGCGTAAGTGGTTCATCAACATCTTTGAACCAAAGCGAACTTCACCTGCACGCGGTGCACTCTTCTGACTGACAAACGAAGCTCTGGCGAAAAGAGATACTTACTTACTTACTTACTGCTACAGCGCAACGACCCAAAGTGGATCTTGGCCTCCGACACCAGACGACGCCATGCCTTTCGATCCTGGGACAACTCTCGCCAATTGCTAACTCCAAGGTTCCGCAGGTCCTTCAGCACCTCGTCACTCCAGCGGTACCTCGGACGTCCAATCGGTCGGCTACCACTTGGTTGTCCCCTGAAGGCTCTTTTTACGGCACGATCCTCCCCCATTCTCTCTACGTGCCCGATTCAGCGGAGTCTGGCCGCTTTGAGCTCTCCAATGATATTGGGCTCGGACACTAGATCTTCGATTTCGAGGTTTTTCGGAACCTCCAGCTGCCATCTTCCCTTTGAGTTGGACCCAGGATTTTTCGCAGGATTTTCCTTTCCGCCACTAACAACTTATTTTCCTCTTTCAAGGTGAGTGTCCAAGCCTCGCATGGCCTCATGGCGAAAAGAGATAGGGAGCGTAATTGTAAGCTAACCGACTGCGGAATGTACCTACCTCCACCTCACATAATACCGCAGCCAAATAACAATTCCCTTGAGGATTGTTGTGTTCCTTCGAGTAAGTGAGATCACCAGAAAGGATGAAGAGGCTGCTTTGGCAGCGGGAGTGGTGGCGGACGATCGATATTTTATGTTGCGAGCGCTACGGTAACCGCTTCACATCAGGCGGGCCGTCTGCTTGTCTGGTACCCGACGTAGTATAAAAAAAGGACCTTTACCCGCGCGGCCCTTGCGCTCGGTAACAGCAAGATCAGCATCCTTACCTGAGTGCGTAAGTATATTGATCAATAATGGCGTGATAGCTAGTGGTGGCCTCGTCGGGCATGCTCCACCCACCGCCCACCAAGAACAACCTTCCTTGACGGAGCAGCTCGTACACCATGCGACGAACTGGAGAGCACATAAGGTGACATGAGCACAAATTGGCAAGCATAAATTAAAAAATAATCATCATCATCTCAGCCATTGAAAGTCCACTGCTGGACATAGGCCTCCCCTCTAGATCTCCAATAAGACCGGTTGGAAGCGGCTTGCATCCAGCGCGATCCTACGGTCTTAATGAGGTCGTCTGTCCACCTTGTGGGTGGACGTCCTACGCTGCGCTTGCCGGTACGTGGTCTCCACTCGAGAACCTTTTGACCCCATCGGTCATCCGTCCTCCGTGCTATGTGCCCTGTATATATAAATTTTAATATGAACCCCTAACCTTGAAAATTCGGTGTTTCGAGCGTTGATATGGCTTCAGTAACAGATTCACATCAGGCGGCCGTATGCTTGTCTGCGACCCGACGATGTATATAAAAAAAAGGTGGTAAATCCGACATACCTGTGCCGTCCCGCTGACTCCACCACTTGAAGAAATATGCTGTGTCTGCTAACGTGAACCTTCAGGGTTGAAAAGGTATACTAAATTATTGTGTCTATAGCGTAGAGAAGTTCAAAAAGATTAAATATAATTAAGGACATTTTATAATTTATAATTTGTTATTTTTTTATTGTAATGTTAAAATTATAATATTTAGATCATGTGACTATTGTTTATAATTTTTAATTAGGTAATGTTTGTCAACTAAAATTTTATTTTTTATTTGCATTAATTTATTTTGACATTTAAATTTTTATTATCTTTTGCATGCCAATGTTTGGTGCAACACGCTTGCACTTTTATAGTTGTACCACCTTTGTACCGTGTTTGCTTGCAAATAAATGATTTGATTTGTGTGGAAGTGATTCACCAGGATCTATAGAGCCAAGTGCATCCCGACTAGCGAAAGTGGCTCTGGCAAAGGAGAGGTGGGGCATAGCGTGATTGCGTGCGTGAACATAGTAAAAATTTTTGTGTTTTTTTTAGATAGATACATAAAAGATAGGATATGCTTTATTATTATTTTTTTAAAGTGACAAATTACACAGCGCCATCTAGCCCTAGAGTAAGCGAAGCTTGTGTTATGGGTACTAGACAACTGATAAACATACGTAAATACATTTTTTTTTGTATATACATACTTATGATACATAGAAAACACCCAGACCAAGACAAACAGACATGTTCATGCACACAAATGTTTGTCCTATGTGGGAATAGAACCCACGTGCGTTGGTGTAGAAGCCGCGTCATTGACCGCTACGCCACCGAGCTCGTCATAATAAAATGTCTTTATTGCAGGTAAAATACCCATTTGAATGTATGTAAAAAAAAATAGCATACACTATAAACCGTCAGTCATATTATAATTAGTAGGTATGTAAGGTGCCTACTTTGTGTCAAATAGGCTATTTGACTAACATTTTTTTCGGTTTGATATTTAGGGACGTCTCAATAATATAACCATAGGTGAAAGAATTACTTGGATAGCACAAAAATCTCTCGAGATATGTTAATTTGAAAATCACAATTTTGGACTTTACCAAAAACGCTCCATACGAAAGGCTACTGAGTTATGACGTCACAGGTTTGTATTTTGTATGTATCAAATCAGAAATTTGTACGACAGCCATGTTAAATATTGTTTATGTAATTAGTATCATAATAAAAGTTATAGTATTTTTATTGCTTCTCCAATGGAAATATATTTATTTAATAATTTCTTACTTTTAAAATGGACTTTCCCGCCAAACTTTGATCGACCCTAAAATAAGTCGGACGGAAGATATTAGAATGAAAGTTTGCAGATCTTTATAGTTTCGTATAATTACAATTTTTGAACGTTGTCAAATAGCCTATTATTGTAACATAATTAGTGTCACAAAGTCATTTCCTATTTCCATTCAGGTGAACAGAAATCCAATACATAAATATGGGATCCGCCAGATTGTCCGAGACTGCCTTCAGAATTTCATTGTTAAACCATTATTTGCATAATACTTTAAAGTAGAGTCAATGAATGAAATCGTGGAGTGAGCGGAACGCATATATACGAAAAGTTACTTTTGGAAATGAATAAATAGGCTCCAAAGCCACTGAACCGATTTTTAAGCATGTCGAGGCATTTAATTGTGGCAAGTTACAATACAATACAATACATTACTCTTTATTGCACCAAATACAGGATAACAAAGTAGTAACATGATTCTAAAGTACAACGGGCGGCCTTATCGCTATAAGCAATCTCTTCCAGGCAACCTTTGGGTATAGGAAAAAAGAATACATCTAAGAGGTAGGTGGCGCAGTTAACAAAGTAATGACATAATGAAAGACGTAAAACATACACACATACACATTGGTAGATATATAAACATTAAACTTTACAGATAACATTTAACAATAACGTGGAAGGGGGACAAGGAAAAATATATACTGACTATACTGAGACCATTGATAGGTAATAATCTTTGACTAGCTTCTTAAAGTTCTCAAGTGTTTGAGCTTGTCGTATAGCAAGCGGAAGAGAGTTCCATAGTTGGACTGCCTGAACACAAAAGGATTTGGAAAAGAATTGAGTGGAATGAGAGGGAGTTACAAGACGAAGTTGAAGAGCACTACGAAGATTAACGCCTCGGATGTCAGAGTGATATGTGAAGGAATCTTTAAGATATAAAGGCGTGGAAGGATTAAGTGGAAGTTATCACAATTAAATGCCTCGACATGCTTGTAGTTTGATTTGTGTCGACAAAAATTGAGATCAATCATGTCCTTGAGGAATGATCATCAAATACATTTTCCATTGAAATCAATGGAAAACATACACTCAGCGAATCTACTCGCTGCACTCAACATCGATTTCGGCCCCGTGGGCTAGAACTCGGCCTAGTGTGATTTATTAATCTTACTTGCGTTTTCCTTTCTCCCACAATTCGGTAATCGTATAGTCTAATATCCTCTTCATATTGATTTTGCTTGGGGCATAATATGAATCAACTGAAACATACAAATAAATCTACTATATAAAAATAAGTCGGGTTTTCCTTCCTGACGCTATAACTCCAGAACGCACGAACCGATTTCCACGGTTTTGCATTCGTTGGAAAAGTCTCGGGCTCCGTGAGGTTTATAGCAAAGAAAATTCTGGAAAAATTTGAAAAGAAAAGCGGGAAAATCTTTTTTCACATACAGCGCCATCTGGTGGCGAAACGGAGTTCGCCGGGTTTGCTAGTGACATATATATTTTTTAAATTAAATTAAATAAAAATTGGGGTGTAAGTGGTTCATCAGCATCTTTGAACTGAAGCCAACTTCACCTGCACGCGGTGCACCCTGCTGACTGACAAACGAAACTCTGGCGAAAAGAGAGGTAGGGAGCGTAATTGTAAGCTACCCGACTAGGGAACCTCCACCTCACAGAATACCGCAACCAAATAACAATTCCCTTGAGGGTTGTTGTGTTCCTGCGAGTGAGAGAGGTCAACAGAAGGGGAGAAGGGGAGGAGATGCTGCGTTGACAGTGGGGGAAGCGGCGCGCGAGCGATTCTTTATATTGCGTACGTTAATATACGAGTAGCTAGGGTAACCGCTTCACATCATGCGTGCCGTATGCTTGTCTGCTATCCGAAGTAGTAACGGGTCTTTCAATAGGGACTTCCGAACTTTAACAGCTGACAGCAGCCATTTTATTGAAGCTACATCTGTCAAATTAGTTGTCATTTATTCAGCCTGTTTTGCCAAATCACCATAGAAGGATACAGCATTCAACAACACGTGGAAATAATAAAATTGTGTTATCAAAATGGGTGTTCTCTTCGGCCAACGTACCGCGCGCTTCGCCCATTTTACGGTCGCCATAATTCGTCCTACCGAGAGGACAATTCGCAGTGCAGCATGATAAATTTGAGTCCACTGGTTTAGTAAACAATCCACATGAGATACAAGTGCGTCCAATGAATCCGAAAAAAGTCATTTATGATGTGGGGTTTGGCCTGGCGGCGTCATCGGTCCACGTTTCTATGAGAACGACATTGACCAGGCCATCACTATCAACGGCGAGCCCTCCTATAGCTCGATGATTACCAACTTCCTTTGGCCTGAATTGGATGATCTGGACACCATGTGGTTACAACAGGAAGGCGCTACGTGACACACAGGTCACGCCACATTGGATATTCTGCACGAGTCATTTCACGGCATGGTAATCTTACGTGGAGGTGATGTGAACTGGCCACCGAGATCTTGCGATTTGACTCCGTTAGACTTTTTCTTGTGGGGTTTTCTTAAGTCGCAAGTCTATGCGAATAAGCCACAAACCACAGCCCGCAAAGCCATCGGTCAAATTCAGTCTGATATATGCTCTCTAAAATTCTAATCTCTAAAATTGGACATTTCGGATGCGCTCCTTGAGAGCCATGGCGGATATTTGAATGATGTTATATTCCATACATAATAGCATCGATAGGGCTTTCAAACGAATAAAAAATTCGATGTTATATTTAAATTTAAAGATAGGAAGCGCTTAATGAAAGACCCTGTATATAAAAATACTCGTAAGTAAGTAGCGGCCCGCCCACGCTTTGCTGTGTGTGCTCAATCATCCCGTTCCCATTACTGCAGCGCCATCTGAAGGGCTGATTTGTGAATCTAAAAATCCAGGGAGCTCCCCAATCGCATACTAAAAATACATTCAAATCTGTCCAGCCGTTTAGGACTTCAGTCACACTTCAGTTCAGTGACATACACACGTACAGTAGAATTATATATAGATTAACAAATATATTTTGCAGAAATTATTAAAAAAATGAACTTATTGTAAACTTTAAATAGATAAAATTAAATAAATACATCTAAATTAAAACTAATTAAAATAAACTACAACAAAACTAATCTAATAAACCGCTGCCCGTAGGCAAAGTTCCCAATGTGCTGGCCCCGTTGCCTCGTTGGATCGCAACACTAATTCTTTGTGCAAAGTAGAGGCCAGCATTTTGGTCACGAGATGTTTCGACTAGACGCGACGAAAGTTCGTTAATTTTTTTGACGTGACAACGTCTTATAAATTGGTTAGCCGGGTGACACTTCAAGAAACTGCGTTACGCTGCGCTCACGTTATGCGCTCACAATGAGAGCGAGTGAGAGGCACGCGTCCCTTCCACTCGGGCATGGTTAGCCCGCCTAAGAGCGAGAGAGACAGACATAAAAAGTGAAAGGCATGCGTCCCTTCCACTCGAAAACATTTTACCACTCAAAGTCGTTGTCACGTAAAACTTTCGCCCGTATACCGACTTTACAGGCAACCAATTTTTTTTAAATATAACAAATTAAATAAGCTTCGGCACAACTTCGCCGCACAGATATTGTTGTCAATGAAGTTCTTAATAAATAAATGACTCGTTACTTACGCCCAGTGTAATGTTCGTAGAAGGTCCTGGTGTATCCCAGCTCGCCGTGCGTGTGAGGGACGATGTGAATATTCAACGAGCCCTCCTGAGCGACAGGACAGCTCTGCAAAACAGTCATCTATTTGTTTTTTCGGGACGAGGGCCCACCACACATTCCTATCACTGTTCTCCTGTGTAGCCAGGATTAACAGCGGCGACCGACAAAAAAGGCAATGAACAGTGAAGTCCATTGCAGGCCCGGGGGTAACACTACGGCTGCCTTGGAACTCACAACGAATTTAATATGAAGAAATTAGTAGGAGTAGGAAGCTTTTGGAATTTGACTTCCCCTCTTAGCAATGTGAGAGACAGTAGTATGGCAAATAAGGCATTAAAGCCTAAAGAGATGGCTAGTCAAGTGAAGCCCAACTGCCGTGCACCACGGGTTTTATGTATCTTAACACTATTGGGGACCTAAAACCTCAGTCATCTATTATAAAAAAAAATTAAAAATGAAAAACCCCGCCTATGTGGGGGAGGTGAATTTTTCATTTTTAAAAATATTTATAATATTCTGGCAAGATGGCCGAAACAGCTATTTAAAATAATAATAACAGTTATCTATTCTATTTATATAGGTACTAACTGACCCGGCAAGTTTAATAGGCTATTTGACTAACATTTTTTTCGGTTTGATATGTAGGGACGTCTCCATAATATAACCATAGGTGAAAGAATTACTTCGATAGCATAAAAATCTCTCGAGATATGGTAATTTGAAAATCTCAATTTTTAGACTGCCCAAAACGCTCCATACAAAAGACTACCGAATTATGACGTCACAGGTTTGTATTTTGTATGCATCAAATCAAAAATTTGTACGACAGCTATGTTAAATATTACGTTTATGTGATTAGTATCATAATAAAAGTTATAGCATTTTTTATTGCTTCTCCAATGGAAATATTATTTTTTAATAATTTCATACTTTTAAAATGGACTTTCCCGCCAAACTTTGATCGACGCTAAAAAAAAGTCTGACTGAAGATATTAGAATGAAAGTTTGCAGATCATTATAGTTTTGTGTATTTTACGATATTGTTAAATAATTTATACAATTTTTAAACATTAGAAAATAGCCTATTGCCATAGTAGGGGTTGATAGTAGAAGGGTGTAAATTTGAAGTTGTATGTATTTTTCAATGCCAAAAGTCACTCTTGCAAATGAATAGGCTCCAAAACCACTGAACCGATTTTGATGAAACTTGTCACAATTAAAGACCTCGACATGCTTGAGGTTTGTGTCGAAAAAAAATTGAGATCGATCATGTCGTTGAGGAATGATCATCAAGTACATTTTCCATTGAAATCAATGGAAAACATACACTCAGCGAATCTACTCGCTCCACTCAACCTCGGCCCCGTGGGCTAGAAATTTTAACACTTTGCGGGACAGAAGGCTGAATTCAAATTTCAGAGGTTGTCACTACATAGGCTGCGATGGCTGCTTACCATCGGGCAGGTCTAATGCTTGTCACCCTAGGGGTATAAAAACATCCTTCGAACACTACCCAGTGTATACGAGGATATTTCTCAGGAGACTACAGCATGGGGTTCTTCAAAAAGGGGGCGTGAAGAGGTTTTGACAACGCGCGTATGATGCCCCTGGTGTTACAGGCGTTCATAGGCTACGGTAACTGCTGTTCATCAGGTGGGCCGTATGCTTGTTTGTCATTTTAGTGGTATATAAGAATAAAAACAAAAATATAGGTACCTCATATCCACAAGCTTCTCCAAACTCCCTCGCCGGCGTCAGCAGGTCTAGTGTCGTCGGGTCCATTGATAACACTTCAGAAGTTTTAAAAAACAACAATATGCAATACAGCATCTTCGAAAAACAGCCACGGTCCAAATATCACGTTTCTAGCTTCAGTAGTTTTGCCTCGACGTTGACGAATCAGTCATAGAGAACTGATAATTTATATAATAGATACTATCTGACCCGGCAAACGTTGTTTTGCTATAAAAAAATTACAACCTCCTCCTCAGACCTACTGAATATGTATATAAAATTTCATAAAAATCGGTCAAGCCGTTTCGGAGGAGTATAGAAACTAACATTGTGTCACGAGAATTTTTATATAATTATAGCAATAGAAGGTGTGCAGAATGCTAATATTTTTTGACGAGCTCGGTGGCGTAGCGGTCAATGACGCGGCTTCGACACCAACGCTCGTGGGTTCGATTCCCACATAGGACAAACATTTTTGTGCATGAACATGTCTGTTTGTCTTGGTCTGGGTGTTTTCTATGTATTATAAGTAATATTTACAGAAAAAAATGTATTTACGTATGTTTATCAGTTGTCTAGTACCCTTAACACAAGCTTCGCTTACTTTGGACAATATTTATTTATTTATTTTTAAAAATTATGCATAAAAAATACATTAAATCAATAAAAAAAATATTAATCACACTACCATGTATTTGACCAACCGCATATATATTCTTTTGTTTATTTTAAAAGTCGAATTTCTACCAGTTGGCGACCAACATCACTTAAAAATATTTTTAACATAATCTGAACAGCATGTCATGACACTTACTCACTTTTGATCGCCGCGTGTAACATACATCCATTTAAATATTCACATAACTGTTTGTTTGTTTATTAAAATTGTTTTCACTAACTTTGTAAATATGGTATCGATTCGTTGTTTTTTAAATTCTTGGTTGTGATTTAGTTTAAGAGGATTGTTTACTATACACACGAAATACGGTGCGTCAAGACAGATGAGATAGTTGTTACTCGCGGCTTCGGGGTGTGCCTTATTTCGGCACTGCCCAGGTCTCAGATCTTGATTTTAACTAAACAAAAAATTAGTCGTTAATTTGTCGAAATTTGTCGCCCAAAGCAAAAAATTTGTCGGTCTCCCGTTAAAGAGTTATAAGGGTTTTTTTTGTGGCAGTGCCGAAATAAGCTTATTTCGGCACTGCCCACTCGGGATCTATTGAACTACAAAACATAGCGAAGATATGATTATCCCCAGAATTAGTCGTCAATTTGTCGAATTCATACACCAAGTATCAGAATTAGTCGACCTCCCGTTAAGTAGTTATAAGTATTTATTTGTGGCAGTGCCGAAATAAGCCTTATTTCGGCACTGCCAAAAAAAACTACACCACCTAGCGAAAATCTGATTTCACCCAGATGTTGCCTCGAATTTGTCGAAATTTGTCGGAAATAAAACACAACTGGTCGATGCGTAATTAAAAAGTTACACGCATTTTAATAATTCACGTTGTAGTCAGAGAGCCTAACGTAGGCAGAGTAGAATAACACCACCCCATTCACATATGGCTATCGTAAAAAGCAACTAATGTAGTGCTAAAGAACACCTAAAGCATTCGTATATCAGAAAACAGTTGCATGCATTGACAAACTTTGCCAGACTCTGAAAAAGGAAGGAAATAAAACGTTTACTGTTGCATTTTGTGCATGATATAATTTTGATGCAAGATCTCGGACTATACTTATTATGAGAATTATTAAAATGCGTGTAACTTTTTAATTACGTATCGACCAGTTGTGTTTTATATCCGACAAATTTCGACAAATTCAACGCAACATCTGGGTGAAATCAGATTTTCGCTAGGTGGTGTAGTTTTTTTGGGCAGTGCCGAAATAAGGCTTATTTCGGCACTGCCACAAAAAAATACTTATAACTTTTTAACGGGAGGTCGACTAATTCTGATACTTGGTGTCTGAATTCGACAAATTGACGACTAATTCTGGAGAAAATCATATCTTCGCTATGTTTTGTAGTTCAATAGATCCCGAGTGGGCAGTGCCGAAATAAGCTTATTTCGGCACTGCCACAAAAAAACCCTTATAACTCTTTAACGGGAGACCGACAAATTTTTTGCTTTGGGCGACAAATTTCGACAAATTAACGACAAATTTTTTGTCTAGTTAAAATAAAGATCTGAGACCTGGGCAGTGCCGAAATAAGGCACACGGCTTCGGGTGGTTGGAATTTTTACCGCCTTTAAATAGATAAATTATTTTAATTTTATTTATTTTAAATAGATAAATTAATTAAATATATAGATATCATTTTTATTTCGGCATCAACCGTTGATAATATCATCACCACTGCCACCATCCCACCCTTGTTTAACATTTACAAAATTTTAATCGAATGAAATTTTACATGATTTGTCCAAATTTCTCCACACTTACACCTCTTCAATGCTCCTATTACCCCAGTACTCAAATTTTTGTTATATACAAATCCGAGTGCGAAATAAGCCTACGGCCCGCCTAATATAAAAACCTGTTATCGTAGCCATATCTGCATCAACCCATGATCATTCCACTGTTGGGATACGGGTCTCCCTTCAATCGAAGGGGTTAGAGCGTACTCCACCAGGCTGCTCAACTGCGGGTTGCCGGAGGCCAGTGTTTTCAAGCCGCTCAAAGGCCACTGACTTGGCTTAACGACTGAGGAGTTCGATGGTGTCGTTACGCGTGTCAGTCTAATCGATCACGCAAGTTAAGCAACATCGACCGTAGCCTGTCTACGTATGGGTTTATTTATCTTGAGCTCCTCCGTGCTTCGGAGGGCATGTTAAGCCGTCGGTTCCGGCTGTTTTCATTAGATGTCATTTTTATTTGTATACACAAAATACAGAAGCTTACAATATAATTCTAATATTAAAACAGAACTTGGAATACAACTCCAGTCCAACCGCGAGCCATCATCTATTATGTAATATAGGAGCTCACAAACAAACCGAAGCCCGATCCCCTGCTCCGTTCTTCGGCGTGTGCTGCAGTGATACCAACAGGCAACAACTCAGTGTTGGACTTGCTCAGAAAGCAAAACACTGATTTTCATTTATTGCCTTTGAGTAGGTGCTGGGCGCATCCAAACGCCACAGACGTGTCAGCCAAGATACCACATTATTTGAAAGATTATACTTAATAGGAATACATGTTACTGTAATATTCCCAGAGAGCAGTTGAGAGCCCAGAGTGCAGAACATGCAAGGAGTCTTACGAGACCATGAAACACTTAATGTGTCAATGTGACGCCCTAGCGGGCAAACGAATGGAAATCCTAGGAAAGGCATACCCGGACCTGGAGGACCACAGGCTCTTCCCTATAAGCGGCATACTGAAGTACATGGAACATGTCTCCAGACAGGCGGGGGAGAGTGACTAAGGGATTAGGGAGAGCACAAAAGATCCATGAGGGTCGACGTGTCACCGGTGCTGCAGCACTGGACCCACTCTAAGATAAGATAAGATAATAATACTGTAATATTCAACTACAAAAACAACAATATGAGAATGTTTATATTATTGATACCGATAATAAATTCCGCATACAGCGTCACCATTACCTAAGCGAATGTACCGATTTTTTTTTTATTATCTAAAAACAGTTTTATTTCTTAAAATTTGGTCTTACTGTTAGAAAACATATTGGTGGTGGAATGTTATTCCAACATTTGGTAGCTTGGTAATGGAAACTAACCGTAATATGGACCTACTTGCTACAGCAGTCTAGCCCATGCATTACTTATACTGTGCCCATGCCAGAAAAAAACTGAAAATGCCAACTTTTTTTCAGTTAAGAAGATATCTGGGGAGGTATGTTCTTAACTGAAAAAAAGTGGTCACGTAATTTGAACTTGCCTACGTCATCAGCTATATTATGGAATTTGACAGCTAACGTGACGTGCCTAGTCTTGGCAACATACCTATTTGTCACGGGAAGAATATATCTAGTGTTGTTGTATTTTTTTTTCCTACTAAAGTGACAAACAAGAACAAGCATACGGCCAGCCATGGAAAGCAGTTACCGTAGCTATGAGTGTTTGTAACACCAGGGGCATCACACGCGCATTGCTGGCTCTTGTAAAAACGTATTTATGTCCTTTTCGAAGAACTCCATGCTGTTGTCTCTTGGGAAAACCTCGACAGGCAGTTCATTCCACAGCTTGACAGTACGCGGGAGAAAACTTCTCTGGAACCGCACAGTACGCGACCACTTGGGCTCTAATGTGTGAGGATGAATATCCTATACCATGCTTTAGCTAACATACCACAGTCGTTTTTGACGTGACATCATCTTATAAATCGATGAACGCCGGCTGCACGCGCGAAAAAGCATGACTCGTTGTCACGTTCCACCTGAGCCGAGCGTGCAAGCGAGAGCGTGGAACAAGCGATAGACAGGCACGATCGGCCTAAGCGTTCGGCTTGTGACGCATCTATCTCTCTTCCACTCCATCGGCCGATGTTTTCTTATGACGTAAAATTATCGTCCGTAAACAGACAATTTTTTTTTTCGCGTTCGATCATATAACGTAAACAAACCGACCGAAATAGAGAACTCTCATGTTGTGTATTTATAAGAAGCGTGATAAAAAATACACAAAAATAGGCACAAATTATATTTTATTAAAGCCACTGTCACATAACACAGGATGTTTTTCTAAAGCGGCCTTAGAGTCAGGCGGGAGTGAGGCCGCCTTGCTGGCGATGAAGAAACGAAGGGTGTCTCGGAGAGCCGCCGGGAAGTAGGGGGCTTCGATGACGGCCGCGAGGGCGTAGTAGCAGCCCGGGAGACTCCATCTGATCTTGTAGTCTTTGTTTTCAGACTGAAAAAAAAAAATTGAATTAAAAATTTACATCCAAGAAAAAAAAATGGGATTGTATTATGTACACGGCCGTATTTTTTTTTTATATCGGGTGTCAGACAAGCATACGGCCTGCCAGATATAAAGCGGTTACCGTAGCCATATTAACGCTCGCCACGTAAAGTATCGTTCGCGCGCCGCCACCCCGCTGCCAACGCAGCATCTCCTTTCTGGTGACCTCACTCACTCGCAGGAACACAACAATCCTCAAGGGAATTGTTATTTGGCTGCGATATTCTGTGAAGTGGAGGTACATTCCCCAGTCGGGTTGCTTACAATTACGCTCCCTACCTCTCTTTTCGCCTGAGCTTCGTTTGTCAGTCAGCAGGGTGCACCGCGCGCAGGTGAAGTTGGCTTTGGTTCAAAGATGTACATGAACCAATTACACCCCAAAAATATATTTGGGGTGTAAGTGTCACTGACAAACGTAGATTTGGCGAAAAGTGAGGTAGGAAGCATAAGTGAAAGAAAGAGAAATATTACTCTACATTTATGTATGTAGATACAGGCTGATGATGATGATGATGATGAAAAAAATATGGGACCAATCTGGAAGTATACTCTTTCAAATAAAAAAATGTTCTTTTCAAATCGGTTTATAAATTGACGAGCTCGGTGGTCGAATGGTTTGGAATGCCCACTTTGACTCCGAGGTCGCGGGTTCGATTCCCGCACAAGACAAACATTTGTGTGCATGAACATGTCTGTTTGTCTTGGTCTGGGTGTCTTCTATGTATTATAAGTATGTATTTACAAAAAAAAAAGTATTTAAGTAAATTTATCAGTTGTCAAGTACCCATAACACAAGCTTTGCGCTTAATTTGGGACTAGATGGCGCTGTGTAAATTGTCCAGAAATATTTATTTATTATTATTATAAATGACGGAGTAATGAAATAACACACCTAACAATGGGTAGAGAATTGGGTTTTTTGTTAAAATTATTATATATGTCTCACCTTAATCAATCCAAGACCTCGAAGCATGGTGTTAGCCAGCAGCCAGGCTGCTGCGTGTTGCTGCCCAGCTCTGGACAGCAGGATCGGGTACAACTTGTGCGCGACCTCCGCCGCGCTGCTGCCGGCCTGGTACAAGCCTGACACGCAGAAGGTGGCTTCCACGTACGCTTGGATGAGATCTGCTGGGTCTTTTATTGACTGCAAGAGAACATGAAAGGTCTATGAAGAAGAGCCATACATATATATGGGGTGTAAGTGGACATCAACAATCAACATCTTTGAACCAAAGCCAACTTCACCTGCACGCGGTGCACCCTGCTGACTGACAAACGAAGCTCTGGCGAAAAGAGAGGTAGGGAGCGTAATTGTAAGCTACCAGACTGGGGAATGTACCTCCACCCCACAGAATACCGCAGCCAAATAACGGTTCCCTTGAGGGCTGTTGTGTTCCTGCGAGTGAGTAAGGTTGCCAGAAACGAAGGAGATGCTACGATGGCAGCGGGGGTGGCGGCGCGCGAGCGATATTTTATGTTGCAGCGTTAATATGGCTACGGTAACCGTTTCAACAGGCGTAACATCAGGCGGGCCGTATGCGTGCCATCCGGCGGCATTTAAAAAAAAAGCCAACGTCCTGTAAAGTCCTTAAAGCCAAAGCCAGTCGCACTTGTACGTACAAGTGAAACACTCTCTCTCGAGTCGGTCTCTCATATCTGAGGATCGTGGTCAGCATCAGGGTTGCATCTGGAGCGAATGATCTGCTTCCACCGGTTTCTGTCCAGTGCGTCTCTTACAGCGGTATCAAATTTAGAAACAACGAGTCAAGTTCAAGTTCTTTATTTGCATTTCATGTTGTTATAATAGGCTCTCACAATATATAATTTGTTTCAAACATGAACCCTGGTAGGGCACAGCAAAACTTACATCTAAATAATGTAATGCATTCTACATGCTTATAAAATTAGGACTATAACATTATATTATTAATACAATTAAATTATAAAATTATACTATAAAGTGTCAATCATCATTACTTGCAATATTAATGTTACAGTTAATACATTGAGCACGAAAATAGTTACATACTATACATTCATTTTTTAATTGTAATTATTATTTAAATTGTCAAAATATGCAATTAGGTTTCATTATAATGTCATATTATATTAAATTCTATATTCTATATTCTACATTATAATGTCATATTATATTAAATTCTATAGTCTTTTGAGTCAAGTGAGACTGGCTTTGGCTTTAAGTCAGGAGGATGAACCACGTGGTTCATTCGACACGAGGTTCACCCTCCTCCTGACTAGCGAAAGAGACTCTGGCAATAGTGAGGTAGGGTATTTGTAAGCTGTCAGACTGGGGAAGTACCTCCACCTCACAGAATACCGCAGCCAAATAACAATTCCCTTGAGGGTTGTTGTGTTCCTGCGAGTGAGTGAAGTCACCAGAATGCTGAGTGCGCGTTTAACCGACTTCAAAAAAGGAGGAGGTTCTCAATTCGACTGAATATTTTTTTTTTGTATGTATGTTATTCGATATCTTTGCGAATTGTGAACCGATTTTCAATATTCTTTTTTTATTTGAAAGGGTATGATTGCAAGGTGGCCCCATATTCACCAAGTCAGGATCTGATGATGGAATGCCAGGGAAATCAAGGGAAACCCTTAAATTTTATAAGCATGTATGGTCAAATTTTTATTTTTATTTGAAAGGGTAATTGCGTGGTGGTTTCATATTCACCAAGTTAAGTGGGTGTAAGTAGTTCATCAACAATCAACATATCTGAACCAAAGCCAACTTCACCTGCACGCGGTGCACCCTGCTGACTGACAAACGAAGCTCTGGCGAAAAGAGAGGTAGGGAGCGTAATTGTAAGCTACCCGACTGGGGTACGTACCTCCACCTCACAGAAGACCGCAGCCAAATAACGGTTCCCTTGAGGGCTGTTGTGTTCCTGCGAGTGAGTGAGGTCACCGGAAGGGAAGGGGATGCTGCGATGGCAGCGGGGGTGGCTGCGCGCGAGCGATATTTTATGTTGCGAGCGTTAATATGGCTACGGTAACTGCTTCACATCAGGCGGGCCGTATGCTTGCCTGCCACCCGATGTAGTATAAAAAAAATAAAATAAAAAAAAACCAAGTCAGGGTCTGATGATGGGATCCCAGAAAAATCGAGGGAAACCCTTAAATTTGCCCTGTGGTAGCCGGCAGAATAAAATTGTGCCACTCCATTGCTCTGCGCTGGATGTCGTACACGGCGACTAGGGAATCTTGTGTCACGCGACAACTTTTCTCCCGGAAGACGGGCAGCAGCGTCTGCCGGGGTATTCCACCAATAAGCTGCGCTCGCCAACTGAAGTCGGTTTCAATTTTTAAATCAACTTTTGTCAGTTTGTTTACGTTGATATGATCGAACGTGAATAAAAACTCGCACTCAGCACTCTGAAAGAAAGAAGTTATAGGCTGGCAACGGATCGGTGACATTGGTGTCGCTGATCTCCATGGGCGGTGGTGATTGCTTTCCATCAGGTGATCCATATGCTCGTTTGCCCACCTTTCATATAAAAAAAACATTTGTTACGGCGCTAGCCACGTAATCGTAGTATTTAAAATGGCTGTCGTACAATTTTCTAATTGAATTCATATAAAATAGCAAGGTGTGACGTCATAACTCAATAGCCTTTTGTATAGAGCGTTTTCGGGAAAGTCCAAAATAGTGATTTTCAATTTATTTTAACTCGTGAAGTTTTTATGTTATCGTAGTAATTCTTTCACCTATATTGGCCGTGTGGTTTCCGGCAGATTAGAATAGAATCACTCCCGTCTCTTCCCGTGGATGTCGTACAAGGCGACTAAGGGAAATACATTATAAAACATCGATCAGGCCTCCC
Organism: Hypsopygia costalis; assembly: GCA_937001555.2. Classification (NCBI taxonomy): domain Eukaryota; kingdom Metazoa; phylum Arthropoda; class Insecta; order Lepidoptera; family Pyralidae; genus Hypsopygia; species Hypsopygia costalis. Next base: position 10,545,290 of record OW443355.2, read on the forward strand.
CAACCCGTCTGGCCAGCGTGGGGAGTGTAGGCCAAATCCTCCTTCTGTCTGAGACGGACGAGAGAGGGTCATGCTCCTGTAGTGGAGACTAAAATGACCTGATGATGATGATAGTTATATAATAATGACGTTCTTACATAATGGTTCGAAAATGGGGTGCGGCTGTGTCATAGACACGGTTTATAACGTGAATACGTTATATGCACTAAAATTATTTCAAAATGGCAGCGCTTCCCCTACCCTCGCACGCGATGTCCCATAGTCCTTACTTAGCGTAACAAATTCTTAGATCCTTCATCTATCCAGTGGTGTGATTGTATTTTGGGTCGAGATGATAGATATGTAGCTGCAACACCAAACTGTATCCCCCGATTTTGTGATCATACGTTTTTTTGAATAGCCTCCCTATGGAAGCAATTTTAAAAGTCAAAGTTACGGTGTTTGTACACCTTTAAATAAATAAAAGCTTCCTACTAATTTCTTCTGATTAAGTTCGTTGTGAGTTCCAAGGCAGCCGTAGTTTTACCCCCGGGACTGCAACAGACTTCACTGTTCATTGCCTTTTTGGCGGTCGCCGCTGTTAATCCTGGCTACACAGGAGATACAGTGGTGGGAATGTGTGGTGGGCCCCGTAAAAAATACAAGAAATGTATACTCTTCAATTCAGGATTGATTGCCACAATTACAAAAGAAGAAGAAGCGACTTACCTGTAGATGTACATCGATGACATCCGCCGCGCTACCGCCGAGCCGCGACAAGTTCTCCATCGTGGGCGACTGTAGGAACCTGCCTACGTCTGTTTCTACCTCCTCCACGCCTGAGAAAATATAAAGAAATATTGAAATTTTGGGGTTTACGTCAGCAACTAATGGGGTGTAAGTGGTTCATCAACATCTTTGAGCCAAACCCATCTTCACCTGCACGCGGCGCACCCTGCTGACTGACAAACGAAGCTCTAGCGAAGAGAGGTAGGGAGCGTAATTGTAAGCTAACCGACTGGGGACTGTATCTCCACCTCACAGAATACCGCAGCCAAATAACAATTCCCTTGAGGGTTGTTGTGTTCCTGCAAGTGACTGAGGTGAGGAAGGAGATGCTGCATTGGCAGCGGGGCTGGCGGCGCGCGAGCGATATTTAATGTTGCGTTAATATGGCTACGGTAACCGCTTCACATCAGGCGAGCCGTATGCTTGTCTGCCACCCGACGTAGTATAAAAAAAAAGCAACGTCAGCCGTAGCCTGACCAAGGATGGGTTTATTTATCTCAAGCTTTCCGGCTGTTGTCCTTAGATGACAGTCTTTAAGCACAGTACAAGTAATAGTACTACGTACAGTACGGCCGCTCCCTGCCGCTCTCTCGTGTCTACCTCACCTCCCCTCTGAGACAAATCTGGAACAGTTTGTATGGCGCCGCACACACATATGCTCGTTCACGCTCTGCACAGACGTCATTGTTTATGAAGTAGTAAACGACGAGACATTTGTATGGAGTGGCCGGGGTGTACAGGTCGCGCAGTGGTTTAAGATCGCTCGGTAAAAATAGTGGGGACAATTGGCGCATGTGTACAATCGCACACAAAATTACTAAGAAAAAATGTTTTTTTTTCTTATTTTCTTTTTTTGATCCTTAGTAACTTAACATAATTATAATAACACTAGTTTTTGCTTGTGATTTATTGCTAGTAAATTGAGAAAAATAAACACTAAAGTAAGTTTTAGTTAATAATATACGTAGGTCACACTAAAAGTTTTGCGTAACTTAAAAAAAACAACATGTTATAACCAAAATATTATGTTTATTGCTTTTCAAAATACTCGCCTTTACATTTTAAACATTTTTTCATGCGATCGAACCATTTTTTAAAACAGGAGGACCACAGATCTGAAGGCATGTTTTCGTTTCCTTTTTAATATAACAATTCACGTCGTAAACCATTTTCCTGGCTTGCCGTGTTAAAACTTTATTTTTAGGCATTTATTTCACTACGATGTACTAAATACGGAAAACAATTTGTACGCAACAGTACCCAAGAGACACGAGACGCGCGGACGCAGGGGGGGAGGTAAAGTGCGACTGATCAACCAATTACGCGTCGGTATTGTCGCGCCGGCCCCCCTCACTCCTCCGCCCGCCAAATACACCTAGGAACTGAACACTGCGCATACCCCTTCCACTTTTGCCGAGCGATCTTAAACCACCGCGCGACCTGTACTTTAAGCCAGGTCAGTGGTTTTTAAGCGGTTTGAAAACACACCTCCGCCAATCCGCAGTTGAGCAGTGTGGTGGAGTATGCTCTAAGCCCCTTCGATTGAGAGAAGAAGACCCGTATCCCAGCAGTGGTATGAAAGGATTGACGACGTCGGTTTGAAAAATTCTGACTGACTCTCTCTGATATAAAAATAACAATCAATACGTCTCTCTACTCGAATGTTTTATTGTAGGGTTCCGTCAAGTATTTCGTTTTCCAAAAGGGTTCCGTCACTAAAAAAGTTTGAGAACCGCTGATCTAACACTTCATCATTCTTCTTTTTTTTTATACCACGTCGAATGGCAGAATGGCAGACAAGCATACGGCCCGCCTGATGTGAAGCACTTACCGTAGCCATATTAACGCTCGCAACATAAAATATCGCTCGCGCGCCGCCACCCCCGCTGCCACTGCAGCATCTCCTTCCTTTCTGGTGACTTCTCTCACTCGCGGGTACACAACAACCCTCAAGGGAATTGTTATTTGGCTGCGGTATTCTGTGAGGTGGAGGTACTTCCCCAGTCGGGTAGCTTACAATTACGCTCCCTACCTCTCTTTTCGCCAGAGCTTCGTTTCTCAGTCAGCAGCATGCACCGCGTGCAGGTGAAATTGGCTCTGATTTAAAGAAGTTAATGAACCATTTACACCCCAAAAATCATGCGAGTAACTAACGGTTAATTCAGTTTCTGAATTCCGGCTGAGTAAGACCGACTTTAGTCTTTACGACTTTACTCTTTTAGACTTTAGACTTTAGTCTACCATGTACAACGAATGCCATATAACGTAACATACCGGAAGTGTCAAGTACGAGGTCGTTGCTGACGTCACCGGTCGTGTCCAGGTGCTGCGCGTCCTCCGTGGCGCTGTCTTCAGAGTTGTCCTCCTGCTCCGATTCCTCCTCCTCATCATCCTCCTCGTCGCTGACGACTGGAACGAGTGAGAAATATTTACACTATTATATGAGCAAATTGTAGCGTGGAGACACACGCCTCATTATTATTATGTTACCTTTTGTTGGATTTAAAATCGACTCAGGAAACTAATCGATTGTTAGTTAGGGCGTAATCGAGTTTGTTGACTGGCAACACTCGTTTCGCCGGTGCGCGCCGTCAGGGGGCGCGCGCGAGCAGTCTCTCACAGTCTCTCATAGTCGCCCGTAGTTCGCTGGATGGACTCGCGGCGCTGACAAATTAATAACCTAAAAACATGGCGGAGCGCGGCGCGCTTCTTGGACGCCGGTTTTTTGTTGCGTGATGGCTTCCGGAAAAACCTCGCAGCACATACGGGAATTCTCGTGGTCTGGAGTCCGCGTAATAACTTCTGGAACCGCGCTGGACCGCGGACAGTCTGGTATACTGGTAGATTGTGCAAAGCCGGGACGCGTCGAAATTTTGGACAGTGTTAGCAATGAGTGATTGATCGCTGGGCGACCTCGGAACACTGAACTGTTCAACTGGTGAACGTATTCCTATTATATATATATATATATATATATATATATATATATATATATATATATATATATATATATATATATTTTTTTTTTCCTGTCCTTAAACCCTTGTTCCTGTCTGCGTGAGCCCGTCTGGATTACGGTGAGCCCGCGTCAGGAATCGGGTAAGTTTAGATTAAGTGTTAATTTTAATTGAGTAGTGGTTGTTGGTGGCGGACGTATTTATTCAACACCTTGTATAATTTATATAGGACAACCTACTTCCTATGTAGGTCAGGTCACCTAGTTTAGAACTGTATATAAACCCATGATTTCCCTCAATAAAGACAGTCAGACAGTCAGTTACAATACGTCAACGTCTTTCATTCAAGTCACCTCCCCGTGCAACATACAAAATAAATGTTTATTTTTTATTTTATTTTTTTTCTATTAGAAACTTGACTCTCAAGACGCGAAGGTGACTCCATCGAACGCCTGGCGATTCAGCCCCCCTAGCCAAGTGTAATTCGTAGCGTAACGAACGTTAGATAGATCACGTGACATTTGTCAAAATCGAACATTTTAGTATGAGAATTGACAAATGTCACGTGATCTATCTAACGTTCGTTACGCTACGAATTACACTTGGCTAGGGGGCAGGGTAGAGTCGAGGGTACAAGACCCCGCGGCAGATCTCCCGTGCGGTAGACCGACCAGATAAAGTCTGCATGAGTGCACCAGAAGTGCCTCAAATCGGACGAGATGGCGGAATATTGTGAGGCGAGTAACTACAACCCCGAATCCTTCCTCATGACGATCAAGACCGCTCTGTCAAGAGCGTAACGAAGAAGAGAAACTTAAATTTTTGAAATGAAAACTTCTTTACCGGAGCTGTGCACTTTTTGGGATGGGTAAAAAATGTTAAACTCGCGTCAGGACACGTGGCCTGATCGAAAATTCGTAAGACGGAGGAAGGGTAGACTGCCGACGCGGCGTAGGAGAGGAAGTGATATCCCCGTCTCTTTCTACCGCGCGTCGAAAACCTATGCCTGCTCCTGCTGTTTATTTTTAATGTAATATAAATTGTCATGTTTGTGTACGATAGCGCAACAAATGAATATTGTATTTTACCACATAAATGATAGTACTTTTATACTGATACATAAAGCAAACCGTGCGAAATTATTCCCTAACCATTCCAAAATATTCAAAAATGCACAAAGTTAATGTTCAAGTTTTCACTTCTGCCAGCACTCCCGGAATGCAATGCGTTTTTTTTATAATAATAAATATTTCTGGACAATTTACACAGCGCCATCTAGTGTCAAATTAAGCGCAAAGCTTGTGCTATGGCTACTACACAACTGATAAATGTACTTAAATGCATTTTTTTTTTGTAAATACATACTTATAATATATAGAAACACAACCAGACCAAGACAAACAGACATGCACAAAAATATTTGTCTTTTGCGGGGATCGAACCCGCGACCTCGGAGGCAAAGTGGCCATTGCTAACCATTCAACCACCGAGCTCGTCGATGTTCATTATCTTTGCGTCATTGTAGATTTGACGAGAGTTCTTTGAAGTAGGCAATACTTACATTCCTCGTCACTCCCCTCTCCGTCACTAAGTTCACCACACTCCCCTAATTTGTCTTTCATTGACTTTTTGTGCGCTGCATCTCCTAAACTGTTGCCTGTAAAAAAAATATTAAACATATTATATCATTTAAGCTATATATTCCACGAAAGAAAAAGGGACCCAAGATAGAACCTTGCGGAATGCTATATGCTATTTTTTCATGAAAAGAAGCAATCTTGTTGGATTCTATTTTCTGAGTAATAAATAATAAATAAATATTTCTGGACAATTTACACAGCGCCATCTAGTTCCAAATTAAGCTCAAAGCTTGTATTATGGGTACTAGACAACTGATAAATGTACTTAAATACATTTTATTTTGTAAATACATACTTATAATACATAGAAACGGGTGGTTTCTATGTATTATAAGTATGTATTTACAAAGTCCAAGACAAACAGACATGTTCTTGCACATAAATGTTTGTCTTATGCGGGAATCGAACCCGCGACCTCGGAGTCAAAGTGGCCATTGCTAACCAGTCGACCACCGAGCTCGTCACAATTATCATCACTTGTCACAATAAAATAAATAATTACAAACAATATCCAAGTTCGGATTCAGTAATAAAAATGGGCGTTCCGCAAGGTTCAATCTTAGGCCTTAATGAGTGTATGTATGAAGATAATATGATATGAAGAAGGTTCATATCATATTATCTTCATACATACACTCATCGAATCTACTCGCAAACACTCAACCTCGATTTCGGGGCCGTGAGCTATTTTTTTTATAGTACGTCGTGTGGCAGACAAGCATACGGCCCGCCTGATGTGAAGTTGTATAGTTACCGTAGCCATGTTAACGCTCGCAACATGAAATATCGCTCGTGCGCCGCTACCCCCACTGCCAACGCAGCATCTCCTTCCTTTCTGGTGACCTCACTCACTCCCAGGAACACAACAACCCTTAAGGGAATTGTTATTTGGCTGCGGTATTCTATGCGGTGGAGGTACTTCCCCAGTCGGGCAGCTCAAAAACACCTCTCTTTTCGCCCGAGTCTCGTTTGTCACTCAGCAGGGTGCACCACGTGAGGTTGGTTTTTCATCAGGTGACCAGGTTATCCACAAGTTCGTCCCCCCCCCCCCCCCCCTCATGTAAAAAGAAGACATATACATATAGTTACCATAAAGGACGACTCTAGTCAGCCGGTCTGAACTGTCTGGTAGTACTGTGAGGGAGTCGACTAGCTCCATACACGCCTCCCTCCCTATATCGTTGTGATTCACGTCTAATGTCTGAAAAAATAATTGAAAACATTGAAATAATAAATAAATAAATATCTCTAGACAGTTCGATACCTCCAATGAACACTACGTCAACTCAAAACATACACATCCAGATACACACCGATAATATGAGTTATACATTTACTTAGCGGTTTGTATTTGTCGATTTCGTTGTGTCTGTGTGTTTTGTATAAATAGAACTCGGGTAGCATAATGTTACTGAAGTAATGAATCGATTTAGATAAAAAAAAAGATGTGTGGCACTCGGGGACTGCCGCGGTAAAGCTATTGCATAGCATTTTGTATCAACTTATGCAATTATAATTTTATTTATTTATTTTATTCATGCAGTATTGCTTTTTCTTTGATATTAATTCAAGTTACACTTTTTGAGCGTGGTGACCGATAAGAAAACAAATTTTTCTATTATTAAATAAATAAAACGAGTTTCGTAGAGTCGTACAATACGTCTAATCGCACGCACACAACGCCGTGTCGAAGACTGCCGAACTGAAACGACGTTAGACGATGCACGGCCTTCAAGCCACACCTCCTTGCCCGTCGGAGTGGGGAGCGTGAGGTTTTTTCGTTACGGAATTTCTGGATTCGGTCCCCGCGCTCAAGGCCCGCGATAGAAGCTATGCAATAGCTTAAAAAGAAAACTATCGAAATTTTTGTTGGCGTAGTGTTCCTTGGAGGTATCGCTTTTCTTTAATGGTACTAGAGATACATAGTTGTGTCACTTGTACCATCAATGGTACTAGTCAATGGTACTACTGTCGGAGGCATCGAAATTACACCCGGCCATCTAGTTTCAAACTAAACACAGGTTGTACTTTTTTTTTTTTTTTTTTAATACTACATCGGGTGGCAGACAAGCATACGGACGGCCCGCCTGATTTGAAGCGGTTACCGTAGCCATATTAACGCTTGCAACATAAAAAATCACTCGCGCGCCGCCACCCCCGCTGCCAACGCAGCGTCTCCTTCCTTTCTCTGGTCACCTCACTCACTTGCAGGAACACAACAACCCTCAAGGGAATTGTTATTTGGCTGCGGTATTCTGTGAGGTGGAGGTACATTCCCCAGTCGGGCAGCTTACAATTACGCTCCCTACCTCTCTTTTCGCCAGAGCTTCGTTTGTCAGTCAGCAGGGTGCACCACGTGCAGGTGAAGTTTGCTTTGGTTCAAAGATGTTAGTGAACTACTTACACCCCAAAATGGGTATTAGATAAATCCTCCTTTCGTCTAGGACGGACGAGAAAGGGTAGTGCTTCTGTAGTGGAGACTAAAATGACCTGATGATGATGATGATGACATATAAATAAATACACACATATTGATGAGCTCGGTGGTCGAATGGTTAGCAATGGCCACTTTGACTCCGAGGTCGCGGGTTCGACCCCCGCACAAGATAATGTTGGCATTTGTGTGCATGAACATGTCTGTTTGTCTTGGTCTGGGCGTTTTCTATGTATTCATCATCATCATCATCAGGTCATTTTAGTCTCCACTACAGGAGCACGACCCTCTCGTCCGTCCCAGACAGAAGGAGGATTTGGCCTACACTCCCCACGCTGGCCAGACGGGTTGGGGAGGCCTGTATGTAAGGCATGTATTATATGTATATATTTACAGTAGTGTTTTTTCTTTATACAACTAAAGTGGCAAACAAGCATACGGCCCGCCTGATGGAAAGCAGTTACCGTAGCCTATGAACGCCTGTAACACCAGGGGCATCACACGCGCGTTGCCGACCCTGTTAAAACCTCTTCACGCCCTTTTTGAAGAAGAAAGAAAAAAGAATAAGTTTAAGTATTATTCCCCGCGCCCTCGCTCATTCGCGTGTGACGACGTTTGATTGGTGTTGAGCGAGTGGGTTCTCACGCGAGATTTCTTTCGGGCTAGCCGGAAGTTCGGCGGCGAGGCAGCCTAGTAGTCTTGGGTTTGGAGCCGTGTGAAAACGCGCCGGCTCATATTTGTTTTGTTATACGACGTGGCCGCGTAGTATAGGCGGGATTGTTTGCCACAACCGTTGTAAAACGTGTTTGATCGTGTTGTTAAGCGAGTTTGCTAAACCTGCGGTTAGAGGTCGCTCGTGTGCGCCCGCAGCGATCTCACGTTTTTGATTGTGTCTTGTTTTGATGTGTGTCAATTGAGATTTGGTTGGCCTAAATAATCTAATAGGCTATTTTCCAATGTTTAAAAATTGTATAAATTATTTAACGATATCGTAAAATGCACAAAACTATAAAGATCTGCAAACTTTCATTCTAATATCTTCAGTCAGACTTTTTTTAGCGTCGATCAAAGTTTGGCGGGAAAGTCCATTTTAAAAGTATGAAATTATTAAAAAATTATATTTCCATTGGAGAAACAATAAAAAATACTATAACTTTTATTAAGTAACTAATTACATAAACGTAATATTTAACATAGCTGTCGTACAAATTTCTGATTTGATGCATACAAAATACAAACCTGTGACGTCATAATTCGGTAGTCTTTTGTATGGAGCGTTTTGGGGCAGTCTAAAAATTGTGATTTTGAAATTACCATATCTCGAGAGATTTTTGTGCTATCGAAGTAATTCTTTCACCTATGGTTATATTATGGAGACGTCCCTACATATCAAACCGAAAAAAATGTTAGTCAAATAGCCTATTGTGCGGAGTTATGATCGGTTGATCCGTGCTTGTATTGTGTTAGACTATTAAAGACAGCGGTTGTGGTCGTTGAGTGTTATTTGGTGGTGAATTGAAAGCTCTCAAGAAAGAAGGGGGCCCCCCCCCATCGTCAAGATACCAGGGAAATCAAGACCACCACGGCCAACGCTGTAAGTTTTTTCATGTAATAATAAGGCGCGTTACCGCATCAAATGTTGCGAAGAGATTTCGTAAACAATACCAGTTATCTAGTACCCATAGTACAAGCTTTGCTTAGTTTGGGAGTGACATGTTCATTCATGCACACAAATATTTGTCTTGTACAGGGATGGAACCCGCAACCCCGGAGTCAAACTGGACATGGCTAGTTTGACCACCGAGCTCGTCAAATCTTATACTATATATATAGATATATTATATGCTTTCTCACCTCTAGTAATGTCGAATTGTCTTTGAAGGCTTTGGCCAGGGTCTTAGCGCCTTTACTCTTCAGCAGACAGTCTCCAAAGTTGATGTTCTTCAGGTTTTTTAATCTGTAGGGAAGATAAAAAGTAATAGTCACTGAATACTTAATTGTTAATATATGGTATGTCTCCGCCAACCAGTAGAGCATACTCCACGCTCTAAACACCTTCGATTGAGGGGAAGCCCGAATCTCAGCAATAGAATAAGGGTACGACGGCGACTTAAATGTACAGGGGCTCGACGAAATATATGTATACATCATTTCGCTAGAACCTCGTTTGTCAGTCATCAGGGTGCACCACGTGCAGGTGAGGTTGGCTTTGGTTCAAGGGTGTTGGTAAACCACTTACACCCTAAATATTAGTCACTTTTCCCATGAGAATTAATATAACGAAATAATGTCGCCCGTGATCCACATCATTGGACTACTGGGACGGATTTAATGCATATATGTACTTCTAAAGTATTTTATATATAAAATAAATTAATTTAGCCGTGTGGTTTCCGGCAGACTAGAATAGAATCACTCCGTCTCTTCCCGTGGATGTCGTACAAGGCGACTAAGGGAAATCGTTATTTGATAATGTCTTAGTCGCCTTGTACGACATCCACGGGAAGAAACGCAGTGATTCTATTCTAGTTAGCCGGAAACCACACGGCCACATGGCCGTGTGTAATTTGACCAGGAACATTTATTATTTATTTATTTATTATATCAATCTTTTAAATTATTGAAATGCAAACTTCTTCAGGCGCTTTGGGCATTTTTTGAGATGGGATAAAACCATTGAACTCGCGACACTGTTATCATAACCGACACCGGTCTATTTAGCGCGATGTGAGATATCGCGCGCTGCATGCTTGCCTGTGCGCTATTAAATAAATAAATAAATAAATATTTTGGACAATTTACACAGCGCCATCTAGCCCCAAAGTAAGCGAAGCTTGTGTTATGGGTACTAGACAACTGATAAACATACGTAAATACATTTTTTTTTGTAAATACATACTTATGATACATAGAAAACACCCAGACTAAGACAAACAGACATGTTCATGCACACAAATGTTTGTCCTATGTGGGAATCGAACCCACGAGCGTTGGTGTTGAAGCCGCGTCATTGACCGCTACGCCACCGAGCTCGTCAAATTGTTTCATCAGTCGACCTTAATCATAATCATAATCATAATCATCATTTATTTGCAATGAGTACATTAATACATAATATAGATCTTAAACTATGTAGTCATGTAATCAGCCTGCTTGCAGGCGCACAAATATTAATTAAATCTAAAAACAATTTGATAACACATAAAATAATAGAGTAGTACAGTCTAGGTTTAAGTCAATAGTTATTTTGTCAACGTATCACTTGTCAAAATGGTAAATTAAATTAAAATGTCAGTATTAATATATAGATGTTTACTTAGAGAATGTCCCATTCAATATTTACTGTCCATGAATTCTTTGACGCTATAGAAACACTTATCATTTAACCATTTAGTTAATGTAGTTTTAAATTTATTTTTATTTAAACATTTTATACTATTAGGCAGTTTATTAAATATTTGTATACACATATTGTAAGCATTTTTTCTGTATATATCCTTACACCCTTTTGGTTGATACAATTTATGAAGATAATTAGTTCTAACATGTCTTTGTGATACTTGTGTGAATAATTTGAAATAATGAGGATGTTGTTTTACAAAATAACACAGTTCTCTTATATACATACAGGGTACTGGTAAAATTTTTAATTGTTTGAATATTGGCTTACAACTATCTAAATACCACGCGTTAGATATTGCTCGTAAGCACTTTTTTTGCAGTCGGAAGACTCTGTCTGCATTTACAGAGTTACCCCATAGGATGAGTCCATAGTTGAGGACCGACGACACATACCCGTAATATGCTTGTAATGCGGCTTCTATTGAGACTGTTTGTCTTATTCTTCGCAGAGCATACACGAAACGATCTAACTTTTTACAGATTTGATTTGTATGCTCTTTCCAGTTAAGGTGTTCATCGATAATGAAACCTAAAAATTTTGTATGAGTTACTTGTTTAATTTTTTTGTTGTCAAAGCGAATGTCAAGAATTGGCGAATTTGAGTTATACGATTGAAATGTCATAAAATTGGTTTTGTCAATATTTATTTTAAGGCCATTTAGGTTTAACCAGTCAATAATTTCTTTTAAAGCGTTATTTACACTGTCTTCAAATTTTTCCTTGTCGTTAGATTTTATTATTAGTGTTGTGTCATCTGCAAATTGAATAGTTTTATGTGTTAATTTACTTGGAATGTCATTTATATATAATAAGAACAAAATAGGGGCGAGCACCCCGCCTTGAGGAACCCCAAAATTATTTGGTTTGAAATCAGACCGATACGTTTCTTTGATATATTGTCCATCTTTACATGTCATTTTTGTTATTTCTGTACATTGTTTCCTATTTGTTAGATAACTTTTCAACCATTCGTGTGCTTTTCCTCTTATGCCATATGACTCTAATTTTTTAATAAGTTTTTCATGATTAACAAAGTCAAAAGCTTTACTCATGTCTAAAAAATTTGCAACGACTGGCTTTCCACTATTAATGGTGTCTGTTATCGTCTTGATCAATTCAAAACATGCTAAGGTTGTAGAGCTTCCTTTTCGAAATCCGAATTGATCAGGATGCAAAATATCACATTCAGTTAAAAAGTTATTAAGCCTCGTACACATTGCCTTTTCCATAATTTTTGATATAATCGAAATTAAGGTTATCGGCCTAAAATTTGAAGGATCCGTTTTATCTCCTTTTTTGTATAGTGGTTTCACCACAGACAACTTTAGTGCCTCTGGAAAAGTACCTTGGAGAAAAGATAAATTTATTACATGGGTTATTGGTCTGCATAAAATTGTAGCGCAAAGTTTTAAAATTTTTGTTGTAATACCATCATATCCGCAAGAGTTTGTGTTTTTTAATTTTTTTATAATATTATATATTTCGTCCTCGTCTACAGGTTTTAGATAAATTGTTTTGTGATTAAAATCGTTAGTGGTATTTACATTATTAGTTTTTTTATTGTTCAGAGTAGAGTTACCATTCGTCAAGTTAATAAAATAGTTATTAAAATTGTCACAAATTTGCTGTGGATTTGAGATTGTTATGTCATTAAATGTAATTGAGTCGATGTCAGAATTATTGTTATCTTTTTTAATTGATGTAGATATCCGATTCCAAATAGCTTTGGGATTCTTCCCATTTTGTAAAAAGTACTTTTTATTATTTATTCTTTGAGCTGTCAGCAAACATTTTTTATAAATTTTTGTGTAATTGTTTAATTTCATTTTCAGATGCTTTTTATTTATATGTGTGTGAACGTATTCAAAAAATAATTTACGTTTGTGTTTGCTAGACTTTTTTAGCCCTTTGGTAATCCACTTTAATTTTGATGTTCTATTAGTTACTTTCACCCTAATTACAGGGAAACATAGGTCATAAAATAATCGTAACTCATTATAAAATAAGTTAAATGCTTCTGTAGCACAATTACTATTATATACTTCACTAAAGGATAGTGCAGCAATGCAATTCGAGAATTTTTTTATGTTGTCATCACTATAATCCCGTTTATATTCAAACCAAGAAGAGACTACTTTGGTTTTATTTACTTTTAAAGTGATTGTTTGACCCGATTGATGATCGGACAATCCCAGGCAGTGGTTTTCAGCAACAATGTCTTTTTGATTACTAGCCATTTGGTCAATACATGATTCATTTCTCGTCGGGGTTTTAATGTGCGGTTCCATATTATGTTGTTTAAGTACACTTATAAGATTAGATGCTACAGAGTCCTGTTTCAAAATATCTATATTCCAGTCCCCGCATATTACGATTTTTTTTCTTTTAAATTTTTCCGTAAGTTGTTGTAATAAATTATCCAGCTTATATAGAAAAAGATCGGTATGTGATTTCTTTCTATTAGGGATTCTATAAATAGCTATCACTATAAGGTTCTTACCTATTACCTCTATACCACAACATTCAAAATAAAAAGTGGTAGCCAGGGGAGATAGTATATTTTGTAATGGTTTTGTTTCCAATGCCTTTTTGACGAATATACATGTGCCACCTCTACTTTTTGTTCTACAGAATTGTGTAGCTAATTTATAATTATTGAGACTTATATTTTTTTCAGTACCCTGTTTTATAAAGGCCTCACTAAAGCACAGTATGTCAATTTCTTTATTTTTCGATTTAAAGTCTAACAACGTCATTTCTATTGAATCTAGTTTATTATAGAGGCCAGCTATGTTTTGATGAAATATTGTTAATTTACTAGAATCTATGCATTTAGAAATTATATTATTGTTGGGAACGAAAAAGCTCTAGGTTATTACAATTTTGGTCAAAGTTGTCACTGATAGGGGTTTTAGTCAATTTTGTTATATTATTAGTCAGGTAGTCATTATGATACTTTACAAAGTCAATTTCAATATTAATTTTAAAACATATCGAATACAATTTTCTATAATTATTAGTATAAGTGTCAATAAATTTACAATTACAATACTTTTTGGTGATTAATTTCAGTTGGTCATTAAGTGATTTTACATTTAAAAATCGATTTTGCAAAATATTCAACACAAAAATATTGTTACTATCAAATTTACATAATGTATTACACAGCTCTGTAAATAATTTACAGGGATTTATATCATTTGATCCGATTGCTAATATGATTATATCTTCCTTGTGTATTTTTTTCTTCAATTCACTCGACTGCAAGGCTTTCAGAATATCTTCACCTGTCGCATTTGGCTTTACATCTCCGATCACTTCATATCTATCATTCCATTTCCCATCTCTTCTTTGGATTAATGTCCTTGATAGACCGCGAGCTTGTTGGTCACCGTAAATGTAAATTTTGTGTTTTTGCTTACGTATATGTGAAGAGTTGAAGTTATTGTTCATTTCTAGTGATATGTTTGAATTTTTTGGCGTAGATGTACTTTTGTCGTCCTGTCTTATATTTAAATTCTGTGGCGATGTCTGTCGTTTTGTGCAAACTATTTGTGATGTACTTTGTTGTGATAAGTTTTGTATATTTCTTTTCTTTTTATTTCTATTATTCTGAGTTAATTTATCTATTGAATTTATATAGCTATTTTCATTAAACAGCTTTTCCTTTAACTTCGAATTCTCGGCTAATAACTTATGTATTTCTTTTTCGGCTATATTTAATTTTGTGTTTAGTTTTTCTACACGTTTTTCTAATTCGTGAATTTTTTTATGTTGGTTATAACCAAAATCCGGACAGCTTCTATTTAAGATGCTATTTGTTGACTCAAAAGATTCTTCCTCATCATAAAGTTGTAAACATTCGAAAGAGTTTTCTGTCGTAACCGTTACAACATTCCTATTCCGCTGAGTTATATTACTATAACTAGGTGTATCAGATGGACATACGCATTTCAAGCAGGTCCAAGATGTTTTGTGTATAAGTTCCATTAATTGAAAACGTTGGTATGAAACATTAGCACATTCAATATCGTAATTTGACTGACATTTTGAGCATTGTAAAAATTCTCTTAATGGTAGGTCCTTTTGACATTTGCTACAAATATTATTAGAAGTCATTATGTTGTGTATATGTACACTTCTTCAACAATTTTTTTTCCTCAAGTGTTATGGTACTAGTGAAGCCCTCTATCGGTGATGATTATTTATCTATACTACAAATCTTTAGTTTTTGTAGTTATCATATTGTCACATAGATGGCGCGACAATAAAAAGTAGATTAAATTTGATTTTTTGTTAGTTTTGCTACTTGCCGATAGGTGGCGTTAGTTGTATGGAGCTTTTGTCAGCTGTGTGTTACGAATGCCTTTGTTTACATTTATTTTAAATTACAACTGCCACATCTGATTCCAATTTGTAACATACACCACTTCAATGATCAAATGTTTACATATATTGTTAGTAATAATATGTTTTAATGATATTTAATTGAAATATTGTCAAATCACTGTTTGTTTACTTGTGCTAGTCCGTAATGTTGTTCACTATTTTATTCACTAATACTGTCCACAATCACTTATATTTTAGCGTAATAACATTTGACACAGCTATTCATATTTAACGTCACTCGTTAGTATAAAAAAAACGGTAATAAACACATTTGTACTATTTTTAGAATTTATTTTAGGTGGAGTCAATGTTTAACTCGCCACACTAGATGGCGTTCTCAACGTGTGTATTTTTTTATTAGCTCAGCATATTGGCTCCACTTTGCCTGATGGTAAGCGAAAAGAGGAGCCCCAATCACAACGGCAACGGACAAGAGACCTTGATGCCTTGTTAATTGACGCCGCCATGCTGGCCTACAAGATGCGCTTCGCTTGATTGACTTTTTAATAAAGTGGAACGCGTTGCTGGCATATGTATTTCCTCAATCATACAATATGGGATCCTTGCGACATAGGAGTTGAACTTTTTAGTACGCGACGGAATATTTATTTTGTCCAGGAATATTTACATACCTTGGTAATGCATCTGCGATGGCTTCAGCTCCCTTCGGCCCGACAGTGTTATCATTCAAGTTTAGTGTGCTTAACTGTGGATTGTGCTTAAAAGCTTCGGACAAAGCTCTTACACCGACGTGGTATATCCCGTTCTGTGGCATTGCTAACTCTTCAAGTGAACCCATTTGCTACAAAAGAAAAAAAACACAATAAGCTCAAGTACGGCCGCATATGGAGTACTGTTGTCATATATGGGCGGGAGCGCCTTCTCTAGAACCGTACAGTACGCAACCACTTCGGTGCCAATGTGTGAGGATGAATTCCCTGCCGATGGCGAGCGGTGCGACTGTAGAAGGAGGCCGTGGGCATCATGTCAAACAACTCCTCTGAACACACCCCATTGTACGGTAGAACACACAAACACTTTGAATTGAGTCACAAGATGTGCAAAAAGCTTGCATCTTGTGACTCGATTCAAAGACGTGGTGTGAGGATTGTTGACGATCCCAAACTGACAGAAGGTTAGAACCTTTAAGTGCGTCTCTTTGTGTGTTCAATGGGGTCCGTCTGTACAATGGGGTGTGTTCGGAGGAGTTGTTTGACATGATGCCCACGGCCTCCTTCTACAGTCGCACCGCTCGCCATCGACAGGGAATTCATCCATATCATCTTGATAATTGGCGATCTACTACAGTACGTTTTCTAAGGCATTTTACACCACGAACGGTGAAATTGTGGAATCAACTTCCCTAGCGGTATTTCCGAACAATTACGACATGGGAGCCTTCAAGAATAGAGTAATTAAATCCTTTAAAAGCTGGCAACGGACCGGCGATCCTTTCATGTTGCTGATCTCCATGGGCGGTGGTGATTGCTTTCCATCAGGTGACCCACATACTCGTTTGCCCCTCTTTCATATATATAAAAAAAAACTCTCTGTTCCAGAGAAGTTTTCTCCCGCATACTGTCAAGCTGTAGAATGAACTGCCTGTTGAGGTTTTCTCTGAAGACTACAGCGTGGAGTTTTTCAAAAAGGGCGTGAAGAGGTTTTTACAGGGTCTGCGCGTGTGATGCCCCTGGTGTTACAGGCGTTCATAGGCTACGGTAACTGCTTTCCATCAGGCGGGCCGTATGCTTGTAATGCCACTTTAATGGTATAAAAAAAAATGCAATGTAATGCAACTAACTACAATTGTTGTTGAAATAGTTTCGAAACTAGAACCGCGTTTTGAATGTTCAAATTTTCCTAAAGAAAACCTCATCCAAACATGCATATACGAGTATATATACCCGCGGCCTCGCCCGCGTTTACTTTTTTTTTATAAAAAGTATCCAAGTATCCTATGTCCTTCGCATGTGATGCCTCTAGTGTTAGAAGAGTCCATAGGCTACGAGGTTTAAAGGTATCGTACGGTACAAGACTAGCTCGTTCAATAGCATATAATATAGGTCCTAAAAGGTATAGTAAATACCTGAAAAACTTTGGCAAGCGCTGTCGCCCCGTCGTTCTCGAGGCGGTTTCTGCCGGCGATGAACACGCGCAGTCGCCGGGGACTCGACGACAGGGCTTTGGCCAGGAGACGACCTCCTGTGATGCCCAGACCATTGTTGTTCAGGCGAAGCTCCTGGAGAAATTGAATATTCAATTTTAAATATATATATTATATGACGAGCTCAGTGGTAGAATGGTTAGTAATGGCCACTTTGACTCCGAGGTCGCGGGTTCGATTCCCGCACAAGACAAACATTTGTGTGCATGAACATGTCTGTTTATCTTGGTCTGGGTGTTTTCTATGTAACTATTTACCAAAAAAAAATGTATTTAAGTACATTTATCAGTTGTCTAGTACCCATAACACAAGCTTCGCTTACTTTGGGGCTAGATGGCGCTGTGTAATTTGTCTGACAATATTTATTTATTTATATTTATATTTCAGCGATTCATTTTTATAAATAAATAAATATTCCAGGACAAATTACACACGGCCATCTAGTCCCAAACTAAGCAAAGCTATGGGTCCTAGATAATTGATATAATACTTAAATACATTTTTTTTTGTAAATACATACATATAACACCCAGACCAAGACAAACAGACATGTTCATGCACACAAATATTTGTCTTGTGCGGGGATCGAACCCGCGACCTCGGAGTCAAAGTGGGCAATGCTAACCATTCAACCACCCAACTCGTTAAATTTATATTATAGAAGATATGGGGGTAAAACGCATACGAAACGCAGTGGGATAAATATAGGTTCATGCAGAAGGCGTGAACTACAAAGAACAGTACAGCTGTCATACCTGTAGTTGGCTACAGACGTCACTCTGCAGCAGTTTCGCCAGTCCCTCGACTCCGATCGGTCCAAATGCATTGTCACTTAAGTCCAGCTCGGAGAGACGGGCCCCAGCCGCTATCATGCCATCGCCAAGTGCACTCTGAAATTTACATTAAAAAACCATGAAATCCACGGTGTTACTGAGCGCCGAGCATGTCGAGACACGCACGGCCGCGCGCGTCTGTCGCGGGCCTCGGAAGCAGTGCCATACATTTCCATACTCTAACTATTGTCGCGAGCGACCGACGACAGTCGTAGGCCGCGCGCGGCTGCGAACGGTCGCGATCCACGGAATAGTACCTTAACACATTAAGCCGGCTCTAAATATATGGAAAGGAAAGAAGACAGAAAGAAAAAAAATTGATTTAAAAAAAAAAACCCGACTTATTCTGGGATCCCATCATCAGGTGAATATGGGACCACCTCACAATCATACCCTTTCAAAAAAAATGAATTTGACCATATGTGCTTATAAAATTTAAGGGTTTTCCTTGATTTCCCTGGGATCCCATCATCAGTTCCTGACTTGGTGAATATGGGACCACCTTGCAACCATACCCTTTCAAATAAAAAAAGAATATTGAAAATCGGTTCTCAATTCGCGAAGATACATACATATCGAAGAACATACATACAAAAAAAAACATTCAACAGTGATTCAGTCAATGAGAACCTCCTCCTTTTTTTGAAGTTGGTTAAAAAAGAAAATATATTTAATTAGCATCACAATATGTGGGAACAGTACACAATAAATAAATATTCCTGGACAAATTACACACTGCCATCTAGTCCCAAACTAAGCAAAGCTTGTACTATGGGCGTTACGGCGCGTTACATGGGGGGAGGGAGGGTCAAAAATCTGTAAAAATTGCGTTACGTAATACTTGAAGCCCCCATACATAAAACTAGAACGATCTGCAATTTTAATAACTTATGTCGACGTCTTTTACGGTCCATCAAAGTACGGTGGGAAAGAAATTATAAAAAATAAATGTTACCATTGTAGAAACAATAAAAAATACTATAACTTTTGCACTAGCTACATAAAGCAATATTTAACATAGCTGTCTACAAATTTCTAATTAAGTGCATATAAAAGAGCGTAGTGTGACGTCATAACATGGTAGCCTTTTGTATAGAGCATCGGGATAGTCCAAAATTGTGATCATATCTCGAGAAGTTCTTATGCTATCGAAGTAATTCTTTCACCTATAGTTATGTTATTGTGATGTCTTTAAATAACAAATAAAAAAAAAATGGTTCACAAGCGTATTACCAAAGCTGGAGGTATCTCCGTCTTCATCCGTCCAGTGAACATGTCTGAAAATCGGCATATCTTCAGCTCCGGATGGTGCTCCAGAGCCTTGGCGATGGCTTGTGCTGCGGCGACTCCTAACGTGTTCCCCGTTAGACATAGAAAGTGTAGATCTGGACACTTATTGATTGCGTCCACAATTGGCTGTGCTGTAAAGACATCGCAAGTAAAAATTTATTTTTTAATAAATACATTATCTATAGAGGAGGGTCTTCGTAAAGACGTGCGAGTTTTCTGGTCTTATGTGAAAAGCCGTAAGGGTGGCAAGGCGTCCCGGATATTATAAATTACAAAAATAGTACTGCTAGTAAACCTGAAGAAATTTGTAATTTATTTTCATCATACTTTGCATCAGTTTATGAACGCAGTAGCAATTTTCCAATAATAACTAACCACGATGATAACGCCAATGTAATCCTATCAGATTTATCATTTAGTATAGAAACGGTGACCAAAGCGTTAAAGTTAGTGGACATTCAAGTCAAGTGGCATTCCACCATTTTTTATTAAGCATACTGCGGCCACTCTAAGCGTGCCGCTTACAATTATTTATAATTTAAGTTTACGGGATGGTGAAGTTCCTACTTCTAAATCTGCGCCAGGCCCCGATGGCATTCCTTACATAGTGTATAAAAAGTGTCCATCAGTTCGTAAACACATTTTAAATATATTTAGTAAGATCTGGTCAAGAAAGCAAGTCCCAGTAGCATTTGGAAAGGCAGTTTTTGTCCTCATCCCTAAAAAGGATATAGTAACTCATCCAAAAGACACCAGACCGATAGCCCTAACCAATACAATCTCAAAAATCTTTTTTAGTGTATTACAATCAAAAATGACAAAATTCATGATCAGCAATAGATATTTCAGGCCCAATCACCAGAAAGGCTTCTTGCCTGGAATTTCTGGATGCCTGGAACACAATACATTACTAGCAGAAAGTCTGAAAGATGCCAGAACACATGAGAGGCAAATATCAGTCTGCTGGATAGACCTAGAAAACGCATTTGGTTCGGTGCAGCATGAACTTATGATATTTGCACTAAAATGGTGTAACTTTCCCGATTTAATTGTTAACATAATTAACTCTTATTACTCGCATTTAAAATTCGTCATAGCAGTAAACAAGGAATACACAAAGCCACTACAATACAGTGTGGGACTATTCCAAGGGTGCTGCTTATCACCGATAGTATTTAACATAGTTATTAATATTTTAATAGACAAATTGACATCATATGAAAGGAAATGGGGCTACCGTTTTAAAATCAACAACAAGTACACTGAGTCAATCTTAGCCTTTGCTGACGACCTTGCAATACTTACACGTAATCCCAAACAGTGTCAGGAGTTGTTAAATGAAGTCGATGAGTTCTGTACATGGACGGAGGGATTGAGGGCGAAACCAAGTAAATGTCATTGTTTGTCTGGGTAGACGAAATACCAAATACACTTCTTACGACCCGGAACTCTCCATAAGCGGCCAAAAAGTTGCTACGATTGCAGAAACAGTGCCTTTCAAATTTCTTGGTAGAAAGATAGATTACAAAGGACGCACACCATCATTGGGGGAAGTTGTCGAAAATTTCATTAACGACCTCAATAAGGTAGACCAACAGCCTATCAGTAATATTAAAAAAGCATGGATATACGACAACTAGCTCACATCACGTCTCACTTGGCCTTTCCTAGTATATGACTTCGGTAAAACCCTCTTGGCAAAGTTAGATGCTAATGTCATAAAGATATTAAAGTCATGGTTCGGACTGGCACATCCGGCTGATCCCTCGACTCTATTTAGGGATCACAATAGTTTTGGGCTGAAATTAAAGAAACCTTCTGAACTCTATAAACACCTGAGAGTTACAAAAACGCATGTTTTGCAAAAGTCGCAAGACGAATTAGTTAAATCTCTCCCAAAAGACAAAAATGCCACAGACCTAGAATCTAGACTTCAATTCCACAAACAATTTATGGTAGGTGCACAGGCAAATAGAGCTGGGTTGGGCGCGAGAAAGAAAAGGGAAGACCGAGACATAGTAAAAACCTTTCTACAACAAGACGAAAATGACAGTTACAAAGTGCACGCTATGAATTTAGAAATGCAAAGTGAGTGGTTAACCATAGGCGAGTTTTGCATCCCGTTAGCTCTGAAGTGGCGCACCTTGCTGTATGACTGGTCTCCTGCCTTATTAAAATTCTATCTTAATGCCTTTCAAATGACCCTCCCTGACCAGAGTAACTTAGTTAGGTGGGGAAAAGCCTCTGAAAAATGTTGCTATACCTGTGGAGAGGCGATATGTACAGCAAGGCACCTATTGGTGGGATGCAAGGTGCTCCTTGATAGGGGTCATTACTCACATCGCCATGACAGAGTACTTCAAATCATACGTGAAGCCATAAGCCTTTCAATAGCTAGAGCCCAAAAAGGATTAACGACAAACAAAAGACAAATTAACTTTATAAAAGGAGGCTCAACTTCAAACTCCAAGAACAAGCCTTACTCAATCCTCAGTGCAGCACCTGACTGGACTATTTTAATGGACACGTATGAAAAGCACTATAAAATCCCAGAAGATGTGGTTGTTTCGACATCCAGACCGGACATTTTCCTTTTCTCCAGAGCTACAAAACGTATAGTACTTGTAGAGCTTACCGTACCGTGGGAAACTAACATACCCAAAGACCACGCGATAAAACAAAACAAATATTATGACCTCCTAAACGAATTAACAAAAAGCGGCTATGTAGTTAATCTATACGCTGTAGAAGTAGGAGCGAGAGGTATACCAGCAAAATCTCTCTATAACCTGCTGAAAGACCTTGGCTTGTCCAGAAGTGCAGTAAGTTCTATACTGGAACGAGTATCTAAAGCTGCATTAGCAGGTTCATACCAGATTTGGCAGGGCAGGGAGAGAAACACAAGTAGTGAAGGTGAGTGTTGATGTACGTCGGAAAGGGGCCCCTTAAACCTACACCCGTGTCACAAGTCTCGGGATCTGCTTGGGTTTCTCTCTCTACCACACGATGGACCCGGCACCCGCACGGTGAATCCATGGAAGCTAAGAAGTTCGTCTCTGGAAAAACGCTAACGTAGTTCCAGTTTACAAAAATGGTTGTAGGAACGATGCAGAAAATTATCGTCCCATCTCTTTGACATCCACTATGCCTAAGGTCCTTGAGAGACTTGTTCACGATGCAATTTATCCAATACTTCATAACGTTTTCATTCAAGAACAGCATGGCTTTGTGAAAAATAGATCCACAATTACCAATCTTTTAGTATATACCAACTTTTTATTCAAAAGCATGGATGATCGTGTACAAGTGGATGCTGTATATACTGATTTCCGTAAAGCCTTCGACAGGGTGGATCACACAATACTGTTGAGTAAAATTAGTTATAGTGGCAATCTTTTTCGCTGGTTTCAATCATATGTTTCTAATAGAAGTCAAAAGGTTGTTGTTAATGGCTTTACTTCTACAACTATAACTGTGTTATCTGGTGTGCCTCAAGGCTCTATTCTCGGTCCATTGCTATTTGTGCTGTTCATTAATGACATCGGTAGTTGTTTTAAGAATAGCCATTTTCTTTTATATGCCGACGACTTAAAAGTTTATCAAAAAGTTACCTGTGTAAATGACTGCTATAAGTTACAACAAGATTTAGATCGTTTATCCCTTTACTGCCAAGCAAATAAATTACAATTAAATATCTCAAAGTGTAAGTCTATAACCTTTACGAAAAAAATTAATTTAATTCATAATACTTATAACATTGTAATTCACCTCTTGAAAAAGTCGCCCTCATTAAAGATCTTGGCATTCTTCTAGACTCAAAATTGCACTTAAACACACACATTGACCATATAACTAATAGGGCATACCAATTATACGGGTTGTTATGTTATTCGTGCCTGTCCTCATTTTAAACGACCATACACATATATTTATTTGTATTATTCCTTAATTAGATCACAGCTAGAGTATGCCACTGTGGTGTGGAACCCACTTTATAACATTTATGTAAATCAATTAGAATCTGTTCAACGAAAATTTCTCCGTAATATTCATTACAAATTTTACCATTCACGTTTACCATATGATGAACTTTTGGATAAATTTAAAATTCTTTCTTTAAGAAACCGTAGGCTACTTCTTGATTCTATGTGTTTGTTGCAATTGTGCCACAATGGGTTTGATTGCATAAATGTAACTAATCAAATATATTACCGTATTCCAAGTAGTTCTCAGCGCATACGCGATAACTATCCTCATCGTTTATTTATGTGTCAAAATTGTAAAACAAATGCCGGTGCGCGTGCACCACTACGCCGCATTATGCAGTCATATAACGAACACTTCAATTCTATTGACATATTCTCCCTATCTAGATCTGTTTATAAAAGGAAGGTAACTGAAGTTCTCAACTCCCTGTAATTGTAAAATTTCTCTTTGCAATTTATTTATTCTACCAAAAATGTATTCTGTTGTCTCTGTATAAATATATAATTATGTAGATATACATACATACTTCTATGTGGATAACGGTGTTAGCCGTACAATAACCTTATATTTTATAAGAACATATTGTTTATTAACATTCCATTGTACACGCTGTTTGTTGTCCTGAATAAAATAAAATAAAAAATAAAAAAAATAAAATGAGCATGTGTGCTTCTGGCGCCATACAAACTGTTCCCGATTTTTCTGTGGGGAGGTGAAGTCGACACGAGAGAGTGGAAGGGAGAGGCCATACTGTACGTAGTACTATTGCTTATTCTGTGGTATAATATCAGTTACCTAGTACCCATAGTACAAGCTTTGCTTAGTTTGGGACTAGATGGCACTATATAAATTTTCCAAAAATATTAAATATTATATTGCTTTATTTTAATATCCTATTCTTCTTCACTCGGTCCCTCATTGCTGAGGATCGTGGTCACAGGAACCTCGCAAACGGACAATCTGTCTCCATCGACTCCTGTCCGAAGTGGCCCTCACAGCCTGATAGAATTTAGAAAAGGAGGCGGCCCCCTTCACCTGGTCAGACCATCTTGTCGGTGAATGGCCACATGCTTGCCTTCGGTGTTGCCAATAATAAACAAGGCTTTCCAGGCTGCCATCTCCTCTCGCCATTATGTGGCCAAAATAAGAAAGTATGCGTTGTATACACTAGGGTTGTAACGGAACTTCGCTTCTGCCTCCGTTAATGCGGAAGTTCCACAAGAAATTGTATCTTCGCCTCCGCCTCCGTACAAATTTTGCGGAGTTGTAATGGAGGTTTATTTACGTAATCATAGAACAATAACGCGCGGTTAAAACTATTAAGACATCCATTCCAGATTTTGTGTTAATTTTGATTGATTAGAAGGTAATGTTTATTTACGAGTATATGTTTACTTAAGTGATTTTAAATGAAAACTTTGTACTTAGTTTTAATGCACCATAAATTACATTTTTTTCTATATCCACTTTCACCTTCGCCTCCGCCTCCGTTAACCTCCGCATCCGCGGAGGTGATACAGGTCGCCTTCGCATCCGCCTCTGCCTCTGCTAAGTAGGCCTCCGTTACAACCCTAGTATACACATAGTGGACAATCTGGTCTCAATGCAGAGGTGAGAAAGAACAGATACATTTGTGCGTTTGGCCGTCCATGGTATTCGGAGCATCCGCCTCCAGCACCACATCTATATCCTACTCTACAATTTATTTAATTATTGTGACACATAATGAAAAATGTTTGTCTGTTGTATCCGGTAAACTGACCATTTGTTTTTGAACTAAAAACGGGACATAAGGTTTTATAGCCCTGCTAGCAGGAGTGAAAATAAACACAACTTCTTAATTTTCTTTATTTAGAAAAAGTGTAATATAATTTTAGTATTCACTATTATCTCTCTTAAATCACAGGTCAAGCCCGGTTATTTGATAGGCGTGCGCGGGGATATGGATCCAACGCGTAGAGGCCCCATTGAGAAGTTTGATGTAATGTTGTATTCACTATTATTATTATCATATTATATAATTCTAATTATTTTTCTTGTAATAAGTTGCGAAAAATAAAAATCTATCACCAGTTCACCAGCTTCATTAAATAAAGCAAAGTTCCTCTGATGAATTATTATTAAATTATATGAAACAAATTTTCACGAGTTTCGTAATAAAACGGGACATTTTTGCGTCTCGGCGCTTTGTTTGGGGATAACGGGACAGGTGACCGAAAACAGGGTCAGTCCCGTTCAAAACGGGACGTATGGTCTACTTATTGTATGAAAAACAACTTGAGTATTGCTAAATCAAATATTCGCAAAAGTTAAACGTAAATAGTCTTAAAAACATTTTTTTTTATCGTATCTCCTTCTTAATTCTAAAAATGTTTAAATCAACGCGCATCAACAAAATTATTATATATTTAATATAAACACGCGAATAGGTTATAATACAAGATAATGTTTACATGCAATAAATATACGATATTATAGTGTTATAAAGCAGAAGACAAGGAATATAGCTTGGAAGAGCTTGAATCTTGCTATATTTACTATTATTTTTATAGATACGATGTTAAAACGTGAGAATACTAACCATCTTTTTCCGTGTCGAGTTTTAATGATTTTCCAGAAAAATCCACACCACTATCACTTTTACTTTGGTCATTTAAAGCTACGTTGATTGCATTAAAGTTGAATGATGCCATTTTAATTGATTTTTATAATTATTTATCTCCACAAAACACTTAAACATGAAAACAATACGAATTACGAAGTATGCACGACGGTTATTTTTTAATTTCAAGAACAAACAAATCCAATTCAGATTGACAATGACAATTGATTTATTTATTAAAAAAAAAACTATTTACGGCTCTGGAGTCCACGTTCTTTACAGCCCGTCTATGTATTGTTTCGTAACCTTACGTCGTCGGCTTCAGGAACGTAACTTATATATTTTTAACGAGATTGCATTGTTTTTGAAATAATTTATGCACAGAGATTTTGTTTTCGTTTTAGATGAACTTGGAAATTTTATTTCTGAATTTTAGAAGAATTTTTAAAAAAAGATGTTATACAAAACCGACCAAGTGCGAGTCGGAGTCGCGCACGAAGGGATCTATAAAAACAGCCAAAAAATCATGTTTGTTGTATGAGAGCCCCCATATTTATTTTATTCTATTTTTTAGTATTTGTTGCTAGAGCGGCAACAGAAATACATCCTGGTGACAGTAGGACGGACGGGCAGTGGAGTCTCATTAATAGGGTCCGTTTTACCCTTTATGTACGGAACCCTATAAAAAGAAAAGAAATACATGGCCTTATCAACAACGTAAAATTCATTCCAAGAAATTCTTAATAATAACCTTTTATGAAATCTTTTACGTTATAAGTGTTTCTTTTTTACAATTTCTTTCACAATATTTTCATATTACCCCAATAATTGCTATTATTATGTCCTTGTATATGTATGGATGAATAAATATATGTTTTTTTGATAGCTTATTAGCTTTTGAATTGCTTTATTATTAATAAAATAATAACAGCAAAGTTATAATTTTCATAACTCTGTAACTATAAATTTGCCCTATATTTTAGTAGGGATAAAGAGAGAGACAATCGCAACTGTAATATAAATAAAAGAAGTCATAACAAATACGTACCGTAGTACATAAATAAAAATTAATTAATTTGAGTTATGCATCAAATCCATCATGGGAGAATTGTACATTTTAGGATGGTAATACTAAACAGTATGGTTTTTTTTATTCGATTCCATTTGACGTCACTGACTGACAGCGCTTGGTAGTGTCGCTCTACGGAATTATCGTATTTTGTACAATTCTCGATTTAAATCGAGAAAATCAGGTGTTTGTCCTGCAATCACTAGTTCGTACTACGTGACTCGAAGACACTTCACCATGGCGGGTTTGTATTTTTTGTCTTTTCTCGTATTCGAAATTTGAAAAAAAGGTATTTTATTATGCCTTTAAAAGATAACCAAAACCATTACAATTATCAACTAAGGTTATTCATTTAGTTAATCGTATGTCATGGTCATGGAATGCCAATAGCAAATATGATAAAACGCATGGCCCGGTCTTCAAGTGTCTCATGTTTATTCAATAATTTTCTTATGTATTTGAACAACTTAACCTTTGGTCTTGTTTTGAACAAGCGGTAAAGCGCTATCAATTGTTGATAGTCATTATTTCATTCAAGGTTGCTGTGGGAAATAGTTCCAAGTAAAAAATATCTAGTGTTTACGACAGTGCAACTATGTACAGTTGAATGCCTATACGGCTATATACTTACATTTTATTTAATGCATATTAATAAAATATTAACATTAGAGTAGGTATAATAGGACCTAGGTATATTTTTTTAATCTGTAAATTTTTTTCATTGCATTGACTAGTAGGTACATAATATGAAGTCTGAATGTTAAGCTAGAAGTGAAAGTACTATGCTGAGGGAGACCACTATAAGTTTCAAGTAGTACTCTCTCTACATGAAACTTGTTGAATTGATCTCTAAATATTTAAATATTCTTATATGAGGGTATTTTTCTATATATCTACATAGCTAAATAAAAAACCAAGAGTAAAAAAAAAATCTGAATAAAGGTTGCATATCTTTTTTTTTTTAAAGTAATAGGTACATGTTTTATAAACCTTTTTTTTCTGGGTGCATTTGGAAAAAGTACACATAAAAATATTAAAATCCTTATAGCCATAAAAACTTGTTCATAAAAGGATGAAACGAGGTTACTGAATCTTACAATTATACTATCATACAAAAATATAAGATCAAACGAACTTCTAGAAGTGAAGTTCGATCGATATTATCTGAGTCGCTTCATACGAAAGATATATAAATAATTACATAATTTATGTTTACTTGTAGATGTTTAGAGCAGGAAGTTTTGCCAAATGAAAATTCATTATAATGTATTAAACATTTATTATTATGATTAATAACAGAACAGGCTAATTTAATAAATAACTAGCAAAATCCCTACTAGGTACAATTTGGCGATTATAAAATTTAGCGAAGGTGTTAGAGTTTTCTGTCCAGCTTGCCGCCCGTCGGATAGTGTCTATGGAGACACCAGCGGACGCAGCTGCGGATGTAGAGGCATGTCGTGTACTGTGGGCACTAAAAATTGATGTGTCAATTCCACTTTCAGACAACACTTGTTTGATCCATCTACTAATTGTTTGTGATGTAGCAGGTTTATGAGGTTTCTTGTGTGTTAGCAAGAGGTTATCAACACTCGCCGGTCTGATAGTGCTGGTTAAATTTAAATATTCCTGTAGTGTTCTAGCAGGACAAATATTTTTATTTTCATTGAAATATGGCAGTGACAGCAAGGGCTGTGCACGGCCTGGAGCTGATGTTTTAATGATATCAGTAATGATGATATTTATTCCGTTTTGACAAGTTTTTATGTTATCAATTTTTATAAGTGATAGCGTTTGAACTCTGTGAGCTGTGCAAAGGGCCAGTAAGATAACAAGTTTCTTTGTTATTTTTTCTAAATTTAAAGTTGAATTAGGATACCATTTTGCAACAAAATTTAAAACAATTTGTGGATCCCAAATACAATTGTACTTTGCTTTGGGTGCTCTTAACTTAAATGCTCCTTTTAGCAAACGTTTGATGTTTTCATCTGCGCCAATCAAGTTTCCTAATAACAGTGATAATGCTGACCGGTGAGTGTTTAATGAACTGTAGGATGCGCCCTTATCAAATTGGTCAGTTAAAAACCTAATAACGGCATGAACTGAACTTTGGAAGGGTTCTATATTTTGAGTCTGACAAAACTGCCACCATAATTTATAACTCACATTATACTGCTTAACAGTGTTGTCTGAGAGCGATGCCATCATCAGGTTCACAGCCGTCGCTGGTGTCCCCTTCTGCATGAATGCCGCGCGCAGACTATCGCGGCAGCCAGGGTAAGCTGAGCGTGGAGCGGGTGGCAAGCTCTGTATTTGGAGTACAATAGGTTCTTATTAGGTTTAAAAATAATCATATCTGATGCTAGTATTTCTTTAAGGAGTGGATACCATGGCTGAGAAAACCACATTGGAAATACTAAAATTCCACAAGCTTGATCTTGTATGACTTTTCTAATTGATTTTAATAACATGGCAAAAGGGGGGAAAGCATAGAAATATTCATTCCATGTTACCGTAAAGGCATCAATAGCTATTGCATCTGGATCATGTTTCCATGATACATAATTTATACATTTGGCAGTAGTGCGAGAAGCGAAAAGGTCTATATCTGGCTGACCGAGTGTTTGAGTTATTTGAATAAAAGCGGACTCGGATAATTCCCACTCAATATCAGGGTTTACTCTGCGGGATTCTTCATCGGCTTCGCGGTTTTCCTTAGTGTTTATATATGATGCATGCAGCCAAATGTTACGTTGCTCACACCACTGCCAAATTGCCCTCGACAGATCACTCAAATGTGGGAACTGTATGCCACCCATACGGTTAACGTATGATATGGCCGTTGTGTTATCTATACGCAATAATATTGATATATTTGATTTAGTTTTAGCAAATGTTTTAATTGACAGAAAGACTGACAAGAGCTCCAAGTAATTAATGTGAAACTGAGACTCTTCATGCTTCCATCCCCCGTGTGCTCTTTTACCATCACAGTACGCTCCCCAACCAATAAGAGACGCGTCTGTGAAGATAGTTAACTTGAAAGGCAATGGTCTCATCAGATTTGAAGTTGTAAAAATATTCTGTAACCACCAGTTTATGTCATGTAATACTATTTTGGGGAGATTTATTACGGTATCGTAATCTTGATCATTAGTAAGGGACAGGTATTTCTGTCTCTCTAAAATTTTGGTATATAACCATCCATACTTAGCAGCTGGACAAGCAGCTACCAGTGTGCCAATTAATTGAGCAAATTCTCTAATACTACACTGTAAACAAAATTTTTTCAAAAGTGTATTAATGCTTTGTCTTTTGTCCTTTGGTAGAGTAAGTAATAAATCGTTGGTATTGAAATTGAACCCTAAGAACTTGCAATTTTGTTTCGGTTCTAAAGAACTCTTCGAATAGTTAATAACAAAACCTAAGCTCTCGAGTAGCTTTACAGTTTCTGTTACATTTGACATACATGAAGAGTAATCGTTTCCAATGCACAATATATCGTCTAGGTATACTACAGACTTAAAACCTCGACTTCTTAATGTTGCTATTGCTTCCTTCATGATTTTACTAAATACTCTGGGAGCGATACAGAGTCCATAGGGCATTGCTGTAAACTCAAAGTAAGATAAAGTGCTTAAATTTTCATATGGAAATGCAAACCTTAAGTATTTACGATAATTTTCCGAAACTGGCACAAGTAAATAGGCTTCCTTTAGGTCAATAGTAGCAAGAAATCCATTTTCTGGTATTAATTTACAGGCTGTTCTGAAATCCTCCATTTTAAAATGACATTTTGGAATAAAATTATTTAGCGGTTTTAAATTGAGAATAAATCTCTTGGTACCATTGTGTTTAGGTGCCAAGAAAACTCGTGATATAAACTGGTAGTTAGAAGGTTCACAATTCTTAATAGCACCTAAGTCTAATAGTTCATTTATGGCCACAATCATATCTAGTCTTTCTTTTGAAGACCATTTATTTTTTGTGACCGTATGCTGTTTAATATTATTATTAGTGAATGGTATGTCTATACCATAGCGTATCCACTTTAAGACTTCGATATTGTTAGTGATATCGAGCCACCTATTAAAGTAACGTTGAATTCTACCGGCATGTACCTGTTTTTGTTGATTTAACGTCCCTGCGTTTGCGGAGCACGTGTTTTGTGCGGCCTCTCCTGATGCTGGGACCGAGGCTGCTGCTGTACTGCTTGTGAGGCTCTGTTGTAACGGCTCCCGTAGGGTCTCCGGCCTATTCCTCGCCCCCCCCTGTTCGATGAGCGAGAACGGCTTGCCAAGTTTCCCTGGTTGGAGCTTGTGGCACGACCGGTAGCGAGTTGAGATGTTGACGGTGTCGGAATGGATCTCTTTATCTGCAGGCCTTGTCTTTCAATAGCTTTTGAGGCCTTTATTTTGTCGGATAACTGGTTTCCAAATAAAGTGTCGTCTCTATCTACATCTTGGATAATCTGACAAAACGATTTGTCCAAGTTGGACGTGATAAGTTTTATACGTTCGTTCGTTTTTAAGAAATGGAGATCACACAGCAAACGACATCCATCACTAAGGTGTTTAACCGCTTTCACCTTGTCGTCGCTTTGCAATAAGGTTGTCATGGCCTTGCTAATAGCTGTTACAGCTACACCTAGTTGTTGTTGGTTAACCGTCATCTTTTTATCTCTATTTCGAGCTAGTTCCGAGACTGCTACCGTAATTTCGGCATTTAATTTTGGCGCCTGCAAAAGCTTGCAATTTTCGGGCACCAGATACTCATTGCATATTTTCTCTTTTGCTTCCTTAGCTAATCCCTTTTTTAATAAGGGCAACCATAGCTTGGCCAGATTTGCTTGAATTTGTTCTCCAAATTCAGGCTTATCATCTGTAGCCTCGCCCAACGCTTTTAATAGTTCGGGATCTATAGATAAATCGGTAGGGGGTGTTGGATCCGTTTTTGTAGCTTCAGTCGACATTCCTTGTTCGACTGCCTCGGATGTACCCTGAAGCACAGGGTCGACCGGTAAGATGTCTTCCCCACTAACGGCATCTACGTCCTGATTAGGATCAACTTCGATCATCTCACGATCTATGAACGATATTTCGTCACAATCGGAGGAATCGATAATTGAGGTCTGTTCAGTAAGGTTAGGGGAAGACCCAGGACAGCATTCCGGATCTTAAAACAAAGAAAAATAGAACAGATCAGTATTGAACACCATGTGTTGACCCGCAGTCAACCCTAGGCGTTATTTTGCCATTGTATTAGCTCACGGCTAACCCCTAGGCGTTACTTTGCCATCATATTAGCCCACGGCTAATCCTTAGGCCAGTTTAATGATATTTAGACAGACCGGTGATAGTTTAAATCAGGCGTGTTAGAAGCAAAAGAGGGAAAACGTACTTACTGTTTAAAGTATTTTCATATTTTCGAAACTTTTTGCGATAATATTCCAGTTTTTCTTCTGCTGACCGTTTCGTACGTGGCATTTTAAAAATATTCGATTAATTTGCCGTTGAGTGGTGAGAGGTGCGAACACTGCCGCGCACGAAGAAGGAATGAGGTGAATTCGCAAGCAGGGCTGACCAAGTAAGGTAGGGTGGGGAGGTCACGTGGTGGGAAGTGAACAGTGGTGAGATTTTATAAAGAAAATCGTTTTCATACTCTTTAAAATTGTGCGAATATTGCCGAGTACCTGAAGGGTACTACAAGTAAACATAAATTATGTAATTATTTATATATCTGAGTATGAAGCGACGAAAGATAATGATCATAGAACTAGAATCAAAATAAATATGATATTTATCTATGATTGTATAATATCAAAATATGACATACATATGATCATATTTAAATTAAATACATTAATTAAATGATAATACATTAATTACAACCAAGTACAAACTAAACTAAGTTACTAAAAATAAACTAATTTTAAACTTATGTATGTACTTATATAAAAGTACCTAATAAAAAAAAAAAAGGAAATCTATGGTTCAAAAATATTAGTCACATTTTGATATTATTTATTATGATTTTGATATTACACAATCACAGATATGCCATATTTATTTGGGTTCTAAATCTATAATCATTTTTATGTTATGGCAATTGCAGCACTAAGGCTTTAATAACTTCTAATATCAAATTAATCATTTTTTAATTACCTTCATACCCAATATATACATATATACCCAAAGAGTAGAGAATAATAAGATTAGAGTAGGTACAATATAAAAAGTAATTAATCAATTAAGAGAGAAATATAATGATTTTGGGGACTGCACGTCTTGTGTGTAGATTCCTCAGTCTGTCGCCCTGACCACCGGCGCCACGGGTACATTAACTATTTTTATATAATTTTTTGCTTGTAATATTGTATTTAGACAAATAGCCATATAATAATAATTATTTCTTAACAGTATCACATACACAATTAACATAAAAATATTACATTGGCGACAACTTACAAATTAATATTAGTTCTGCATACTAGTAGGTAGCCTTTGGGTTCATATGGTCTAAAGTATTAAAATGTCCATATTATCAAAATGTCTATTTATTAATAATGACCAGTTTAAGACGTCCGTATATCCAAAATGACCATAGTATTATAACGTCTATATATTGAAAAAGACCAAAATGTAATTGATTATTTTTATTCATGTCTTTAATTATTTTTTTGGATGTGGCGTAGTAGACACAAGACAAAAAAATGGGTACCAAAACTAGGCTGAGAACTATGATAACAGATCATAGGGGGCCATCCATAAATTACGTCACACGAATTTCATGTTTTTTGATCCCTCCCCCCATCCTTGTCACAGCTGGTCACATTTGTGAGACTCCCCCCCTCCCTAGTGTGACGTCACATATTTTGCAAATTTACATCTAGAGTTGCAAATGTTTTTGAGTTTTTCGTTAATAGTTCAAAGTTCGTGTTAACACTTAGATTATAATAGATTTTGAAATGTCACGTCACGAAATTAAGGACACCTCCTACGCCACACAATGTCACACTTCATCGACCCCCTCCCTCCCCCTTAACGTGTGACGTAATTTATGGATGGCCCCTAGATACTAGTTCGTTCCTGTTGACACTTTTAATATGTACATAGTACTCTATGTGTACCAACTTAAACGAGAATAAAACAACCAAATTCAGAACATTTGTAAATTAAATCACAAACATCAGAAAAATCATAATATAATAACAGATAGGTATTTGTAATTTTTTTTAAAAGTAGTGGTTGCTCATTTGTCGAAATTCGATCATCATCATCATCATCATCAGGTCATTTTAGTCTCCACTACAGGAGCACGACCCTCTCTCGTCCGTCCCAGACAGAAGGAGGATACGATGGCCAGACGGGTTGGGGAGGCCTGATCGATGTTTGATTTAATGTAATTTTATATGCATAATTAAAAATTAAATATTAGCATTCTGCACTTATTGTCTATATTTTTTTATACTACATATAAACATTTGCTAGATTATCGCTCGGACACCACCCCCACTGCCAACGCAGCAACTCCTTCCATCCAAACCTCAGAGGAATACAACCCTCAATGGAATTGTTATTTTGGATGCGATATTCTGTGAGGTGGAGGAACTTCCCCAATCCGGCAGCTTAAAAATACGCTGTGTTGTCGTCAATGTAAAATAAATTGCAAAATCGTCTGAACGCTTGGTAATTCTCGCTTGTTGCTATCAAGTCAGAATACTATACTACCCCGGATGCGTCATGAAACGAATGGCAAAAAAACATAAAAACCCGCTTGATATAGTCTAAATAAATAAATAATAAATCGACGGTCCCTACATATAAAGCGACATGTCAAAAATGGCAATTTTTTTCAGTGCATAAATTGCTATAGATTGCAAGTAAAAACATTTTCTTTTTTATTTTATTGATTGTATATAATCAAAAAGTAAGAAATTAACTCATTTGTCCAATAATAATATTCTTTAATTACTATATCGTAGTATAAGCAGACATGTCTGAAATGACATGTCGCTTTATACGTAGGGACCGTCGAAATATTCCTGGACGAAATACACACTGCCATCTAGTCCCAAACTAAGCGAAGCTTGTACTATGGGTACTAGATAACTGATATTATACTTAAATACATTTTTTTTTTAATACACATCGTTTCCAATAATATGAATTGCAAAATCGTCTGAACGATTGGTATTTCTCCCTTGTTGCTAGCAAATCAGAATAGTATACTACCCAAAATAAATTGTAATATTGACCAGCCCCTTTAGATATCTCATATCATTATGATAAGAGTAAGGAGATACTACGATAAAGTTGTAACGCATAGCGTGACACAGCTGTAGATAAATAAATAAATATTGTCAGACAAATTACATAGCGCCATCTAGCCCCAAAGTAAGCGAAGATTGTGTTATGGGAACTAGACAACTGATAAACATACGTAAATACAACATTTTTTTTTGTAAATACATACATACGTAAATACAACATTTTTTTTTGTAAATACATACTTATGATACATAGAAAGCACCCAGACCAAGACAAACAGACATGTTCATGCACACAAATGTTTGTCCTGTGTGGGAATCGAACCCACGAGCGTTGGTGTCAAAGCCGCTACTTTGTACTACATTGACCGCTACGCCACCGAGCTCGTCGCCGAGATAAGCAATACTCTGTGTTGTTTGGAGGAAATAAGAAATTATTAATCAATTTCTTATTTATTATTGGTTGCGGAAGCACGTAAAGTAGTGTAGGTCAAATTGCCTGTAAATTTGACTTCTGCAAAATATTTTTTCATTTGTAGGTTGATAGATAGATGATAGATAACTTTTTTATTTGCACACTGAACACACAAAATACAGAAACTTAAAATAATTCTAATAATAAAATAGAACTTGGAACACAACTCCAGTCCAACCGCGAGCCGTCATCTAATAATATAGGAGCTCACAAACAAACCGAAGCCCCATCCCCCGCTCCGTTGTTCGCAAACATTGATTTTCAGTTATTGCCTATGAGTACTGCCGGCAGTAGTTTGCAAGAACTAAGTGGTGGTGGAAGCACGCAAAGTAGTGTAGATCAATTGCCTGTAAATTTAACTTGCGCAAAATAATACCAAAATCAATTATCAATCAATCTATTTGTTTGCAAATGTAGGTAACAATAGATGTAAGAAATACATAATAGCAACCTCTGCAAAATTTTACCTTTCGGCATGCAAATCACTACATAGTATAAAACAAAGTCGCTTTCTCTGTCCCTATGTCCCCATGTATGCTTAAATCTTTGAAACTACGCAACGGATTATGATGCGGTTTTTTTTAATAGATAGAGTGATTCAACTGGAAAGTTTATATGTATAATATATGCATAACATAGTAGAAAAACACTGATAATTTAGAGGTTTCTAATGTGATGTCGTAAATAAACACATTTTTTTGCTCTTTCATTGCAAACGCTGGCTGAACCCAACGAGATAGATCAA
Source organism: Hypsopygia costalis (assembly GCA_937001555.2). NCBI lineage: Eukaryota > Metazoa > Arthropoda > Insecta > Lepidoptera > Pyralidae > Hypsopygia > Hypsopygia costalis. Next base: position 10,582,314 of record OW443355.2, read on the forward strand.
AATAATGTAGTACAGTATTGTTCACCTTAAAATGGTCTACAAAAAAGTTCGCGATGGTATATGTCTATCTCTTAGTGGTAACACACAATAACCGTTATTTTATCCTTTGCTTTTTACAAGAAATAATGCCTTATTTACGAAGCGATTTTAAGCAATACAGAATTAATCCTTATCCAATTAAGTACCTTAAATACATTGCGCATTTAATATAGATCAATATGGCCCTTCACAGCATGTAATTTAAATGAATAGTTTAGAAGATATTACACATTTAAAATGCAGGGACATAACGGCTGTGGCGGTACCGGCCGCGGAGCCGGCGGCGTGTGCCTATAACTGGGGAAGGACTGGATAGGACAAAGCGCAAAGACCTTCTGTAGTACATTTAGTATCAGCATTGCACCCGTGCGAAGCCGGGGCGGGTCGCTAGTCTATATATATAAAAGAGAAAATCACTGACTCACTCATCACGAAATCTCAGAAACTATAACACCTACAAACTTGAAATTTGGCAGGTAAGTTCCTTATAGGGTGTAGACATCCGCTAAGAACGATTTTTACGATACTCCACCCCTAAGGGGGTAGAATGGGGGTTGGAATTTGTATGAAAGTCCTATGTTTTAGAAACAAGAGATTTGAAATTTAAAATGTATGCTCTACAGATGGTGTGGAGGTGTACTAATAATGTATCTTTGGAAATCTAACCCTTTTTGGGGTTAAAACGGGGGTTGGAAGTTTGTATGAAAGTTCTACGTTTTTGAAGTAAGAGACTTGAAATTTAAAATGTATGTTCCATAGATGGTGTGGAGGTGTACTAATAATTTATCTTTAGAAATCAACACCTTTTTGGGGTTGAAACGAGGGTTGGAAGTTTGTATGAAAGTTCTATGTTTTTGACGCAAGAGACTTGAAATTCAAAATGTATAGATAGTGTGGAGATTTACTAATAATGTATCTTTAGAAATCAACCCATTTTTGGTGTTAAAACGGGGGTTGGAAGTTTGTATGAAAGGCCTATGTTTTTGAAGTAAGAGACTTGAAATTTAAAATGTATGCTCTACAGATGGTATGGAGGTGTACTAATAATGTATCTTTAGAATTCAACACCTTTTTGGGTTAAAACGAGGGTTGGAAATTTGTATGAAAATCCTATGTTATTGAAGTTGAAGTAATTATGGCAGAAGGATTTTAAATTATATTTAAGTATTAAATAAAAATAAAAATTATATGAGGTAGGGTACAGCGTATTTGTAAGCTGCCCGACTGGGGAAGTACTTCCATCTCACGGAATACCGCAGCCAAATAACAATTCCCTTGAGAGTTGTTGTGTTTGTGCAAGTGGGATAGGTTACCACAAAGGATGATGAAAGTGAATCTAAGCTCTGTGGATTTAGAGTAGTAATGATTTAGATACATGTTCTTATATTTAATTTGTATGACGTTTATAAGTGCTTTATAAAGTCCAAGGAATAAAGGTATTTTGATTTGATTTGATTTGACGGAAGGAGCGGGGGTAGTGGTGCGCGATGTTCATTGCGTTAGCGTTAATATGGCTACGGTAACCGCTTCACATCAGGCGGGCCATATGCTTGTCTACCACCCGAAGTAGTATTAGTAGTATCACTCCTGCACCACGTGTAGGTGAGGTTGGCTTTGGTTCTAAAGATCGTGGTGAGTCACTTACACCCCTAAAACTATGGTGTTGCACTGAACCTTGTTAAAAGCTATTAAAATAAGTAAGTATATATCACAGACATTCAATTTCAATATTGAATGTCTGTGGTATATATCAAATTTGTATAAAGTTGATACAGTTGATTGTCGGCACTTGGTGGAACTTTATTACCATAATGTTATAATAAAACACTTGTACTGTTCCACGTAATTATATTTAATTTTATTTTTACCGACCGGTTTCGCCGCTGAGGCATTATCAAGGTCCTTGATAATGTCTTAGTGACGAAACCGGAAAAATAAATGTAATTACGTGGAACAGTACAAGAGCTTTATTATGATATTATATCAAATTTTTATCTCAATCTCTTTTTTTTCAGCTACCAGCAACCCGTACAATAGTCTCCTGAAAACTCTGGAAGTCGGCGGTACAACATACAAGTATTATGACATAGCGTCGCTTGGATCTAAATATGGTAAGTCTTAGAGACATATTTTGGGGTGTAAGTGGTTTATCAACTTCTTTGAACCAAAGCAAACTTAACCTGCACGTGGTGCACCCTGCTGACTGACAAACGAAGCTCTGGCGAAAAGAGAGGTAGGGAGCGTAATTGTAAGCTACCCGACTGGGGAATGTACTTGCAACTCACAAAATACCGCAGCCAAATAACAATTCCCTTAAGGGTTGTTGTGTTCCTGCGAGTGAGTGAGGTCACCAGAAAAGAAGGAGATGCTGCGTTGGCAACGGGGGTGGCGGCGCGCAAGTGATATATTATGTTGCGAGCGTTAATACGGTTACGGTAACCGCTTCACATCAGGCGGGCCGTATGCTTGTCTGCCACCCGACGTAGTATAAAAAAAAATAATCAGAGGGGCAAATGGACCGTGTTATGCAGAATAGGGGCCATCCATCATAAATTACGTCACACGAATTTCTTGATTTTTTGACCCCTCCCTCGTCCTTGTCACAGCTGGTCACATTTGTGAGACTCCCCCGCTCCCTAGTGTGACGTCACATATTTTCGTTATTAGTTTATAGTTCGTGTTTTAACACTTAGATTATAGTAGATTTTTAAATGTCACGTCACGAAATTTAGGACCCCTCCCACACCCTTGTCACACAATATCACACTTCGTTGACCCCCCTCCCTGGATGGCCCCATATATCCAACCAATAAACTACGCCAAATTGAGAGATATACATAACGAGAAACTTCAAATCGAGTTTTATATGTATATTTTTTTTTATATGTATACAACGTAGGGTGGAAGACAAGTTTACGGCTCGCCTGATGTGAAGCGGTTACCGTATCCATGTTAAAGCTCGCAACATAATAAAATATCGCACGCCTCCTCACCTCCGCTTCCAACGCAACATTTAAACTGTGGTTAACGGTGTTGGTTTTACATTTACTGTACTGTAACAAACAGTAACCCCAATATATGAAAAAAAAAAACACGACGAGCTCGGTGGCGTAGCGGTCAATGACGCGGCTTCGACACCAACGCTCGTGGGTTCGATTCCCACACGGGACAAACATTTGTGTGCATGAACATGTCTGTTTGTCTTAGTCTGGGTGTTTTCTATGTATCATAAGTATGTATTTACAAAAAAAAATGTATTTTCGTATGTTTATCAGTTGTCTAGTACCCATAACACAAGCTTCGCTTACTTTGGGACTAGATTTTGGGGTGTAAGTGGTTCATCAAGATCTTTGAACCAAAGCCAACTTCACCTGCACGCGTTGCACCCTGCTGACTGACAAACGAAGCTCTGGCGAAAAGAGAGGTAGGGAGCGTAATTGTAAGCTACCCGACTGGGGAACGTACCTCCACCTCACAGAATACCGCAGCCAAATAACGGCGGTTCCCTTGAGGGCTGTTGTGTTCCTGCGAGTGAGTGAGGTCACCAGAAAGGAAGGAGATGCTGCGATGGCAGCGGGGGTGGCGGCGCGCGAGCGATATTTTATGTTGCGAGCGTTAATATGGCTACGGTAACCGCTTCAGATCAGGCGGGCCGTATGCTTGTCTGCTACCCGACGTAATATAAAAAAAAAAAAAAAAAAAAAAAAAAAGATGGCGCTGTGTAATTTCTGTTGTGTGAAATCTAGTGAGTGGCAAGCCACCGCCTGTCGCAAATAACTAGCAATAAAAGCAGTTATGGCAGGCGTCCGTCCCTCTTCTGTAATAGCCCGGTATTAAGTTCACCCAGATCTCATCTCCATAGCCCATTTATTTTCCATCGCACTTTGTAATAATCTCAACGCCTGCCGAGACCTGCTCATGGGTATATCGTTCCATTGATATATCCTGGAGCGGGTCACGGCGGGCGTACAACATTACATCAAACTTCTCAAAGGGGCCTGTACGTGTTGGATCTATATCCCCGCGCACGACTATCAAATAACCGGGCTTGACCCGTGAATTAAAAGAGGACTCTGTACCATTATTATTACAATCACTCTACATGTAAGGCTCGTACTGCAAGTGAAAACCTTCATGAGCTCTCGACTTTACCTACAATTCATACTTTTCTCATTCTCCATATAAACTTGCCATCCCCTGGGTCTTCGGGTGGCAGACAAGCATACGGCCCGCCTGATGTGAAGCGGTTGCCGTAGCCATATTAACGCTAGCAAAATATCGCTCGCGCGCCGCCACGCCCGCTGCCAACGCAGCATCTCCTTCCTTTCTGGTGACCTCACTCACTCGCAGGAACACAACAACCCGCAGGGGAATTGTTATTTGGCTGCGGTATTCTGTGAGGTGGAGGTACATTCCCCAGTCGGGTAGCTTACAATTACGCTCCCTACCTCTCGTTTCGCCAGAGCTTCGTTTGTCAGTCAGCAGGGTGCACCGCGTGCAGGTGAAGTTGGCTTTGGTTCAAAGGTGTTGATGAACCACTTACACCCCTTGTTCCTATGTATTGCAATTAATTCGAAATTAGCATGAAATCTTACGCAATGATAAGATAAATATTTTCATAATGATAAAGAAGTCGTAAATGAATTCTTGTTACGTTATCATACTTCTTATCAGGGTGATGCAGGTCAATTTTATGTCTGCAAACACTGACACCTAGGGTTACCAATTATACAGTTAAAAACAGTATTATACTGTTTTTCACTACATTATACTTTTTACTGTTGAATAAAAATAAAGTATCTTATATATAAAAATATATTTGATTGAAAAAGTTTGTAGGCTCAGTATAGAAAGTTATACCGCGCTTTTATCCAACAGCGCGTAGATACTGGCTGATGATGATGATAATATAAATAAATAAATATTGTCAGACAAATTACACAGCGCCATCTAGCCCCAAAGTAAGCGAAGCTTGTGTTATGGGTACTAGACAACTGATAAACATACGTAAATGCATTTTTTTTTGTAAATACATACTTATGATACATAGAAAACGCCCAGACCAAGACAAACAGACATGTTCATGCACACAAATGTTTGTCCTATGTGGGAATCGAACCCACGAGCGTTGGTGTCGAAGCCGCGTCATTGACCGCTACGCCACCGAGCTCGTCAATATATTAATGATATTGCAATTAGATTGGCCGTGTGGCTTCCGGCAGACTAGAATAGACTCACTCCGTCTCTTCCCGTGGATGTCGTACAAGGCGACTAAGGGAAATACATTATAAAACATCGATCAGGCCTCCCCAACCCGTCTGGCCAGCGTGGGGAGTGTAGGCCAAATCCTCTTTCTGTCTGGGACGGAAGAGAGAGGGTCTTGTAGTCTTGCTCCTGTAGTGGAGACTAAAATGACCTGATGAAGATGAATTAGATTCGTCATATGACATGACCGATTATATCGACGTATTAGCGTAGTCTCGACGTGAACCCTTACTCATCCTACTGTTAGGATACCGGTCTCTCCTCAAACGAAGCTGTTTAGAGCATACTCCACCACGCTGCCCAACTACGGGTTGGCGGAGGCCAGTCTTTTTAAGCCGCCTTTCCACTGATTTATGTTAACAACTGTCATCTAATGACAACTGCCGGGACCGACGGCTTGACGTGCCCTCTTTCTCTCGGAGCTCGGGATTATTTAAACTGTTGAATAGTTTCTATCCCTAGATATTCGAAGGTGCTGTGTTGGTGTAAGTATAAAGTAAATATTCCTGGACAATTTACACAGCGCCATCTAGTCCCAAATTAAGCGAAAAGCTTGTACTATGGGTTTTAGATAACTGGTATAATACTTAAATACATTTTTTTTGATACATACATATAATACATAGAAAACGCGACCTCGGAGTCAAAGTATTTAAGAGCCATATTACATTTTGACTGTGATTTTTGCGTAAAATGGCCAATTTTGGCGTTCTTGATATCGGAAACAAAAATACATTAACAATGTTGACTTATTGAATAGTACAGAATGGCTATTGGCATAGTACGTAGCGGCCTCGCTTTTTGTAAATTTTGCTTAACTTTTTAAATAAACCCAAAATTGCCGAGAAAGACTTTATAAAATGCGCGCATTCACTATTTTGAGCTCCTGGATTGTACTACTGTTCCAAACAAATTAAATAAAAAAAAAATAGAATGTTATTTGTTATATAGTCGTATAGTACATAGCGGCCTCGGAATTTTGAAAAATCATTGATTTAATATAGAAAAAAAAACATTATTTTAACCAAAAAAACTTCGAAAATCGCTTTAAGTAAACTGTTAATTTCTCGTATAAACGATAATATTATTGAGCAAAATTTATACGAGAATAATTGTTACTTCATGATGAATAAACTTTGTAGCATGAATTTTTTATCTTATTTCAATAAAAACGATTAATATAACTTCAAAATTACTACAAAAAACGATGCACCTGCGGCCTTCGCGGGTTTAGTACTGCGCGAGAGCTCGTCAGCGTGCAAATGTAATAGGGCTTTAAACACGGAATAAATTTAATCGTCTTTTATTTAGACTATAAGGATTTACAACTGAATGCCAATTCTCGTAATTTTTCTACGAACGCAGATTGAAATTTGACCGAATCGAGATTGAATTGTGTATTGACTAAAATTATATACTTGATTTCATTCATTAATTATTATCAATTCTTGTTGTTGGCAAAGTAACATTCTTAGTTTGTTTAATTTTCACTCATATTTCGATATAATCCCGCTTAAATTTAATTTTGAAGTTACATATTGTGTTACGAGAATACCAAATGTGACGTTTGTGAGATCGAGACTGGATCGAAACTGTATTTTGACTATATTTTAATTACGAGAATTGCCCCTCTGTTCTTCGTGGTTCGTGTTTTCGAGGGTTTGTGCATTCCGTGGCGGGGTACAGAGAATAATGAATAATTTGTAGTCGCCACGACATAGTCAGTAACACAAACTGCTGACTATGTCGTTACAAACCTATCCATGCACAGGCTACGGTTGACGTTGCTTAACTTGCGTTTTCGATTAGACTGACACGAGCAACGATGCCATGGACGTATTAGCGTAGTACAGTATTTTAATGAACTTTGGTCCTCGTCAAATTTCACACGTATGTACCTAAGTACAAAGAAATACGCGTTAATTTATTAAACAAATTGCGATAGGTTGTTTTTTGATTGTCAACATTTCAGGATCCTTTTGAATAGTGGTTTTTTAGGGTTCCGTACCTCCAAAGGAAAAAATGGTCTGTAAAGTCGGTTTACGGACGATAATTTAACATGATAAATAAAATAAATAAATAAATATTTCTGGACAATTTACACAGCGCCATCTAGTCCCAAATTAAGCGCAAAGCTTATGTTATGGGTACTAGACAACTGATAAATGTACTTAAATACATTTTTTTGTAAATAAATACTTATAATACATAGAGAACACCCAGACCAAGACAAACAGACATGTTCATGCACACAAAATGTTTGTCTTGCGGGAATCGAACCCGCGACCTCGGAGTCAAAGTGGCCATTGCTAACCATTCGACCACCGAGCTCGTCCCGATGATAACGATACTTATATTATAAAAAAACATCGGCAGATGGAGTGGAAGAGAGATAGATGCGTTACAAGCCGAACGCTTAGGCTGATCGTGCTCTCTATCGCTTCCGCGCTCTCGCTTGCACGCTCGGCTCAGGCGGAACGTGACAATGAGTCATACTTTTTCTTTCGTGCAGCCGGCGGTCATTGATTTATGAGACGTTATCACGTCAATAACGTAACCCTAATAGGATCACTTCGTTGTCCATCCGTCCGTCCGTCTATGAAGATCCTTTTTTAGGGTTTCGTACCCAAAAGGTACAAAGGAACCCTATTAGTAAGGCTCCGCTGTCCGTCCGTCCGTCTGTCACCAGGCTGTATCTCATGAACCGCGATAGTTAGACAGTTGAAATTTTCACACATGATGTATTTGTGTTGCCGCTATAACAACAAATACTAAAACACAGAATAAAATAAATATTTAAGGGGGCTCCCATACAACAAACGTGATTTTTTTTTGCTCGTTTTTGCTCGCAATTTATAACGGCAATAGGTAGACGCTTGAAATACTCACATAATATTTAGTTATATATTCACTTTAAAAATAAATAGTTAAACAAAAATAAAACAAATATTTAAAGTGCGCTCCCATACAACAAACGTGTTTTTTTTTGCCGTTTTTATAGATACGGAACCCTTCGTGCGCGAGTCCGACTCGCACTTGGCCATTTTTCTTAGGAAAGCGTGGAAGTAAGTATCAAGTTGAAATTAATATCATGTACTTAGGTCTGCAATCTCTTAAAGTAGGGAAAAAACCATGCTTCTAAATCGATCGATCGATATTTTGATATTCGCAAAGAGAAACAAAACCTATAGGGCACTTCCCGTTGACCTTGAATCATGAAATTTGCCAAGAAGCAATGTTATGTGGCACAAGTAAAGAAAAAACAATCCGAATAGCGTAAACTTGTAGCTACATTCAACAAAAAAAAAAAAAAAAAGAGTAAACACGTGTTTCAGTATTTTTCAAAATTCTACCCCTTAAAATAGTAAACTGGAGTCAAAAAGTCTGAAAATCATTATGGTTTATCGGATCGTCGATTACGAAAACAGAGATTATAAATTCAACGTGGCTAACGTGACCTTCATCCCCTATTGGGGTGCGATGGGGTTGAAATGTCTATATATCAATATATCATCATCAGGTCATTTTAGTCTCCACTACAGGAGCACAATGCTCTCTCGTCCGTCACAGACAGGAGGATTTGGCCTACACTCCCCACGCTGGCCAGACGGGTTGGGGAGGCCTGATCGATGTTTTATTATGTATTTCCCTTAGTCGCCTTGTACGACATCCGCGGCCAGAGACGGAGTGAATCTATTCTAGTCTGCCGGAAACCACACGGCCATATCAATATATGTGTCGTTTTTACGGTTTTTAGGAACGCCAATCCATACTAATATTATAAATGCGACAGAGTGTCTGGCTGATACCTCTTTACGCTTAAATCGCTGGACAGATTTAGATGAAATTTGGTTCAGAGATACCTTGAGTCCTGGAAAAGGATATAAGATAGTTGTCCCAGAAATACATGTTATTGTTATTTATTGTACTTGTAGGGCGGGTCTATGTTCGACTGTATGCATTTTTTTAATATTTAGTTTCAATGATTTCTCCGTCAATTGTACAGCAATTTTAATAATTCTTATTTGTTTGAGAGGATACACTCTTCAGGTGGTCCCATATTAAAATGAAAGAAAGAAAGAAAAATATTTGTTTCAACGATCCACAACATATCAGTACATAATAGTAACAGAGGGCCAATTCTCGTAACAAAAATACAGTCAAAATTCAGTCTCAGTCTAATCTCGATCTCACAAATGTCACAAAAGGTATTCTACTAACGCAAAATACAACGTGAATTGACACTGAATGTGGTTTGAAATTGGAATGTGATCGAAAGTTGAACAAACTAAAACGGCATTCCCCTAGCACTTTGCGTGATATTGATATTTGAACGAAACTATCATCGGTATTCTACTGTCTAATTATACGTCATTTTTGACATTTCAATGAGATTGAAAGTTGATCGAAATGTGACTGATACAAAGCTGTAAATTATTAGTTCCAACGAACATACCGCACTGTGTTAGATTAAATAAACCATTAAAATGAATTGTCTTCATTGCTGGCGGTATTTAATAATTACTCAACGAGCTGCAAGAACAAGATAACGTCGCTCTGTGCAACACCGACTCGATAAGTACGCCTTCGAAATGAGTGACCGGGAGTTTAGAAAAACTTATCGGTTAACGAAAACAAACAATAGAGGAATAATAATATATAGGAGGAATAAGGATAAATTTTAATAAAGGAATTATAGTCCTACATCCGTAATGAGAAGTGACGAGGCGGGCTAAATGCGGTACCACCAAAGTAAGTTTCAACTTATAAATTTATCATTTATGTTCCTACAATACTCCCCAGAATAATTATACTCTGCAACGTAGTAATAAAGTCAACACAGGGAGTCCTAAATATTGTATAATATAATTATATTCTTGATTTTTTTAGGTTCTCACAGCACTTGCATTTTTTTGCAAGTGGATCATACCAAGCTTTGGTTGGTCAAACTCATATAATACCAGTCATGCTGTATCTGATGTATCTCAACCAAGTTACTGGTGCACTGAACATGGCAGGGATATTTATAAAATACATTCAGCTCACATTAACAACGGACACTCGGGAAATAAATAAGAGATAGTAAGTAAAGTGGCATTTAATAGAATAAATATGTAGTGTATGTATTTTCATTTATTTATTGTTAAATTATTTATCAGTAAAAAGTTGCACATCTTTGTCTATACATAATAATGATTCTTACAAATTTATAATTTTCATTTATTTCATTTGACTTGTGAATCCTGTACACTCCATGCTCAGTTCGTTGCCCTAAGGTTGCCTTGAAAAGATATCTCAACAATAAGGCCACCTTATTGCTTATACAAGTCTGTCATAATTTTATTGATTCACTGTTCTCAAAGCATGATCGGTCTGTCCATGAAATTGTATTAGGAAACAATCACCTATTTTTTAATATTTTTAGGTATAACAATGTGCCTTAATTTAAGGTTTTATTCAAAAGTCGGAATGCTTGGTGTCATTGGCTACATAGATGGTATACATGTTTGTATCATGAAGCTCTTAGAACGCAAAGAGGCATATTATTGTACGAAGGGATACCATTCTCTTAATGTGATGATAGTAAATGTAAAGAAATAATAGTAACTAATTTGTTTTAATATGTACATAGTAATTTAAGTTCAATATAATTTATTTTCCAGATTTGCGATGCAGGCCTACACAATTTATGTGTGGACCCCTCTAGTCCAGGGAGCAACCACGACTCCACAACGTGTAGAGACTAGAGACCATGCTCTCAATAATTATTTATAAATTTTAAGTAAGAATGGAGAAGCCAATTTTCTTTTAGGTAGGTATGAGATGTTTCACAACTTGTATAATTGTCTACAAACTATACTCATCGTTAAATAAACGTTACACCACGATTTTTAGAGCCAAAGCCTACCTCACCTGCATGTGGTACACTTAACGACTAGCGAAAGAGGTTCTGGCGAAAGCTAGTTAGGGTACAGTGTATCAGCTGCCCGACTGGGGATGTACCTTCACCTCACAGAATAATGTAACCAATTAACAATTCCCTTGTGGGTTGTTGTGTTTGTGCAAGTGAGTGAGGTCACCAGAAAGGAAGGAGTTGCTGCGTTAGCAGCGGGGGTGTGAGCGATATTTCATGTTGTGAGCGTTAATATGGCTACAGTAACTGCTTCACATCAGGCGAGCACTGGCATATGCATCATTACTGTCATCTCTCAAGTTTATAATACCTACATGAAATTATGACAGTCTAAATTTATAAAAACATTTGTTGTTACAGGTGATAGTGGATATCCTTTAAGGAAAAAATTATTAACACTAATTTTAAACATGGCAGAGGGTAGCCTGGATGCTCATTATTACAACATTCGAGTCAAAGGCCAGAATGTTGTGGAAAGGATCATAGAAGTTTTGATTTAGCCAGATTCAGGTAATGAATTCAAATATAGATAGGTATTGTAAAAGAATCAACTAAGTACTTAATCAATTATATATTTATAATACAAACAACATGGTATATTAAAAAGGCAATGTCTTAAAATCACTATAAATCACTTTTATTAGGCATCACATATTTATGATCACATGGATTGCAAAAAAATATAATTACCTATGTATTTGTAGCATTCAACAAACAATATATCAAGAATCACAATTAGAATAATTAACAATAGATAATATAATTAAGTTTTAATTGTTGCAGATGTCTGTTTAGTAGTCCGGCAGCTACAGTACAAACCAGAAATGGCAGCAAAAATTATGAATGCTTGCTGTGTGTTTCACAACATCCCAAATCGCTTCCATCTGAGAGTCTAAGATTTGTCGCAGTGTCAACAGGAGGAATAGCGAAGGTTGCAACTACAGCAGCATCTCATCGAAGCAATCCTGCTGGTCGCTTCCCCTGCTGCCGCTATAGCTGCAGGGCAGAGCTGTGCTACATGCTCTTGTCTGAACTCTGTGGGCCAATAAAGTTTGAATATTAATAAATACTGCTACCATACAAATCTAAAGTATTTTTCTTTTAATCCTATGTGTTTTCTTTAAAACAACAATTGTTTAAGAAAGATTTTAACCTTACCTGTTTGCAGTATTATAATCAATACAAGAGTAGAGTAACTTAATGTAGACATTATTGACCATGAATATGATAATGGCCTTTCTTTTGATAGACAGCAATGTTAACATCATCTGTGCCGGGGCATAGTTAGGGATTACCTAATAAAATCACTTAAATTCATGGTTAATAATGTTCACATAATGGTACTCTGCGCTTGTATATTGGTTATAATACTGCAAACAAGGTTGTATTAACTAATTTAGCACAGATTTAAAATACATAACTACTACAAGTTAATCACAATATATAGGTACTTACTTTCTTCCGTTCCTTTGCAGTTTTATGGGCACCATTAAATTCTGAATTTAAGATTTGTGTGCATTCTTGCTAGTGGCGTTTTGAGAGTGCGTTTCCCTCTTTTGCCCGCACTCTGCCAACAACCGATGTGCGATGCTGTTCCATAAAAACAAGCAGTAGCTCTAATTGACGCAGGGAAACTTGTTGGTTATATATAATGATATATTTTCGACTTTATAAATAACTATAATTGAATGCGACAAAATTAACTTTCTGTCAAAGGTTCTAAGGACAAGGCAAGTTTGACAATTCTTTAATTTTCGCGGGTATAGTTTTGACAGTTCTTTTTTTTAATCTCTATGATTATTTAACGAGCTGTATATTTTATTCTGTGTCTGTTGAAATGTGGCACGCGATCGAAAGTGGATTTTGAATTGATCGTCATGAGACTGAATCGAGACCGAATCGAAACTGAACCGAAATGATATTGAAATTAGATCGTTAAAAATAAGAGCAGAATACCATATTTCTGTCAATTCATAATTCAGTCTCGATTCAGTCAAGTTTCAATATGTGTTGTAAGATAATTAGGAGAATTGGCCCTCAGGTGGTAAAAATGGTGTAACATACACATAAGTCGTACCTATTAATTATTACAGTACCTATAATCAAATCACTATGCACCTTAATGCTGTGGGAGTGAAAAAGGATTCTGATTCAGTATAAGTTGCTGCCATACCAGCAACACTGATTTTCAATCAGAACCTTATGGGCGAAACAAGTCGCATTAAACAATTTGTGGCAATGATTTTGATAGAAGATACAGTATATAAAGTTGGGGAAGATACAAATAATATAATAATATATGACAATAATTAATAATATAAATAAAAATGTGCATTATGTTGGACAAAGGATTTTTTCCAGTAAGTATATTTGTATAAGTTTGCAATAAGTGTATTTGTGAAAAGTAAATGGCTAATGTAACCGGTTTCGCAGTTTTCGAGATATAGGCGTTAGAGTGAAGAATAAATGAATATGAATAATATTATTGATTTGACTTAAATGAATGTAAGTGGGATATGTACATATATGATTGTTGCTAAGTGCCAAACTCAAGAACAGCTCGACCAATTCTGCAATTTTTTTGTTTTAATATTATCGTTATGGTGTAAGGAAGGTTCTTATAGAGAGAAAAGACGTAAAATTTGCGAGGAATATAAAACGCCCCTTTACCTGTGCGAAGCGGGGGCGGACTACTAGTAATATAATAATTGTATTTGCATAACGTAAAGTATAATGGACGTGACATGTAAGCATACATTGCTATCAGTTGCGTGAACGTTATCATAAAAACAAATTTTATAGACCCCACGACAGATTCAACATAACATTTGCTCTGGCAAATCGTTACTTCGAGCTCTAATTAAATTATTACCTACCTACCTATTAAATTATTTATATCTGTACTAATATTATAAAGCTGAAGAGTTTGTTTCTTTGGTTGAACGCGCTAATCTCAGAAACTACTCATTCGATTTGAAAAATTATTTTAGTATTAGATAGCCTATATTTCAAGGAAGGCTATAGGCTATATAACATCACGCTACCACCAATAGGAGCGGAGCACCAATGAAAAATGGGAAAAAAATATTTCTTTTGAGGGCTTTCGCTGCGTAAACGGTTGAAGTTACGCAAAAATCATGTATGATGGAATTGTTCCTCTTTAAAAGTTCTAAAAAAAAGTCCGCGACAGCATATGTCTATCTTTTAAGATTGACTCACTATAACCTTTTTTTATGTATGTTAAGTACTTGATTTCCTATGTTCTTATCACGATAACTGATATTTACGCGGACGAAGTCGCGGGCAACAGCTAGTCTATCATCATCATCATCAGGTCATTTAAGTCTCCACTACAGGAGCACGACTCTCTCGTCTGTCATAGACAGGAGGATTTGGCCTACACTCCCCACGCTGGCCAGACGGGTTGGGGAGGCCTGATCGATGTTTTATAATGTATTTCCCTTAGTCGCCTTGTACGACATCCACGGGAAGAGACGGAGTGATTCTATTCTAGTCTGCCGGAGAACCACGCGGCCGGTTTCTTTGGTTGAACGCGCTGATCTCAGGAACTACTCATTTGAATTGAAAAAATATTTTATTGCTAGATAGCCCAATTTTTGAGGAAGGCCTAAGGCTATATAACATCACGCTACCACCAATATGAGCGGAGCACCAAAGAAAAATGTAAAAAAATGCGGTAACTGCATGACATCAGGCGGGCCATATGCTTGTTTGCCACATGACGTGACAATATGGTTCAAACAGAACGTTTTTAACATCGGAGTAAAACACATTCTTTCGTTTCAGACCGGCTTCCGTACAGCATCAGAGTGCTCCTGGAGTCATGTGTGAGGAACTGTGACAACTTCCAAGTCCTAGAGAAAGATGTCCAGAACGTGCTGGAGTGGGAGACAAACCAGGCTGCCGAGGAGGCGGTGGAGATAGCTTTCAAACCAGCACGGGTCATTTTACAGGTAACAAATTTGTTATTTACGCCATTTTCGCAACAAAGGTCAAAGTACGTCGTGTGGCAGACAAGTATACGGCCCGCCTGATGTGAAGCGGTTACCGAAGCCATATTAACGCTTGCAACATAAAATATCGCTCGCGCGCCGCCACCCCCGCTGCCGACGCAGCATCTCCTTCCTTTGACCTCACTCACTCGCAGGAACACAACAACCCTCAAAGGAATTGTTATTTGGCTGCGGTATTCTGTGAGGTGGAGGTACATTCCCCAGTCGGGTAGTATACAATTACGCTCCCTACCTCTCTTTTCGCCAGAGCTTCGTTTGTCAGTCAGCAGGGTGCACCGCGTGCTGGTGAAGTTGGCTTTGGTTCAAAGATGTTGATGAACGACTTACACCCCAAAAAATGGCGTCACTTTGAATAAAAAAAACGGGTTGCACTCCGGGAGTGCCGGCAGAAGTGAAAACTTGAACATTAACGTTGTGCATTTTTGAATATTTTGGAATTTAGCACGAATTGCTTTATTTATCAGTATAAAAGTACTATCATTTATGTGGTAAAAATACAATATTAATTTATGACGCTATCATACACAAACATGACAATTTATATTACATTAAAAATAAACAGCAGGAGCAGGCGTGCAATTTCGCCGCGCGGTAGAAAGAGAGGGGGATATTACTTCCTCTCATACGCCGCGCAGGTCCGCGCCGCTCCGTCTTACGAATTTTCGATCAGGCCACGTGTCCTGACGCGAGTTTATAATTTTTTACCCATCCCAAAAAGTGCACAACGCCCCCGCTAAAGAAGTTTTCAATTCAAAAAGTAATATATCATTTATCTAGTACCCATAGCACAAGCTTTGCTTAGTTTGGGACTAGATGGCCGCGTGTAATTTGTCCAAGAATTTTTTTTTTTCAGACAAATTACACAGCGCCATCTAGCCCCAAAGTAAGCGAAGCTTGTGTTATGGGTACTAGACAACTGATAAACATACGAAAATACATTTTTTTGTAAATACATACTTATGGTACATAGAAAACATCCAGACTAAGACAAACAGACATGTTCATGCACACAAATGTTTGTCCTATGTGGGAATCGAACCCACGAGCGTTGGTGTCGAAGCCGCGTCATTGACCGCTACGCCACCGAGCTCGTCAATTATTTATTTAGACTAAATCAAGTAGGTTTTTATGTTTCTTTGCCACCCATCATCATCATCATCAGCATGTATCTATCTACCCACTGCTGGAATAGGCTTTCCCCAATGCTTTCCACCATATGCGATCCTCCCGCATCCAGCTGCTTCCCGGTCACACAAGCCATGTTATATAAATTCCAGTACTTCCCCAGGATCTAACAGGTGTTCCAGCGGTGGTGGACTTCGCAGCGATGCGAGATGCCGTCAAAGATCTGGGTGGAGACCATCACAAGATCAATCCCATCTGTCCAGCTGATCTTGTCATAGACCACTCGGTGCAAGTGGATTTCGCTAGAACGTGAGTACTAGATACTATTACTATAGTACTACTAGATACTAGAGTCATCATTATTATTTAAATAGTTGTCTTTGCCAACTTGCCAGAATATTGTTACGAGCTAGGGTTCTAGATTTGGATGTAAAACGCCAATGACAACTTATAAGGATTTATTCACGCAGCGTCTGGTCTGCAGGTCTTCACAACACGAAGTCCACACGAAGATTCCAAATCGTAGGTCAAATCGAAGTCCAATAGTATCGCTGAGGTCGTAGGTTATCACTTGTCTCGCAGGTAGATTCGCTCGAAGTTTTCTCTTCCGAAGTCCAAACTGAACTCCCTATGCGCCGCGGCGGTCGCTATTTAAATCCGCCGGCAAGGGTTCCCGAATGTTCTCGTATGTACATGTATGTACTTCCCTTCGGTAAGACATCGTAGTGTCTCGAACATTTTCATGTCATAGTGTTATCTACTATATAAAAATAAGTCGGGTTTTCCTTCCTGACGCTATAACTCCAGAACGCACGAACCGATTTCCACGGTTTTGCATTCGTTGGATAGGTCTCGGGCTCCGTGAGGTTTATAGCAAAGAAAATTCTGGAAAAATTTGAAAAGAAAAGCGGGAAAATCTTTTTTCACATACAGCGCCATCTCTAAGGAAATGGATGGAAACGAAAAGATTGAGCCACAGCGAAGCGTGGTCAGGCCGCTAGTGAACCATAAAAGAGTAGACATACGGGTCATTATTGCTTGCAGCGAAGTATGCGGAGACTATTCTAGAAGGTTTCATTCTAGATGATTCGCGACAGGACCGTGACACTATTTATTACTATAGTACTACTAGAGTCATCATTATTATTTAAATAGTTGTCTTGGCCAACTTGCCAGAATATTATAAATATTTTGAAAAATGGAAAAATTCACCTGCCCTCCCCTAGGTGGGATTTGAACCCACGACCTCTCGATGACCGGTCGAGTGCTCTTCCAACTGAGCTACCAGGAAGGTTTGTGTTGGTGACGAATTTTTGCATTTTATACTTTACTGCGTGAGTCACAGTGTGGCGACATCTACTCGTACCTATTAATTATCACTTAATTTTTTTTGAGGTGTAAGTGGTTCATCAACAAGGGCGTCGCCAGCCGATGGCCCAGAGGGGGCAAGTTGATATGGAGAATGAGAAAAGTATGAATTGTAGGTAAAGTCGAGAGCTCATGAAGCTTTTCAAGAAGAAGAGTCCAATGTGTAAGGTTTCACGAGTTTTTGACTGTACAATAAATAAAACTCATAAATAAATAGAATCTCTAGGGCAGGCTGCCCCTCCTGCCCCCCCTTAGCGACGCCCTTGCGAACATCTTTGAACGAAAGCCAACCTCACCTGCACGTGGTGCACCCTGCTGACATACCTCTAAAGAGAGGTAGCGCATAGCGTATTTTTGAACCTGCTCGACTGGGGAAGTGAATAACAATCCCCTTTAGGGTAGTTGTGTTCCTGCGAGTGAGTGAGGTCACTAGAAAGACAGTAAGAAAGGAAGGAAGTAGGCTGGCAACGGATCGGTGACCCCTTGGTGTTGCTGATCTCTATATGCAGTGGTGATTGCTGTCCATCAGGTGACCCACATGCTCGTTTGCCCCCCTCATATTATTTTGACGTCGTAAACCATTACATCCTACTGTTGGGATTTGGGCCTCCCCTCATTCGAAGGGGTTTAGAGCGTACTCTACCACGCTGCTCAATTACGTGGCGGCGTTGTCAAGCCGCCTAAAGGCCACTGACTTGACTTAACGACTGTCATCGAAAAACAAAAGCCGGGACTGACGAATTAACATGCCCTCCGAAGCACGGACTATTAGAGTAATACTAGAATAAATTTTCAGTCGGTTTTTTTTTCAGTTAATAATTTCTTTTTTTTTCAGGCCTGATGCATTAACTAAGAACCAAGAATTAGAATTTGAGAGGAATAAAGAGAGATTTCAGTTTTTGAAGGTATGTTTGTTTGCTATAACTTTAATATACCTACAAAAAAAATTAAATAACAAATTAAATGCGAAACAAAGCAGAACAAAGGCGGAATAGGCTATTTGACAATGTTCAAAAATTGTATAAATTATTTAACAATATCGTAAAATACACAAAACTATAAAGATCTGCAAACTTTCATTCTAATATTTTCTGTCCGACTTATTTTAGTGTCTTGTTTGGCGGAAAAGTCCATTTTAAAAGTATATTATTAAAAATATTTATATTGGAGAGGCAATAAAAAATACTATAACTTTTATTATGATACTAATTACATAAACGTAATATTTAACATAGCTGTCGTACAAATTTCTGATTCGATGCATACAAAATACTTGCTTGTGAGGTCATAACCTAGTTGCCTGGAGCGTTTTCGGGAAAGTTCTAAATTGTAATTTTCAAATTAATATATCTCGAGAGACTTTTGTGCTATCAAAGTAATTCTTTCACGTGTGGTTTTATTATTGTGACTTTCTTCCATATAAAACCGAAAAAAAAAACGTAGGTCAAATAGCTTATTATCCCTTTGAGCAGTGTTTCGCAAACTTTTTGTGTTTAAAGTAGGTACATCTAGGAAAACGGAAATTTCGCAAGCAAATAGATAAATAGAATACACAAATAACTAAATTATAAAACTACTAGCGGCCCGACCACGCTTCGCTGTGGCTCAATCTTTTCGTTTCCATCCATTTCCTTAGAGATGGCGCTGTATGTGAAAAAAGATTTTCCCGCTTTTCTTTTCAAATTTTTCCAGAATTTTCTTTGCTATAAACCTCACGGAGCCCGAGACCTTTCCAACGAATGCAAAACCGTGGAAATCGGTTCGTGCGTTCTGGAGTTATAGCGTCAGGAAGGAAAACCCGACTTATTTTTATATAGTAGATAGAACACAGGCAATGAAAATATTAGGTAACATCAAGTCTCATCAATAAATAATCTTTTTAATCCTGATTTGAAGGAAAATAACGTAGGAGCCATCCGAACGTCAACAGGCAATGCGTTCCACATTTTTGTCGATCTTACTGTAAATGAGTTTGTATACGCATTGGTGTTTTGAGTCCCCGAACAACGCAGACGACAATCGACTTCTCGAAACCGAAATCGTTCCCTTAGATATAGAGGGGCCGATGAGAGGGGACTTAAATTCACTTTCACATTCAAGATAGTGTGATGAAAGTGAATCTAAGCTCTACGGATTTAGAGTAGTAATGATTTATACATGTTCTTATATTTAATTTGTATGACGTTTCTAAGTGCTTTATAAAGTAGGAATAAAGAAATTTTGATTTTGATTTTTGATGGATTAAACAGTATATTAAATAGTAGTGTGAGTATGTGAAAGTCACTCCGAAGCAAGGGCGTATCCAGGGGGAGGGTCATGGGGGTCATGACCACCCCCTGGGCTGGGTCCAGGACCTAGATGGACCACTAATTAAAATTGTTAAACTTAACGTTTTTATATATATTTTTGTCACAATATAGATTAAGTACAGTACCTACATACATTATTAAAATATCTACTTTTTACCTGTATCTATTAGTATCAAAATTAAATTATAACTTAAGTGTGACTTGACCACAACTATATGACCTCCCCCGGGCGCTAAAGCTGATCCGCCCTTGTTCCGAAGTCTAATAGGAAGCAAACCGAGCTGCTTGCTTATTTAGTAAAATTTTCTGTTTCAGTGGGGCGCTCAAGCATTTGACAACATGCTCATAGTACCTCCAGGCTCAGGCATAGTGCATCAGGTAAGATTTTTGAAGTGAAAACTTCTTTAGCTGCGTTGTGCACTTTTTGGGATGGGTAAAAAATGTTAGGACACGTGGCCTGATCGAAAATTCGTAAGACTGAGGGAGAGTAGACCGCGGCGCGGTGTAGGAGAGGAAGTGATATCCCCCTCTCTTTCTACCGCGCGGCGAAAATGTATGCCTGTTCCTGCTGATTATTTTTAATGTAATATAAATTTTCATATTTGTGTACGATAGCGCAATAAATGAATATTGTATTTTACCACATAAATGATAGTAATTTTATACTGATAAATAAAGCAATTCGTGCGAAAATCCAAAATAAAAATGCACAACGTTAATGTTTAAGTTTTCACTTCTGCCGGCTCTTCCGAAGTGCAACCCTTTTTTTTTTGTAAATTTTAAGGTCCTGGATAGCATTTAAGAAAAAATGGTTAAAAACATTCAACTTGTGTAGGTTAGCTCAACTCTTACAGAACGTCGCTGTATTGTTTGAAATTAATACATATAAGTATATTACTTTTGGGACAAAACGGTTTTACGACAAAATTGCCGAATTAATTTAATCTCTACACCCAGTTATATTATTAAGTTTTTCAATAAAGAAATTAATAATTATTCTAGTTATTATTGGTGTGAGGTTATATATAAGGGCAGCTGTTGATAACGAATTTTGAACTAAAGTAGCAGTTTGAAACCTAAAATTGTTTTCAAAGCCATTCTGTGCGTTGTTTTGTTCTGTTCAAAGTTCTGCATTTCGCGTTGCACCCTCTGCTGCTCAAGTCAGTTATGTTTTTTATTTACGGCCCTGGATACGAGTCTTTTGGAGTATGATATTTGTATTGATTCATCCTAGATTTACACACTACACTCAATAATAATTACTGTGTATTAATTTGTGAAATGTTAATAAATAAATGAAGGGTCTTCCGAAATAATTTACCCACCTAGGTAAATTATTTCGGAAGACCCTTTTATTATTTTTATTTTTAATAATTTTCGTCGTTGATTGCACGGTATAAAAATGTTTTGTAGAAACACAAACACCATCTGTTTACCTTGATAATGCCTTAGCGGCGAAACCGGTTGGTAATATTCAATATAATAACGTGGAGCAGTACAATTGCTTTACTATAACATTATGATAAATAAATAATAATAACTATTATTAATATCTTGCAGGTCAATTTGGAATACCTAGCCCGTGTAGTGTTCACCGGGGAGGTGCTTCACCCTGACTCGGTGGTGGGCACAGACAGCCACACCACCATGATTAACGGGCTAGGAGTGGTGGGGTGGGGAGTTGGAGGTGAGATCATCATAATAACTTTTCTTCTTCTTCGTCAGCTGATTATTCATCACGTTGTGCACCCTGCTGACTGACAAACGAAGCTCTGGCAAAAAGAAATGTAGGGAACGTAATTGTAAGCCACCCGACTGGGGAAAGTACCTCCACCTCACAGAATACCGCAGCGAAATAACAATTCCCTTGAGGGTTGTTGTGTTCCTGCGAGTGAGTGAGGTCACCAGAAAGGAAGGAAGGAGTATAGGCTGGTAACTAACTAACTGGTGGATCTGCGACCTCTTGGTGTCGCTGATCGCCATGGGCGGTAGTGATTGCTTTCCATCAGGTGACCCACATGCTCGTTTGCCCCCCTCATATATAAAAAATCCTACTGATATGAATAAAATAATACAGTATTTTAAAGAATAGACTTATAATATAATATATATGACGTGATAATGTCATTAATGCCGGCTGCACGCGCGAAAAAGCATGACTCATTGTCACGTTCCGCCTGAGCCGAGTGTACAAGCGAGAGCGCGGAACAAGCGATAGAGATGCACGATCGGCCTAAGCGTTCGGCTTGTGACGCATCTATCTCTCTTCCACTCCATCGATGTTTTCTTATGACGTTATCACTTTTTTTTAATTGCTTTAAATATATTCATTTGACGAGCTCGGTGGTCGAATGGTTAGCAATGGCCACTTTGACTCGGAGGTCGCGGGTTCGATGCCCGTTCAAGACAATCATTTGTTTGCATGAACATGTCTGTTTGTCTTGGTCTGGGTGTTTTCTATGTATTATAAGTATGTATTTACAAAAAAAATGTATTTAAGTACATTTATCAGTTGTCTAGTACCCATAACACAAGCTTTACGCTTAGAAATATTTATTTATTTATTGTCGTCCGTAAACCGACTTCACAGACAACCGACTTTTTTTTTAATTACTTTAAATCTATATTCGTTTTCAGGAATCGAAGCAGAAGCCGTCATGTTGGGTCAAGCTATAAGTATGCTCTTGCCCAAAGTGGTTGGATACAAGCTAGTCGGCGAATTGAACCCCCTGGCTACTTCTACTGACCTGGTACTCACTATCACCAAGGTATGTTCAGCGAAATTTATTGAGCTAATAAAATCGTCCGGTCGTTCTGTCTGTCCGTCCGTTGAAACTCAAAATTTCGAAATTCTGACTTCGGATTCGTGTAGAGCAGGGTTTCTCAAACTTTTGGCGCCACGAACCCCTGTAAAAGTTTACAGATGCCAGTGAACCCCTAAACTAAATAAAACTGCTCCCCCCCCCCCCCCCAATACCATAATAAAATTGACTGTTGAAGAAAATAAGGTAACAAATACAGTGCCAACAGAAATACTGAAAACTAAAACTGGTTTTTGGTATTTGGTTCTTGTCGCAAATTGAGTCATTATTAGGGATAATTTTGGACAATTTCAACCTCAATTCTGACTCGGTATCAAGTCGATTTCTGTATTTCGTTTTTATAATAAATAAAATAAAATAAAAATACTTTATTATCAGACCCTGAGGGTCCATAGACTGTGTTAGTAAGACAATTTGCACTTAAAACCTATGTTAGTAAATTTTGAGATTTCATATTTCATTTCATTTTCTGTATTTTATGTGTGTGTAATCCAATGTTTCCACACCGGACTCTCCAGCTTGTCCGCAATAACTTTCAGGATGCTGTTGTCACTGCCCCGGACTCTGCGCATCAGGGATGCCGTTCTTTTACGCATTATTGCGTGAAATAGTTTTATCATGGCCCACCTGGCCATGGAAACCCATTTTCAATTAAGTATGTTGTTAGCAAAAAGGGTAAAATGAAATACACCGCTTTGTGTCATCAAACCACCATTACGTAAATCTTGCCGCGAACCCCATACCGTCTCATGGCGAACCCCTAGGGGTTCGCGTACCCCAGTTTGAGAAACCCTGGTGTGGAGCATCAAAAAGTAGTAATGTAAAGTGACCTTGGTTATCCGATATCAAGCAGACAAGCATACGGACCGCCTGATGTGAAGCGGTCACATCATCACGGTCAGCGGTCACACACTACTTTTTGTTGCTCTACACCAGGGTTTCTCAAACTGGGGTACGCGAACCCCTTACCGCACCGTTACCGCAGCCATAGTAACGCTCGCAGCATAAAATATCGCTCACGCTCTGCCACCCCCGCTATCAACGCGGCATCTCCTTCCTTTCTGGTGACCTCACTCACTCGCAGGAACACAACAACCCTCAAGGGAATTGTTATTTGGCTGCGGTATTCTGTGAGGTGGAGGTACATTCCCCAGTCGGGTAGCTTACAATTACGCTCCCTACCTCTCTTTTCGCCAGAGCTTCGTTTGTCAGTTAGCAGGGTGCACCGCGTGAGGTGAGGCTTTGATTCAAAGATGTTCATTTCATTACAAAGTACACCACAAATTGTCCTATAAATCCTTTTTTTTTTTTTATACATCGTCGGTTGGCAGACAAGCATACGGCCCGTCTGTTGTAAAGCGGTTACCGTAGCCATATTAACGCTCGCAACATAAAATATCGCTCGCGCGTCGCCACCCCTACTGCCAACGCAACATCTCCTTAACTATATCTCGAGTACGCAATATTTGGTTTAGTTTTATAATTCTGTATCACGGACCTTGATTTACCTCTCACGGACCACTTGTGGTCCGCGAACCACCGATTGGGAACCCCTGATCTAACCTGTGCTTTAATTTTTTTTACCTGGCTCCAAATTGACGGACGGTTTAGAACTTTTGAGTCTGAGAAGAGATTTTGCTTCCCTTTGTGTGTTCTACCGATTGTACAATGGGGTGTGTTCAGAGGAGTTGTTTGACATGATGCCCACGGCCTCCTTCTACAGTCGCACCGCTCGCCATCGGTTTTCCCAGGAGACAGTTCTACAGCATGGGGTTCTTCAAAAAGGGCGTAAAGAGGTTTTTACAGGGTCGGCAACGCGCACGTGATTCCTCTGGTGTTACAGGCGTCCATAGGCTACGGTAACTGCTTTCCATCAGGCGGGCCGTATGCTTGTTTGTCACCTTAGTGGTATAAAAAAAAACCTGGCTTTACCTGGCCCTGGAATCAATGCCCTTTGGAGCCCGTCTTTGTACAATTTCTTATTCCCGGCTTCAGGGACATGCCGAAGAATATCATCAGGAATATTCTTGTTCCTCCATTACTTGCTATTTTGCTTTACTATTCTCATTGTCATACAAATTACACAGCGCCATCTAGCCCCAAAGTAAGCGAAGCTTGTGTTATGGGTACTAGACAATTGATAAACATACGTAAATACATTTTTTTTGTATATACATACTTATGATACATAGAAAACACCCAGACCAAGACAAACAGACATGTTCATGCACACAAATTTTTGTCCTATGTGGGAATCGAACCCTCGAGCGTTGGTGTCGAAGCCGCGTCATTGACCGCTACGCCACCGAGCTCGTTGTTCTACTACTAGTACCATTAATGGTCCTAGTGATACAACCAATATTTATGATGGTACAACTGATCGCAAATTAGTGTCACTAGTACCATTGATGGTACTAAAGATACAAAGTTGTGTCACTTGTACCATCAATGGTACTAGTCAATGGTACTACTGATCCTAAGGGACTATTTATCATTCGGTCATTTTTTTCCTAATTAATGTTGTTTTTTTTTTCAGCATCTCCGCTCTCTAGGCGTGGTTGGCAAGTTCGTTGAATTCTTCGGGCCAGGGGTATCAGCTCTGAGTATTGCCGACCGGGCCACCGTCGCCAACATGTGCCCGGAGTTCGGGGCTACTGTCGCGCACTTCCCAGTAGATCAGCGTTCGCTGGGCTACCTCATTCAGACCAGTTAGTATTTTTTTTTATACTACGTCGAGTGGTAAACAAGCATACGGCTTGCCTGATGTTAAGCAGCTACCGTATATTAACGCTCGTAATATAATATATTGCTCGCGCGTCTCCACCTCCGCTGTCAACACAGCAACACCTTCCTTTCTGGTGACCTTACTCACTCGCAAAAACACAACAACCATCAAGGGAATTGTTATTTGACTACGGTGTTCTGTGAGTCACAGACGAACCCGGTGGTCGAATGGCTAACTATGTCCATTTTGACTCCAGAGTCGCGGGTTCGATCCCCGCACAAGACAAATATTTTTATGCATGAACATGCCTATTTGGTGTTTTGTATGTATATATATATATATATATATATTTATTTATAAAAAAATGTATTTAAATATTATATCAGTTATCTAGTACCCATAGTACAAGCTTTGCTTAGTTTGGGACTAGATGGCAGTGTGTTATTTATCCAGGAATATTTAAGACCGCAGCCAAATAACTCTTGAGGAATTTTCAGCGGAATTTATTGAGCTTATGAAATCGGCCGGTCGTTCTGTATGTAAGTGTGACGCTTTTTGACATGATAACGTTTTATAAATCAATGAACGCCGGCTGCACGCACGAAAAAGCATGACTCATTGTCACGTTCCGACTGAGCCGAGCGTGCAAGCGAGACCGCGGAACAAGCGATAGGGAGGCACGATCGGCCTAAGCTTGCAACGCATCTATCCCTCTTCCACTCCATCGGCCGATGTTTTCTTATGACGTTATCACGTTAAATTATCGTCCGACTTTACAGACAATTTTACGCCTTTACAGACCGTCCCAAAGACAAGATAGCCGTTATAGAGGCGTACATGAGAGCTACAAATCAGTTCAGAGATTACACGAACCCTGATCAAGATCCTATATTCTCTGAAGTAAGTAATATAATCACTACATATTATAAAACAAAGTCGCTACCCCTGTCTGTATGCTTAGTTCTTTAAAACTACTAAACGGATTTTGATGCGGTTTTTTTAATAGATAGAGTGTTTATTATGGAAGGTTTATATGTTTAATACATGCATAACATAGTAGAGAAACACTGATAATTTTCGAGGTTTCCAATGTGATGTCGTAAATAAACACATTTGTTTGCGCTTATATTGCAAACGCTGGCTAAACCCTACGAGATAGATCAAAATAATGTAGTACAGTATTGTTCACCTTAAAATGGTCTACAAAAAAGTCCGCGATGGTACATGTCTATCTCTTAGGGATAACCCACAATAATCGTTTTTTATCCTTTACTTTTTACGAGAAATAATGGCTTATTTCCGATGCGATTTTAAGCAATACAGCATTAATCCTTATCCAATTAAGTACCTTAAATACATTGTGCATTTAATATAGATCAATATGGCCCTTTACAGCATTTAATTTAAATGAATATTTTCGAAGATATTACAGATTTAAAATGTGTAATATCTTCGAAAATATTCCTTTCTGCGCGTGCTGTCTACTGGATACTGTCGACTAGATAGGACAAAGCGCAAAGACCTTCTGTAGCATATTTAGTATTAGTGTTGCAACGGAACTGGCATAACGGAAGCAGAAACGGAAACAGATGTCAAAAGTAAATCTTAACAGAAGCGGAAGCGGAAGCGGAAACGGAAACGGAAGCGTTAACACTATGAAAAAAATCACAATTTTGCATTTTAATTTTTTTTATTAAATTTGTACTTTAATACTTAGTTTAATATTCAAAATTAAAAAGAATCGTGGACGAAATACGAATGTACTACATTCGTATTTCGTCCACGCGTGACCCCGCAACCGCCCCCGCGCGCCGTGCCGCCGTCGCGTCTGCTGCACCGCTCGTCATCGCTCTCTCCCCGCTTCCGTTCTGAGTTCTGTTATAAAGTTTGCGGAACCAGAAGCAGAAACGGAAGTGAAAAATCATGCGGAACTTCCGCAGTTGCGGAAACGGAAACAGAGTTCTGTTGCAACACTATTTAGTATCAGCATTGCACCCGTGCGAAGCCGGGGCGGGTCGCTAGTCTATAATATAAAAATGAATCTAAGCGCAAATCTCGAGAACAGCTGAACCGATTCCGCTAATTCTTTTTTTAGAATATTCCTCTAAGTACGAGGGTGGTTCTTACGCAGAGAAAAAATAAAAATAAATGCCTGAAAAAGTCTTTTTTAGGGTTCCGAACCTCAAAAGGAAAAACGGAACCCTTATAAGATCACTTTGTTGTCCGTCTGTCTGTCTGTCTGTCAAACATTTCTATGTCGAGAATGCGTGGAGGTATCAAGCTGAAATTTGAACTGTATACACAAGTCTACGGTCCCATGAAGTTAAAAAAAAATCAAACTGCTAAGTTTACGTAGAAAAAAGTTACGGCCGTTTATTCAGCAAAAAACGCATATTTCGACACACTCAAAGGAATCAAAACCTATAGGGTACTTCCCGTTGACCTAGAACTATGAAATTTGGCAAGTAACATCGTTATAGACTACAAGTACAGGAATAAATCTCAAAACTATACATTTGTAAATAGATCTAAAAAAATAGGGGGTCTATATTTTTTATAGAGTGTCGAAATTTCAAATTGAAACTACTAGTTCAAATGGGGTATCATATGAAAGGGCTTGATGTACACATTGCAAAATATATTTTATTTATTTTTTTCGACGCATTATTTCTTATTTATAATGAAAAATATCAAATTTAATAATGATACTACGTACCTACGGAACCCTCGGTGGGCGAGTCCGACTCGCACTTGTCCGGTTTTTTTTTTATATGAAAGGGGGGCAAGCGAGCTTGTGGGTCACCTGATGGAAAGCAATCACCATCGCCCGTGGAGATCAGCAACACCAAAGGGTCATCGATCCGTTGCCAGCCTTTTATGGGAAATATTGACTCTGTTCTTGAAGGCCCCCATGTCGTATTTATTTGGCAATACCGCTGGAGGAAGTTGATTCCACAACTTCACAGTTCGTGGTAGAAAATGTCTTAGAAAGCGTACTGTAGTAGATCGCCAAATATCGAGATGATGAGGATGGAATTTTAATTTATGGCGAGTTGTACGATAGTGGAACTCAGCGGCAGGTATCAAATCAAATAGCTCATCCGAGCACTCCCCGTGATATAATTTGTATAGAAAGATGCAACTTCTCTGCGTGTAGAGAGAGACTCCAGCCGATCAGAAATCATTGGGTCACCGACGATTCGAACAGCTCTTCGTTGTATGCGGTCAAATGGAGCGAGTAAGTACTGGGGCGCACCAGCCCAGAGATGTGAACAGTATTCCATATGAGGCCTAACTTGGGCTTTATACAGTTGAAGGCGATGCTGTAGTGTAAAATCTAAAAACAACACTTACACAAGTCGACTTTGGTTCAAAGATGTTGATGAACCACTTACACCCCAAATAAATAGTACGTGGGTGAAAATTGCTCTGGAACCGCACAGTACGTGTTTGATTTTTATTCGTGATATTGTGACCCTACCATTCCAGGTGGTGGAACTGGACCTGTCCTCAGTGGTGACGTCGGTGAGTGGTCCCAAGCGACCCCAGGACAGAGTCTCCGTTTCCGTCATGAAGAAGGACTTCCAAGACTGTCTTGTTAATAAGGTAAGTGAATTTACTCCAACTCAAATTATTTATTTGTACAAAATAAAGACGGATCACTCACGTCTTTTTGTCGGGAAAGCCGACTAGTTTCGATCTCAAAAGAAAACCTTCATTAGGGCGAATATCCAGACACGTCCACCCTTTGTCTCTCGCGCCGGACACTGAGAGACAAAGGGTGGACGTGTCTGGACATTCGCCCTGATGAAGGTCTTCTTTTGAGATCGAAACTAGTCGACTTTCCCGACAAAAAGACGTGAGTGACCCGTTTAATTTATTTAATTATTTGAGTATAATGTCTCACGTGAGTTTTAATAATATTATGATTATAAAGAAAACATATACTGATCTGCCAGACATCACGCTAGCTGGAGTTCCACTCTGTAGGGTCGCCAACTTTAAGTATCTGGGCCACTGGGTCTCTGAGGACCTTAGTGACAACTTAGATATAGAGAGAGAACGCAGGGCGTTGTCTGTTTGGTGCAACATGTTGGCCCGCAGATTTGCACGTTGTACGAGGGAAGTGAAGATCACGTTATTTAAGGCCTATTGTCAATCCTTCTACACGTGTAGTCTGTGGGTGGACTATACGCGTCGGACATACAATGCCCTGAGAGTTCAATATAATAATGCCTTCAGGGCGCTCTTGGGTTTGTCACGGCGCTGCAGTGCTTCTGGCATGTTCGTGGAGGCACGAACTGATGGTTTCCATGCAATTATTCGAAAAAGATGTGCCTCCATGCTCACTCGCCTACGTGCCAGCCCCAACAGCATCCTGAAAAAGATCTCGGAGAGCTGAGACAGTCCGCTGCTGGTGCATTGGAACAATTTACATTGTTAGAGCGGTTACAGTGCGCTTGCTGATGGTTTTCCCGGATCCCCATAATAATAATTGGTGTTGCTGATCATCACGGACGGTTGTAATTGCTTTCCATCAGGTGACCTACATTCTCTTTGGCCCCCCTCTCATATAAACAATAATAATAATAAAAAAAAACCTCACACAAGCCCACACTCAAATAACAATACCCTTAATGATTGTAGTGTTTCTGGTGAGTTCGACAGCCGTGAGGTGCTGCTGTTTTGCAGAATATTAATAGATACAATTTAAAACAATTTTTATTGTGATACGTTTATTATATCTGAAATACAATTTTTTTTGCACCAAAGGAAAGACAAATACATCAGTTTAAAACATAAAGTATTTATTCAAAGACGGATGTTGTTCGAAAATGTCGCGCAAACCACAAAATTACACTATCGGCATAGTATAAATAATAGTACTACGTACAGTATGACCGCTCCCTGCCGCTCTCTTGTATCGACCTCACCACCCCTCTGAGACAAATCTGGAACAGATTGTATGGCGCCGCACGCAAACACGCTCATTTACGCTCTGTACCGACGCCTTTGTTTATGTAGTAGTAAACGACGCGATTACTACTACATATATGGAGTGGCCTGGGTGTGCTATCGGTTTTGCTGTTGAGTTATTGAGAAACTAATGAATTCCTGAAGATATTTTTCGGCGTCTCCTTGAATCCAGGACGATGAAATTATACAAAATAACTTGGTAATGCCGGAATAATCTTCGGTTGAAGAGTGATCGCCAATCAAACAAAGATAGAAGATGAACTCTGTAACAGAATATCGGCCATGTTGCTCTATGTGTCGGCATGTCTACTGAGGTACTGTTAACAACTGCTGATAGACAAAATGATAGTTGTAGTAAGAGAAGAGCTGAACAGTAGAATATGTTTCTTAGTAGAAGCTATCATAGACCCAGTGACAGAATATTAATATGTCTACTGAAGGAATGACAGCGATTACTAATAGACAAATTGACAGTTGTAGGAAACTTCAAGAGCTGAAAAGTAGAATACGTTTGTTAGTAGAAGCTATCATAAACCCAGTGACAGAATATTAACATGTCTACTGACGGAATGACAGCGATTACTAATTGACTAATTGACAATAACAATGACGGAAGATGTACAGGCCCAAGCAACTTTTTGACGTAATATTATAATATACACTAATAGACTGCTTCAGTAAGCAATATAGCGAGCACTAATAGACATATTGACAGTTGTATTAAGAGAACTTGCAGAACTGTAACGTCTCTTAGTAGAAGCTATCATTCTCCGAGTGACAAATTATTAACATGTCTACTGAAGAGGTAACAGTTCATTCTAAAAAACAAATTGACGGTTGTAAAATAGAGGTAATCAATATGATTCTCGCAGTAGAAGATATCAAATACCCAGTGACAGAAAAGTAACATGTCTACTGAAACAATGATAGCGGTAACTGATAGACAAATTGACAGATGTAATAATGGTAACAGAAGAACTGAGCTGTTGATGAATATGCCTCTATAAAAGCCATCAATTACCCAGTGACAGAGTTTTAACATGTCTACTGAAACAATGATAGCGGCTACTGATAGACAAATTGGCAGCTGTAATAAAAGAATTAGAAGAGCTGTACGGTAGATGGAATTATGTTCCAGGAGAAGCTATCAATTACCCAGTGACAGAATATTAACTTGTCTACTGAGACAATGATAGCGGCTACTAATAGACCAATTATCAGATGTGCTGAAGTAAAAAAAAAACACTGGACAATAGATGAATGTGACATTCAGTAAAAGCTATCAAATACCCAGTGACAGAATAGTAACATGTCTACTGAAATAATGGTAGCGGCTACTGATAGACATAATGACAGGTATAATAAAGGTAATAGAAGAAATGAGCTGAAAGATGAATGTTGGGAGACACCCAGTAAAAGCTATCAAATACCCAGTGACAGATTAGTAACATGTCTACTGAAGCATTGATAGCGGTAACTGATAGACAAATTGGCACCTGTAATAAAGGTAACAGACGAGACTCTGTAGAAGCTGTCAAATACCCAGTGACAGAATATTAACTAACATGTCTACTGAAGCAATGATAGCGGCTACTGATAGACAAATTGGCAGCTATAATGAAATAATGATGGTGTGAAGGAATCAAAAGATCTGGACAGTAGATGAGTGTGTCTCTCAGTAGAAGCCATCAGTTACCCAGTGACAGAATATTAACATGTCTACTGAAGCAATGATAGCGGCTACTAATAGACAAATTATCAGATGTGCTGAAGGAAACAATAGAGCTGGACAGTAGATGAGTGTGTCTCTCAGTAGAAGCCATCAATTACCCAGTGACAGAATATTAACATGTCTACTGAAGCAATGATAGCGGCTACTAATAGACAAATTCGCATATATGCTGAATGAAACGAAAGAGCTGGACTGTCGATGAGTGTGTCTCTCAGTAGAAGCCACCAATTACCCAGTGACAGAATATTAACATGTCTACTGAAGCAATGATAGCGGCTACTAATAGACAAATTATCAGATATGCTGATGGAAACAAAAGAGCTGTACAATAGCTAAATGTGTCTTTCAGTTAAAGCTATCAAATAACCAGTGACAGAATATTAACATGTCTACTGAAGCAATAATAGCGGCTACTAATAGACAAATTGACAGGTGCAATAAAGGTAACAGATGAACTGAGTTGTAGATGAATGCGTCTTCGAGTAGAAGCTATCATATACCCAGTGACAGAATATTAACATGTCTACTGAAGCAATGATAGCGGCTACTAATGGACAAATTGACAGCTAAAATAAAATAAATTGAAGTGCTGTGCAGTAGATGGGTGCGTCTCTCAGTAGAAGCTATCAAATACCCAGTGTTTCATTCATTACTAAAATAAATTGAAGATCTGGACAGTATATGAATGCGTCTTCCAGTAGAAGCTATCAAATACCCAGTGACAGAATATTAACATGTCTACTGAAGCAATGATAGCGGCTACTAATAGACAAATTCCCAGATGTGCTAAAGGAATCAAAAGATCTGGACAGTAGATGAGTGTGTCTCTCAGTAGAAGCCATCAATTACCCAGTGACAGAATATTAACATGTCTACTGAAGCAATGATAGCGGCTACTAATAGACAAATTCTCAGATGTGCTGAAGGAAACAAAAAATCTGGACAGTAGATGAGTATGTCTCTCAGTAGAAGCCATCAGTTACCCAGTGACAGAATAGTAACATGTCTACTGAAGCAATGATAGTGGCTACTAATAGACAAATTATCAGATATGCTGATGGAAACAAAAGAGCTGCACAATAGCCAAATGTGTCTTTCAGTTAAAGCTATCAAATACCCAGTGACAGAATATTAACATGTCTACTGAAGCAATGATAGCGGCTACTAATAGACAAATTCGCATATATGCTGAATGAAACGAAAGAGCTGGACTGTCGATGAGTGTGTCTCTCAGTAGAAGCCCCCAATTACCCAGTGACAGAATATTAACATGTCTACTGAAGCAATGATAGCGGCTACTAATAGACAAATTATCAGATATGCTGATGGAAACAAAAGAGCTGTACAATAGCTAAATGTGTCTTTCAGTTAAAGCTATCAAATAACCAGTGACAGAATATTAACATGTCTACTGAAGCAATAATAGCGGCTACTAATAGACAAATTGACAGGTGCAATAAAGGTAACAGATGAACTGAGTTGTAGATGAATGCGTCTTCGAGTAGAAGCTATCATATACCCAGTGACAGAATATTAACATGTCTACTGAAGCAATGATAGCGGCTACTAATGGACAAATTGACAGCTAAAATAAAATAAATTGAAGTGCTGTGCAGTAGATGGGTGCGTCTCTCAGTAGAAGCTATCAAATACCCAGTGTTTCATTACTAAAATAAATTGAAGATCTGGACAGTATATGAATGCGTCTTCCAGTAGAAGCTATCAAATACCCAGTGACAGAATATTAACATGTCTACTGAAGCAATGATAACGGCTACTAATAGACAAATTCCCAGATGTGCTAAAGGAATCAAAAGATCTGGACAGTAGATGAGTGTGTCTCTCAGTAGAAGCCATCAATTACCCAGTGACAGAATATTAACATGTCTACTGAAGCAATGATAGCGGCTACTAATAGACAAATTCTCAGATGTGCTGAAGGAAACAAAAAATCTGGACAGTAGATGAGTATGTCTCTCAGTAGAAGCCATCAGTTACCCAGTGACAGAATAGTAACATGTCTACTGAAGCAATGATAGTGGCTACTAATAGACAAATTATCAGATATGCTGATGGAAACAAAAGAGCTGTACAATAGCTAAATGTGTCTTTCAGTTAAAGCTATCAAATACCCAGTGACAGAATATTAACATGTCTACTGAAGCAATGATAGCGGCTACTAATAGACAAATTATCAGATATGCTGATGGAAACAAAAGAGCTGTATAATAGCTAAATGTGTCTTTCAGTTAAAGCTATCAAATAACCAGTGACAGAATATTAACATGTCTACTGAAGCAATGATAGCGACTACTAATAGACAAATTATCAGATATGCTGATGGAAACAAAAGAGCTGTACAATAGCTGAATGTGTCTTTCAGTTAAAGCTATCAAATAACCAGTGACAGAATATTAACATGTCTACTGAAGCAATGATAGCGACTACTAATAGACAAATTATCAGATATGCTGATGGAAACAAAAGAGCTGGACAATAGCTGAATGGGTTTTTCAGTAAAAGCTATCAAATAACCAGTGACAGAATATTAACATGTCTACTGAAGCAATAATAGCGGCTACTAATAGACAAATTGACAGGTGCAATAAAGGTAACAGATGAACTGAGTTGTAGATGAATGCGTCTTCGAGTAGAAGCTATCATATACCCAGTGACTGAATATTAACATGTCTACTGAAGCAATGATAGCGGCTACTAATGGACAAATTGACAGCTAAAATAAAATAAATTGAAGTGCTGTGCAGTAGATGGGTGCGTCTCTCAGTAGAAGCTATCAAATACCCAGTGTTTCATTACTAAAATAAATTGAAGATCTGGACAGTATATGAATGCGTCTTCCAGTAGAAGCTATCAAATACCCAGTGACAGAATATTAACATGTCTACTGAAGCAATGATAGCGGCTACTAATAGACAAATTCCCAGATGTGCTAAAGGAATCAAAAGATCTGGACAGTAGATGAGTGTGTCTCTCAGCAGAAGCCATCAATTACCCAGTGACAGAATATTAACATGTCTACTGAAGCAATGATAGCGGCTACTAATAGACAAATTCTCAGATGTGCTGAAGGAAACAAAAAATCTGGACAGTAGATGAGTATGTCTCTCAGTAGAAGCCATCAGTTACCCAGTGACAGAATAGTAACATGTCTACTGAAGCAATGATAGTGGCTACTAATAGACAAATTATCAGATATGCTGATGGAAACAAAAGAGCTGTACAATAGCTAAATGTGTCTTTCAGTTAAAGCTATCAAATACCCAGTGACAGAATATTAACATGTCTACTGAAGCAATGATAGCGGCTACTAATAGACAAATTATCAGATATGCTGATGGAAACAAAAGAGCTGTATAATAGCTAAATGTGTCTTTCAGTTAAAGCTATCAAATAACCAGTGACAGAATATTAACATGTCTACTGAAGCAATGATAGCGACTACTAATAGACAAATTATCAGATATGCTGATGGAAACAAAAGAGCTGTACAATAGCTGAATGTGTCTTTCAGTTAAAGCTATCAAATAACCAGTGACAGAATATTAACATGTCTACTGAAGCAATGATAGCGACTACTAATAGACAAATTATCAGATATGCTGATGGAAACAAAAGAGCTGGACAATAGCTGAATGGGTTTTTCAGTAAAAGCTATCAAATACCCAGTGACAGAATATTAACATGTCTACTGAAGCAATAATAGCAGCTACTAATAGACTAATTGGCAGATGTAAACAAACAAATTGAAGATCTGGACAGTAGTTGAGTTTGTCTCTCAGTAGAAGCCACCAATTATCCAGTGACAGAATATTAACATGTCTACTGAAGCATTGATAGCGGTAACTAATAGACAAATTGGCAGCTGGAATGAAACAAATTGAAGATCTGGACAGTAGTTGAGTTTGTCTCTCAGTAGAAGCCACCAATTACCCAGTGACAGAATATTAACATGTCTACTGAAGCATTGATAGCGTTAACTAATAGACAAATTGGCAGCTGGAATGAAACAAATTGAAGATCTGGACAGTAGTTGAGTTTGTCTCTCAGTAGAAGCCACCAATTACCCAGTGACAGAATATTAACATGTCTACTGAAGCATTGATAGCGGTAACTAATAGACAAATTGGCAGCTGTAATAAAATAAATTGACGATCTGGACAGTAGGTGAGTTTGTTTGTCTGTAGAAGCCACCAATTACCCAGTGACAGAATATTAACATGTCTACTGAAGCATTGATAGCGGTAACTAATAGACAAATTGGCAGCTGTAATAAAATAAATTGAAGATCTGGACAGTAGGTGAGTTTGTTTGTCTGTAGAAGCCACCAATTACCCAGTGACAGAATACTAACATGTCTACTGAAGCAATCATAGCAGCTACTGATAGACAAATTGGAAGGTGTAATAAAATAAATTGAAGATCTGGACAGTAGATGAATGCGTCTTCCAGTAGAAGCTATCAAAAACCCAGTGACAGAATATTAACATGTCTACTGAAGCAATGATAGCGGCTACTGATAGACAAATTGGCAGCTATAATGAAATAAATTAAAGATCTGGACAGTAGATGAATGCGTCTTCTAGTAGAAGCTGTCAAATACCCAGTGACAGATTAGTAACATGTCTACTGAAGCAATGATAGCGGTTACTAATAGACAAATTAATAGCTGTAATAAAATAAATTAAAGAGGTAAACAGTAGATGAATGTGTCTATCAGTAGATGCTATCAAATGCCCAGTGACAGAATAGTAACATGTCTACTGAAACAATGATAGCGGCTACTAAATGACCATTTGGCAGCTGTATTAAAAGAAATTGAAGATCTGGACAGTAGATGAATGCGTCTTCCAGTAGAAGCTATCAAATACCCAGTGACAGAATAGTAACATGTCTACTGAAGCAATGATAGCGGCTACTAAATGACCAATTGTCAGCTGTATTAAAAGAAATTAAAGATCTGGACAGTAGATGAATGCGTCTTCCAGTAGAAGCTATCAAATACCCAGTGACAGAATAGTAACATGTCTACTGAAGCAATGATAGCGGCTACTAAATGACCAATTGGCAGCTGTATTAAAAGAAATTGAAGATCTGGACAGTAGATGAATGCGTCTTCCAGTAGAAGCTATCAAATACCCAGTGACAGAATAGTAACATATCTACTAAAGCAATGATAGCGGCTACTAATAGACAAATTTGCAGCTGTAATGAAAAAAATTGAAGAAATGGACTAGATGAATGCGTCTTCTAGTAGACGCTTTCAAATACCCAGTGGCAGATTAATAACATGTCTACTGAAGCATTGATAGCGGTAACTGATAGACAAATTGGCAGCTGTAATAAAGGTAACAGAAGAACTGAGTTGTAGACGAATATGCCTCTGTAGAAGCTATCAAATACCCAGTGACAGAATATTAACATGTGTACTGAAGCAATGATAGCGGCTACTAATAGACAAATTCGCAGAAGTGCTGAAGGAAACAAAAGAGCTGGATAGTCGATTAGTGTGTCTCTCAGCAGAAGCCATCAATTACCCAGTGACAGAATATTAACATGTCTACTGAAGCAATGATAGCGGCTACTAATACACAAATTCTCAGATGTGCTGAAGGAAACAAAAAATCTGGACAGTAGATGAGTATGTCTCTCAGTAGAAGCCATCAGTTACCCAGTGACAGAATAGTAACATGTCTACTGAAGCAATGATAGTGGCTACTAATAGACAAATTATCAGATATGCTGATGGAAACAAAAGAGCTGTACAATAGCTAAATGTGTCTTTCAGTTAAAGCTATCAAATACCCAGTGACAGAATATTAACATGTCTACTGAAGCAATGATAGCGGCTACTAATAGACAAATTATCAGATATGCTGATGGAAACAAAAGAGCTGTATAATAGCTAAATGTGTCTTTCAGTTAAAGCTATCAAATAACCAGTGACAGAATATTAACATGTCTACTGAAGCAATGATAGCGACTACTAATAGACAAATTATCAGATATGCTGATGGAAACAAAAGAGCTGTACAATAGCTGAATGTGTCTTTCAGTTAAAGCTATCAAATAACCAGTGACAGAATATTAACATGTCTACTGAAGCAATGATAGCGACTACTAATAGACAAATTATCAGATATGCTGATGGAAACAAAAGAGCTGGACAATAGCTGAATGGGTTTTTCAGTAAAAGCTATC
The DNA here is from genome assembly GCA_937001555.2 of Hypsopygia costalis. Classification (NCBI taxonomy): domain Eukaryota; kingdom Metazoa; phylum Arthropoda; class Insecta; order Lepidoptera; family Pyralidae; genus Hypsopygia; species Hypsopygia costalis. The sequence goes on from OW443355.2 coordinate 10,620,843, forward strand.
AAATACCCAGTGACAGAATATTAACATGTCTACTGAAGCAATAATAGCAGCTACTAATAGACTAATTGGCAGATGTAATCAAACAAATTGAAGATCTGGACAGTAGTTGAGTTTGTCTCTCAGTAGAAGCCACCAATTATCCAGTGACAGAATATTAACATGTCTACTGAAGCATTGATAGCGGTAACTAATAGACAAATTGGCAGCTGGAATGAAACAAATTGAAGATCTGGACAGTAGTTGAGTTTGTCTCTCAGTAGAAGCCACCAATTACCCAGTTACAGAATATTAACATGTCTACTGAAGCATTGATAGCGTTAACTAATAGACAAATTGGCAGCTGGAATGAAACAAATTGAAGATCTGGACAGTAGTTGAGTTTGTCTCTCAGTAGAAGCCACCAATTACCCAGTGACAGAATATTAACATGTCTACTGAAGCATTGATAGCGGTAACTAATAGACAAATTGGCAGCTGTAATAAAATAAATTGACGATCTGGACAGTAGGTGAGTTTGTTTGTCTGTAGAAGCCACCAATTACCCAGTGACAGAATATTAACATGTCTACTGAAGCATTGATAGCGGTAACTAATAGACAAATTGGCAGCTGTAATAAAATAAATTGAAGATCTGGACAGTAGGTGAGTTTGTTTGTCTGTAGAAGCCACCAATTACCCAGTGACAGAATACTAACATGTCTACTGAAGCAATCATAGCAGCTACTGATAGACAAATTGGAAGGTGTAATAAAATAAATTGAAGATCTGGACAGTAGATGAATGCGTCTTCCAGTAGAAGCTATCAAAAACCCAGTGACAGAATATTAACATGTCTACTGAAGCAATGATAGCGGCTACTGATAGACAAATTGGCAGCTATAATGAAATAAATTAAAGATCTGGACAGTAGATGAATGCGTCTTCTAGTAGAAGCTGTCAAATACCCAGTGACAGATTAGTAACATGTCTACTGAAGCAATGATAGCGGTTACTAATAGACAAATTAATAGCTGTAATAAAATAAATTAAAGAGGTAAACAGTAGATGAATGTGTCTATCAGTAGATGCTATCAAATACCCAGTGACAGAATAGTAACATGTCTACTGAAACAATGATAGCGGCTACTAAATGACCATTTGGCAGCTGTATTAAAAGAAATTGAAGATCTGGACAGTAGATGAATGCGTCTTCCAGTAGAAGCTATCAAATACCCAGTGACAGAATAGTAACATGTCTACTGAAGCAATGATAGCGGCTACTAAATGACCAATTGTCAGCTGTATTAAAAGAAATTAAAGATCTGGACAGTAGATGAATGCGTCTTCCAGTAGAAGCTATCAAATACCCAGTGACAGAATAGTAACATGTCTACTGAAGCAATGATAGCGGCTACTAAATGACCAATTGGCAGCTGTATTAAAAGAAATTGAAGATCTGGACAGTAGATGAATGCGTCTTCCAGTAGAAGCTATCAAATACCCAGTGACAGAATAGTAACATATCTACTAAAGCAATGATAGCGGCTACTAATAGACAAATTTGCAGCTGTAATGAAAAAAATTGAAGAAATGGACTAGATGAATGCGTCTTCTAGTAGACGCTTTCAAATACCCAGTGGCAGATTAATAACATGTCTACTGAAGCATTGATAGCGGTAACTGATAGACAAATTGGCAGCTGTAATAAAGGTAACAGAAGAACTGAGTTGTAGACGAATATGCCTCTGTAGAAGCTATCAAATACCCAGTGACAGAATATTAACATGTGTACTGAAGCAATGATAGCGGCTACTAATAGACAAATTCGCAGAAGTGCTGAAGGAAACAAAAGAGCTGGATAGTCGATTAGTGTGTCTCTCAGCAGAAGCCATCAATTACCCAGTGACAGAATATTAACATGTCTACTGAAGCAATGATAGCGGCTACTAATACACAAATTATCAGCTGTAATAAATGAAATTGAAGAGCTGCAGTAGATGCCTTTCAGTAGAAGTTGATTATCCAGTGACAGAATATTAACATGTCTACTGAAACAATGATAGCGGCTACTAATAGACTAATTCGCAGATGTGCTGATGGATACAAAAGAGCTGGATAGTAGACAGGATGGACAAATTGGCAGCTGTATTGAAAGATAGTGAAGAGCTGGATGATGGAAAATGAACAGTAGATGAATGCGTGCTTTAAAAGACCCTGAAATGTTTAAAGTAGGCGGTCTTTTTGATTTATGTGCATATGATATAAAAATAAATATATACGTGCCTCATTAAATCCAGATGATCTGTTACGCGCAACTGACCGACTGCCAGTAGACCGTTTCAAGTATGCTTTCTTCAAAACACTATCCTCCATTCCTCCTAAGCCACTTTTACATTTACAACATTATTTTTGCGCTTTATGTTACTTTCCCGGTTTAGTACTGATAACTGTTGCTATTTGCAATATTACTTGCCTATTTATATTAATTTCTATCTAATTTGGCTAGGTGATTAGCAAAATTATATATTAGGTAATCGGCTGAAAGTAATTAAATGTTAACAAAGCAATATGATTAGTTAATTAAATTTTAATACAAATAATATGTCGCAAGAGCCTTGTCAGGAAGAAGTTATTAAATACTAATTAAAACCAGTTTTGAAAAGTTGTAGAGAATATCTCTACCTTTCTACCTTTGTGTTCACTCATTTTTATTTTCTTCGCGCTCTGCACTTGTACAAATTGTAAACTGTAATAAGCGAAATAGAAGAGTTGTACTGTACATAAATGCGTCTTCCAATAGAAGCTATCAAATACCCAATGACAGAATATTAACATGTGTACTGAATGAAGCATTGATAGCGGCTACTAATAGATAAATTCGCAGATATGCTGAAGCAATCAAAAGAGCTAAACAGTAGACGAGTGTATCTCTCAGTAAATGCTATCAAATACCCAGTGACAGAATAGTAACATGTCTACTGAAGCAATGATAGCGGTAACTGATAGACAAATTGTCAGGTGCAATAAAGGTAACAGAAGAACAGAGCTGTAGATGAATATGTCTATGTAGAAGCTATCAAATACCCAGTGACAGAATTTTAACATGTCTACTGAAGCAATGATAGCGGCTACTAATGGACAAATTGATAGCTATAATAAAATAAATTGAAGAGCTGTGCAAGTAGATGAGTGTGTCTCTCAGTGGAAGCTATCATTTACCCAGTGACAGAATATTAACATGTCTACTAAAGTAATGATAGCGGCAACTGATAGACAAATTGACAGGTGTACTAAAATAAATTGAAGATCTGGACAGTAGATGAATGCGTCTTCCAGTAGAAGCTATCAAATACCCAGTGACAGAATAGTAACATGTCTACTGAAGCAATGATAGCGGGTACTAATAGACAATTTGATAGATAATAATTAAATAGATAATAATAATGAATATTTCTTAACAAACACAGCGCCATCTAGTCCCAAACTAAGCAAAGCTTCGATTATGGGTGCTAGAAAAGTGATAAATGTAAATAAATACATTTTTTTAAATACACACACGTAATACACAAAAAACACCCAGACCAAGACACAGACATGTTCATGCACACAAATGTTTGTCTTGTGCGGGGATCGAACCCGCGACCTCGGAGTCAAAATGGCCATTGCCAACCATTCGACGACGAGGCCAGGCTTACCTGTCTTCCACTAGCTCCCGCCAGCCTCCAGCTCCAAGGGTCTGTAGGTCCTTCAGTACCTCGATATCTGTCACGTCCAACCGGCCGACTGCCACTAAGATAGTCCCAAGAATGCCTTCTTCAAAGCACGATACTCCATTCTTCCTATATCACTTTCACAATATTTTTCTTTTACACCATATTGTTACTTTCCCAGTTGAATATTGACGACTGTTGCAATTTGCAATATTACTTGCCTATTTATACTAATTTCTATCTAATACAATACAATAACAAAATAATTTATTTTTCTCCAAAATGTACATTATTAATAATTACTTTATTTACACTGAGTCAGGTACAATTAAAATAATGGAGAGAACTGGTTTGGCTAGGTAATTAGCAAAATGATATTGGACGAGCTCGGTGGTCAAATGGTTTGCAATGGCCACTTTGACTCCGTGGTCACGGGTTCGATTATCGCACAAGACAAATATTTGTGTGCATGAACATATCTGTTTGTCTTGGTCTGGTGTTTACTATGTATGTATTTAAAAAAAATGTATTTAAGTATAGTATCCGTTATCTAGTATCCATAGTACAAACGTTGCTTAGTTTGGGACTAGATGGCGCTGTGTAATATGTCCAGGAATATTTATTATTATTATATATTCGCTAATGGACTGAAAGTACTCAATTGTTAACAAAACGTATATATTAGTTTATAAAATTTTAATCCATATATGTCCCAAGAGCTATGTAAGGAAGAAGTGTAAGTCGTTCATCAACATCTTTGAACCAAAGCCAACTTCACCTGCATGGGGTGCTCCCTGCTCAAATGAAGCTCTGGTAAAAAGAGAGGTAGAGGGAGCGTAATTGTAAGCTACCCGACTGGGGAATGTACCTTCACCTTACCGAAATAGAAGAGCTGTATAGTAGATGAAATCGTCTTTCAGTAGAAGCTATCAAATACCCAGTGGCAGAATAGTAACATGTCTACTGAAGTAATATAGTAGTAAGACAAATTGGCAGATGTGCTGAAGGAATCAAAAGAGCTGAACAGTAGATGAGTGTGTCTCTCAGCAGAAGCTATCAAATACCCAGTGACAGAATATTAACATGTCTACTGAAGCAGTGATAGCGGCTACTAATAGACTAATTGGCAGCTGTATTAAAAGAAATTGAAGATCTGGTCAGTAGATGAATGCGTTTTCCAGTAGAAGCTATCAAATACCCAGTGACAGAATAGTAACATGTCTACTAAAGCAATGATAGCGGCTACTAATAGGCAAATTGGCAGCTGTAATGAAAAAAATTGAAGAACTGAACTGGATGAACACGTCTTCTAGTAGACGCTATCAAATACCCAGTGACAGATTAATAACATGTGTAATAAAGGTAACAGAAAAACTGAGCTGTAGATGAATATGTCTCTGTAGAAGCTATCAAATACCCAGTGACAGATTAGTAACATGTCTACTGAAGTAATGATAGCGATTACTGGTAGACAAATTGACAGGTGTTATAAAAGAAATCGAAGAGCAGGACAGTAGATGAATGCGTGCTTTAAAGAAGACCCAGAAATGTTTGGAGTAGACTGTCTCTTTGATTTACATGCATATGACATAAAAATATACGTACCCAAATAAATCGAGATGATCTGTTACGCCCAACTGACCGACTGCCAGTAGACCGTCTCAAGTATGCTTTCTTAAAAACACGATCCTCCATTCGTCCTAAGGCACTTTTACAATATTATTTTTGCGCTGTATTGTTACTTTCCCGGTTTAGTATTGATAACTGTTGCTATTTGCAATATTACTTGCCTATTTATATGAATTTCTATCTAATTTGGCTAGGTGATTAGCAAAATGTTATATTAGGTAATGGGCTGAAGTTACTTAAATGTTAACAAAATAATATGATTAGTTTATTAAATTTTAATACAAATATGTCGCAAGAGCGATGTCAGCAAGAATTTATTAAATACTAATTAAAACCAGTTTTGAAAAGTTGTAGAGAATATGTCTATCTTTGTGTTCACACATTTTTAATTTCTTCGCGCATTACACTTGTACAAATTGTCAACTGTAATAAACGAAATAGAAGAGTTGTATTGTACATAAATGCGGCTTCCAATAGAACCTATCAAATACCCAGTGACAGAATATTAACATGTCTACTGAAGCAATGATAGCGCCTACTAATGAGCAAATTGACAGCTATAATAAAATAAATTGAAGAGCTGTGCAGTAGATGAGTGTGTCTCTCAGTAGAAGCTATCAAATACCCAGTGACAGAATATTAACATGTCTACTGAAGCAATGATAGCGGTTACTAATAGACAAATTGTCAGCTGTAATAAATGAAATTAAAGAGCTGAACAGTAGATAAGTGTGCCTTTCAGTAGAAGCCATCAATTACCCAGTGACAGAATATTAACATGTCTACTGAAGCAATGATAGCGGCTACTAATGGACAAATTGACAGCTATAATAAAATAAATTGAAGAGCTGTGCAGTAGATGAGTGTGTCTCTCAGTAGAAGGTATCAAATACCCAGTGACAGAATATTAACATGTCTACTGAAGCAATGATAGCGGTAACTGATAGACAAATTGACAGGTGCAATAAAGGTAACAGAAGAACTGAGCTGTAGATGTATGCGTCTTCCAGTAGAAGCTATCAAATACCCAGTGACAGAATTTTAACATGTCTACTGAAGCAATGATAGCGGTTACTAATAGACAAATTGTCAGCTGTAATAAATGAAATTGAAGAGCTGAACAGTGGATAAGTGTGCCTTTCAGTAGAAGCCATCAAATACCCAGTGACAGAATATTAACATGTCTACTGAAGCAATGATAGCGGTTACTTGAGCAAACAAATTGGCAGCTGTAATAAAATAAATTGAAGATTTGGACAGTAGATGAATGCGTCTTCCAGTAGAAGCTATCATATACCCAGTGACAGAATATTAACATGTCTACTGAAGCAATGATAGCGGCTACTAATGGACAATTTGACAACTAAAATAAAATAAATTGAAGTGCTGTGCAGTAGATGGGTGCGTCTCTCAGTAGAAGCTATCAAATACCCAGTGTTTCAGTACTAAAATAAATTAAAGATCTGGACAGTATATGATTGCGTCTTCCAGTAGAAGCTATCAAATACCCAGTGACAGAATATTACTGTGTCTACTCAAGCAATGCTAGCGGTAACTGATAGACAAATTGACAGGTGCAATAATGGTAACAGAAGAACTGAGCTGTAGATGAATATGCCTCTGTAGAAGCTATCAAATACCTAGTGACAGAATATTAACATGTCTACTGAAGCAATGATAGCGGCTACTAATAGACAAATTCCCAGATGTGCTGAAGGAATCAAAAGATCTGGACAGTAGATGAGTGTGTCTCTCAGTAGAAGCCATCAATTACCCAGTGACAGAATACTAACATGTCTACTGAAGCAATGATAGCGGCTACTAATAGGCCAATTATCAGATATGCTGAAGGAAACAATAGAGCTGGATAGTAGATGAGTGTGTCTCTCAGTAGAAGCCACCAATTACCCAGTGACAGAATATTAACACGTCTACTGAAGCAATGATAGCGGTTACTGATAGACAAATTGACAACTATAATAAAATAAATTGAAGAGCTGTGCAGTAGATGAATGCGTCTTCCAGTAGAAGCTATCAAATACCCAGTGACCGAATAGTAACATGTCTACTGAAGCAATGATAGCGGCTACTATTAGACAATTTGATAGATAATAAATAAATAGATAATAATAATGAATATTTCTTAACAAACACAGCGCCATCTAGTCCCAAACTAAGCAAAGCTTCGATTATGGGTGCTAGAAAACTGATAAATGTAAATAAATACTTTTTTTTAAATACATACACGTAATACATAAAAAACACCCAGACCAAGACTCAGACATGTTCATGCACACAAATGTTTGTCTTGTGCGGGGATCGAACCCGCGATCTCGGAGTCAAAGTGGCCATTGCTAACCATTCGACGACGAGGCCAGGCTTACCTGTCTTCCACTAGCTCCCGCCAGCCACCAGCTCCGAGGGTCTGTAGGTCCTTCAGTACCTCGATATCTGTCACGTCCAACCGGCCGTCTGCCACTAAGATAGTCCCAAGAATGCCTTCTTCAAAGCACGATACTCCATTCTTCCTATATCACTTTCACAATATTTTTCTTTTACACCATATTGTTACTTTCCCGGTTTAATATTGATGACTGTTGCAATTTGCAATATTACTTGCCTATTTATACTAATTTCTATCTAATACAATACAATAACAAAATAATTTATTTTTCTCCAAAATGTACATTATTAATAATTACTTTATTTACACTGAGTCAGGTACAATTAAAATAATGGAGAGAACTGGTTTGGCTAGGTAATTAGCAAAATGATATTAGACGAGCTCAGTGGTCAAATGGTTTGCAATGGCCACTTGGACTCCGTGGTCACGGGTTCGATTATCGCACAAGACAAATATTTGTGTGCATGAACATATCTGTTTGTCTTGGTCTGGGTGTTTACTATGTATGTATTTAAAAAAAATGTATTTAAGTATAGTATCCGTTACCTAGTATCGATAGTACAAGCGTTGCTTAGTTTGGGACTAGATGGCGCTGTGTAATATGTCCAGGAATATTTATTATTATTATTATATATTCGCTAATGGACTGAAAGTACTCTATTGTTAACAAAACGTATATATTAGTTAAATAAAATTTTAATCCAAATATGTCGCAAGAGCTATGTAAGGAAGAAGTGTAAGTTGTTCATCTCAACATCTTTGAACCAAAGCCAACTTCACCTGCACGGGGTGCTCCCTGCTCAAATGAAGCTCTGGTAAAAAGAGAGGTAGGGAGCGTAATTGTAAGCTACCCGACTGGGTAATGTACCTTCACCTCACCGAAATAGAAGAGCTGTATAGTAGATGAAATCGTCTTTCAGTAGAAGCTATCAAATACCCAGTGGCAGAATAGTAACATGTCTACTGAAGTAATATAGTAGTAAGACAAATTGGCAGATGTGCTGAAGGAATCAAAAGAGCTGAACAGTAGATGAGTGTGTCTCTCAGCAGAAGCTATCAAATACCCAGTGACAGAATATTAACATGTCTACTGAAGCAGTGATAGCGGCTACTAATAGACTAATTGGCAGCTGTATTAAAAGAAATTGAAGATCTGGTCAGTAGATGAATGCGTCTTCCAGTAGAAGCTATCAAATACCCAGTGACTGAATAGTAACATGTCTACTAAAGCAATGATAGCGGCTACTAATAGACAAATTGGCAGCTGTAATGAAAAAAATTGAAGAACTGAACTGGATGAATGCGTCTTCTAGTAGACGCTATCAAATACCCAGTGACAGATTAATAACATGTCTACTGAAGCATTGATAGCGGTAACTGATAGACAAATTGACAGGTGTAATGAAGGTAACAGAAAAATTGAGCTGTAGATGAATATGTCTCTGTAGAAGCTATCAAATACCCAGTGACAGATTAGTAACATGTCTACTGAAGTAATGATAGCGGCTGTAGGTAGACAAATTGACAGGTGTAATAAAAGAATTCGAAGAGCAGGACAGTAGATGAATGCGTGCTTTAAAGAAGACCCAGAAATGTTTGGAGTAGACTGTCTCTTTGTTTTACGTGCATATGACATAAAAATATACGTACCCCAATAAATCGAGATGATCTGTTACGCCCAACTGACCGACTGCCAGTAGACCGTCTCAAGTATGCTTTCTTCAAAACACGATCCTCCATTCGTCCTAAGCCACTTTTACAATATTATTTTTGCGCTGTATTGTTACTTTCCCGGTTTAGTATTGATAACTGTTGCTATTTGCAACATTACTTGCCTATTTATATGAATTTCTATCTAATTTGGCTAGGTGATTAGCAAAATGATATATTAGGTAATGGGCTGAAGTTACTTAAATGTTAACAAAATAACATGATTAGCTTATTAAATTTTAATACAAATATGTCGTAAGAGCGATGTCAGGAAGAATTTATTAAATACTAATTAAAACCAGTTTTGAATAGTTGTAGAGAATATGTCTATCTTTGTGTTCACACATTTTTAATTTCTTCGCGCATTACACTTGTACAAATTGTCAACTGTAATAAACGAAATAGAAGAGTTGTATTGTACATAAATGCGACTTCCAATAGAACCTATCAAATACCCAGTGACAGAATATTAACATGTCTACTGAAGCAATGATAGCGGCTACTAATGAGCAAATTGACAGCTATAATAAAATAAATTGAAGAGCTGTGCAGTAGATGAGTGTGTCTCTCAGTAGAAGCTATCAAATACCCAGTGACAGAATATTAACATGTCTACTGAAGCAATGATAGCGGTTACTAATAGACAAATTGTCAGCTGTAATAAATGAAATTGAAGAGCTCAACAGTAGATAAGTGTGCCTTTCAGTAGAAGCCATCAATTACCCAGTGACAGAATATTAACATGTCTACTGAAGCAATGATAGCGGCTACTAATGAACAAATTGACAGCTATAATAAAATAAATTGAAGAGCTGTGCAGTAGATGAGCGTGTCTCTCAGTAGAAGCTATCAAATACCCAGTGACAGAATATTAACATGTCTACTGAAGCAATGATAGCGGTTACTAATAGACAAATTGTCAGCTGTAAGAAATGAAATTGAAGAGCTCAACAGTAGATAAGTGTGCCTTTCAGTAGAAGCCATCAATTACCCAGTGACAGAATATTAACATGTCTACGAAAGCAATGATAGCGGCTACTTGAGCAAACAAATTGGCAGCTGTAATAAAATATATTGAAGATTTGGACCGTAGATGTATTCGTCTTTCAGTAGAAGCTATCAAGTAGCCAGTGACAGAATATTAACATGTCTACTGAAGCAATGATAGCGGCTACTAATGGACAAATTGACAGCTATAATAAAATAAATTGAACAGCTGTGCAGTAGATGAGTGTGTCTCTCAGTAGAAGCTATTAAATACCCAGTGACAGAATGTTAACATGTCTACTGAAGCAATGATAGCGGCTACTAATGGACAAATTGACAGCTATAATAAAATAAATTTAAGATCTGCACAGTAGATGAATGCGTCTTCCAGTAGAAGCTATCAAATACCCAGTGACAGAATATTAACATGTCTACTGAAGCAATGATAGCGGTAACTGATAGACAAATTGACAGGTGCCATACAGGTAACAGAAGAACTAAGCTGTAGATGAATATGCCTCTGTAGAAACTATCAAATACCCAGTGACAGAATTTTAACATGCCTACTGAAGCAAACATAGCGGCTATTAATAGACAAATTGACAACTAAAATAAAATAAATTGAAGAGCTTTGCAGTAGATGAGTGTGTCTCTCAGTAGAAGCTATCAAATGCCCAGTGACAGAATATTGACATGTCTACTGAAGCAATGATAGCGGTTACTTGAGCAGACAAAATGGCAGCTGTAATAAAATAAATTGAAGATTTGGACAGTAGATGAATGCGTCTTCCAGTAGAAGCTATCAAGTACCCAGTGACAGAATATTAACATGTCTACTGAAGCAATGATAGCGGTTATTAATAGACAAATTGTCAGCTATTACAGCTGACTGAAATGAAATTGAAGAGCTGAACAGTAGATAAGTGTGCCTTTCAGTAGAAGCCATCAATTACCCAGTGACTGAATATTAACATGTCTACTGAAGCAATGATAGCGGCAACTGATAGACAAATTGACATGTGTACTAAAATAAATTGAAGATCTGGACAGTAGATGAATGCGACTTCCAGTAGAAGCTATCAAATACCCAGTGACAGAATATTAACATGCCTACTGAAGCAATGATATCGGCTACTGATAGACAAATTGGCAGAAGTGCTGATGGAATCAAAAGTGCTAGACAGTAGATGAGTGTGTCTTTCAGTAGAAGCTATCAAATACCCAGTGACAGAATATTAACATGTTTACTGAAGCAATGATAGCGGGTACTGATAGACAAATTGGTAGAAGTGCTGAAGGAATCAAAAGAGCTAGATAGTAGATGAGTGTGTCTCTCAGTAGAAGCTATCAAATACCCAGTGACAGAATATTAACATGTCTACTGAAGCAATGATAGCGGCAACTGATAGACAAATTGACATGTGTACTAAAATAAATTGAAGATCTGGACAGTAGATGAATGCGACTTCCAGTAGAAGCTATCAAATACCCAGTGACAGAATATTAACATGCCTACTGAAGCAATGATATCGGCTACTGATAGACAAATTGGCAGAAGTGCTGATGGAATCAAAAGTGCTAGACAGTAGATGAGTGTGTCTTTCAGTAGAAGCTATCAAATACCCAGTGACAGAATATTAACATGTTTACTGAAGCAATGATAGCGGCTACTGATAGACAAATTGGCAGAAGTGCTGAAGGAATCAAAAGAGCTAGACAGTAGATGAGTGTGTCTCTCAGTAGAAGCTATCAAATACCCAGTGACAGAATATTAACATGTCTACTGAAGCAATGATAGCGGTTATTAATAGACAAATTGTCAGCTGTAATAAATGAAATTGAAGAGCTGAACAGTAGATAAGTGTGCCTTTCAGTAGAAGCCATCAATTACCCAGTGACTGAATATTAACATGTCTACTGACGTAATGATAGCGGCAACTGATAGACAAATTGAAATGTGTACTAAAATAAATTGAAGATCCGGACAGTAGATGAATGCGACTTCTAGTAGAAGCTATCAAATACCCTGTGACAGAATATTAACATGCCTACTGAAGCAATGATATCGGCTACTGATAGACAAATTGGCCGAAGTGCTGATGGAATCAAAAGAGCTAGATAGTAGATGAGTGTGTCTCTCAGTAGAAGCTATCAAATACCCAGTGACAGAATATTAACATGTCTATTGAAGCAATGATAGCGGCTACTGATAGACAAATTGGCAGAAGTGCTGAAGGAATCAAAAGAGCTAGACAGTAGATGAGTGTGTCTCTCAGTAGAAGCTATCAAATACCCAGTGACATAATATTAACTTGTCTACTGAAGCAATGATAGCGGCAACTGATAGACAAATTGACATGTGTACTAAAATAAATTGAAGATCTGGACAGTAGATGAATGCGACTTCCAGTAGAAGCTATCAAATACCCAGTGACAGAATATTAACATGTCTACTGAAGCAATGATAGCGGCTACTGATAGACAAATTGGCAGAAGTGCTGATGGAATCAAAAGAGCTAGACAGTAGATGAGTGTGTCTCTCAGTAGAAGCTATCAAATACCCAGTGACAGAATATTAACATGTCTACTGAAGCAATGATAGCGGTTATTAATAGACAAATTGTCAGCTGTAATAAATGAAATTGAAGAGCTGAACAGTAGATAAGTGTGCCTTTCAGTAGAAGCCATCAATTACCCAGTGACTGAATATTAACATGTCTACTGAAGCAGTGATAGCGGCAACTGATAGACAAATTGACATGTGTACTAAAATAAATTGAAGATCTGGACAGTAGATGAATGCGACTTCTAGTAGAAGCTATCAAATACCCAGTGACAGAATATTAACATGCCTACTGAAGCAATGATATCGGCTACTGATAGACAAATTGGCCGAAGTGCTGATGGAATCAAAAGAGCTAGATAGTAGATGAGTGTGTCTCTCAGTAGAAGCTATCAAATACCCAGTGACAGAATATGAAAATGTCTACTGAAGCAATGATAGCGGCTACTGATAGACAAATTGGCAGAAGTGCTGAAGGAATCAAAAGAGCTAGACAGTAGATGAGTGTGTCTCTCAGTAGAAGCTATCAAATACCCAGTGACAGAATATTAACATGTCTACTGAAGCAATGATAGCGGTTACTAATAGACAAATTGTCAGGTGTAATAAATGAAATTGAAGAGCTGAACAGTAGATAAGTGTGCCTTTCAGTAGAAGCCATCAATTACCCAGTGACAGAATATTAACATGTCTACTGAAGCAATGATAGCGGCTACTGATAGACAAATTGACATGTGTACTAAAATAAATTGAAGATCTGGACAGTAGATGAATGCGTCTTCCAGTAGAAGCTATCAAATACCCAGTGACAGAATATTAACATGTCTACTGAAGCAATGATAGCGGCTACTGATAGACAAACTGATAAATGTAAAATAAATACATTTTTTAAAATTACATACACGTAAGGGGCCGTCCATTAATCACGTGAGGTTTATTTTTGCATTTTTAACACCCCCCCACCCCCTTGGTGATACTTGGTGAGGTGTAAGGCTAACCCCCCCTCAAATCACGTGTATTTTTGTATTTACAAAGAATCTTAAAATTTTCAGAATATTAATAAAGATTTTTGTTACACCACTAAGGTGACAAACAAGCATACGGTCCGCCTGATGGAAAGCACTTAAAAAAATAAATACACGTGATATCTTACTACACCCCCCCTCCCCCCTTGTGATGTTTCGTGATTTTTGCCGAACCCCCTCCCCCCTCTTTCGTGCCTCACGTGATTAATGGACGGCCCCTAATTCATAAAAAAAACACTTTGACCTACATAAACAGATATGTTCATGCAGAATAAATGTTTGTCTTGTGCGGGGATCGAATTCCCCACTTGTTGCTACTGATCTTTATGTATGATTACAATTATTATTTAGCGATAACAGTTTATCGACATAAGAAATAAGTTTGTGACGAGTATGCAAGTTGCATCTACAAGTGATTCACCCGCTACAACGACTCACATGAATTGCGCCATATGACAATGGAGTGGCGTGATTTTCGTGCCTCGTTGTAGGCCGTGTGGTTTCCGGCGAACTAGAATAGAGTCACTCCGTCTCTTCCCGTGGATGTCGTACAAGGCAACTAAGGGAAATACATTATAAAACGTCGATCAGGCCTCCCCAACCCGTCTGGTCAGCGTGGGGAGTGTAGGCGAAATCCTCTTTCTGTCTTGGACGGACCACGTTGTGCCACGTTGTAGCGGGCGAATTACTAGTGGATGCAACTTGCATACTCGCCACAATTTCATTTTAATCTAAGCCGCAATATATTTAAACTTTCACATAATATTTCTGGACAATTTACACAGCGCCATCTAGTCCCAAATTGAGCATAAAGCTTGTGTTTTGGGTACTAGACAACTGATAAATGTACTTAATTTTTTTTTTGTAAATACATACATATAATACATAGAAAACACCCAGACCAAACACACAGACGTGTTCATGCACACAAATGTTTGTCTATTGCGGGAATCGAACCCGCGACCTCGGAGTCAAAGTGGCCATTGCTAACCATTCGACCACCAAGCTCGTCAAAATATATATATATATCAAGTGGGTCTTGGTATCTGACACCAACGACGCTAGGCTTACCTGTCTTCCACCAGCGAGCCACCAGCTCCGAGGGTCTGTAAGTCCTTCAGCACCTCGATATCAGTTACGTCCAACCGGCCGACTGCCACTAAGATAGTCCCAAGAATGCCTTCTTCAAAGCACGATACTCCATTCTTCATAAATCACTTTCACAATATTTTTCTTTTACACCATATTGTTACTTTCCCGGTTGAATATTGACGACTGTTGCAATTTGCAATATTACTTGCCTATTTATACTAATTTCTAACTAATACAATACAATAACAAAATAATTTATTTTTCTCCAAAATGCACATTATTAATAATTACTTTATTTACACTGAGTCAGGTACAATTAAAATAATGGAGAAAACTGGTTTGACTAGGTAATTTGGCTTGAAATTTTAATACAAATATGTCCCAAGAGCGATGTATGGAAGAAGTTATTGAATTAAAACCAGTTTTGAAAAGTTCTAAAGAAAATACCTCCCTTGGTTAACCGTCTCCAAAAAAAGGAAGTTCTCAGTTCGGTTGTATTTTTTTTTTAAAGTTTGTTGCTTTATAACTCCGTCATTTATAAACCGATTAAAAAATCTTTTTTTATTTCAAATAGTATTACTTCCAGATATGTCCATTTTTTTTTTCACATCATAAAATTCAGTTCCGATAGTGTTTTTAACTTATTAGTGGCGCTTACGTTTGAAGAGTATTTTTTTACGTCGGTTAAGTCAAGTCGGTTTTTTTTTTTGTTAAAATTATGAACATTATGGAATAATGGTAGATAAATTGTATTTCTTTGTGTTCACACATTTCACCTTTCTTCGCGTACTGCACTTACAAAAGCAATAGGTATTGATGGAAACGCTTTGGCTTTTTGTGGTGTATTTGGTTCATCCAGATCTTTGAACCAAAGCCAATTTCACCTGCACGGGGTGCACCCTGCTGACTGACAAACGAAGCTCTGGTGAATAGAGAGGTAGGGAGCGTAATTGTAAGTTACCCGACTGGGGAATGTACCTCCACCTCACAGGATACCGCAGCTAAATAACAATCCCTTGAGGGTTGTTGTTTAGGTTCTTTATTATATGTATACTTATGTGTTTTTAATCTCAGG
Organism: Hypsopygia costalis; assembly: GCA_937001555.2. Classification (NCBI taxonomy): domain Eukaryota; kingdom Metazoa; phylum Arthropoda; class Insecta; order Lepidoptera; family Pyralidae; genus Hypsopygia; species Hypsopygia costalis. Next base: position 10,637,017 of record OW443355.2, read on the forward strand.
TAGCGGAAATAATCCGACTTCTAATAATTAAGTGTAGCCGTAGTTAACAAATGTTGCCTTCGAGTATGAAACTAAGTCTGAAATCCACGTTTTTCACTATTTATCTAAGTAGTTTATCAATAAATTTTAGTTTCAACGCAGCGCGGCGCCTTTGTGGCGATTTTACTTGCAAGAAACAAGAGAAAAGAGTCTGTCTTGCGAGTAAATTCGCACTGACCCTCATGTAGACATGGAGGTCAGTATTCCCCAGTCGCGTTGCTCCAAATTAGTTATTCAATTCACTATGCCTTAGTATAATTTACCAGCGACCAGCCCCGGCTTCGCACGGGTGCAATAAAATATGTTGTGTTCCTGTTAGTGAGCGAGGTCACCGGAGCGCGCGCTGCCTCCCCGGGGGCGGGGGTGGCGGCGCGCGAGCGATATTTTATGTTGCGAGCGTTAATAGAATAGTTTCAGATCAGGCGGGCCGTGTGCTTGTCTGCCACCCGACGTAAGTACTATAAAAAAAAACGCTTTGGATTTATTTACACCGCCGCGGAGTGCAATAGAAGCGAGTTTTTGCAACGAAATTGTACATGGTATACGTCTCGGTCTTTGTCTGGGTATAGGTGTTTTTTTATGTATTTATAATACACAGAAAACACAATGTATGTACAAAAAAACATTTAAGTATAATTGTTTCTTATTTTATTTTATTTTTTTCGGAAAACAAACAGAATTTTATAACAAAAAAATAACAATATGCACAAAAACATGCCATTATATGTTTCCGCATATAAAAAAATATAAGTTATCTAGTACAGAACAAGCTTCGCTTAGTTTGTGACAAGATGGCGCTGTGTAATATGTCCAGGAATATTTATTTATTTATACATTGAATACACCCAAGAGCAAGACAAACAGACATGTTCACGCACACACATATTTATCTTGTGCGGGGATCGAATCCGTAACTTCGGTGTCAAAGTGGCCATTGCTAACCATTCGACCACCGCGGCACCGGGGCCGTTAATTCCATGATGATCGATTGTGTAGTTTCGACGTATCAAACAAACTCACATTCACATTTATAATATTAAGTAGGGGTATGCAGTATCTAGTAGTCAATTTTTTTTTTTTATACTGTATACGCCACGCCTGATGAGAAGCGGTTACCGTATCCATATTAACGCTCGCAACATAAAATAACGTTCGCGCGCCGCCACCCCGCTGCCAACGCTGCATCTCCTTCCTTTCTGGTGACCTCACTCACTCGCAGGAACACAACAACCCTCAAGGGAATTGTTATTTGGCTGCGGTATTCTGTGAGGTACATTCCCCAGTCGGGTAGCTTACAATTACGCTCCCTACCTCTCTTTTCGCCAGAGCCTCATTTGTCGGTCAGCAGAGTGCACCACGTGCAGGCTTTGATTCAAAGATGTTGATGAACCACTTACACCTCAAATTTTACAAACACCCCAAATATTAATTAAATCCATCCCTAATGATATGAATAATATACAGGACTAATTTTAATGCATTAAAAATACTTAATAGCATATTTTGACGACTTTAATAATTAAATAAATCATTAAATTGCAATTATAATAAGTAATTAATAGTGGTATGATGAAATACATCAAATGTCTACTACATTAACTGGGAAATTCCATAATAGGCTATATGACGAATTTTCTAAAATTGTAGATATTATTTTAGAGTAAGTACTTATTACTTAATTATTTTAATTCTTGGTAACTGCACAAAGGAACTTATTATTTAAGAGTCCGTATTACTTAATTATTTGAATTCCTGGTAATCGCACAAAGGAATTTATGTAAATGATTGTAGACTTGTAGAGTCAGAATGTACTTAATTATTTGAATTCCTGGTAATAGCATAAGGGTCCGTTCAAACCAAACCGGCTCGGAGAGGAGAGCAGATTCTGGACGCGTTTAAAATACAGTTTTGTGTCATTGGCATAAGGTTTACTTTAAATATCCGCATCGACTCTCGACCATTCTCATATAACAGAAGAAGATGAATTTAAAAAATAAACCTTATACCAATGTTCTAAAACTCTGTTTTAAACGCCACCAAAATCTGCTCTCTTCTCCGAGCCGGTCTGTGAGCACGGAATTTATGTAAATTGTTGTAGACTTGTAGAGTCAGAATGAATGAACAATGAATGAATGATTGTTCTGTGTATGTATATCAGCTTTGCCAGATTTATTTTTTGATCCAAGCGGGATTTGAAACTTTTAAAAGTAAATAATTGTAACAAAAAAATACCCGACTCCAAAAATTTAGCCACTTGTCAATGTTCAAAAATTATTTAACAATATCGTAAAATACACAAAACTATAAAGATCTGTAAAATTTCATTGTAATATCTTCCGTCAGACTTGTTTTAGGGTCGATCAAAGTTTGGCGGGAAAGTCGATTTTGAAAGTATGAAATTATTAAAAAATAATGTTTCCATTCGAGAAGCAATAACAAATACTATAACTTTTATTATGATACTAATTACGTAAACGTAATATTTAACATAGCTGTCGTACAAATTTCTGATTTGATGCATACAAAATACAAACCTAGGACGTCATCATAACTCAGTAGCCTTTTAAATGGAGCGTTTTCGGGAAAGTCCAAAATGTGATTTTAAAATTAACATACCTCGAGACATTTTTGTGCTATCGAAGTAATTCTTTCACCTGTCTGTACAATGGGGTGTGTTCAGAGGAGTTGTTTGACATGATGCCCACGGCCTCCTTCTACAGTCGCACCGCTCGCCATCGGCAGGGAATTCATCCTCACACATTGGAGCCTAAGTGGTCGCGTACTGTGCAGTTCCAGAGAAGTTTTCTCCCGCGTACTGTCAAGCTGTGTAATGAACTGCCTGTCGAGGTTTTCTCAGGGGACTTTAGCATGGGGTTCTTCAAAAAGGGGGTGAAGAGGTTTTTACAGGGTCGGCAGGGTCGGCGCGTGTAATGCCTCTGGTGTTACAGGATTTCGTAGGCTATGGTAACTGCTTTCCATCAGGCGGGCCGTATGCTTGTTTGCCATGCTGGTGGTATAAAAAAAACCCTATTGTTCTATTATTGAAACGTCCTTACATATCAAACCCAAAAAAAAAAAGTGGTCAACTAGCCTATTCGACCATAGTTAATTTAAATTATGACAAACAAAAGAGTTTTAATGTGTGTGTCAAATACAGGGTACACATCTTCACAAATTCCTTGAGAAACCTTTTTCTGTAGTATCTTGTGAAAACCTCGGCAGGTCATTTATTCCATAACCTTAAAGCCCGTGGAAAAAAACCTCGGTGGAATGGCACAGTTCGTGACCGTCTTGGCTCCAATGTGTGACGATGAATTCCCTGTCGATGGCGGGCGGTGCGACTTTAGAACGAGGCTGTAGGCATCATGTAAGAAGCCCCGTCGCCGGTACTGGCACTTAAATTCACTTTCACATTCAAGATAGTGTGATGAAAGTGAATCTAAGCTCTGCGGATTTAGAGTAGTAATGATTTATACATGTTCTTATATTTAATTTGTAAGACGTTTCTAAGTGCTTTATAAAGTCCAAGGAATAAACATGTTTTGATTTGATTTGATTTGACATGTCGAACAATAATTCCGAACACAAGTCATTGTATAATCTGTAGAACACACAGAGATAGGCAAAGTCTTCTGATTTTTAAATCAGGGAGCCTACCGCCTAAGCTGAAGACAATTCCCATCGCGTTTTGTTTTTATTTTTTTTTCTTTACCAGTTTTACAGAAAAATAAACACTGTTAAACAAAAAATAGCCCAAAAAACACTTAGGTTTAACTATTAGAGCCCGTTATTTTTACAATTTGTTACCACACTTAAAAAAGAACGATACATTTCAAAAATATATATCATATTTTTTAAGTTTGATACAGGTCAAGACTCACACAAATAATGTCATGAATGAAACGTGAAGACGTCTTTAAAATTGCTCCCATAGGGAGACAACTAAAGAAAAAACGAATGATAACAAAATCGGGGGATACAGTTTGGTGTTGCAGCTACATATCTATCATCTCCATACAAAATACAATCACACTACTGAATAGATGAAGGATCAAAGAATTTATTACGCTACTAGCGACCCGCCCCGGCTTCGCACGGGTGCAATGCTGATACTAAATGTACTACAGAAGGTCTTTGCGCTTTGTCCTATCCAGTCCTTCCCCAGTTATAGGCACACGCCGCCGGCTCCGCGGCCGGTACCGCCACAGCCGTTATGTCCCTGCATTTTAAATGTGTAATATCTTCCAAACTATTCATTTAAATTACATGCTGTGAAGGGCCATATTGATCTATATTAAATGCGCAATGTATTTAAGGTACTTAATTGGATAAGGATTAATTCTGTATTGCTTAAAATCGCTTCGTAAATAAGGCATTATTTCTTGTAAAAAGCAATGTATAAAATAACGGTTATTGTGTGTTACCACTAAGAGATAGACATACCATCGCGAACTTTTTTGTAGACCATTTTAAGGTGAACAATACTGTACTACATTATTTTGATCTATCTCGTTGGGTTCAGCCAGCGTTTGCAATGAAAAAGCAAAAAAATGTGTTTATTTACGACATCACATTAGAAACCTCTAAATTATCAGTGTTTTTCTACTATGTTATGCATATATTATACATATAAACTTTCCAGTTGAATCACTCTATCTATTAAAAAAAACCGCATCATAATCCGTTGCGTAGTTTCAAAGATTTAAGCATACAAAGGGACATAGGGACAGAGAAAGCGACTTTGTTTTATACTATGTAGTGAAGTAAGGACTATGGAACATCGCGTGTGGGAGAGGGGGAAGCGCTCTGTACCTATCATCTCTTAAATAAAGGTGCTCACACGTGGCATCCCTCAGGGCTCAATGTTAGAGCCATATATCGATTATTTGGTATATTGCTCTAGGTTACCGACTTTGATGATTGTTTGGGCTACAATTATCAAAGTGCTGGTTACCTGCATACAATACGGGGCTGCAGTCAACTTGATTTCCTTTTAGACATGAATACGTCTAAATTGCTTCCATGTGGCGGCAAATGATAACAAAATCGGGGGATACAGTTCGGTGTTGCAGCTACATATCTATCATCTCCATCCAAAATTCAATCACACTACTGAATAGATGAAGGATCAAAGAATTTGTTACGCTAAGTAAGGACTATGGAACTTCGCTTGCGGGGGAGGGGGAAGCGCTGCCACAACACACGGCCGTGTCCATGACACAGGCACACCGTTTTTAGGGTTCCGTACCTCAAAAGGAAAAACGGAACCCTTATAAGATCACTTTGTTGTCCGTCTGTCTGTCCGTCAAGACAAGACCCTCTAAGTCAAGAATGTGTGGAGGTATCAAGCTGAAATTTGAACTGTATATATATACGGGCCCATGAAGTTGTAAAAAAATCAAACTGCTAAGTTTACGTAAAAAAAAGTTACGGCCGTTTATTCAGCAAAAACGCATAGTTCTACACATTCTCAAGGGAATCAAAACTTATAGGGTACTTCCCGTTGACCTAGAACTATGAAATTTGGCAAGTAACATCGTTATAGACTACAAGTACAGGAATAAATCTCAAAACTATACATTTGTAATTAAATCTTAAAAAATAGGGGGTTAGATTCCTGAACTATTTATAATTATCCTACGTACGGAACCCTCGGTGGGCGAGTCTGACTCGTACTTGTCCGGTTTTTTTAACCGACTTCAAAAAAGGAGGAGGTTATTTTATTGTGAAAACGGACTTCTGTGTACATTTTGTGATAAACATCTGAAGAGCGCCTCCGTCCCTACCGACTATAAGTACTAATTTAAGATGACGTTAGATTTGCACAAACAACCATACAGGGTTCCCTCCTTCTCCTTCAATGTGTCCTGCCTCGTTTAATAGGATTTCACTAATAGTAACAAAAAAAAACCACAGATTATATAGATTTATGTGTTTATTTTCAAATAGTTTAGTGTTTGTCAAGTTAAATATATGTCCTGACAATTTTTCACATAAACAATATGAAGTAGGAGTAATATAAGTCGGTTAAATAGATGGAATATTATAACACCTTCTTTGCACGTCGGTTGTCCAGCAGTAATATTGTTACAGTTTCTTTGCATGTTGGTTATCTAGCAGGAATATTTAGTGAGATAGCTTTATGAGAACTCAAACAGTCATAAGCCATATCACCAAATTATCCGACTAGAATGTCTTCTATTTTGATTATATCTGAAAGAAATGATAAATATTATAAAACAAAAAGAATACACATTCAATTTTTTAAGTTACTTACCATTATTACAGTCAGATACAATTTTCGCCCGTATGGCACCTAAACCAGCCTCTGGCAAAAGATATTGGGGAAATACAGATTATCCGTGAAATGTCTGTAGTTTTTTGGAAATTGCAGCCAAATAAGATTTTCCTAGAAAGTTGTTGTAAATAAGAGTGCGTTCCGGGAACATGGCTGCATCCGCAGCGGGAACGACGGTTTCTTGTGTTGTGACCATGAATACTTTAGAAGCAATACAAAACAGTACAATACATTTGATTGCATATAAATGAACATAGTTACACTCTTGTTAATCAAAAACATAATGAAATAGTGCAAGGGCTGTCTTATCAGCGATGCGCTTTCGTAGTAGATGTTTATTTTATAGTGACATTTTATTTGCTGCATTTTGCTAACTCCCCTTCAGTATTTGGTTACCAGTGAGGAATGAATTATCCATATACGTAACCAGTTACGAGACGAGATTTTTTTCTTTTTACAAATTTATCACCAGTCTTAGTGAATTTCAATGTACTTTATAAACACTTCACCCATCTTCAGCTTGGTTGTCAAATTCATCATATCCAAACCCATTGAGAAACCTGATTTATCAGCCTGTATCTACCCACTGCTGGATATAAGCCATCCCCAATGCTTTCCACCAAATACAATCCTCCGCCTTCCGCATCCAGCCGCTTTCTTAAAGTCATCGGACCATCTAGAAGGAGGGTGTTCAGCTCTTCATCGTCCCACGCACGGCCTTCTTGGTAATACCTTCCTCCCCATCTGCCATCACTGACTCGGCAGTTGTGACCTATTGCCACTTTAGCATGCAAACCCTGGCTATGTCCACAACTTTGATTCTCCGTCGAATTTCATAGCCCTCTCCATCGCCTCCAGACCTTTAGCCTGTGCACCAGCCCGCTGGTCAGTGTCCAAGTCTCTGCACCATAGGTCATTGTTCTTGACTATCTTTTTTTGACGTGATAACGTCTTATAAATCAATGAATGCCGGCTGCACGCACGAAAAAGCATGACTCATTGTCACGTTCCGCCTGAGCCGAGCGAGTGTACAAGCGAGAGCGCGGAACAAGTGATAGATAGGCACGATCGGCTTGTGACGCATCTATCTCTACGTTATCACGTAAAATTATCGTCCGTAAACCGACTTTACAGACAACCTATTTTTTTTCCACCTGAACTTTGATCTGAAGTAAGAGCCACTGGCACCAATTTTTTTTTAATAATATAAACTTATGTATGTAGGTATTGATTTTGTATTATATATTAACCAATTTTGTTATTTTCCGTGTCTATATATGTCTTCTTTATCTCCATTCTGATTGATTATAAATTGATTTTTAATATGTCAAAATTGTGCTCCATAAAATGTTCGAAATTAGGTATTCGAAGAAAATCCTATTTGTTTTAAAAAAAACTTTTGAATAAAAAAGGAAATAACCACGACCGCGGGGAGTTTAGAAACAAACGACGAGCCCGGTGGTCGAATGGCTAGCAATGGTCACTTTGACTCCGAGGTCGCGGGTTAGATCCTCGCACATGACAAATATTTGTGTGGATGAACATGTCTGTTTGTCTTGGTCTGGGTGTTTTCTATGTATTATATGTATTTAATTACAAAAAAATGTATTTAAGTATACTATCAGTTACCTAGTACCCATAGTACAAGCTTTGCTAAGTTGGGTAGTCTGTAATTAGTCTAGTAAATTCTGTAGTATGTATATATGTAGCTTAATAAAAGATCGGGTGGTGTCGTTGCGCGTGTCAGACTAATCGAACACGCAAGTGAAGCAACATCGGCCACAGCCTGTCTATGGATGGGCTTATTTATATCGAGCTCCTCCGTGCTTCGGGGACACGTTAAGCCGTCGGTGCCGGCTGTTGTTATTAGATGACAGTCGTTTAGCCAAGTCAGTGGCTTTTAGATTGAAAACACTTGCCTCCACTAACATGCAGTTTAGCAGCGTGTTGGAGTATGCTATAAACCCCTTCGATTGACTGGAGACCTGTATCGAGTCAGTGGGATGATTAAAAGTTGACGAATAAGAGAAGAAGAATATACATCTTGTAATACAAGCGTCTATATGCTACGGTAGATGTTTTCCATCAGACCAAATGTATTTTTCTTTTGAGTGATATTTTTTAAGTGACTCTTTTCTATGGGTTTGAAATTAAAAAAAAATACCCACTTGATTTCACAAATAAATAATTCTGATTCAGTCCAGCGGCGTTAGTTAGCAGTAGGGACTGCCTTAAGTCACCAGTCATTAATTATCTCGTCGACACTCACATTATCCATTACTTAATAGATTTATATTAATGAAATGGTTAACATTATTAGTTACTTAATTACACTTCCAGTAAGTTTAGTAAATGACAAAGTTAATTGGTATGCCTGCTACATGGTCTCGTTATACCGGTTAGTATTAATTGTTATAATATCATAATTTATCAATACTTAATATCAATAGTTAATAATAGTCACCAAGTCATATTCCAAAAGCTTCCTACTCCTACTAATTTATTCTGATTAAATTCGTTGTGAGTTCTAAGGCAGCATAGTTTTACCCCCGGGACTGCAATGGACTTCACTGTTCATTGCCTTTTTTGTCGGTCGCCGCTGTTAATCCTGGCTACACAGGAGACACAATGGTGGGAATGTGTGGTGGGCCCACGTCCCGTAATAGTCATCAAGTTTCTAACCTAACACATCGATTCCAATAATATGAATAGCAAAATCGTCTGAACGCTTGGTAATTCTCCCTTGTTACTACCAAATCAGAATAGTATACTACGGATGCGACATGCAACGAATTCATGGTATATATCATCATCAGGTCCATTTTAGTTTTTTTTTTTTTTTTTTTTTTATACTACGTCGGGTGGCAGACAAGCACACGGCGCGCCTGATGTGAAGCGTTTACCGCAGCCATATTAACGCTCGCAACATAAAATATCGCTCGCGCGCCGCCACCCCCGCTGCCAACGCAGCATCTCCTTCATTTCTGGTGACCTCACTCACTCGCAGGAACACAACAACCCTCAAGGGAATTGTTATTTGGCTGCGGTATTCTGTGTGGTGGAGGTACATTCCCCAGTCGGGTAGCTTACAATTACGCTCCCTACCTCTCTTTTCGCCAGAGCTTCGTTTGTCAGTCAGCAGGGTGCACCGCGTGCAGGTGAAGTTGGCTTTGGTTCATAGATATTGAGGAACCACTTACACCCCAAAAGTCTCCACTACAGGAGCACGACACGACCCTCTCTCGTCCGTCCTAGACGGAAGGAGGATTTAGCCTACACTCCCCACGCAGGCCAAACGGGTTGGGGAGGCCTGATCGATATTTGATAATGTATTTCCCTTGGTCGCTTTGTACGACATCCACGGGAAGAAACGGAGTGATTCTATTCTAGTCTGCCGGAAACCACACGGCCAGTATATAACTAATATAATATATTACTGTATATTTATTATATATTATTTATTAAAATTACTGTATATTTTCTGAAGCGTGTCTTCAAAACCCCCTTCGTTTAATGCAGATGCAGACTTACCCATATTTTTGTCACTTCACAGATTCGCACAAACAAACAAACACACATTGTTTTATCTATATTAAATACTGTAAAAACTCACTTTGTTAAACTAGGCCGGATTGTAGCCCACGGGGCCGAAATCGAGGTTGAAGTGGAGCGAGTAGATTCGCTGAGTGTATGTTTTCCATTGATTTCAATGGAAAATGTATTTTATGATCATTCCTCAAGGACATGATCGATCTCAATTTTTTTTCGACACAAACCTCAAGCATGTCGAGGTCTTTAATTGTGGCATGTTTTATCAAAATCGTGTTCAGTGGTTTTGGAGCCTATTCATTTCCAAAGTGAACCACGCTCCACAAATTAACTGCACCGCACTTACACACCCTGTATAACGGACTTTGCACTAAAACTAACCATTTTGAACTAATGCATTCAATATAACAGATATTGCTTTAGAAATTGAGATCAGCAGTTTTAATTCCTTCCGTGATTTTGTATTGTTAATATAAATGTCATGACGTATTGTCTGTATGTTTGTTGAGCTGATTAATCATCATCATCATAATGTGTCCACACGCTGCTGGATATAGGCCTTCACCAAAGCCACCTTTCCTGTTCCACCATCCTTTCCACCATCTTTGAATCAAAGCCAACTTCACCTGCTCGTGGTAGGGTGTTGACCGACAAACGAAGCTCTGGCGAAAAGAGGTAGTGAGCGTGATTGTAAGCTACTCGACTGGGGAATGTACCTCCACCTCAAAGAATACCGAGCCAAATAACAATTCCCTTGAGGGTTGTTGTATTCCTGCGAGTGAGTGAGGTCACCAGAAAAGAAGGAGATGCTGCGTTGGCAGCGGGGGTGGCGGCGCGCAAGTGATATATTATGTTGCGAGCGTTAATATGGTTACGGTAACCGCTTCTATATTCATTTAGAATGCATTTCCAATTCATAGTACTTCGAAAACATAACAACATCATTAAAACTAGTTATTGATTTGTTTGCGCACTTTTTGTTATTAAAATATGTGTATCGAAGTTTTTGTTGTTTGTTTGTCAATTAGTAATTACTATTTAATTTGTTTTTACCTCAGTAAATGGGCTGTGTTTGTACTGCATCTGTGCAAGTTTATTGGCAACGAAATAGGTACAAGAAAGAATGAAATACATTTTATTTGTTTCTGCTTCACATACGAGTAGCGTAGTAATATAAGCAGTTTATATGCAGTGTAGATTATATATAATAAATGGCCGCGTGGTTTCCGGCAGACTAGAATGGTATCACTCCGTCTCTTCCCGTGGATGTCGTACAAGGCGACTAAGGGAAATACATTATAAAACATCGATCAGGCCTTCCCAACCCGTCTGGTCAGCGTGGGGAGTGTAGGCCAAATCCTCCTTGTGTCAGGGACGGACGAGAGAGGATCGTGCTCCTGTAGTGGAGACTAAAATGACCTGATGATGATGATGATGAAAAATGATTTGTACGCACTAACCTAATATTAAGGATTTTTTTTACTAACAAAATATGGATTCTCGGGTCTGAAATGAAAGTATTATAATAAATATATATAATATATATATATTTATTATAATAAAAATATTGAGCCAAACTCCGTTGCCAACAAAGCAAACCCAGGTAAAACCGCTAAGTGTAATTTCTGACACAGCAAGGTCGTGAAAACTGCCTTAAATGCAGAATTTCTCTGCGCGTAAATTTGTCATTTAACATGAACAATGCTGTTATTGCAAATTGTGTCTTATTGCAATGTTTTAGGGTATATTTAGTGATGTATTTTATTATTCTTTCACGATTTTATTTTTATAAGCAAATAGGTCATGGTTATATTAACATACATTTAATTGTTGTATGATTCGGTTTAGCTTATCTTTTTGACGTCTTTAAAATTGGTTCCATAAGGAGGCAATTTAAAAAAAAACCGGACAAGTGCGAGTCGGACTCGCCCACCGAGTTCCGTACGTAGGATCATTATAAATAGTTGAGGAATCTGACCCCCTATTTTTTAAGATATAATTACAAATGTATAGTTTTGAGATTTATTTTTGTACTTGTAGTCTATAACGATGTTACTCGCCAATTTTCATAGTTCTAGGTCAACGGGAAGTGCCCTATGAGTTTTGATTCTCATGAGAATGTGTCGAAATATGCGTTTTATGCTAAATAAACGGCCGTATCTTTTTTTTACGTAAACTTAGCAGTTTGATTTTTTTACAACTTCATGGGACCGCAGACCTGAGTATACAGTTCAAATTTCAGCTTGATACCTCCACGCATTCTTGACTTAGAGGCTCTTGACAGACAGACGGACATTAAAGTGATCTTATAAGGGTTCCGTTTTTCCTTTTGAGGTACGGAACCCTAAAAACGAATGATAACAAAATCGGGAAATACAGTTTGGTGTTGCAGCTACATATCTATCATCTCCATACAAAATTCAATCACACCACTGGCTAGATGAAGGATCAAAGAATTTATTACGCTAAGTGAGGACTATGGAATATCGTTGTGCGGGGGAGGGGGAAGCGCTGCCATTTTAAGATAGTTTTAGTGCATATAACGTATTTACTTACAATACTCGGCCGTGTCTTATACTTGCCAGCCCCCTTACCACCATCTCTTACTGCGATTCAATAACTGAATAGAATGCTTATTCATACCAATGAATAAGCGACTCTATTTCAAATGTATTAGTCGCTTATTCATTGGTATGAATAAGCATTCTATTCAGTTATTGAATCGCAATAAGAGATGGTGGTAAGGGGGCTGCTCACTAATTTCTGTATTTGTTGTTATGCAATAAAAAATATACTAGGCTGGATTCTAGCCCACGGGGCCGAAATCGAGGTTGATGGGAGTAATATATTTTATTTTTCATTATTTTGGCAACAAACAGTCATATACAGACAACAGTAAATAAAAATTTTAAACTAATATTAACAAACGACCTAATGGTGCCGAAAATATTACATTATATATAACAAATATATTAAGTTCATGATTGAAGACGCGTATTTTTCAAAATACCTTGTTGGAAGGGTATGATGTATACGTGCAGGTAAATTTATATAAACTGGGCACCAATGAAAGCGGGTCGGTAACAAAAACATCAATAACTTCCAAAATATTTTAGCTAGCTTTATGAAATAAATACTGAATTAAAGTTTATTTCCTTACAAATATAGGCAGAAGTGAAATCTTTTGACGTGACAACGTCTTATAAATTGGTTAGCCGGGTGACACTTCAAGAAACTGGCTCACGTTATGCGCTTACAATGAGAGCGAGTGAAAGGCACGCGTCCCTTCTAAGAGCGAGAGAGACAGACATAAAAAGTGAAAGGCATGCGTCCCTTCCACTCGAAAACATTTTACCACTCAAAGTCGTTGTCACGTAAAACTTTCGCCCGTATACCGACTTTACAGGCAACCAATTTTTTTATTTCTTTTTGGTGATTGTATTAAAACCATAAATAAAAAATAAAGACGATTTCAAAAATTTGTTTTCTTTTTTTAAATGGAAAAATTCACCTGCCCCCCCTAGGTGGGATTTGAACCCACGACCTCTCGATGACCGGTCGAGTGCTCTACCAACTGAGCTACCAGGAAGGTTTGTGTTGCTGACGAATTTTTGCATCTTATATTTCTACTGTGTGAGTCACAGTGTGGCGTCATCAACCTATTAAGTAATTACGATACTAAAGTAGGCATAGCAGTCCCGTTGCAGATGAAATTCAGCTATTAGCAGGTGAATTTTTACATTTTTCAAAAAAATATTTATCTGACAAGTTGGCCAACATAACTATTTAAATAATAATAAATTGATGTTTTTGTTACCGACCTGCTTTCATTGCGGCCCAGTGTAGATAGAAGCTGTATACCCACATAGTATAATATAATAAATAATAATAAATAAATATTGTCAGACAAATTACACAGCGCAACCTAGCCCCAAAGTAAGCGAAGCTTGTGTTATGGGTACTGGAGAACTGATATACATACGTAAATACATTTTTTTTGTAAATATATACTTATGATACATAGAAAACACCCAGACCAAGACAAACAGACATGTTCATGCACACAAATGTTTGTCCTGTGTGGGAATCGAACCCACGAGCGTTGGTGTCGAAGCCGCGTCATTGACCGCTACGCCACCGAGCTCGTCTATTTATATAGTTATATTTGTGTGTATGTTTTCCATTGATTTCAATGGAAAATGTATTTGATGATCATTCCTCAAGGACATGATCGATCTCAATTTTTTTCCTACACAAACCTCAAGCATGTCGAGGTCTTTAATTGTGACAAGTTCCATCAAAATCAGTGGTTTTGGAGCCTGTTATTTCCAAAAGTGACTTTTCGGCGTGTATAAGCGTTTCGCTAGCTTCACTCAATAGATACATTTTTTAATAAAATCTGTTAAAAAAAAAATTGATTGCCTGTAAAGTCGGTATACGGGCGAAAGTTTTACGTGACAACGACTTTGAGTGGTAAAATGTTTTCGAGTGGAAGGGACGCATGCCTTTCACTTTTTATGTCTGTCTCTCTCGCTCTTAGAAGGGACGCGTGCCTTTCACTCGCTCTCATTGTAAGCGCATAACGTGAGCCAGTTTCTTGAAGTGTCACCCGGCTAACCAATTTATAAGACGTTGTCACGTCAAAATAAATCATTTCCGTCTGCAGGTCGGCTTCAAAGGCTACGGTCTATCACCAGCACAGTTGTCATCATCGGGGAGCTTCACGTACAGTGACAGCAACACGTACACCATCACCCACGGCTCGGTCATCATCGCCGCCATCACCTCCTGCACCAACACTTCCAACCCCAGCGTCATGCTGGGAGCTGGTGAGTACTTTTTTATATTATACTAGCTTTCGCCCGCGGCTTCGCTCGCGTGACATTCGGGGCAAACACATGTTTACTCATTAATCAATAGAAGTACTTGTGTAAAATTTATGTGATTTTATGTTACGTCGGCTATGTTGGATTATAAAATAGTTATTGTTTTCGTAATCAGAGACCCGATAAACCATAGAAACAATACCCATGACGAGTTTCAGACTTTGTGACCCCATTTTACCCCTTTAGGGGATGAATTTTGAAAAATCCTGAAACACGTGTTTACTCATTTATCTCCAGAAGTACTCATGTTAAGTTTTGGATAAAATAGTCCAACTAATCTTGTTTCCCCATACAAACTTTGGACCCCCGTTTCACCCCCCTAGGGGATGAACTTTGAAAAATCCTTTCTTAGTGCACCCCTAGACATCATAAGGAACCTACCTGCCAAATTTGGAATCTCTAGACCCAGCGGTTTGGGCTGTGCGTTGATATGTCAGTCAGTCAGTTTCTTCTTTTATATATTTAGATTATATTATATTTTGAAAAATTCACCTGCCCCTAGCCCTAGGAAACTACCCCCTAGGTGGGATCCTAGGGGGGGGGGGGGGGGGCAGGTGAACTTTTCCATTTTGTCAAAATATAATATTCTGGCAAGTTGGCCAAGACAACTATTTAAATAATATTTTTTTTATATCACGAGACGAGCTCAGTTGTCGAATGGTTAGCAATGGCTACGTTGACTCCTAGATTGCGGGTTCGATTCCCGCACAAGACAAACATTTGTGTGCATGAACATGTCTGTTTGTCTTGGTCTGGGTGTTTTCTATGTATTGTATGTATGTACGACTATTTACAAAATAAAAATGTAGTTAAGTATTATACGGCCGTGTGGTTTCCGACAGACTAGAATAGAATCACTCCATCTCTTCCCGTGGATATCGTACAAGGCGACTAAGGGAAATACATTATAAAACATCGATCAGGCCTCCCCAACCCGTCTGGCCAGCGTGGGGAGTGTAGGCCAAATCCTCCTTCCGTCTAGGACGGACGAGAGAGGGTCGTGCTCCTGTAGTGGAGACTGAAATGGACCTGATGATGATGATGATGAAGTATAATATCAGTTATCTAGTATCCATAGTACAAGCTTTGCTTAGTTCGGGACTAGATGGCAGTGTGTAATTTGACCAGGAATATGTATGTATCTAAGTGGAAAGCAACGACCCGCATCTTGGAACGGCTGGCAATGGATATTTTTTATTTTTTTATTTTTTATACTACTTCGGTTGGCAGACAAGCATACGGTCCGCCTGATGTGAAGCGGTTACCGTAGCCATATTAACGCTCGTAACATAAAATATCGCTCGCGCGCCGCCACTCCCGCTGCCAATGCAGCATCTCCTTCCTTTCTGGTGACCTCACTCACTCGCAGGAACACAACAAACCTCAAGGGAATTGTTATTTGGCTGCGGTATTCTGTGAGGTGGAGGTACATTCCCCAGTCGGGTAGCTTACAATTACGCTTCCTACCTCTCTTTTCGCCAGAGCTTCGTTTGTCAGTCAGCAGGGTGCACCACGTGCATGTGAAGTTGGCTTTGGTTCAAAGATGTTGATGAACCACTTACACCCCAAGTGTAATTTGACCAGGAATATGTATGTATCTAAGTGGCAGGCAACGACCCGCATCTTGGAACGGCTGGCAATGGATAAATACTCTTACAGATGTGGAACATGCTCGTTTGCCCCTCTCATAAAAAAAAACGAGGTTTGGTTGTGTCATGTATATGAGCTTAAAAAATATGTTATACCCTACTTCAGCAGGGTACACCACGTGCAGGTGAGGTTGGCTTTGGTTTAAAGATGTTCAATTGCAACCCAAATAATTCAAGAAAAAAGAAAATGGAAGCTGTTGCAAAAATCCTAGATCAATTACTTCCAGCCATTGCTCATATTGTTCACTTTTCCCTTTCCTCTGGTCAATTCCCTACGTTGTGGCGTAATGCTATTGTAATTCCCCTGTCCAAAATTTCTAGCCCCACTCTCCCTAAGCATTTACGACCAATTTCAATACTCCCTTTTCTCTCCAAAGTACTGGAAGCCTGTGTTCACAGAGATCTGTCCCGTTTCGTGTTTAGTAACAACTGGCTCAGTGAATTTCAGTCTGGTTTTCGACCAGGACATAGCACTGTCACTGCACTTCTTAAAGTGACCCAAGACATTCGTGACAATATGGGGGATTCAAGGCTTAGTGTGTTGGCACTGGTAGATTTTTCAAATGCCTTTAATACTGTTGATCATGACATCCTGCTTGCTATCCTTTCCCATCTTAAGGTTTCATCATTGGCTCTAGAATGGTTTTCCAGTTACCTTCGTGGTCGCCGCCAGTCTGTCCGGCTCGGTGAGACCTCGTCTAGCTGGTCTGTACTTGCTGCTGGTGTACCACAAGGCGGCATTCTTTCCCCTCTTCTCTTCTCTATTTTCATCAACCAGCTTGTTTCTAATCTTCAGTGCTCGTTTCATTTGTATGCCGACGACTTGCAGCTTTATTGTCATGCTGATTTGAGTAGTCTCCCGGCAGCAATCAGCAACATCAATCGTGATCTGTCTCGTATTAGAGATTGGTCTGCGCAGTTCGGGATTGCTGTTAATGTAGCAAAATGTCAAGCAATAGTTGTAGGTAGTTCTCGGATGCTTGACAGGCTTGATATATCTTCTTTACCACCTATTACTTACGACAATGCGGCTATCCCTTATTCCCCCAGTGTAAAGAACTTAGGACTGCATATCGACTCCGTTCTGAGCTGGCAAGTGCAGGTCTCCAGCATATGTCAGAAAGTTATAGGTACTTTGCGTAGTCTTTTTCGCTATAAAAACTTTCTCCCTTTTAAGACAAAGATCTTGCTTGTGCAAAGTCTGATCCTTCCTATAATCGACTATGCCGATGTGTGCTATACCGATTTGAACGCAGACCTTCTCAACAAGCTTGAACGATTTCTCAACAGCTGCATACGTTTCGCGTTTGGGCTTCGGAAGTATGTATGTATGTGTATGTGTGTATGTATATGTGCATTTGTATGTATATGTGTATTTGTATGTATATATATGTGTATGTATGTATAAAGTTATGGATATGTATTTATGTATTTAAGTACTGATACGTATGTTATGTATTTTATCTGTTATGTATTTATATTCTAAATTACTATTTATTGTTAATGCTTCTTATTATATTTAATATGTCAGTAATTTTAATATCAATATTCGCCTTGTGCACCTACCATGTTTTATCTCTGCATCACCCTAAGGTTGACTGGTAGAGAATGCTTGTATAGCATTAAGTCCGCCTTTGTACATTGTTTGTATGTGCATAAAGATTAAATAAATAAATAAATAAATAAAATCCGATCAACATCTACATCTTACAGGTGTCATCATCATCATAGGCCTGTATCTATCCACTGCTTGCTTCAACGCTCGCAACATAAAATATCACTCACGCGCCGCCACCCCCCTTTCTAACGCAGCATCTCCTTCCTTTCTGGTCAATTCATTCACTCGCAGGAACACAACAACCATCAAGGGAATTGTTATTTGGCTGCGGTATTCTGTGAGGTGGAGATACATTCCCCAGTCGGGTAGCTTACAATTACGCTCCCTACCTCTCTTTTCGCCAGAGCTTCGTTTGTCAGTCAGCAGGGTGTACCGCGTGCAGGTGAAGTTTGGCATTGGTTCAACGATGTTGATGAACTTACACCCCAAATCATGTTTTTCTGGGTTTTTATTTGACGAGACCGGTGGTCGAATGGCTAACAACTACTACTTTGAATCCAAGGTCGCGGGTTCGATCCCCTCACAAGACAAACATTTGTGTGCATGAACATGTCTGTTTGTCTTGGTTTGAGTGTTTTCTATGTATTATAAGTATGTATTTACAAAAAATGTATTTAAGTACATATATCAGTTGTCTAGTAGCCATAGTACAAGCTTTGCGCTTAATTTGGGACTAGATGGAGCTGTGTAAATTGTCCAGAAATATTTAATTAATTTATTTATTTGTAACCTTTACCTCTTCTATTTTAGGTCTTTTGGCGAAGAAAGCTGTTGAGAATGGTCTCAGCGTGCTGCCTTACATCAAGACATCACTGTCGCCAGGCTCTGGAGTAGTCACGTATTACTTACGGGTGAGTTTATGTAGCTAATAGAATTACATATATGAACTGTCAGAAATTGTGAAATGGACGTGACGGGGGCAATGGCGTAACTACGGGGTGGCAGGGCGGGCAAAATGCCACGGGCTCTCAGATCAAAAGGGCCCCAGTCACGAGATGGCGAGCGCCATCGTTGAGTTTTAGCAAAAACTTACTACAAAATTAGTATTTTTTTTAAGTTAAGCAATAAATATAGAACATACTCGTACATGAATTTAAATAGGTTACATTATCATATCTCTTGATAATAAAATTTTTGATTGTTAACCAAAAGTATATAAAATATAAGAAGGCCCCATCATATGCCACGGGCCTCTGATAGTGTATACACGCCACTGACGTGGCCCACCACACATTCCCACCACTGTGTCTGCTGTGTAGCCAGGATTAACAGCGGCGGGCGGTGACCGACAAATAAGGCAATGAACAGTGAAGTTCATAGCTATCCTGGGGGTAAGAAAAGTCTGATTTAATTCGTTGTGAGTTCAAAGGCTACAACTGCCTAGGAACTCGCAACGAATTTAATCAGAAGACATTAGTAGGGGTAAGAAGCTGTTGGAATTTGATTTCCCCTCTTAGCAATGTGAGACAGCAATATGGTAATATGGCATTAAAAGCCTAAAGTGCCTAATTCGTTGTGAGTTCCAAGGCAGCCGTAGTTTTACCTCCGGGACTGCAATGGACTTCATTGTTCATTGCCTTTTTGGTGGTCGCCGCTGTTAATCCTGGCAACACAAGAGACACAGTGGTGGTGGGAATCGTCAACTTTCTTATTTTTCTTTCAAAACAATCTTCTCCTGCCAATATCAAATACAACATAATAATAATAAATAATAATCTTGGCCGTCCAGAGAGGAGCCGCTAGAGCTATATGCTCCAGGGGTGGAAGTGTTAAAGGGCATCACGCCGCGAGTAACTTCGGAGAAAGCGCAGCACACCTCTCGACATCCCTGAGTCACTCACACCGGTGTTGCCCCCGGCCGTTTTCCTGGCATTTCGGGGGCCCATCTAGTGAGTGGCAAGCCACCGCGTGCCGCAAATAACTAGCAATAAAAGCAGTTATGGCAGGCGTCCGTCCCTCTTCTGTAATAGCCCGGTATTAAGTTCAACCAGATCTCATCTTCATAGCCCATTTATTTTCCATCACACTTCGCAATAGTCTCAACGCCTGCCGAGACCTGCTCATGGGTATGTCGTTCCATTGACATATCTTGGAGCGGGTCACGGCGGGCGTACAACATTACATCAAACTTCTCAAAGGGGCCTCTACGCGTTGGATCCATATCCCCGCGCATGCCTATCAAATGACCGGGCTTGGCCCGTGATTAAAAAGAGATAAATAATAATAATAAATAAATATTGTCAGACAAATTACACAGCGCCATCTAGCCCCAAAGTAAGCGAAGCTTGTGTTATGGGTACTAGACAACTGATAAACATACGTAAATACATTTTTTTTTGTAAATACATACTTATGATACATAGAAAACACCCAGACTAGGACAAACAGACATGTTCATGCACACAAATGTTTGTCCTATGTGGGAATCGAACCCACGAGCGTTGGTGTCGAAGCCGCGTCATTGACCGCTACGCCACCGAGCTCGTCTCCACCGTGTTCGATGAGAAGGAACAGCGAAATCGGCCCAGCCGTTCATGCGTGATGACGTGACCGAAATTCGACCATAATTATATTAATCTATTCACAATTTGACCACAGACTTTAACAACAAACAAAACAGTATATATGCGTGTGTGTTTCAAATATATGGTAGTGTGTGTAATGTTTATTTTATTTATTTGATATATAATATATTCATATATATAATAAGTACAATTCAACTATAAAACTAAAGTACCTAAAATTAAATAATACTTAAAATTAATAAATAAATACATCTAAATTAAAACTAATTGAAATAAACTAAAAACAAAACTAATCTAATAAACCGCTGCCCGTAGGCAAAGTATTTGATGTATTTTACTCCTTCTCTATATAAACTACTAGCGGCTACGTATAAAGAGAAATAATCTATACTAATATTATAAAGCTGAAGAGTTTGTTTGTTTGTTTGTTTGTTTGTTTGTTTGAACGCGCTAATCTCAGGAACTACTGGTTCGAATTGAAAAATTCTTTTTGTGTTAGGTAGCCTATATTTCAAGGAAGGCTATAGGCTATATAGCATCACGCTACGACTAATAGGAGCGGAGCACCAGTGAAAAATAGGAAAAAAATATTCCTTTTGAGGGCTTACGTCGCGTGCGCTGCGTTAACGGTTGAAGTTACGCAAAAATCATGTATGATGGAATTGTTCCTCTTTAAAAGTTCTAAAAAAAAGTCCGCGACAGCATATGTCTATCTTTTAAGATTAACTCACTATAACCTTTTTTTACCTACTTTCTCCTATTGATTACCATGAAAAAACGATATAGTGTGTCAATATTAAAAGATAGACATATACTGTCGCGGACTTTTTTTTAGAACTTTTAAAGAGGAACAATTCCATCATACATGATTTATGCGTAACTTCAACCGTTTACGCAGCGCACGCGACATAAGCCCTCAAAAGGAATATTTTTTTCCTATTTTTCACCGGTGCTCCGCTCCTATTGGTCGTAGCGTGATGTTATATAGCCTATAGCCTTCCTTGAAATATAGGCTAAGTATCTAACACTAAAATATTTTTTCAAGAGTAGTTCCTGAGATTATCGCGTTCAACCAAACACACTCTTCAGCTTTATAATATTAGTATAGAATTAGATAGTATAGATTAATTTTATATATAAAACTAGCTGTTACCCGCGGCTTCGCCCGCGTGGTCCAGGGAAGCCTGCTGCCATTGATTTGTGTATATTTTTCTTTTGTTGTATTTTTTTTTACTTCGTGGGATAAAAAGTAGTACCAGTAAGTACAAATTTTAATGATGATTGGCTGCATAGTTAAGGCATGAAGAAATAACAAACAAACGAATTTACTTTAACACTTATAATATTTGTATGGATGGAACGCCCACACTCAAGAGAAAATAATTGTTCACCACATAAATGTTTGCCCTCTTTATTTTTTCATCGAATAAAATATTTTTCCTGGATAAAAAGTAACCTATGTCACTCTCCAAACCGGAAACTATCCCCTGTTAAAACATCACGTCAGTACTTACGTTCCTTTCGACGTGATAGAAGGACAAATGATTACAAAGTTTATTTTTTCCCATGGGATTAAATTGTTTTTCCGGGATAAAAAGTAGCTTATGTTACTCTCTAGATTACCCTATTAAAAATTCATGTCTGTACTTAGGTTTCTTCTGACGTGAAAGAAGGACAAATTTATTTTTTAATAACGTACGTTTACGGTATGGAGAGTGGCATAGGCTACTTTTTATCCAGGAAAAGCATCTTATTTTTACGGGAAAATACATACTTTGTAATCATTTGCCCTTCTTTTAAGTCGAAAGGAACCTAAGTACCGACATGATTTTTTTTAACGGGATAGTTACGTAGTAGAGTACGGACATGACTTTTTAAAATGGGGTTAGTTTACTGTTTGGAAAGTGACATAGGCTACCTTTTATCCCACAAAAACATCTTAATCCCATGCGAAAAAATAAACTTTGCAATCATTTGGCATTCTATCATGTCGAAAGGAACGTAAGTACCGACATGATTTTTTAACAGGGGATAGTTTCCGGTCTGGATAGTAACATAGGCTACTTTTTATCCATGAAAAAACATTTTATTCCCACGGAAAAAAAAACGATCCCCGCAGAGGGCAATCATTTACGTGGTGAACAATTTTTTTGTCTTGATCCATACTAATACTATAAGTGTTAAAGTAAGTAAATTCGTTTGTTTGTTATTTCTTAACGCTCTATGTAGCCGATCATCATTAAACTTTGTACCTATTTTTCTTTTGTTGTATTTTTTTTACTTCGTGATATATTACTATTTATATAATATTGATAAAACTAATTAAGGAACGTTTGTGAAAAAAATACAAGAAAAGAAAAATAGGTACAACGTTTAATGATGATCGGCTGACATAGAGCGTTAAGAAATAACAAACAAACGAATTTACTTACTTTAACACTTATAGTATTAGTATGGATCAAGACAAAAAAATTGTTCACCACGTAAATGATTGCCCTCTGCGGGGATCGTTTTTTTTTCCGTGGGAATAAAATGTTTTTTCATGGATAAAAAGTAGCTTATGTTACTATCCAGACCGGAAACTATCCCCTGTAAAAAAATCATGTCGGTACTTACGTTCCTTTCTACATGATAGAATGCCAAATGATTACAAAGTTTATTTTTTCGCATGGGATTAAGATGTTATTGTGGGATAAAAGGTAGCCTATGTCACTTTCCAAACAGTAAACTAACCCTATTTTAAAAAGTCATGTCCGTACTCTACTACGTAACTATCCCGTTAAAAAAAAATCATGTCGGTACTTAGGTTCCTTTCGACTTAAAAGAAAGGCAAATGATTACAAAGTATGTATTTTCCCGTAGAAATAAGATGCTTTTCCTGGATAAAAAGTAGCCTATGCCACTCTCCATACCGTAAACGTACGTTATTAAAAAATAAAGTTCATTTGTCCTTCTTTCACGTCAAAAGAAACCTAAGTACAGACATGATTTTTTAGGTAATCTAGAGAGTAACATAAGCTACTTTTTATCCCGGAAAAACAATTTAATCCCATGGGAAAAAATAAACTTTGTAATCATTTGTCCTTCTATCACGTCGAAAGGAACGTAAGTACTGACGTGATGTTTTAACAGGGGATAGTTTCCGGTCTGGAGAGTGACATAGGTTACTTTTTATCCAGGAAAAATATTTTATTCGATGAAAAAATAAAGAGGGCAAACATTTATGTGGTGAACAATTATTTTCTCTTGAGTGTGGGCCATCCATACAAATATTATAAGTGTTAAAGTAAATTCGTTTGTTTGTTATTTCTTCATGCCTTAACTATGCAGCCAATCATCATTAAAATTTGTACTTACTGGTACTACTTTTTATCCCACGAAGTAAAAAAAAATACAACAAAAGAAAAATATACACAAATCAATGGCAGCAGGCTTCCCTGGACCACGCGGGCGAAGCCGCGGGTAACAGCTAGTAAAAAAAAAAATTGGAACATCAAATTCATTTATTCAAACAAAAAATAATTTATTAATTGCTAGCTATTTTAAAACTTAATCCAAAACATTTGGATAAACAATATTTTTTGTTTTTCCATTTTGAGCATGAATAAACAAACGTCTGGGGGTACCGAGTCTCGAACAGGCAACATAAAGTCGAAGCACGTCCAAAATGAAATGACCGCATGAATGACATAACAACATGCTTGTACTGTCAACACTGAAAAAAGTTTCAATTTGACAGCACAATCCCCATCTGAAAAAAGTTTCAATTTGACAGCAAAATCCCCATTAACAAAATGATCCGCCATTTATTGAATACATTTGCTACAAAAAACGTGATAAACTACCGATTTTGTGCAAACTTCACATAAACCATCTACTAAATAGTCCAAACAAAGCCTAAACATTTGGTTTAGATAGGTGAGCCCGTTCTTGAGTTATAAAATTACAACGAAAAGTGGCATTGATTTTTATATAAGTATATAGATAAGTGTGCGGAATTTCATACTTCTCAGTCTGTGCAATTTTCGTAAAAAGGGGTACAAAGTTTTTGCTTCATGTATTAATATATAGATATAATATATTTTTTGCAGGAGTCAGGAGTTGTGCCGTACCTAGAGAAGCTTGGTTTCGACATCGTCGGCTATGGATGCATGACCTGCATTGGAAACTCTGGACCAATCGACGACAACATCGCAAATACTATCGAGAAAGTACGTAGCTCTTGTGTTTTTATCTTGTCCTAGTATGTTCTTCTCTTGTCATATAGGTTCCATAATTGAATCATCCAGGTATATAGCAGATAAAATGTCATCATTGGGGTGATGTAAGTAGTTCATCTACATCTATGAACCAAAGCCAACTTCACCTGCACGCTGTGCACTCTGCTGACTGACAAACGAATCTATGGTGAAAAGAGAAGTAGGGAGCGTATTTGTAAGCCACCCGACTGGGGAATGTACTTCCACCTCACAGAATACCGCAGCCAAATAACAATTGGCTTGAGGGTTGTTGTGTTCCTGCGAGTGAGTGAGGTCACCAAGAAGAAAGGAAAGAGATGCTGCGTTGTAGTGGTTGTGGCGACGCGCGAGCGATATTATATGTTGCGAGCGTTAATATGGATACGGTAACCGCTTCACATCAGGCGGGCCGTATGCTTGTCTGCCACCCGACGTAGTATCGGAATAGTATGTCTATGACACAGGCAGACGGTCTGCCTGTGTCAAACATAAATTAAAAAAAAATTGGATCAGCCGCAGACCCCATTTTTATTAAATTTATGTCTGACATTGTTTTGACATCTACTATATAAAAATAAGTCGGGTTTTCCTTCCTGACGCTATAACTCCAGAACGCACGAACCGATTTCCACGGTTTTGCATTCGTTGGAAAGGTCTCGGGCTCCGTGAGGTTTATAGCAAAGAAAATTCTGGAAAAATTTGAAAATAAAAGCGGGAAAATCTTTTTCACCTCACTAGCTCGTAAAAGCTCTGTTTATCATTCGAAATCTGCGTGGAAAATCGTACTTTATCCGCTAGCGTGGAAAGTGTTTTTAAAATTCGAATATTTTTATTCAATAAAGGTTTCGTACAATAAATTACATATATATAGAACCTCATTGGTTTCGTAATAGTTTATATTCTCTGCAGCCAGTCCATTGATGATTATTTATTAAAACTGTTTTCTTGCACCTAACATTTTCCTCGCTTTAGTGAGGTGAAAAGTTGTGTGTTGCGCTCGGCAGCAAAGTTATTTAGCGTCTCGTACCTTTGAAACCCTCGCTACGCTCAGGATTCTATATTTGAACCACTCGCTTCGCTCGTGGCTCAATCCTAGAGTCCTTCGCTTGCTCAGGTTTCAATACAAGGTACTCGCGCCAAAAATTAACTTTGCAGCCTTGCATAACAAATAACTATTTTCACATACAGCGCCATCTCTAAGGAAATGGATGGAAACGAAAAGATTGAGCCACAGCGAAGCGTGGTCGGGCCGCTAGTTAGATAATAAAATTGTTAAAGTAAGAAATTTGTACGTCCGAAATGGTTTGTCCATTAACAAACGATAAATAATTAATAAGATTATTATTTTATCAACATTTTGAGACTATTAACCCCTCGCGTGCCGCTATCCCATGGTTGTTACGGCGTTTGTGCATCGCTTAGTACAACGTTAAAATTCACGGCATACGAAAGTTTAATAGATAAATTTACTTTATACAACAACAATTCGTAAACAGGTTTTTACAATAAATGCTATCTTTTGTCTTTATAATGCTTTACATCACAAGTTCAATGTCACAAGATGGCGCCACACTGCAACTTCACAGCAGTCAAATTTACAATGCAAAAATTCGCCACCATACAAACCTTCCTGGTAGCTCAGTTGGAGGAGCACTCGACCGGTAAAAATAAGACATCGTGGGTTCGAATCCCACCTAGACCGAAAAGGTGAATTTTCCTATTTTTAAAATATATAAATAATAAATAAATATTGTCAGACAAATTACACAGCGCCATCTAGCCCCAAAGCGCAGCTTGTGTTATGGGTACTAGACAACTGATAAACATACGTAAATACATTTTTTTTTGTAAACACATACTTATGATACATAGAAATCTTCCAGACTAAGACAAACAGACATGTTCATGCACACAAATGTTTGTCCTATGTGGGAATCGAACCCACGAGCGTTGGTGTGGAAGCCGCGTCATTGACCGCTACGCCACCGAGCTCGTCAAATTTAGAAGAATAATGATTGTTCGGAAAAGCTGAGTTATCGTACAGATTTGGTGTCATACAAAATAATACATATGAAATATACTAAATAATAAATAATGTTGACGAGCCCGGTCGAATGGTTAGCAATGGCCACTTTGACTCCGAGGTCGCGGGTTCGATCCCCGCACAAGACAAACATTTGTGTGCATGAACATGTCTGTTTGTCTTGGTCTGGGTATTTTCAATGTATTATATGTATGTATTTACAAAAAAAAAAAGTATTTAAGTATTATATCAGTTATCTAGTACCCATAGTACAAGCTTTGCTTAGTTTGGGACTAGATGGCCGTGTGTAATTTGTCCTGGAATGTTTATTATTTATTATTTATATAGTTAGTTTTAATGATACGAAATCGTATTTTTGTTGGCCGGCACTTTTAAAAATGTCCCAAAGATGTACGGAATCTTTAGTGCAAGTTTTTTGGTCACATTCCAACGTATTGACATTTAAAAGCCGACCAAATTGAGAAAAAATTTCATATTGTGAATTTACCAGACTCGTGATACATATCCAAATTAGCCGGGTTGCTCACTTCAAAATGTGAGCAAGTAAGCCACATAATTTTGATATGTAACACGCGTCTTATAAATCCCCAACACGAGAGCTCTTCTCTATATGGTCGGTTTGTTTACGTTGACATCATCGAACGCGAACAAATAACTCTCACTAAGAATGAGTGAACGAATGAAACATGTATTTGTATCTCCTACACACACATATTAAAATGGCTGCCTATTCGTCAACGTAGAAGTGTGCGCATCCTCACTACCCTCTTCTCTATTCTCAATGACAATGCCTCTCCGCTTTATTTGAAAACCAAATTCCAACCCCTCTGTTCTCTTCACTCTAAGAACCTCCGCTCTGAAGACAATCTACTCCTGTTTTGCCCTCCTCATCACTCTGGTTTTGTAGACCAATCTTTCCAGATCCAGTCCATCCGTCTTTGGAATACGCTACCTGTTGAAATCAGGAAGGCTCTAACTCGGAACTCATTTAAATCTATGACACGTACCTATTTCTTTAAAACATCAAAGCATCTGCAGACATAGTATGTTTCTAAACGGATATATATTTTGTATGTATATATATGTATGTATGTATGTATATGCGTATGTATGTGTATATTTATGTATATGATTAAGTATTCATATGTATGTTATGTATCTCATCTATTATGTATTCCGGTCTCTATGTATTTATGTTGTGAAGTACTATTCATCTATAATGCTTTCACAACTGTTTTATTTTTGACACGTCATTAATTTAATATTGCTATTCGCCTTGTGCACCTACCATGTCTTATCTCTGCACCACCCTAAGGTTGACTGAAGGTAGAATGCTTGTATAGCATTAAGTCCGCCTTTGTACATTCTTTGTATGTGCATGAAGATTAAATAAATAAATAAAAATAAAATAATTAGTTCTTTCCAGTCTTATAATAATCTATATATATAAAAGAAAGTCGTGTTTGTTACAACACTTATAACTCGAGAACGGCTGGACCGATTGCCATGGTTTTTGATTTGTTGGATTTGTTTCCGTCCCGAATAGCAGAATAACTCTTAAAAACATTGGAAAATTCTCGAAAAAAATAAAATAAAAGAAAAAACATTTTCCCATACAAAATGTTCGTGGTTGTCGTCAGCCTGGCGCAACTCAAGGTAAAAAAAACGACTCTATGAATCAGAAGCGAATTTGGTACAAATTCTGATTGTTTTCGCTCCCATTTCATACATTTAGATTTACGCTATTTGTATGGCACATCCGTCTCTTAAAACGTAGTGGTTACATTCTCTTTGGTTGTCGTAGCTGTCAAATGTGACGTTGTCGTACGTGCGTACGCCAAATGTATGCGTGCGTTCAGAAATGTATATTAAGCTCATTATAGAACAAATGTCATAGATTAAAAACAAATGTTAACTCTATTGGTCTCATTTTTACGTCTTGAAAGTTGGCTGTGATTTGTTTTGAAAACAGTTTTGTGGATTTAAATATTTATTGGTTACAAAATATTTATGCGTGCGTTCAGAAATTTAAATCAAGCTCCATAAATCTATATAATATATAAAATAATGTCGTGTCTTGGTCGGGAAAGTATTAAAAACATTGAAAAATTGACGAAAGAATTAAATAAAAGAAAAAACGTTTTCCCATACAAATAGTGCCAGTTAAAAAGGATTGGAATATTTATTAATATATTATTGAATATTTTAAAAATATTGAAAGTTGTCTGTGATTTGTTATGAAAATTTAAAAATGTCAAATCGATAGGGGTGAAGAAAACGCTTTTCCCATGGGGTTCGAGCGCAAGAATCAAATCAGAGTAAACATCAAAAGAAATGACAATTACAAATCACCAAAATGATAAAACCTATTTCAAAATTAAAAAAATAAAACAAAACGTTTTTTAAAAAAAAAATTAACAATAAGGAAATCTTTATTTTTATGAAATCTTCAGTTTTTATGGATACGGGTCTTCCCTCAACCGAAGGGGTTTAGAGCGTACTCCAACACGCTGCTCAACTGCGGGTTGGCGGAGGCCAGTGTTTTCGAACCGCATAAAGGCCACTGACTTAACTTAACGACTGTCATTAAATGATAACAACCGGGACCGACAGCTTAACGTGCCTTCCGAAGCACGGAGGAGCTCAAGATGAGCTAATGATAACAACCGGGACCGACGGCTTAACGTGCCTTCCGAAGCACGGAGGAGCTCAAGATGAGCTAATGATAACAACCGGGACCGACGGCTTAACGTGCCTTCCGAAGCACGGAGGAGCTCAAGATGAGCTAATGATAACAACCGGGACCGACGGCTTAACGTGTCTTTCGAATCACGGAGGAGCTCGAGGTAATATAAACCCATCCGTGTACAGGCTACGGTCGACGTTGCTTAACTTGCGTGTTCAATTAGACTGGCACGCGCAATGACGCCATCGAGCTTCTCTATTATTTTCTACTATTCATTGTTTTAATTCCATAAAATCATATATTTAGTTCAGCTAATATGTACCACGACATTCATTGATTGTTAGGCGGTACGAAGTTCGCCGGGACAGCTAGTTAATTATAAACTTAAGTGAAATACAGTGTAAAAAAAAAACAAAATGGCTATAGCTCAGCTACATGCTTTGTTCCGACGAACAAAACGCTGATAATTCTGCTACTAAGCAATCCGAATGGTCTCTACTCTTTTATTAAAAAAAAACTGGTTGTCTGTAAAGTCTGTTTACGGAAGATAATTTTACGTGATAACGTCATAAGAAAACATCGGCCGATAGAGTGGAAGAGAGATAGAAGCGTCACAAGCCGAACGCTTAGGCCGATCGTGTCTCTATCGCTTGTTCTGCGCTCTCGCTTGCACGTTCGGCTCAGGTGGAACGTGACAATGAGTCATGCTTTTTCGTGCGTGCAGCCGGCGTTCATCGATTTATAAGAAGATATCATGTCAAAACGTTTGTAACCCTTTCAGAACGAGCTGGTCTGCTGCGGCGTTCTCTCCGGCAACCGTAATTTCGAGGGTCGCATCCATCCCAACACGCGGGCGAACTACCTCGCTTCACCACTGCTGGTCATCGCTTACGCTCTGGCGGGAACTGTTGACATCGACTTCGAAACTCAACCTTTGGGTGAGTATAACCTAACAACTCTATTGAATAGAGTATTATCACACCCCGGTCACTCCATACAAATGTCGCATCGTTTACTACCTCATAAACAATGACGTCTGTGCAGGCCCCTTACCACAATATCTTATTGCGATTCAATAACTGAATATAATGCTTATTCATACCAATGAATAAGCGACTCTATTTCAAATGGAATAGAGTCGCTTTTTCATTGGTATGAATAAGCATTCTATTCAGTTATTGAATCGCAATAAGAGATGGTGGTAAAGGGGCAGAGCGTGAATGAGTATATGTGCGTGCGGCTCCATACAAACTGTTCCAGATTTGTCACAGGGGGGAGGTGAGGTCGACACGGGAGAGCGGCAGGGAGTGGTCATACTGTGGTATAAGTAATAGTACTATGTACTGTAACTACGAGCTCGGTGGCGTAGCGGTCAATGACGCGGCTTCGACACCAACGCTCGTGGGTTCGATTCCCACACAGGACAAACATTTGTGTGCATGAACATGTCTGTTTGTCTAGGTCTGGGTGTTTTCTATGTATCATATGAATGTATTTACAAAAAAAAAATCTATTTACGTATGTTTATCAGTTGTCTAGTACCCATAACACAAGCTTCGCTTACTTTGGGGCTAAATGGCGCTGTGTAATTTGTCAAAAAAAAAAAAAAACTGGAAAAACAACAAAAAATACTATAACTTTTGTTACGGCATTAATTACATACACGCAGTTTATGTAATTAGTGCCGTAACAAAAGTTATAGTATTTTTTGTTGTTTTTCCAAGAAATTTGTACAACGGCTATGTATTTTTGTTAAATACATAGCCGTCGTACAAATTTATGTTTCAATGTATATGTCGCAGCCAATTCGTAAAATCCGCCGCATTACATAACGTCTAGCTGTTTTAAAAAATGTCGGAGCCATTATTTCAACTCGCCTTTTTATCATATGATTACACGAGTGAATTGTTACCTGATGGTGCATCACCAAGGATACTATAATAATAAAATCAAATAGCTTGGCTATTTCTAATCAGTACACAAACCTATCCAAACCTAACCAAAAGATAATTTAAATACAATCTGCCTAAAGTTAGCCGTTTTGTAATGTGGCGGTTCTACCAATTGGCTGCGACATATACAAAATAGCAAGGTGTGACGTCACAACGAAGTGCCCTTTTGTATGGAGCGTTTTCGGGAAAGTCCAAAATCGTGATTTTCAAGTTATCGTATCTCGAGAAGTTTTTATGCTATCGAAGTAATTCTTTCACCTATAGTTATATTATTGTGACGTTCTAATCTATTGGTAGTAAAGTAGTAAGGTACTAAAGTGTAGTACCTGGGGTGTAAGTGGTTCATCAACATCTTCGAACCAAAGCCAACTTCACCTGCTCGCGGTGCACCCTGCTGACTGTCAAACGAAGCTCTGGCGAAAAGTGGTAGGGAGCGTAATTGTAAGCTACCCGACTGGGGAATGTACCTCCACCTCACAGAATACCGCAGCGAGTGAGTGAGGTCACCAGAAAGGAGATGCTGCGTTAGCAGCGTGAGTGGCGGCGCGCGAGCATTATTTTACGTTGCCAGCGTTAATATGTCTACGGTAACCGTTTCACATCAGTCGGGCCGTATGTTTGCCTGCCACACGACGTAGTATAAAATTCAAAATGGTGATGTTTTTTTCTTTTCCAGGCAAGCGAGCAGATGGCTCTGCTGTGTTCCTCCGCGACATCTGGCCGACGCGAGCTGAAATACAGGAAGTGGAAAACAAACATGTGATCCCAGGAATGTTCAAAGAGGTGACTTGGATTAGATTATGATGATGCCCACGGCCACCTACAGTCGCACCGCTCGTCATCGGGAGGGAATTCATCCTCACACATTGGAGCCTAAGTGGTCGCGTACTGTGCGGTTTCAGAGAAGTTTTCTCCCGCGTACTGTCAAGCTGTGGAATGAACTACCTGTCGAGGTTTTTTCAGAAGACTACAGAAGAACCCCATGTTCTTCAAGAAGGGTGTGAAGAGGTTTTTACAGGGTCGGCAACGCGTGTGTGATGTCCCTGATGTTACAGTCGTTCATAGGCTACGGTAACTGCTTTCCATCAGGCGGGCTGTATGCTTGTTTGTCACTTTAGTGATATAGAAATAAAAACTTATTTTAATTTCATCATCATCAGCCTGTATCTACCCGCTGCTGGAAATTGAGTTTCCCCAATGGTTTCCACCAAATGGTCTCCTCTGCTTTGTTCCGGGACCGACGGCTTAGGGGCCATCCCTAAATTACGTCACACGTTATGGGGGAGGGAGGGGGTCGACGAAGTGTGACATTGTGTGACAAGGGGGTGTGAGGGGTCCGAAATTTCGTGACGCGAAGTGTTAAAACACGAACTTTGAACTATTAACGATAACCTCAATAACATTTGCAATTGAAAAATATGACGTCACACGAGGAGGGCGGGGGGGGGGGGGATTCTCACAAATGTCACCAGCTGTGACAAGGACGGGGGAGGGGTCTAAAAATCATGAAATTCTTAAGACGTAATTTATTGATAGTACCTAACGCTTAACGAGAAAAAGCCGTCCATTAACTTATGAAAATGACTCCGAATTGACGAGCTCGGTGGTCGAATGGCTACTTCGACGCCGAGGTTGTGTTGTGTTCGATCCCTGCACAAGACAAACATTTGTGTGCATGAACATGTCTTGGTCTGGGTGTTTTCTATGTACCATATGTATGTATTTACAAAAAATGAATGTATATAAGTATAATATCAGTTATCTAGTACCCATAGTACAAGCTTTGCTTAGTTTGGGACTTGATGGCAGTGTGTAATTTGTCCAGGAATATTTATTTATTTATTGGAACGAAGTTCCTTATGGGGCGTTGCGGAGGGGTACCCTAGCCGGCAAAAAACTTCCGTAACGTTAAAAAAAATCAGTAAGATTTTAATTTATAGTCTATGTATGATAGCTATACTGTGTCTAATGTATGGCCATCATACATAAATTAAACTAATTAATTGATAATTAATTATTATTTCGTTTATTTTTTTATTAAAAGCGGCTATGTAGTTAATCTATACGCTGTAGAAGTAGGAGGGAGAGGTATACCAGCAAAATCTCTCTATAACAGTGTTTCTTAACCTGTCGTCCGCGGACCCCTGGTGGTCCGCGAGTATGTGTAAGGGGGTCCGCCGTCTTATCTATGAACATTTGAATTAATAAAATATAATGCCAGCAAGACTTGCAAAAAAGCAGCATAAACCTTCACATTAATACAGTATTTTTATTTTTTTTTAAAATGTAATTCGTTTTCAGTACTAAAATTAATTGTACTAAACTTATTCCTGTGTTTTTTATAAAGAGGGTCCTTGAAATTGTGCTTGATTATCTAGGGGTCCGCGGACCGAAAAAGGTGGAGAAACGCTGCTCTATAACCTGCTGAAAGACCTTGGCTTGTCCAGAAGTGCAGTAAGTTCTATACTAGAACGAGTATTTGGCTGGGCAGGGAGAGAAACACAAGTAGTCAAGGTGAGTGTTGATGTACGTCGGAAAGGGGCCCTTAAACCTACACCCGTGTCACAAGTCCCGGGATCTGCTTTGGGTTTCTCTCTCTGCCACACGATGGACCCGGCACTCGCACGGTGACCCCATGGAAGCTAAGAAGTTCGTCTCTGTTTTATCAATAAAAAATCATAATTCAAAATGTATACCCAAATAATTACTTTCTTTATACCTCGACGAGAACTTGAAATTAATATTTTTATAATAAGGAACTTGGTTCCTATCTGGTGTCCCACGACACCGCTCGTTTTTGTTAATAGGTTTTTTTTATTAGGTGTATGAAAAAATCGAGCAGGGCTCCCCATCCTGGCAGTCACTGTCAATTCCTCAAGGCAAGCTGTACGGCTGGGACCCGAACTCCACCTACATCAAGAGACCACCGTTCTTCGACGGAATGACCAGGGTAAGTCAACGTCATGGGGTGTAAGCGGTTCATCAACTAGGGGTGTAAGGGGTTCATCAACATCTTTGAATCAAAGCCAAACTTCACCTGCACGCGGTGCACCCTGCTGACTGACAAACGAAGCTCTGGCGAAAAGAGAGGTAGGGAGCGTAATTGTAAGGTACCCGACTGGGGAATGTACCTCCACCTAACAGAATACCGCAGCCAAATAACAATTCCCTTGAGGGTTGTTGTGTTCCTGCGAGTGAGTGAGCTCACCAGAAAGGAACGAGATGCTGCGTTGGCAGCGGGGGTGGCGGCGCGCGAGTGATATTTTATGTTGCGAGCGTTAATATGGCTACGGTAACCGCTTCACATCGGGCGGGCCGTATGCTTGTCTTCCACCCGACGTAGTATAAAAAAAAAACAACTTGGGAATGAAATCCTTGCTAAGTTATTAAGAGTCTGCAAAAGAAAAAAAACACAGAACGGTGGCCCACCACAAATTCCCACCACTGTGTCTCCTATGTAGCCAGGATTAACAGCGGCGACCACCAAAAAGGCAACGAACAGTGAAGTCCATTGCAGTCCCGGGGGTAAAACTACGGCTGCCTTGGAACTCACAACAAATTGCGACTGCCAAGATACACTTGCAGTATAGGATTCTTCAATAAAGGCGTGAGAGATACGTGAGTGGTGTTGCAAGCATCCTTAAGTTGCGACGACTGCTTACCATCAGACATGGTGTGCATAAAAATGGTGGCGGTAAGTAATTCCAACATTTAGGTGTGATTTTTAAGTTATCATAAATTATTTCGTGAAGTTTTTATTGTAATGATAATTCATATTATTGTTCATATCGCCGCTTTTTCCTGTTTTATAATACGTTTTTATATTATAAAACAGGAAAAAGCGGCGTGTGCTTGACGACACGACAGAAGTGAAAACTTCACTCGTTCTCTCCCTGTCGAATTTAGCCAAACTAACGTTACAGACGTGACGTGACGGTTCAGTTTCGCGCGCCTTATTTAAAAAAAAACCGAGTGCGAGTCGGACTTGCGCATGAAGGGTTCCGCACTATCTATAAAAACGGCAAAAAACACGTTTGTTGTTTGGGAGCCCCCCCTAAATATTAATTTTATTCTGTTTTTTAGTATTTGTTGTTATAGCCGCAACAGAAATACATCATCTGTGAAAATTTCAACTGTCTTACTATCACGGTTCATTAGATACAGCCTGGTTACAGACGGACGGACGGACAGCGGAGCCTCAGTAATAGGGTCCGTTTTACCCTTTGGCATACCCAAACCCTAAAATGGTTGTACAGCCTATCCATTTTTTTTTACGCCCCACGCGCGCGATGGATAACCGGAGGTAACTATGGGAAAGAGGTGGTGAATCCTCATGGATACCAACGTAGCATAAGGCTACGTTGATTATTATTATTTAAATAGTTGTCTTGGCCAACTAGCCAGAATATTATATTGTTGAAAAATGGAAAAATTCACCTGCCGCCACCTAGGGGGGGCACCTAGAGGGGGCAGGTGAATTTTGCCATTTTTCAAAAATATAATACGTTGATTATGTCGGACTCTTACTTAGGGACTGCTTTTAGCCTTGCGGGGCCTTAAAAGCTTCATGTAAGCGTGCCTTAGAGGGGGGGGGGGGGGGGGGGGCACCTAGGGGGGCAGGTGAATTTTGCCATTAAAAAAAAATATAATACGGTGATTATGTCGGACTCTCACTTAGGGACTGCTTTTAGCCTTGCGGGGCCTTAAAAGCTTCATGTAAGCGATCGCCTCGTAGGGAACGTGCGAACAGACAGCCCCATGAAGCGGGGTGACCTATGAGAGATGACATCTCTTATAGCTCACCCCACTTCATGGGGCTGCCATTTTCATTTAACGCACGCTCATTCGTTATCGGCGTTTGCGTCGCCCTAGGGGACTAGAGGTAGTCGACTGCGACTACCTGGAGTTAACAGCCTATCCATTGTCTTTCCAGGAACTACCAACAATCCGCGGCATAGACAACGCGCGATGCCTCCTCCTGCTAGGCGACTCCGTGACCACAGACCACATCTCACCAGCTGGCTCCATCGCCAGGAATTCACCAGCCGCAAGGTTCTTGGCTGCACGAGGGTATGTATTACTAGGCTTGCTGCACTTCGTGTTTCGACATAAAGCTAATGGTAACAAAATCGGGGGATACAGTTTGGTGTTGCAGCTACAAATCTATCATCTCCATCCAAAATTCAATCACACCAATGGATCGAGGAAGGATCAAAGAATTTATTACGCTAAGTAAGACTATGGAACATTGCGTGAGGCGGAGGGGGAAGCGCTGCCATTTAAAGATAATTTTAGTGCATATTTTGTATTCAACACAACACGCCGCCGTGTCCATAACACATCTACACCCCATCTTTTTTAACACTAAGGTGTTGAACAAGCATACGGCTTGTCACGTTCCGCCAGAGCTGAGCGTGCAAGTGAGAGCCCGGAACAAGCGATAGAGTGGCACGATTGGCCTAAACGTTCGGCTTGTGACGCATCTATCTGTCTTCCACTCCATCGGCCGATGTTTTTTTATGACGTTATCACGTAAAAATATCGTCCGTAAACAGACTTTACAGACAAGCAATTTTTTATTATTATTTTAAATAGTTGTTTGGGCCAACTTGCCAGAATATTATAAATACTCTTTAATAAGTTTGGTGTTATCAAAAAATAGCCGAATTTCATCTGCAACGATAGACTGCTATGTCTTGTTTAGTAGCGTAATACTTAATTATGTAGATGGCGCCACACTGTGACTTCACAGCAGTAAAATAGAAAATGCAAAAATTCGTCACCAACTCAAACCTTCTGGTAGCTCAATTTGGGGTGTAAGTGGTTCATCAACATCTTTGAACCAAAGCCAACTTCACCTGCACGCGGTGCACCCAGCTGACTGACAAAAGAAGCTCTGGCGAAATGAGAGGTAGGGGGCGTAATTGTAAGCTACCCGACTGGGGAGGTACCTCCACCTCACAGAATACCGCAGCCAAATAACAATTCCCTTGAGGGTTGTTGTGTTCCTGCTAGTAAGTGAGGTCACCAGAAAGGAAGGAGATGCTGCGTTGGCAGCGGAGGTGGCGGCGCGCGAGCGATATTTTATGTTGCGAGCGTTAATATGGCTAAGGTAACCGCTTCACAACAGGCGGGCCGTATGCTTGTCTGCCACCCGACGTAGTATAAAAAAAAAAAGTTGGAAAGAGTACTCGACCGGTAATCGAGAGGTCGTGGGTTCAAATCCAACCAAGGCGCGGGAGGTGAATTTTTTAATTTTCAAAAATATTTATAAGTAAACAATTTTTTTTCAATTTCCAGTCTTACGCCCCGAGAGTTTAACTCGTACGGCGCTCGTCGAGGCAACGACGCGATCATGTCGCGGGGAACGTTCGCGAACATCCGCCTCGTGAACAAGATGTCGCCCACGGCCGGGCCCAGGACTACGCACCATCCCAGCGGAGATGTCATGGACATATTCGATGCTGCTGACAGGTAAAACTGCACGTTGTGCACCCTGCCCATTGACATACGAACGATCTGGTGCATTGCAAGCGTCTACAGGTTACATTAACCGCTTTACATCAGGCGGGCCGTATGCTTGTTTAGCTGTCGTGATCGTCGTTAACCCTTATTCGTCCCACTGCTGGAATATGGGTCTCCCCTCAAACGAAGGGATTTAGAGCATACATAGGATGTAGAGCATACATAGGATGTAAATATCTTGCTGATGAATGCTGTGTTCTTGCTCCACAAACCGATGTCGCACCTCCTCTCTGCGTTTCAACCTCTGTCGTCAGTTACTCATTGCTGTGTAGTTCGCACTGTTTGCTACTATTTTGCTGTCCTGAAATATGAAATAGACTTTATGATCTTTATGATAAAATTGATATTTCGATTATAATTATTACTAGTGGTTGAAATTCGACCATAAATAATTATAATTAAGACTTTAACAATAAACAAAGGACTTTTTTTTTAAAAAAAAATATTTGCATTCTGCATTCCTTCTCAATATAAGCTATAAGTATCCAACGTCCGCGCAATTTTCTTATATAGGAGTACAAAGTTTTTCTTAACGTATTAATATATAGATATACGAGTATATATATACTAGTGATGTAACGAAAATTCGTATTCGTTTCCGCATTCGCAATTTTATGCATATGTTTTGCGAATATGAATGTCCTAAAAATAATTAAGATTTTCAATTTCAAAAAGGTAAATTAAATAGATAAATAAGTATCAATTTCTTATATATTCATTTCAAAACCTTAATTCTGTTAGGGTTTTTTGTTAATTAAACAATAAATATTACTCGTAAATCAAACAGCAATCGGCCATCTTCGGATCGGCCCGACAATGCTCGGAAGTATTTACTTCCGAGTTACACGCACTCGCGCGCCAACTAAGCTGTCAAAATAATGCCATAGACAAATGGCGCCAAATACAAAATTCAATATTCGTATTCGCATTCGCGAATATCGACGGCAGATATTCGCATTCACATTCGCGAATGTCTAGAAATTGACATTCGTTACATCACTAATATATACACAGGTATCAACCTAGTTCAGGTAGTTTGTTAGATTGTTATCTTATATTAATTCTTTTATCTATGTTGTTTTTAGCCTAAGTTTACCTGAACAAAGATTATTATTATGTATCTCTCTTAATTCACGGGTCAAGCCCGGTCATTTGATAGGCATACGCGGGGATATAGATCCAACACGTAGAGGCCCCTTTGAGAAGTTTGATGTAATGTTGTACGCCCGCCGTGACCCGCTCCAGGATATGTCAATGGAACGACATACCCATGAGCAGAAGGCCAATTCTCGTAATTTTTCTACGAACGCAGATTGAAAGTTGACCGAATCGAGATTGAATTGTGAATTGACTAAAATTATATACTTGATTTAATTAGTTAATTGTTATCAATTCTTGTTGTTGGCAAAGTAACATTCTTATTTGTTTAATTTTCACTCATATTTCGATATAATCCCGCTTAAATTTAATTTTGAAGTTGCATATTGTGTTACGAGAATACCAAATGTGACATTTGTGAGATCGAGACTGGATCGAAACTGAATTTTGACTATATTTTAATTACGAGAATTGCCCCTCGGGTCTCGGCAGGCGTTGAGACTATTGCGAAGTGTAATGGAAAATAAATGGGCTATGGAGATGAGATCTGGGTGAACTTTATATTATTATACATATATATTTTTTATTATTTTTAGATATGCATCAGAGGGCGTCCCCTTAATAGCTGTCGTTGGAAAGGATTACGGTTCTGGTTCAAGTCGAGACTGGGCGGCGAAGGGACCTTATCTATTGGTATGTGTTTTTCCAAGCTTTTATTTACTTTTGTAAGATTTTATATAGTAGTTGGTGCACCGGGTGCATCAACTACTATAAAAAACCGACCAAAAAGAGAAGTAATCTCATGTTGTGAATTTACCAGACGCGTGTTACAAATCCAATTTAGCCGGGTTGCTCACTTCGAAATGTGAGCGGGTAAGCTATATAATTTTGATATGTAACACGCGTCATATAAATTCACAACATGAGAGTACTTATCTATTTGGTCGGTTTGTTTACGTTCACATGATCGGACGTGAATAAAAAACTCGCACTCAGCACTCAGCTGACTGAGCTCACCAAGATCTTTAGAGCCAAAGCCAACCTCACCTGCACGCGGTGCACCATGCCGACTTGCGAAAAGGACCGTGGCGAAAGAGAGATAGGGTACAATGTATTTTGTAAGCTGCCTGACTGGGGATGTACCTCCACCTCACAGAATACCGCAGCCAATTAACAATTCTTTTGAGGGTTGTTGTGCTCCTGCGATTGAGTGAGGTCACCAGAAAAGAAGGAGATGGTGCGTTGCCAGACAAGCATACGGCCCGCCTGATGTGAAGCGGTTACCGTAGCCATATTAACGCTCGCAACAAAAAATATCGCTCGCTGCCAACGCACCATCTCCTTCCTTTCTGGTGACCTCACTCACTCGCAGGAACACAACAACCCTCAAGGAAATTCTTATTTGGCTGCGGTATTCCGTGAGGTGGAGGTATTTCCCCAGTCGGGTCTTACTATTACGCTCCCTACCTCTCTTTGAGAATTTCGAATTTTGGCTATTTTGAATCCGAAGTTGATTTTTCATCAGCAGAATTAAAACAATTTAAAGATTTGTTAATTGTTTGTTTTGAACTTTTGTTGTCTCACTTACTCGCAGGGATACAACCAACCTGTTGCAATGATATTAAGTTGCAATTTTTTTTGCACTGAGAGGTGAGAACCAGGTGACCACTTTGACTCCGAGGTCGCGGGTTCGATTCCCGCACAAGACAAACATTTGTGTGCATGAACATGTCTGTTTGTCTTGGTCTGGGTGTTTTCTATGTATTATATGTATGTATTTACTAAAAAAAAATGTATTCAAGTACATTTATCAGTTGTCTAGTACCTATAACACAAGCTTTGCTTAGTTTGGGACTATATGGCAGTGTGCAACTTGTCCAGGAATATTTATTTTTCACCAGGGCATCCGCGCAGTCATAGCCGAATCGTTCGAGCGTATCCACCGCTCCAACTTGGTGGGGATGGGCATCATCCCGCTCCAGTTCCTGCCGGAGGAGACCGCAGACACGTTAGGACTTACTGGTGCCGAGAAGTACTCCATCGCGTTGCCAGAGAAGGTGGTACCAGGGCAACTGGTGACTGTTCAGGTAACTAACACCACCTCATATAATATACATCATCATCATCAGCCTGTATCTACCCACTGCTGGATATAAGCCCTCCTCAATGCTTTCCACGAGATACAAATCAAATCAAAATATCTTTATTCCTTGGACTTTATAAAGCACTTAGAAACGTCATACAAATTAAATATAAGAACATGTATCTAAATCATTACTACTCTAAATCCGCAGAGCTTAGATTCACTTTCATCGCACTATCTTTTTTATTTTGGGGTGTAAGTGGTTCATCAACATATTTGAACCAAAGCCAACTTCACCTGCACGTGGTGCACCCTGCTGAGTGACAAACGAAGCTCTGGCGAAAAGAGAGGTAGGGAGCGTAATTGTAAGCTACCCGACTGGGGAATGTACCTCCACCTCACAGAATACCGCAGCCAAATAACAATTCCCTTGAGGATTGTTGTGTTCCTGCGAGTGAGTGAGGTCACCAGAAAGAAATGAAGGAGATGCTGCGTTAGTAGCGGGGGTGGCGGCGCGCGAGCAATATTTTATGTTGCAAGCGTTAATATGGCTACGGTAACCGCTTCACATCAGGCAGGCCGTATGCTTGTCTGCCACCCGACGTAGTATAAAAAAAAAAAAAAAAAAAAAAAAAAAAAAAATCTGTGAAAGTGAATTTAAGTGCCAGTTCCGGCGACGGGGCTTCTTGAGAAGAACTGGCAAGAAACTCAATACAATCCTCCGCCTTCCGCATCCAGCTACTTTCTTAAGGTCATCGAACCATCTAGAAGGAGGGCGGCCAACACTTCGTCGTCCTACGCGCGGTCTTCACTCTGATACCTTCCTCCCCCATCTGCCATCACCAGTGATCGGCGTTAGTAGTGCCATTTGGGGTCAATGGACTTGAATGTTGATTGATGTTAGTATGGATAAGACCACGGGATTCCGGGATTACGTTTAGTCTAGTTTAGTAGTACATTATATTTTTCCAGTTGTCGCTGTATCGTTATCGTTATACGTGAAAATTTTATTATATTATAGAAATTAGAAAAAAATCTCCAGACGAACAGTTAAGAAATATAATAAAACAAAAGTTAAGTTTAGTTAAATAAAAACATGGTAAAACATATAAATAGGTACGTAAAATACAAATACATAATACTAAAATAATTCAAAGTTAAACAAAATTGTTTAATGAAAATGCCGGGATTTGGGAGGCATGTCCATATTAAGACAACGGTCACAAATCCCGCGTAATGGCACTACCAACGCCGATCACTGGCCATCAGTTACTCGGCAGATGTGACCAGCCCATTGCCACTTCAGCTTGCAAACTCTGAAGGCTATGTCGACAACTTTAGTTCTCCGTCGAATTTCTTCGTTCCGGATTCGATCCCGCAGAGAATCCCCGAGCATAGCCCTCTCCATCGCTCGCTGCGCGACCTTTAGCCTGTGGACCAGGCCGATGGTCAGTGTCCAAGTCTCTGCACCATATGTCATCGCAGGGAGGACGCACTGCTTGAAAACTAAAGTCTTCTTCAAGCATTTGGGGTATCTGTGCGGCATATAATATACACTCCTGGTTATATTACACCTTGGTATTTCTGTGGGTGGTGGTGATCACTTCCTATCGGGCGCCCCCCCCCCCCCCCTAATCCCCCCGTCGTATAAAAATAGTAAGTCTCTTCATATTTAATTCATTTTGACGCGATAACGTCTTATAAATCAATGAACACCGGCTGCACGCACGAAAACGCGTGACTCATTGTCACGTTCCGCCTGAGCCGAGCGTGCAAGCGAGAGCACGGAACAAGCGATAGAGAAGCACGATCGGCTTGTGACACATCTATCTCTCTTCCACTCCACCGGCCGATGTTTTCTTATGACGTCATCACGTAAAATTATCGTCCGTAAACATACTTTACAACCAACTTTTCTTCTGCTTCCAGGTGGACAACGGCAAATCATTCCAAGTAAAGGTCCGCTTCGACACTGAAGTGGACCTGACCTACTTCAGAAACGGTGGAATTCTCAACTACATGATTAGGAAGATGTTGTAAATTAATATTTAATATTATTATTATATAAAATATTAATATATAATAATAGACTCGACTCGCTTATGATATCCTGGTCACAGCATACAAACTGAAAGAACTTCTGACACCAAATCTTACGAGCTAGGGTTCTAGATTTGGATGTAAAACGCCAATGACAACTTGCAAGGATTTATTCACGCAGGGTCTGGTCTGCAGGTCTTCACAACACGAAGTCCACACGAAGATTCCAAATCGCAGGTCAAATCGAAGTCCAATAGTATCGCTGAGGTCGTAGGTTATCACTTGTTTTGTAGGTAGATTCGCTCGAAGTTTACTCTTCCGAAGTCCAGAAAGAAAATATGTTTATTAACATCACGACATGATAAATTGACACAATAAATAAAATAAAATATTTCTGGACAATTTACACAGCGCTATCTAGTTCTAAATTAAGCGCAAAACTATGTTATATAATATATATGTAACTTGTACTATGGGTACTAGACAACTGAATATCTACTATATAAAAATAAGTCGGGTTTTCCTTCCTGACGCTATAACTCCAGAACGCACGAACCGATTTCCACGGTTTTGCATTCGTTGGAAAGGTCTCGGGCTCCGTGAGGTTTATAGCAAAGAAGATTCTGGAAAAATTTGAAAAGAAAAGCGGGAAAATCTTCACATACAGCGCCATCTCTAAGGAAATGGATGGAAACGAAAAGATTGAGCCACAGCGAAGCGTGGTCGGGCCGCTAGTAAAATATAAAAAAATATTAAATTGAAATACATTATTTTTTGTAAATACATACATATTATATGTACATAGAAAACACCCAGACCAGGACAAACAGACATGTTCATGCACACAAATATTTGTTTTGTGCGGGGATCGAACCCCGCGACCTCGGAGTCAAAGTAACCATAAAGTTGATACTGTTGATCGTTGGCACTCGGTGGAACATTATTATCATAATGTTATAATAAAACACTTGTACTGTTCCACGTAATTATATTTAATTTTACCGACCGGTTTCGCCGCTAAGGCATTATCAAGGTAAACAGATGGTATTTGTGTTTCTACAAAACATGTTTTGACAAACAGACATGTTCACTTTGTCATAATGTTATAATAAAACACTTGTAGGTACTGTTCCAATTAATTATATTTTATTTTACCGACCGGTTTCGCCGCTAAGGCATTATCAAGGTAAACAGATGGTATTTGTGTTTCTACAAAACATGTTTTGGTCTGGGTGTTTTCTATGTATACAAAAAAGAATATATATAAGTACATTTATCAGTTGTCTAGTACCCATAACACAAGCTTTATTTAATTTGGGACTAGATGGCGCTGTGTAAATTGTCCAGAAATATTTATTTATATTAAAATTATCATACGTTCAAAGAGGGTTCTTCCCAATGTGTATTCTAAAATTAAATTTGACTTCCAGATAATAACACCTGAATCAATTAACTATCTAAAGTTATAGTTAAGCATATGTACCAAGTGGCCAGGATAAAAATCATGCTACATATTTATTTTTAATTAATGTAATTTATAAAATATATGTAAATTTTACATATTTGGTGCTTAAAATTGTGAATGTCAAA
This sequence comes from Hypsopygia costalis, assembly GCA_937001555.2. Lineage (NCBI taxonomy): Eukaryota > Metazoa > Arthropoda > Insecta > Lepidoptera > Pyralidae > Hypsopygia > Hypsopygia costalis. The sequence goes on from OW443355.2 coordinate 10,681,837, forward strand.
ATGCTATTTGAAGACCTTGCCGGAAAGAATGTCAGTACCTATAGAAAATTTTAAGAAAATATGAATATTTTTTTCCCGGATCTTTCTTTTTAACCGAATGCGCATGCAAATGCGGGTTATGTATTTGTCAGTCTTTATTTGTTGTCTGTTGGCAGATTTTAATAATTTTTGCAATAATCCATTCGTCTTAATCTCAAGAGTGGAATTGGACAAACTACGAATTGGACAAATCACAAATTAGACAAAACGCAAACTGGACTAACTGCGAATTAGGCAATTTGAACTAAACGCGCCTAAAGGTACATTGCAATAATGTCATTTATTATTATCATTGCAACAAACGATATAATCGGGTCATTTTTGTTATCGTGCAATTTATTGAAGAAAAATATGCGAATTAATTTTGTTAGATTTATTATAAAGGTAGAGGTGTCAGTACATGATTACCTACCTAAGTTTGTAAGTTTGACCAGCCCGCCGACTCCTAGGTCGCTTGTTCGATCTCCGCACAAGACAAACATTTGTGTGCATAAGCATGTTTGTCTTGGTCAGGATGTTTACAAAAAATGTATTTAAGTATAATATCAGTTATCTCGACGGTCCCTACGTATAAAGCGACATGTCATTTCAGACATGTCTGCTTATACTACGATATAGTAATTAAAGAATATTATTATTGTACAAATGAGTTAATTTCTTACTTTTTAATTATATACCTGCCATCAATAAAATAAAAAAGAAAATGTTTTTTTACGGGCAATCTATACCAATTTATGTAATAAAAAAATATATCATTTTTGACATGTCGCTTTATACGTAGGGACCGTCGATCTAGTACCCATAGTACAAGCTTTGTTTAGTTTGGGACTAGATGGCCGTGTGTAATTTATAATGTAAAGACATCTCTATATAATGACATCTCATATATGTCCCGTAAGGTCTTCACTTTAGTTTACAATTGGATATAATACAGGTGAAACACAATTTCTAATTTAAGTCGCAGTCGAGTAACATAGATCTTTTTTATTACTAATGTATTGTTTTGTATTTGGGTTAAGTATAAGTGTTTCTGAAGAAATATTTTCCAAGCTTCGGTCATGTCGGTGGTCGTGAACATAAGGAAATTTAATAAATAAATCAGGAGCGTAGCTTACGCTAAGCGGGTCCCATTACAAAATTTCACGTCACATGTCAAAATCTAAAATAATGTAACGCAAAGTTAAAAAAATAAAAGTAAAACTCGCCGGCGACTTAAAGATAAAGTTATATTTATTTGTTAACATGGAAGGATCATTTACATGTTATGCTTTTACAAGCGTACACAATTTTAAAGATATTAATTACATAGCTTTTTAAATCAATTAAAATAGTAAAATAAATAGGTTTAAGTCGTCGGCGAGTGCAAGCTTGCTGTCCTTAATTTGTGACGTCACACGTTGTGGCAGGGGGAGGGGATGTCACAAAACCATAAAATTTGTGTGACATAACTTATGGATGGCCTCTACAGGAAGCGACGAGGCGCTAGTACAACAGATACTTGACGTCTATTAGTTTCCTACGTCAAGAAACGCACGCGGAATGCGAGGTCTTTGCGCGTCTTCTCGATAGTGTAGCCATCTCAGTGCTGAGTGCGACTTTTTTATTCACGTCAGATAATGTCAACGTAAACAAACCGACCAAATAGATAAGTACTCTCATGTTGTGAATTTATATGACGCGTGTTACATATCAAAATTATATAGCTTACCCGCTCACATTCGAAGTGAGCAACACGGCTAAATTGGATTTGTAACACGCGTCTGGTAAATTCACAACATGAGAGTACTTCTCTATTTGATCGGTTTGTTTACGTTCACATGATCGGACGTGAATAAAAAACTCGCACTCAGCACTCAGAGTGCTTAGTGTGAGTTTTTTGCTCACATTCGAACGTGTTAACGTTTACAAGCCGACCAAATTCAGATCATAAAAAAAAAGCAGTCTTTTCTGGACTGGTTGTCCTGTATATTTCCTCCCCAAGGGAGACTTAACAACTAAATACATAATAGAGAGCTTAATTTTAAATTGGCACTCTTTGGTCCCTAAAATCTTTGAAAGTCGTGGAAGTGGCAGGGTGCTGGCAAGCTCTAGGGGAGCTTACTGAGTAGTTGACGAACTGCCTGGGTTGCATCTTTTGTTATTTTGTAGGCTTCCTTAAACTTGGAATAGAGTAACTCCGGGTGCACCTTGACAAGTTTCGACGGGTCAGGCACTGCCGCAAGTATTGAATTGACTTGAGTCAAAACTGATTGAACCTTCTTTGAGGCCTCCCCTTCATGACACACAGTGGTTCCAGTGGCCATGACTAGGTATCTGTAGGGGTGGTGGGGTGACTTGGGAGTTTTAGAGGAGGGTCCAGTGCGAAGGGGGCGTACAGGGTCTTGATACTTTGGGTCCTCGATCCTGATCTTCATTTCCTTCAATTGACTCTCTAATGTGGCCAAGTATTTTGAACACAGAGATGATTGATCTCGCCAGGCGGATTCCGCTTCACTCAGAGAGGTTCTGAATGAGGTTATGGCATCAGCGGCCAAATTGAGATCAGCAGTGATTGTGGACTGAGACTCCATGAAGGAGATGAACAGATCTTTTTGGGTCGACTTCACTGCTGACACCATTCCTGTCAGATATGCAAATGGACCTGGAGAGTGGGTAAGACGAGTGTCGGGGGCCTTGGTTAGGAACAGCCCGATGAATGAGCAGATGCGGTCAATTCCAAGTAGATCCCAATGCTGATCCAATAGATCAACCACAGGTCCTTCAACAACTTTTGTGTTGTACAGGCACACCAAGGCATCTTTTCTCATGGATGTTATAACTGACCTAGTGGTTTGAGGGGGCGGGCTTCGTTTCTTTAACGCCTTCCATTCTGCCTTAAAGTCAGCGGCAGAACTGTCCGTTTTATCTGCTGTTTGAGACGGGGGAGATTTGGAGTGGCGGGGCTCATCTGTGGGAGGGATTTTTTTGGCAGTCGCAACAGGAAGATTCGCATGACCCTGAGGAAGTTTTATATCCATGGATGCAAGAAGGCTGGAGTCATAAGACAATCCTGCCTCTCCAATCTGATCTATCTCATCAGGAATGTTTATCTCTACTTGCTCGGCCCAATTCCCAATACCTTTCTCCGTCATAGCTATGAGAGGAGAGTTGGTGGGAACAAGGTGTGAGTTATAATAGTATCTGGTCTGAAAGATGGGTTTTCACTGTCTCGGTTTTGTGGGGTTGTGTCGGGGCTGTTGTCTATCGTCTCGTGTAGATCGCATGTATCTGCGCGAGCGAGAAAAGCTCTCTTGACTGGCAGATGACGAGGGGTTGTTACAATTGTTGTAATTGAGAAAAAGTTTCACATTGTGAATTTACCAGACGCGTGTTACATATCCAAATTAGCCGGGTTGCTCACTTCAAAATGTGAGCAAGTAAGCCACATAATTTTGATATGTAACACGCGTCTAAATTCACAACATGAGAGTTTTTCTCTATTTGATCCGTTTGTTTATGTTGACATGATGAACAAAATGGGGTGTGACGGCGTCATGGACACGCCCGTGTGTTGTACGTGAATACGTTATATGCACTAAAATTATATCAATATGGCAGCGCTTGTTCTCCCCCGCACGCGATGTTCCATAGTCCTTACTTAGCTTAATAAATTCTTTGATCCTTCATCTATCCAGTGGTGTGATTGAATTTTGGATGGAGATGATAGATATGTAGCTGCAACACCAAACTGCATACCTAGATTTTATTATCATAATTTTTTTTGTATCACCTCTCTATGGAAGCAATTTTAAAGACCTATAGTAAGTATTCACGTAAAACTCACATTAAGCACTCAGTTTGCTTAACATTTTTCACAAGAATTGTTCTATTATGTTCTTTTCTTTGTTTGCGGCGGTGTGCTGGAGAATTCGACTATGACAAAGCCTCCGCGTCGTACCGCACCGCATCGCATCGCATCGCATTGACATGTACCGCATCGCAATCGTTTCGCATACGCGTTCGCTTTGATCCTACGCAATATGTTGTCAAACGGGACTATGGAAGTTTGTGAAAGTTGTATATTATAGTTATATTAATATTTTTATATCTGAATGGATGCTATATGGTGATAGGACAATGTTATTTAATTTGAGGTTACATACTTATTTGGAATAAATATTTTTTTATAATTGGTTCTTCTTTTTCATTCATTGTTATAAAACCAACCAACACCACCACAACGTGAAATGTACGTTCACGTTCTCTAACTTTTTTCATGGTGTTCCTACAAGTTAGTGGCAGATGGCAGCATTCGAGCCCTTACCACATCTTGGTCCCTCCATAAAAATGTCGCTTCGTTATTATAAACAAGGACGTCAGACGTCGTGTATCAGACGCTACCAGATTCGTCTTGGAGGGGAGGTGAGGTAGGTACGAGAGAAGGGCAGGGAGTGGCCATACTATTCATAGTGCTATTAGTGGTAAGTACTTTGTGCCTATACCTAAATCACAGACATTCAATTTGTGACCTAAACTGATATTACAACAATAAAATAATTACATAAATGTCGGACATTTTGCTTGCTGAGCGCGGTTGTATGCACTTCACCAAGAAGTGAAAATTGTGAAAAATAGCAGTAACATTGCATTGTCGGTTCTGTTGTTGAGTTATTGGGTCTACTGTATTCATGACGATATTTCTCGGCATATCCCTGAGAGAAATTATACAAATTAACTTGATAATGGCAAAATTTTCTTCAACTAAAGAGTGATTGCCAAAAGAAACAAAGATAGAACTCAATACAGTGTTATCGTTTAGTTATACTACTATATTAGTAGATATTGATAAACCTAGTAGATTTCGATTATCTCAAAAGTTTTTTAGAACGGTAAAACTCGCTGTTATCAATGCTGATAACAGCGAGCATTACCATTCCGTTCGGAACATTTTATACTCGGAACGGAATGGTAACACTTGTTGTTATTTAAAACAGATAACGAATGCGATGCATACGTGGCTATTATTTGGCTATTATTCAGTAACATATTATTTGGATGTTTAATATTATAATACTAATTTCAGTTCGTATATTATGTTACATAGACCTGTCATGATTATTTAGTAACACTTCTAAATTTTAGTCAGACATGGGTAACTCACTAAAAATACTTACTTACCGCACCGGCTCACTGAGTTAACCCAAAATTATGCTACGATGCAACAAAATCAAAGGTGCTTCCGGTCGCCAAGTAATTGCGCTGTGAACTGAGTTAGCGTAATTGCACGGCGTAGCTCAGCGTTACCCTCATACTCATGTTTAATTTTAGTTGATTACCGAAATTGAGAATGTCAACACTGAACAACTGTCAAGTGACGAAATTTAACCTATAAATTTAGAATGTAAATAAACATTGACCAGAATTATACTACATTAAATAATATCTTTCAATAAATATAATGGCAGAGACATTAAAAATAAACGTGCAATTTGGCGGTGGAGCAGAACTATTATTTGATAAAATTAAGAAGCGAGAAGTTGAACTGCCAGGGTTGAAAAAGTACGCGCCTGACTGTGTCCATGAGAAATGGACTATCAGGGAGTTGTTAATATGGATTAAGGATAATTTACTTAGGGAGAGACCGGAACTGTTTTTACAGGTAAATTTACAGTCCTTACAACTTTATAAAACTTTTAGTTTGTATTATCTTTATTGTTCAAATTACAATGTATAAGTACATGAAAAGTAAAGCGGTACAAAGGCGGACATATCCTACATGGGGATCTCTTCCAGTCAACCTTAGAGTAACTGCGTAGAGTGGACATTACTGCGATTGGCAAGTAGAATATCGAGCAATAAATGAAAGGTGGAAACTAACTAAATTATAAAACTATAGTACACAGGCAATGAAAATATTAGATATTTTCAAGTCTCATCAGTTAAGAATCTTTTTAATCCATAGTTATTCTGTGTCCAAACGCAGCGCTGGCATGCTGGCATCAACCTGTAATCATCACACTGTTGGGACAAGGGTCTCCTGAAAATCCAAGGGGTTTAGAGCACACTGCACCATGCCGCTAAGCTTTGAGATGGTAGGACCAGTGTTTTCAAGTTGCCTAAAGACCACTGACTTGGCTTATCAACTCTTAAGTAATGACAACAACCGGGACCAACAGTTTAACGTGCCTTCTGAAGTACATAGGAGCTTGAGATAAATAATCTCATCCATAGACAGGCTACGATCTACGTCATACGTGTGATAAATTAAACGGCCATGTGCAATAATGCCATCGAGCTCCTCAAGTCGCCAAAGTCAGATGTCACATTGATCGCAGAAACGCTATTCAAAAATGTTAAATTTTAATGCAGCATGGCTACTGTGGCCCAAAGACAAAATAGTATAAATTACAATATAATAATAATAATAAGCCATTTGTCCATATCCATTTTTTTGGGTTAATTTTTGCCATAGAATATCCCACAACTCAGTGTGCCTCTTGGCATAGGCCTCCTCCAACTCTCTCCATTGAGTTCTATCTTTCGCTACCCGTGCCCAGTAAGACCCCAAAGTTATGTAAATATCGTCTGCCCATCTGGTTTTCGGGCGTCCTTGTTTTCTAATACTGTTTCTGTGGTACCACACAGTCACTCATTTGCTCCATTTGTTTTTGCCACATCTTAACATGTGCCCTATCTATCCCCACTTTAATATATATATATATAAATTACATGCTTCTAAATTTAACATGCGTCTAAGTGGCTCATCACCATCTTTAGAACCAAATCCAAACTCACTTGCACGTAGTACACCATGACGATCAGCAAAAAGGAGTAGAGTGTATCTGTACCCTGTCCGAGATTGAAAATAGAATTCCATTGAGGGTTGTTGTGATCCTGCGATTGAGTGAGGTCACTGGGAAGAAATCAATTGTTCCTGCGAGTGAGTGACCAGAAAGGAAGTAGTTGCTGCACGGGCAGCTGCTGTGTCGGCGCGCATTTGATATTCATTATTGCGAAAGTTAATACGGCTATAGTAACCTTTTCACATGAGGTGGGCCATATGCTTGTCCGCCACCCGATGAAGTGTAAAAAAAATGGAGCATGCCTGTGTCATGGACATGGCCATGTGTTGTACGCGAATGCGTTATATGCACTAAAATTATCTCAAAATGGCAGCGCTTCCCCCTCCCTCGCATGCGATATCCCATAGTCCTTACTTAGCGTAATAAATTCTTTCATCCTTCATATATCCAATATTGATTGAATTTTTTTTTTTTTTTTTTTTTTATACTACTTCGGGTGGCAGACAAGCATACGGCCCGCCTGATGTGAAGCGGTTACCGTAGCCATATTAACGCCCGCAACAGAAAATATCGCTCGCGCGCCGCCACCCCCGCTGCCATCGCAGCATCTCCTTCCTTTCTGGTGACCTCACTCACTCGCAGGAACACAACAGCCCTCAAGGGAACCGTTATTTGGCTGCGGTATTCTGTGAGGTGGAGGTACATTCCCCAGTCGGGTAGCTTACAATTACGCTCCCTACCTCTCTTTTCGCCAGAGCTTCATTTGTCAGTCAGCAGGGTGCACCGCGTGCAGGTGAAGTTGGCTTTGGTTCAAAGATGTTGATGAACCACTTACACCCCAAAATACACCCCAATTTTGGATGGAGATGATAGATATGTAGCTGCAGCATCAAACTATATCCCCCGATTTTGTTATCATTCGTTTCTTTGAATTGCCTCCCTGTGGAAACAATTTTAAAGACGTATCACGTCAAAACGTTTCGTATCTGAATAATTTCCAATCTTTCCAGGGTGAGTCAGTGAGGCCAGGTATCCTAGTTCTAATAAACGATGCAGACTGGGAATTGAGCGGTGAGCTGGACTACGAACTACAACAGAACGATACGATCATGTTCATATCTACATTACACGGGGGATGAAATAAAATATAACATATTAATTATAAGTTTTGTATAATTTTGGTATCTATATTAATAAATAATAATTAATAGTAGTCTTTCTATTTTTATTTCTACTAATCAGACTCAAATCCCCCATCAATTACCCCATGAAAACAAGGCTGACGGTTATACTTTCAAATTGAAATAAAAAACAAACAGTTTCATAATGTTATAAATAATAATAATAAATAAATCTTCCTGGACAATTTACACAGCGCCATCTAGTCCTAAATTAAGCGAAAAGCTTGTACTATGGGTACTAGATAACAAGTGTAATACTTAAATACATTTTTTTTGTAAGTATATACATATAATACATATAAAACACCCAGAGACCAAGACAAACAGACATGTTCATGCACACAAATGTTTGTCTTGTGCGGGGATCGAACCCGCGACCTCAGAGTCAAAGTGGCCATTGCTAACCATTCGACCACGGTGCTCGTCGAAATTTATAACGGTATTTTGTGAGGTGATGGTCGGGACGCTTACAATACTATTGCTACCTCTCTTTCGCTAGACGGTGCACCACGTGCAGGTAAGCCGTAAGGTTGGCTTTAAAGATCGTGGAGAGCCACTTACACCTGAAAACATATATATAATATACATAGGTATACACAATATCTCTTTTAAGAGAACATAGACCTGCGTATCTGACATTAATTTCAGATCTGTAAATGTTGTTCAACTATCAACATCTACAGAGGATGCCTCGCGTAGAGGCGAAACACGTGTCGCAGAGACGACCACGGCGGCAGTCGGGGCGGCGGCGGTCGCATGTTTCTTCTGTTCCAGATATTGGAGATTCGCCGAGACGACCACAGCAACTGGAGCAGAGACGACCAAAGCAGCCACGGCAGTCGCATGCAACAACTAACGGTAGTGGGTGGGTGCCGGCCGGCAGTAATTTGCATGAACTAATTGATGGCGAAAGCACGCAAAGTAGTGTAGATCAAATTGCCTGTAAATTTGACTTCCGCAAAATAACATCTGAATCAATTAACTCTCTGATCCTATAAGGGTTCCGTTTTTTTTCTAAAAAGCATTTTTGTATTATTAGTTAGATTTAGGATTTAGGATGATAAATGTCTTATAAAATGTTGATAATGAATACTCGTGTGCGCACCCAGTGTTGCTTGTAATTGGCTTACCCAGTGAGTGACGTGGGGTCGCGTGTCAAAAAACAGAGCAGCAGGGGCGGACTCGGGACCACAGTTGAGGAAATATTTTGTGACAGTAATAAATCATTATTATTCATTATTAATGTGAGAATTTGTCATTTGTGCAATAATCAATACATATAATAAAATCGTAACTGGTCGCTGTCTGTACATGGAAGATATATATAAGAAAATCTATTATAGGGGGGCTTTATGAACGCAATAGAACGCAATAGAGCATTAGAACGAAGCAATGATTTTTTGAGTTTTTGTCGGTTTGTCGCTACGTTTGTGCACGCTAATCTCAGAAACGGCTTAACCTATTTGAATGCGGTTTTCGGGTCAGGCTGTCAGTTGGCTTGCCGACGCATCATCACATATAAGAACTTGGCAACCGTCGACTCTACCAGTCTGTTACTCTCCACGTACTCGATTCGATGATCTCTCCTTTAAAATGATACTAACGACGGGAAGTAACGTAATCGGGCATGTAACGTATATTAACATACCGTTATTATTGCCGAAGCTGAAGCCGATTACCATCGGATGAATAAAGCTGAAGCCATTACCATCGGTCGGAGAGAAGAAACTAATGTTTAAATTATTGGTAATTATGTTCACCTCAGCTGGTAGAAAGAAACCCTAGAGTTCTATTTATTAAGTTCAAGATGTTTGTCAATGACTTTAAGCTAAGACTAAATTATGGAAGCAAAAAATCAGCTTAAATAAATAATAATAATAATAAATAAATATTGTCACACAAATTACACAGCGCCATCGAGCCCCAAAGTAAGCGAAGCTTGTGTTATGGGTACTAGACAACTGATAAACATACGTAAATACACTTTTTTTTTGTAAATACATACTTATGATACATAGAAAACACCCAGACCAAGACAAACAGACATGTTCATGCACACAAATGTTTGTCCTGTGTGGGAATCGAACCCACGAGCGTTGGTATCGAAGCCGCGTCGTTGACTGCTACGCCACCGATCTCGTCATTAAGCTTAAGCTTCGGCGGTAGGGCCGCAGGTTGCACCGGCCGTGGTCACAGGCTGACTGTCTCAGCGGTGTCACTGTCTGGCCAAGTGGGCGACTTTCTCTACATTTTTCGATTTGGGGTGTAAGTAGTTCATCAACACCTTTGAACCAAAGCCAACTTCACCTGCACGCGGTGCACCCTGCTGTCTGACAAACGAAGCTCTGGCGAAAAGAGAGGTAGGGGGCGTAATTGTAAGCTACCCGACTGGGGAATGTACCTCCACCTCACAGAATACCGCAGCCAAATAACAATTCCCTTGAGGGTTGTTGTGTTCCTGCGAGTGAGTGAGGTCACCAGAGAGGAAGGAGATGCTGCTTTGGCAGCGGGGGTGGCGGCGCGCGAGCGATATTTTAAGTTGCGAGCGTTAATATGGCTACGGTAACCGCTTCACATCAGGTGGGCCGTATGCTTGTCTGCCACCCGATGTAGTATAAAAAAAAAACACTTTTTTATGAGAGTTTTCGCCTTTTAATATTAAATATTTCATTTATAAATAGGATTAATGCCAGGAAAAAATACGATACGCCCTTAATCCGCCCCTGGTGTCAGTCAGTCATTTAAAAACGAATGTGACCGGACCCTTTCTTTGGCGCCCTGCTGTTTTTGGGACGCGGGTACAGGCCAGCGCACAAGTGGCTTTATGAGTATACTAATGGCTCCCGCGACTTCGTACGCGTGGAGTTAGTTATTTGCATATAATTTTAATTATATTCGAAAAAGCTAAATCCCCCTTATAATAAATAGTAAGTTGTTGTTTTCAATAATTATTATCCTTAAATAACATTTAATACTTCTGCCATAATTACTTTAACTTCAATAACATTGGACTTTCATACAAACTACCAACCCTCGTTTTAACCCCAAAAAGAGGTTGATTTCTAAAGATACATTATTAGTACACCTCCGTTCCATCTATAGAGCATTACATTTAAAATTTCAAGTATCTTACTTCAAAAACATAGGACTTTCATACAAAATAGTAACCCCTGTTTTACCCCCTCAGGGGTAGAGTTTCGTAAAATCCGTTCTTAGCGGATGTCTACAGTCTATAAGCAATGTACCTGCCAAATTTCAAGTTTGTAGGTATTATAAGTTTCTGAGATTTCGTGATTAATCAGTGTGGTATTTCGCTTTTATAGATTAAAATAAATAATAGCACATTATTATACACTGGTGGAAAATTGATTATTGTACACGAGTTGACGGACGGACTTTTAATCGTCAACGAGATTATCAATAACCATTAGTTATTGACATTTCAGTTCATTGCACAGATTGCTAGTACGCGGGAAAAAACTTCTCTGGAAAAGCACATTAAGAAAGATGGCAAAGGAAAAAGCGATAGAGAGGCACGATCGGCCAAAGCGTTCCGCTTGTGACGCATCTATCTCTCTTCCACTGCATCATTACATTACAGACAAGCAATTTTTTATATTTATATATTTAGTTAGTGACATATTTTGAATGCCAGTTCCTGGTGAACTGTGTATGGTTCCGACACACAATAAACTGTAACAACACTGTAAACCGCATTTCAGGCAAATATAATGTATATTTCATTCGTTCGTTCGAGCATTCGTTCATTCATTCATGCACTGTTCAATGTTAGACGAAAAATATCTATAAAATGTAACAGTATTCTCACTATCTGTACCTTATGCAAATGTGTCCCAGTATTGAGTTTTAATCTGTGCCTAATATGATTACAGGATCCACACGGGCCCCTAGGGTATGGTCTGGTACACAGTTTAAAAAAAACATTGCGATTAATATCGCATATTATTAATACTAGCTGCCAGAACGAAGTCTCGTTCTGTCAAAAGTCAAGTTTGTTTCCTATTGTCCACGCTATTTTTTTATTTTCTATTATTTGTGGAATTAGTCGACCCGTTCTCGATTTTTGCGCTTAGCACCATTAATTTTTATTTACATAGACTAGCTCCCCGCCCCGGCTTCACACGGGTAAAAAGTGGTGTTTTATTATCCTCGCAATTTTTCTCTGCGTAGGAACCATCCTCGTACTTCAAGGAATAAGAATTAGCGAAATCGGTTCAGCTATTTTCGAGATTTGCGCTTAGCAACGAATTCAGCGATTCATTTTTATATTATAGATAGATAACTAGCGGCCCGCCTAACTAGTTTAAAAACAGTCTAATTTTCGACTAGTTTACGTCGCGCACAAAAAACAGTTTAAAAAAACGGTTCATTCATTCTACGGCCACCTCTAGTTCATAGCTAACCGAGCGGGGTTTTTTTTAATAGTTTTAATACTTACATTTTTAAACACGAGATATCTTTCGAATGGAATGTCCGAATTGAATAATTCAAAAAGTTATATAAAGGTATTGAAGCAGTCGTGAATATGAAGTAATTTAATTTGATAAGGATTATACCAAGATACAAATAAAGATACTTTTTTTAGCGGCAGCATTTCAATTAAATCTATAATATATAATATAATATAATAATGTGGTGAGGGGGCAGATCTCCATTGTCTCACGTGAGTTTAATAATACACCAAGCGTATTTTAAGAATTTTCTAAATATTTCAATATTTTGATAATTTCAGTAAATCCTAAAATCCCAGGTGTTTTTAGTGAGAAAGACACAAAATTCCATATATCTAGAATAAGATGGGAGATGCAATTTGAAATAATGCCCACGTGAATGTATGTAACTCTGTAATATCGTTGAGCTTTCGGTGAGCCGAGCTTTACTGGCGCGAGGCAAGGTAACATACGGAAGAATAATTGAGGCGGGCACATGAAAGTTCAACAAAAATGTCACTTATATTAATTTGGATAAATCCGTTTCTCGTAAAAATATACAGGCTATATTGTAACTTATATTTATATAAATTTTGGGGTGTAAGTGGTTCATCATCATCTTTGAACCAAAGCCAACTTCACCTGCACGCGGTGCACGCTGCTGACTGACAAACGAAGCTCTGGCGAAAAGAGAGGTAGGGAGCGTAATTGTAAGCTACCCGACTGGGGAATGTACCTCCACCTCACCGAATACTGCAGCCAAATAACAATACCCTTGAGGATTGTTGTGTTCCTGCGTATGAGTGAGATCACCAGAAGGAAAGGAGATGCTGCGTTGGCAGCGGGGGTGGCGGCGTGCGAGTGATATTTTATGTTGCGAGCGTTAATATGGCTATGGCAACCGCTTCGCATAAGGCGGGCTGTATGCTTGACTGCCACCCGACGTAGTATAAAAAAAAACGCTCACAACACCAAAGGTATAACTCGCGCATTGCCGAACCTATAAAACATTTTTCACGCCTTTCTTGAATAATCCCATGCTGTAGTCCCTTGGGAATAACTTGGATAGACCATTCTTTCCATAACCTGAGAGTCCGTGGGAAAAATCCTCAGGAAATAATAAAATAAGATGTACTTAAGTTAAATATCAGGATAAAGTGAGATCACCGACTTTTAGGGTCTTAAGCTACGGTAACCGCATCACATAAGGCGGACCGCGCTAGATAGAGCAGTATTACTCTCGAATAAAGATCTTTTCCTTACAATTTTTGACGTGATAACATCTTATAAATCGATGTACGCTGGCTGCGCGCACGAAAAAGTATGACTCATTGTCACGTTCCGCCTGAGCCGAGCGTGCAAGCGAGAGGCACGATCGGCCTATGTTTCTTATGACGTTATTACGTAAAATTATCGTCCGTACACTGAGTTAACAGACAACCAATTTTGAAATTAACATTTCTAACATCGAATTTGTCTCTTTGCATTAAAAGATTCTCCGGGTGAGAGTGACAGGGATAAGAAAACCAACAAGTGGCATCGGAAAAGAAATCTGGTCTCTGATATCGCACGCCGCGTAGCAAAGCTCAAATGGCAATGGGCTGAGCATCTAGCCAAAAAGTCAGACTCGTGGTGCAAAACGGTTCTGGATGGAGACCATGGGACAGAAAAAGACCTGTCGGGCGACCACAGATGCGATGGAAGGACGGCATCGTGAAGTTGGTGGGCACGAACTGGAGGAGGAGGTGGCCCAAAACAGATCAGAGTGGAGAAGACTAAAGAAGGCCTATACCAGCACGGTTGAAGAAAGGCTTAGATGATGAGATGATGATTAGAAGATTCTAAATAAATAAATAAAAACTAATCTAAATAAATAAAAACGCTGCGTTTTTAACGAAATTATCATACGTATATCCTTTGGTTCTATAGACTTATAGCGTCTATATATGCATTTATATTAAAGCTCAGGCGCTAAGTAGCTACTCACAGAAGGTTAGCCCATGCTTATTTACCTCTATACTAATATTTTCTAGAGAGAAGATGTCTCAAGAGGAGTTCGATGGAGTCGTTGCGCGTGAGACTGCAATGGACCGCCTAGCTATGCAGACGTGTGCTATTTGGATACAATTTATTGTGTTTTTACCCTTCGCGTGCGGCGGCCTGTCAATTCTGTATCAAGCGCTGTATCAACACTGTACCAATGGACAATGGATCGGATCGGCTGGAGTCTCTCTCTACACGCAGCGATGTTGCATCTCTTTGCATTCTATATAAATTATACTACGGGGAGTGCTCGGATGAACTATTTGATTTGATTCCTGCCGCTGAGATCTACTATCGTACAACTCGCCATAAATTAAAATTCCATCCTCATCATCTCGATATTTTGCGATCGACTACAGTACTGTAGCTTTTTAAGACATTTTCTACCACGAAATGTCAAGTTGTGGAATCAACTTCCTCCAGCGGTATTCCCAAATAAATACGACGTGGGGGCCTTCAAAAACAGAGTCAATATTTCCCTTAAAAGGCTGGCAACGGATCGGTGACCCTTTGGTGTCGCTGATTTCTATGGGCGGTGGTGATTGCTTTCCATCAGGTGACCCACATGCTCGCTTGCCCCCCTCTCATATATAAAAAAAAGATCACCAAGGGACCGTGGCACCCGAGGAGTTAATAATATTGTCCAATCCGGAACGAAGAAATTCGACGGAGAACATAAGATTTCGGTATAGCTCTCAGAGTCAGCAGGTTGAAGTGGCAGTCGGCCGGCCACATCTGCCGAGTCGATGGCAGATGGGGGAAGAAAGTCCTAGAGTGGAGACCTTGTACATGACATCAAGGGAACGGCCGGTAGCGGCTGGATGCGGAAAGCGCAGGATTGCATATGGTGGAAGGCATTAGGGAAGGAAGGATAGCATTAGGCAGACACCACATAAACGATTATAAATGCGCTTTCCTTTCCAAAAACCTATACTGAAATAATGTGAATCAAAAAATCGTATTAATCTGTCCTTGATAATGGTGTTTTTTTATATGATAACGGTGTTAAAAAAATTAAGTATAATATCAGTTACCTAGTATCCCTAGCACAAGCTTTGCTTAGTTTGGATGGCCGTGTGTAATTTGTCCAGGAATATTTGTAAAGGGGGGGGGGGGGGGGGAGTACGAGCCTCAATATTGCAAACGTCAATCGCGCATCTCTCGTCCCACTGCCATCGCAGCAACTCCCTCCTTCCCGGGACCTCACTCACTCGCAGGAACATAACAACCCTCAAGGGAATTGTTATTTCGCTCTTCTGTAAGGTGGAGGTACTTCCTCGGTCCGGCAGCTTACAATTACGCTTGCCCTAACTCTCTTTCGCCACAGCCTCGTTAGTTAATCAGTAGGGTGACACATCAGCGGAGACACTTAAACGTTGGAAATATTCCTACCTTACCGGTACATATGTTTTGGGTCGAAACATGGATCCCATGGAGTCCAAACGCACGCACCTTGTCTAGAGACATCTAAATACGAAGTTGCATGAAAATTTTAATTAACACGTACAGTGTTTATATAAAACTTTCACTCAAATATAGCTTTTGTTTCTCTGTAATAAAGAAAACTTTAAATTTTCCATTTTGTACGTGGCTACAACGCTATCCGCGAAAAGCAAAAAAAAAAAGAAACCTCATTGTTTTAGTCTATGGCTGTTCGCCATTGTTAGATGCGCGCGCATAGGAAAATTAATAATTTTTTCCCGCCATTGCGAAAAATTTTTCACAACTCGTTTAATAGTTTTTTAGTGTTATTTTCTTCACAAGTGTGTTGAAAAACGTCGTATGATACACGTGTATTGATGATTACCGTCCTCGGCTCTCTTAACACCCTCACCTAACGGGTCGGGTCACAGTGGCGCCTCAGCGGTAATCACCAACATTACACACTTGTACCGTATTTTACTATTATCAATGATAACTCTAATTATAAAGTTAAATTATATCTAGAATTCGTTATTTTACTAGCCATCTCTCTAGGCTTTTAATACCTTATTTACCATATTGTTGTCTCTCGCATTGCTAAGAGAGGAAGTTGTAGTATGGATACATCACTATGTATCATAGTATGGTACAACACTAGGTTGACATTAACGACAGATAGAACATGTGAGTGCGCGCCAAATAAACGTAGTAGTTCTTCCTAAAAAAGTGGTTTTATTTAACAATTATACATGGCGCAGTTGATTAAACCTACGTATTAGCGTTGTTATGTAGTATTCGAATAGTGTACGGATAGTTACAAGCAATGGCGACGACATTCAAATTGCCAGACAAATTGTGTCTAACTGGCGATGTGGCAAGCAACTGGCGGCGGTTCAAACAGGATTTGGAGATATATCTCCTTGCTTCAGGCCTGGATGGGCATAGTGAGTCTCGGAAGATTGCTATCTTACTAAATGTGATTGGTGAGGAAGGCGTACAAATCTATAACAATTTCGCTTTGGATGCAAGCAAAGTCACGTTGAAGCAAGTTCTAGGTTTGTTTGACGAATACTGTGAGCCGCAACAGAATATTTTATACTCCAGATACCTTTTCTACACAAGAAGTCAGCAGCTTGGTGAACCATTTGACTTATTTTACAAAGACGTTAAAAGTCTAGCGAGAAACTGTCAATTTACAAATGAAAATGAAGCCCTTCGAGACAGGATTATTTTCGGAACTACCGATAAGACGGAACAAGAAAAGCTGTTATGCACAGGGGATATAGATTTAGAGCAAACAGTTAAAAGACTCCGTCTATCAGAGATAACAAAGATTCGGTCAAAAATAGTACAAAGGGAGTCTCCTAGTAACATTGATGTGCACAAAGTGCAAGTAATATTATGTAAGTGGTGCGGAGGCAGACACCAAAAAAATGTTAATGAATGTCCAGCACGAGGCAAGCAATGTACAAAATGCAAGAAATATAACCACTTCGAAAGAGTCTGTCGTACAAAAAGTGTGAAGTGGATACAAGATGTTTCTGAGGATGCACCGCAGAAGGAAGGAGACCTATATTGTGAATCGGTGGGTTCTGTTAATGGTATCAGTAATTGTTGGGAGCAAGATTTATGTCTAGAAAATGTAGTGAACTGTAGTTTTAGGATAGATACTGGTGCAGATGTTAATCTTATTCCTATTAGTTTGTTGAATGATATTCAGAAATTAACTTCAAAAAATAATCAGAACAGTGTAAGATTGTGTAAAACAAAACTTAAATTACAGGCTTACAATCAATCAAAAATTAAAACATTTGGTACTGTTTTATTACAAGCTGGATTAAAGTCAAAAGTATATTTGTTAGATTTTATTGTCACTAGTTCTGGATATCAACCAACATTGGGTAAGGATTCATGTGTATTGCTAGGTATAATTGAGAGGAAGTTTGTTAATAGCGTTAAAGATGATTTAAACAAACAAGATATAATTAGCAAATATCAAGATGTTTTCTCAGGCTCTGGTCAATTTCCTAAGAAATATAAAATTTTATTAAAAGACAATTCTGTTCCTGTGTCTAAACCACCACACAGGGTTCCATTGAAGTTAAAAGATAAGTTGAAGCAGGAATTAGATAGACTTTGTAAATTAAGCGTGATAAGTAAAGTTGAAGATGCAACAGAGTGGGTGAACAGAGTAGTGATTGTAGAAAAAGAGGATGGCTCTATTCGCTTATGTTTAGACCCTAAAGATCTCAACAGTTGCATACTAAAGAAATATTATGAAATTCCAACTATTAATGACTTGAAATCACATATAGGTAATTCTAAATTCTTTTCTGTTTTAGATCTGAAGGAATCATTCTGGCAGATTCGCTTAACTGATGAAAGTAGAAAGTACTGTACTTTCTCTACCATTTATGGATCTTATTGTTTTAATGTATTACCATTTGGCCTAGAAATATCTGCTGAAATATTCCAAGAAAACTGTAAAAATTGTTTTAGTGATATCGATGGTTTGTTCATTTATATTGATGACTTCTTGATCCATGCAAAGTCCCAAGAGGAACACGATGAGATCCTTGATAAAGTACTTAGTAGAGCCCGTGAATTAAATATTAAATTTAATCTAAGAAAATTTCAATACTTACCACAGGTAGTAAAATATTTTGGTCATGAAATTGTGGATGGAAATCTACTACCAGATAAAGACAAAGTGAAAGCAGTTTTGGAATATGATATTCCAAATGATAAACAAAGTTTACAGAGATTTTTAGGTTTTGTTAATTACTTCAGGGAGTACATCCCAAATATGTCTGAAATTATTAGTCCATTAAGACAGTTGCTAAAGAAAAATATTGAATTTGTTTGGAATAGTAATTGTACTGAATGTGTAAATCAAATAAAGAACATTTTGACTAGTCCACCTGTCCTTGTAAATTTTGATTCTGAAAGACAAATTGTCATTCAAACTGATAGTTCAAAAGATGCCATCGGCTGTGTACTTATGCAAGATGGTCATCCAGTTTCTTATGCCTCTAAAAGTCTCTCGAATTGTGAATCTGAATATGGCCAAATAGATAAAGAGTTCTTAGCAATATTGTTTGCATGTAAGAAATTCCACTATTACATATATGGTAGGCATGTAGTCGTGCAAACAGATCATCAACCATTAGTAGCTCTGATGAAAAAGGAAATTAATAGTATTAACTCTCAGCGCTTAAGGAAAATAAAGATTAAGTTAAATATATATGATTTAAATTTACAATATACACCAGGGTCCAAGATGCATGTAGCTGATGCCCTAAGCCGAGCTTCAAGCTCTGCCAGCAACACAGATGTTGATAGCACATTAAATAAAACTATACACACTATCAATATCAGTGATGAAGTACAGAGCCTCATTGCGAGTGAAACCGAAAATGATGTTATTCTGCAACAACTTAAATCATATTGTGAGATTGGCTGGCCTAATTGCAGAAGTAAGGTAGTTGATAATGTAAAGTTCTACTATAAATATAAAGACAGCATTTCTTATGAAAATGGCATTATTTATTTGAATTATAAGATAATTGTGCCTCTTGTATTAAGAGAAAGAGTAATAAAGAAAGTTCATTCAAGTCATTTCGGGATCAATAAGACAATTGCTAGGGCAAAGTCTATATTTTATTGGCCAAACCTAGAGTCTGATTTTATTGATGTAGTATCAAAATGTGAACTATGTGAGAAGTATAGTATAAAAAAATGTAAGGAACCTATGTTACTTGATGAGGTCCCTACTTTGCCATTTGAAAAAATTGGTTGTGATTTCCTACAGTGGAACAGTAAAAATTATTTGATTGTAGCTGATTATTATTCAAAATGGTTTGAATTAATTCAAGTAAACTCATTAACTGCCTCCACTGTTATTGATATACTGAAGAATTTGTTTTCAACACATGGGATACCAAGGATATTAAGAGCTGACAATATGCCATTCAACTCATTTGAATTTAACAAGTTTGCAAAAAGTTGGAACTTTAAAATAATAACATCCAGCCCAAGATATCCTCGGTCCAATGGGTTTATTGAGAGATATGTAGGGATAGCTAAAAATATGATGAAGAAATCAAATGATTGTGGTATAGATTTACTAGAAATATTATTGGAATACAGGAACACTCCTGTACTCGGTTCACTGTACACTCCTTCACAATTGTTATTTAGTAGATTAACAAGAACTAAACTTCCTATCCATGATGTACTGTTAAAGCCAAAAGTGGTAACTAATTTTACAGAAATTCAGAACAAAGTAAATATTTACAATAAAACTAATTTTGATAAGACTTGTAAATTTAATAAGCATAATTTTTATCCTGGTCAGGATATAGTATACTTGAAGGATAGTACTTGGCTACCAGGGCAAGTAGTAGAAATTCATCAATCTCCCAGATCTCTAGTTCTTAAGGATAATAGTGGTCATATATTCCGAAGAAATACATTACATGTAAAACCTTCATTTAAAAAAGAATTTGGAGAAATTAGAAATTTTGATGTATTACAAAATGGGGATTCAGAGGATACTCAACAAAATATTTTGGGAGAAAAGGATAGTAATAATGGTCATAATAGGGAACAGTGTAGAGAAATAGGTAGTCAACAGGTAGAAAGGCAAGAGGATCATAGAGTGGAGCCAAGACCCCGTCGACATGTTGTTCCACCTAGTTATTTAAGAGATTATATTTGTGATTAGAGAACTCTCAGTCATTTAGTTTTTGTTATAATTTGTCATACTGTTCATAGTTGTTAAGAGGGAAGATGTAGTATGGATACATCACTATGTATCATAGTATGGTACAACACTAGGTTGACATTAACGACAGATAGAACATGTGAGTGCGCGCCAAATAAACGTAGTAGTTCTTCCTAAAAAAGTGGTTTTATTTAACAATTATACAGAAGTCAAATTTCAAAAACTTCTTACTCCTATAAATTTCTTGTGATTAAATTCGTTGTGAGTTCCAAGGCAGCCGTAGTTTTACCATCGGGACTGCAATGGACTTCACTTTTTATTGCCTTTTTTGGTGGTCGCCGCTGTTAATCCTGGCTACACAGGAGACACAGTGGCGGGAATGTGTGGTGCCTCCCCCTACCTCCCGTTAAATATTTTATTTTGTCTCTCCTGTTATTTTTGAAGTGAAATCTTCTTTAGCGGCGTTGTGCACTTTTTTGGGATGCGTAAAAAATGTTGAACTCGCATCAGGATCAAGTGTCCTGATAGAAAATCCGTAGGATAAAGCTAGAAAACTACAAAATTCAACTTTAAGCAAAGACGATACGATTGAGATAGCTTTGAATAGTTTATGTTTGTGTACGATAGCGCAATAAATGAATATTGTATTTTACCACCTATGTGATAGTATACTGTTATACTGATAAATAAAGCAATTCGTGCGAAATTATTTCCTAACCATTTCAAAATATTCAAAAATGCACAACGTTAATGTTCAAGTTTTACTTAAAAAAAAAAAGGATTTTACTTAAAAAAAAAAACAACTGAATTGAAGTTCAGTTGTTTTTTTTTAAGTAAAATCCTTACTCAATTGTTGTAATATACAACGTGTAACTCTAAGTACGCAAAACCTCAAACACCCCAACTGAGTTTTATTATTATAAATTGATATATCTAAGTAATAATTTCGAAATAAAAAAATTCTCGGAGATATTAACACTTTTTTTTTCCTAATAATTCTAATAGTTTCTGAGCTCTGTGGCGCTTTCTTATCAAAAAGACGCGCCAATGGCTACTATATGCAAATATTAATATTAAAGAGCGAGCATCGCGTCAATGACGCGTAAGGGCAGCTCTCTGCGACTTTTTGGACGCGGCGGTATTACGTTTGTTTACCTACTTCACATTTTCTCGCTTGATTGTCGAGCGCAATTTAATAATAGACACGGCAATTAAAAATAATAATTATTATTTTTCAAAACCAGTTACTTTAAAAATGGATGAATATTATGGAATTGATTCTACTCATGATTCTGAACAAACTATTTTTAGGTTTTGCGTACTTGACGTTACACGTTGTATATACAATGGCAGCGGAGTGAGTATTAGCGGAGTAGTTTTACCTACATCCAAAATGTCCCCGCTGTACCTGTCTCATCTGTGACGTCAGTATTAATAGTCAATTTGATCTCTACACGACTGTATTTACTTCAGTCGAGGTAATACCAGTTTATTGAAATACTTAAGTTAAATCGTAACTTCAATCAGTTTAAACTAAACTTAATTAGTTAATCTACATACATTTTTTTTTATACTACGTCTGGTGGCAGACAAGCATACGGCCCGCCTGATGCGAAGCGGTTACCGTAGCCGTATTAACGCTCGCAACATATTATATCACTTGCGCGCCGCCACCCCCGCTGCCAACGCAGCATCTCTTTCTTTTCTGGTGACCTCACTCACTCGCAGGAACACAACAACCCTCAAGGGAATTATTATTTGACTGCGGTATTCTGTGAGGTGGAGGTACATTCCCCAGTCGGGTAGCTTACAATTACGGTCCCTACCTCTCTTATAACCAGAGCTTCGTTCGTCAGTCAGCAGGGTGCACCACGTGCAGGTGAAGTTGGCTTTGGTTCAAAGATGTTGATAAACCACTTACACCCCACAATACATAAAAATGAATCCCTATTTCGGGTCATATCATCACGCGTGAACGGCTGGATCGAATTCGCTATCTTTTTATGTTGTATTTGTTATTTTCAGGAGAAGGTTCATAGGAAAGAAAAAACATAAGAAAGTTGCGCGAGAAATTAGAAAATTTAAGAAAAATTAACGACCATATTCAATTTTTGATGTAACTTTATGTCGTTTGACAGAACTGTCTGCCATTTGACAGTTTGCGCGAAATGAATTCGAATTCAATATTAATTATTAAGAAGACAGGACGTCTGTCGGGTCGCCTAGTATTTAATAAAGAAGAGAAGATAATTAGGGTTCTTCTGCTACCAAATGTTTCTTTTTATTGAAATACTAGCGGCCCGACTTCGCACGGGTAGAAGAATGAAACACACAAAGGTCGCTTTCTTTGCAGTTTTTTTTTATAGACGAACATTTTACTTTTATTGCAGTTCTCTCCATAAGAACCTTCCCTATATGCATTAACAAAAAAATGAAAACAAAAATTAGACGAATTAGTTATGCTATTCTCGAGTTTTGCACTTAGCAACACATTTAGCGATTCATTTTTATATAACTAGATATATATTTATATATATTAAATATGACTGTAGTTTCTTCGATAAACCACAAGCCATAGTGTTATTTAGATAATAAAGTAAGCTCTGTTGGATAAAAAGTCAATATCCACCGGCCCAATCGAAGAAAAGGTAAAAAATTGGGTGTCTGTAAAGTCGGTTTACGGACGATTTTACGTGATAACGTCATAAGAAAACATCGGCCGATGGAGTGTAAAAGAGATCGTGACTCTCTATCGCTTGTTCCGCGCTCTCGCTTGCATGGACGGCTCAGGCGGAACGTGACAATGAGTCATGCATTTTCGTGCGTGCAGCCGGCGTTCATTGATTTATAAGACGTTGTTACGTCAAAATATCCAAATTTTAGTCTGAAGCTTCGCTTTTTCAGTGAGGAGTAGCCTTCTGTTTGTATGCCATTATGTTTTTTTATACTACGGGTGTCAAACAAGCATACGGCTCCCACAGAAATCTAAATAACAAGGCACTAGAAGTCGTGAGCAACAATCAAGATACATGTTGTCGGCTGGTCCCCTCTACTTCCCTTTATTTTTATTTTCAGGAATTTTACTATAAACTTTTACGGCCATAACATTACATACATTGCGTGTAAGCACAAGATGTGGGTTTTGACTGCAATTATCATGTTGAGCCATGATAATTGCAGTCAAAACCCACATCTTGTGCACGTGGTGCACCCTGCCGACTGGCTAAATAGGCTCTAGTAAAAGCACTCTTTTACCAGAGCCTCTTTAGCTAGTACAGTTCTAAGGTACAGCGTATTTTTAAACTGCTCGACTGAGGAAGTACCTCCATGTCACAGAATACCGCAGCCAAATAACAATTCCCTTGACGTTTGTTGTGTTCCAGCGAGTGAGGTCACCAGAAAGGAAGGAGTTGCGACGTTGGCAGCAGTGGTGGCGGCGCGGTAGCGTTTGTTTCATGTTGCAAGCGTTAACATACAATAACAGGAAAAAAATGTAATTTGTCCGAGAATTTTTTGCAAATTAAATAAATATATTTAAAACTTGTACTGTGCAGTTTTACATTAGTAAATATTTCTTCAAGCCCACCTTGAGCAGTAAAAATTAATTTAGCTGGTAAAACGACCTATTTCAAACCACTAGACCTACAATCTAGTTTATTTATATCCCTAAAGCCAAACAAAGCCTTTAAACTTAGGTTATAGTACGATTAGGAACGTCACCTGTCAATCCTGACCTATCCCAACAGGAAGTAAGAACGAGACAGATATAGGATGTCGGGGATAGAGAATGGCATGCGTCCTGTACTGTTGATGTTACTAAGGTTAGTGGTTTTGATACTTGAAAATAAAAACTGTGCCAAAAATTACTTTAGTTTTGCATAAAAAATACTTTTATCTAATCTCATACATACTGAAATTTAGAGATTAAAAATCTAAACACAGAATCTTAATGTCAGTCTTTTACGCACAAGACATCAAAATAAATTTAAAAAGTTACTTTTCGATACAGCTGTTTATGGACAAACGTAGATCGAAAAATAACTTTTTTTTCCATTTCGATACAGCTTCAGCCCTGGATTCAGGTATATTAAGGAGGTTGCAATGCAAATGCATTGCAACTTCCTTAATATACATGTAAGCTACCCTGTATGTAATATAATATACGTAATGCAAATGCATTGCAACTTTGCAAAAAATTTCAACATAATATGTGAACGCGGCACTGCTTGGCGCGTCGCGCATGCGCACCACGCATGTTCGATCTGCAAATGCATTTATATTTATAAGTAAGAAACAAAGCTGTTAAACTTCATAGTTTTTCGTGTGTGCAATTTCATGAGATTAAATAAATTAGTGTATGAAACTGCACATAATTAGGTCTTAAAATACTCATGTGCTGCTCAATTCGCCTTCGGCTCATTTGATAAACTCACACTCGTATTTTCATAACCCTTATTATGCAACAGTTTCATAAACTACTATTTATCAATTGTCAAAATCTAAGAATATTGTCATCATCATTATTTTCAGCAGCCTGTACTAGCTGTATACTGTTTACTTTTTTTGACGTGATAACGTCTAATAAATTGATGAACGCCGGCTGCACGCACGAAAATGCATAACTCCTTGTCATGTTCCGCCTGAGCTGAGCGTGCAAGCGAGAGCGCGGAACAAGCGATAGAGAGGCACGATCGAACTATGTTTTTTATGATGTTATCACGTAAAATTATCGTCCACAGACAACCAATCTTTTTATATGAGAGGGAGGAAATAATTTCGCACGAATTGCTTTACTTATCATTATAAAAGTACTATCATTTATGTGGTAAAATACAATATTCATTTATTGCGCTGTCGTACACAAACATGACAATTTATATTACATTAAAAATAAACAGTAGGAGCAGGTATACAGTTTCGGCGCGCTGTAGAAAGAGACGGGGATATTACTTCCTCTCTTACGCCGCGCCGGCGGTCTACTCGACATCGGTCTTACGAATTTTCCGTTTTACGAAAATTATCCGTCTTACGAAGTTTAACAAAACTCGCGTCAGGAAAATTCGTAAGACGGATGTCTTGGGATGGGTAAAAAAAAATGTTTTTTTTACCCATCCCAAAAAGTGTACAACGCCGCTAAAGACGTTTTCACTTCACAATACACAATTCTATATATGTATACACTTTTTAACATCTTTATTCTATGTCGGGTTAAAACTGCAAGTATCAAGACTACTATGCCGTCCGTCAATCGATATCAGTCGCCGAGCGTAAACGGGAATACTCGACCGCCCCCGAACTTATGATCCTTCAGAATATGTACATATAACTACGAGTAGCTACGTGCTCTTAAACGTAAAGCTATTGGAAACCTGGATTTGAAATATGCGAGACTTGGATATACTAGCGGGTAGGTTGTCTCAGGTAACGATGGATTCATTCGATTTGACGAGCTCGGTGGCGTAGCGGTCAATGACGTGGCTTCGACACCAACGCTCGTGGGTTCGATTCCCACACAGGATAAACATTTGTGTGCATGAACATGTCTGTTTGTCTTGGTCTGGGTGTTTTCTATGTATCATAAGTATGTATTTACAAAAAAAAAATGTATTTACGTATGTTTATCAGTTGTCTAGTACCCATAACACAAGCTTCGCTTACTTTGGGGCTTGTGTAATTTGTCTGACAATATTTATTATTATTATTCACTAAATGGATGGATTCATTAAACTAGGCTTGGGTTCCTAACGCGGAATATGAAGCCGATTACCGTCGGAATTTTTGAAAAATTAATAATAATAAATAATAAATATTGTCACACAAATTACACAGCGCCATCTAGCCCCAAAGTAAGCGAAGCTTGTGTTATGGGTACTAGACAACTAATAAACATACGTAAATACATTTTTTTTTTGTAAATACATACCTACTTATTATATGTACATAGAAAACACCCAAACTAAGACAAACATACATGTTCATGCACACAAATGTTTGTCCTATGTGGGAATCGAACCCACGAGCATTGGTGTCGAAGCCACGTCATTGACCGCTACGCCACCGAGCTCGTCAACAATTTGTCGTAGATTAAAGTTATTGACAAACATTTCCAGCTTAGTCAGAAAAGTTCTCGAGTTTCTTCCAGCTGAGCTAAACATAATTACCAAGAAAGTAAGCACTAGTGTCATTTTCGCATTCAAAAAATCCAAAGGCTTCAGCTTAGGCGGTAGGGCCCCGGATTCTAGCCCACGGGGCCGAAATCGAGGATGAGTGGAGCGAGTAGATCCGCTGAGTGTATGTTATCCATTGATTTCAATGGAAAATGTATTTGATGATCATTCCTCAACGACATGATCGATCTCAATTTTTTTTCGACACAAACCTCAAGCATGTCGACGTCTTTAATTGTGACAAGTTTCATGAAAATCAGTTCAGTGGTTTTGGAGCCTATTCATTTCCAAGAGCGACTTTTCGGCGTGTATAAGGGTTCTGCTCGCCCCACTCAATTAAAAGCTTAATTAATACTCAAAAAACATGAAAAACCCCTAAAACAAGAAAACATGTAGCAGTCGGGACCCTACATGTGCTCTAAATTCACTAAGCCTCCATTTCTAGAATGGGTCCCGACTGCTACATGTTTTCTTGTTTTAGGAGTTTTTCATTTCCAAATTATACAGAAAAGCAGTCGGGTATTTTAGTTTTTTAAATTACCGTTTTTGTTTTATGTTTTTTAGTTTTATTTATTTTGATATATGCAATGTCGCTCTAACAGTAAATACATATCTAATGACACCCCTCGAGCTAAAATCCATCGAGCCGTCCAGACTGCGCATTTGCATTTGAACTTGGCGCCAAAAATCCGCCATTTTATTTTATTTTTATTTTTATGTACCCAGTATCACTCTCACAGCAAATACGAATCTAACGACACCTCTCAAGCTAAAATCCATCCAGCCGTTCAGGCTGCAGAGCGTGCCAAACAATTATACATACATACATACATATATACTCTCGAAAAACATAACCCACCTTCTGTCGCAGTCGGGTAAAAAACATCCTCATCAACAAAGCCCCCAAATGACGACCAGAATGTCAATCCTCGTAATTTTTCCAGGATAGTTGAACGAAAGTTGACCGAATCGAGATTAAATTGGAATTGACTAAAAATTATTTACTTGATTGCAATCATTCATCATCATCATCCTGTATGTACCCACTACTGGATATAAGCCTTCCCCAATGCTTTCCACCAGATACGATCCTCCGCCTTCCGTATCCAGCCGCTCCCAGTCGCCTTCTTAAGGTCATCGGACCATCTAGAAGGAGGGAGAGTAAGTATTTATGTAGTATATTTCTGGACAATTTACACAGCGCCATCTAGTCCCAAATTAAGCGCAAAGCTATGGGTACTAGACAACTGATAAATATACTTAAATACATTTTATTTTGTAAATACATACTTGGAATACATAGAAAAGACCCAGACCAAAACAGACATGTTCATGCACACAAATGTTTGTCTTGTGCGGGGATCAAACCCGCGACCTCGGGGTCAAAGTAGCCCATGCTAGCCATTCGACCACCGGGCTCGGCATATAATAAATATAATATGATTTTTGTTTAATTATGTTGAGACTAGTAATTATAGTATTGAGACTAGTAATTATAGGAAGGAGATGCTGCGTTGGCAGGGGGGGGGGGGGGGGGGGGGGGGCGAGCGATATTTTATGTTGCGAGCGTTAATATGGCTACGGTAACCGCTTCACATCAGGCGGGCCGTATGCTTGTCTGCCACCCAACGTAGAATAAAAAAAAAAAAAAAAAAAAAGTATTTATTTTCGTCCAAAGTGGCCTTTAATATGGATTTTGCGAGGCCTGTCATTTGGAAACTTGTTTTAACTGGAGAAATGGGATATCATGTTTAATTTTGGATGTACAACTTCAATTGGAATGTTTTTTTTTTTTTTTTTTTAAACTTTGTATTTAAAAATATAACCGGTGTGAGTAGATATTGGCAAAATGACAGGCATTATTTACAATAAGTGCCCAGTAAGTACCTGTTTAATGCCCATTAAATGTCTACTTTTGGGCATAAATAGGGAATTTATGAGTACTTTTTGGGCATTTAACGTAAATGCCCGGCATTTTGCCCATCTCTAGATGCGAGTAGCCTTTTTTGTTTTATTGAAAATAATTACAATCTACAGACTCAAGGGTCTGTACCTTTTGTTAATAATCTTCTATCTAATAATTATTGACGAGCTCGGTGGCGTAGCGGTCAATGACGCGGCTTCGACACCAACGCTCGTGTGTTCGATTCCCACATAGGACAAACATTTGTGTGTATGAACATGACTGTTTGTCTTAGTCTGGGTGTTTTCTATGTATCATAAGTATGTATTTACAAAAAAAAAATGTATTTACGTATGTTTATCAGTTGTCGAGTACCCATAACACAAGCTTCGCTTACTTTGGGGCTAGATGGCGCTGTGTAATTTGTATGACAATATTTATTATTTATTTATTTATACTAACGTGACGGAGGCCCACAACACATTCCCACCACTGTGTATCCTGTGTAGCCAGGATTAACAGCGGCAGCCGCCAAAAAGGCAATGAACAGTGAAGTCCATTGCAGTCCCAGGGGTAAAAGTTAAAACTATGGTTGCCTTGGAACTTACAACGAATTTAATCAGAAGAATTTAGTAGGAGTAAGAATCTTTTGGAATTTGACTTCCCCTCTTAGCAATGTGAGAGACAGCAATATATAGTTATTTGATTCAGATGTCATTTTGCGGAAGTCAAATTTACAGGCAATTTCATCCACAATATTTTGACTATTTTATGATTGATTCTATATATCGTAGCATGTGTCTACGCAAACCGTAGCTAGTTACTTATAATTTTCGTAGCACTGTAGTTCGTAGATGATATAATAAATAAATATTGTCAGACAAATTACACAGCGCCATCTAGCCCCAAAGTAAGCGAAGCTTGTGTTATGGGTACTAGACAACTGATAAACATACGTAAATACATTTTTTTTGTAAATACATACTTATGAGTTATGATACATAGAAAACACTCAGACCAAGACAAACAGACATGTTCATGCACACAAATGTTTGTCCTGTGTGGGAATCGAACCCACGAGCGTTGGTGTCGAAGCCGCGTCATTGACCGCTACGCCACCGAGCTCGTCAAACATATATATGTACAAACAGCAATGTATACTGTACACAGGCGTCACAGAACAGTAGATGTTTTCAACAGTACACTACATAGCTCGCCATAGGCAGGAAATTCACCCTCACATACGTTGGAATCTCAAATAACAAAAAAAATCGGTTGTCTGTAAAGTCGGTTTACTGACGATAGTTGAACGTGACGTCATAATAAAATACTGATGGAATGTTTGCATTTTTCAAAAGAAAATTTTAATGGAACGCCTCAGAGCGAGGTAACGCCGCATACGTCATGTTTTTTCGTGCGTGCAGCCGGCTCCATCAAAAAAAAGTTCGTGCTTTAACACCCCCGCTTCCAACGCATCATTCCTCACGTCTGGTGATCTCAGTCAGTCGTAGGAACAATCCTTAATTGAAGGTACTTTTTGTTCAGGCTGCGGTATTCTCTGATGTGAAGGTACTTCTGCAATCGGGCACCACATGCTTTAAATTGCTTTCGCCAGAGCCTCGTTTTCTTAAAAGTACAATGCACTACGAGCAGCTGAAGTTAGCTTTGCCTCTAAAGTCAGTGATAAACCACTTACATCCCATAAGATTATAAACAATATAAAATTGTTGTCTACGCATCCCGTAGCTCACCTCTACGTGCATCGTAGCAAATGTCTACGTTGCCTCTACGCCGTAGTCAGCTACGTAAAAGCTGTCTACGCTTTCAATGTTACTAAATCTGCAATCCACAGGGATCCGGTATTATTATTTTTTATATGAGGGGGGGGGGGGGGGCAAACGAGCATGTTCATAACCTGATGGAAAGCAATCACCACCACCCATGGAGATCAGCAACACCAAAATGTCAGCGCTCCTTCCATTCTTTCTTTCTGGTGACCTCACTCACTCGCAGGAACACAACAATCCTCAAGGCAATTGTTATTTGGCTGCGGTATTCTCATTCTTCAGCCAAATAACAATTCCCTTGAGGGTTGTTGTGTTCCTGCGAGTGAGTGAGGTCACCAGAAAAGAAGGAGATGCTGCGTTGGCAGCGGGGGTGGCGGCGCGCAAGTGATATGTTATGTTGCGAGCGTTAATACGGTTACGGTAACCGCTTCACATCAGGCGGGCCGTATGCTTGTCTGCCACCCGACGTAGTATAAAAAAAAATCGGTTGTCTGTAAAGTCGGTTTACTGACGATAGTTGAACGTGAGAACGTCATAAGAAAATACTGATGGAATGTTTGCATTTTTGAAAAGAAAAATTTAATGGAATGCCTTCTGAGCGAGGTAACGCTTTTTTCGTGCGTGCAGCCGGCTCCATCGTGACAACGTCTTATAAGACGTTGTCACGTCAAAAATAAAAAAAAACTTTTTCCTACTTAATTAGACGCGGTTTTGAAATAATAGATTTTGTTTCTATTATCTTTATTGTTCAAATTACATATTGATTAAGTACATGAAAATAAAGCGGTACAAAGGTCTTATCGGGGTATGGAGATTTCTTCCAACCTTAGGGTAACTGCGTGGAGTGAACATTACAGTAATTTGCAAGTAGAACATCGAGTAATAAATGAAAGAATAAATAAATAAATATTTCTGGACAAATTACACACGGCCATCTAGTCCCAAACTAAGCAAAGCTTGTACTACGGGTACTAGATAACTGATAGTATACTTAAATACATTTTTTTTGTAAATACATACACATAATACATAGAAAACATCCAGACTATAACAAACAGACATGTTCATGCACACATATATTTGTCTTGTGTGGGGATCGAACCCGCAACCTCAGACTCAAAGTGGCCATTGCTAACCATTCGACCACCGAGCTCGTCTCAGAAAGAAGGTAATTTACAAAAAAAAAATTAATAAATTACACAAATAACTAAATTATTAAACTATAGAACTCAGTCAATGATAATATTAGGTAACTTCAAGTCTCCATCAGTAAAGAATCTTTTTAATCCTGATTTGAAGGAAAATAACGTAGGAGCCATTCGAACATCAACAGACAATGCGGTCTACATTTTTGTCAATGTTACTGTGAAAGAATTTGTATACGCATTGGTAGTTTGAAATGAAATGAAATATTTATTATTAACTGAAGATTATTACACATTTAACCTAGTAGTACTATGACTACACACTAGGCTAGGCCTGCATCGTGGGCGTCAATACAATATGACTTATAACTTAACAACAGTATTACGGCGACCAGTAAATATTGACAAATTAGACGCTGTTGCCGATGATAGACGTTTTGAGTGGGTATGTCCAAAATCCGAGTCCCCGAACAACGCAGACGACAATCGACTTCACGAAACTGAAATTGTTCCTTTACATATAGAGGAGCCGATAGATTGAACAGCACGTTAAAAAGCAGAGTGAGTTTTTTTAGTATATTGCTTGTAAATTTTTAAAGTCAATATTTCCCATATAAGGCTGGCAATGGATCGGCGACCCCTTGGTGTTGCTGATTTCTATGGGCGGTGGTGATTGCTTTCCATCAGGTGACCCACATGCTAGCTTGCGCCCGTCTCATAAAAGAATTAAGACTGTTTCAGTGATAGAATAGGCTATTTGACAATGTTAAAAAATTGTATAATTTATTTAACAATATCGTAAAATACAGAAAACTATAAGGATCTCCAAACTTTCATCCTAATATCTTCGGTCCGACTTATTTTTGGGTCGATCAAAGTTTGGCGGGAAAGTCCATTTTAAAAGTACGAAATTATTTGCAAAATATATTTCCCTATTGAGAAGCAATAAAAAATACTATAACTTTTATTATGATTCTAATTACATAAACGTAATATTTAACATAGCTGTCGTACAAATTTCTGATTTAATCCATACATAACACAAACGTGTGACGTCATAACCTAGTAGCCTGTTGTATGGAGCGTTTTCAGGAAAGTCCAAAATTGTAATTTTCAAATTAACATATCTCGAGAGATTTTTGTGCTATCAAAGTAATTCTCTCACGTGTGGTTTTATTATTGTGACGTTCTTACATATAAAAACGAAAAAAAAAACCGTCAAATAGCCTATTATGTATAAGAATATATTTTGACTTCTCATTTTCAATTATGTATACACTATTACTACAAACTAAGAAGAAACAGTAAATGATAAAAACAACTTTTAATCACACTAAACTTAAATCAACAGCCACTTAACTATAACAAATTAAATAATAAAATAAATAACTGAAAGGGGAAGCGCTGAAACACTGAAACGCTATCTCTTTCACACGTCAAAGTATCTCTTTCTTTCGTTCTTGATATCGAACTGAGAGGCACCCGTCTAGTAAAGGTCCCACTTCGCAACGCGCATGTCGGCTCGGAGACCGCCATTCCTCCGTGAAATTTCCAATTCTACACCTTAAAAATACTAATAAAACTAAATAAAAATCACATTATATTATATTGTGAATATTATACTTAAATAATAAAAGTAAATTTCTATGTGTTTTTCGTGTTAAAATGTATTTCCATTCACGCATAGTTCAGACTAAAATGGCAGCTAGTGGGTAATTCAAGTGATAAAATGAAACTATATTTGGCATAGTTTTGTGTTGTGAATCATTTGAGGATTGTAATTAAGGTACAGTATAATTATTTTATTATATATTTAAGTATATAGCTTGATCGTGGACGCTTCATTTCTGGCGTCAAGAAAAATTTGTTATAAAATCCTTTTTGGGGTATATGTAATTTCATGAGTAATGTCAAATATACACTAAGTGTGTAGTGCAAATTAAGGAATATGCTGTTAGTGAAAGAAAGATAGCTTATACATTATGTTAGTGATAAATTATACAGCTTTTTCTTCTCAATTCTGAGTACGATAGGGCGACACAAGCTTGCAGGAAATCTCTCGTACGAGCATGTAGAAATAGATATAGAAATATATTTATTTCAACATCACATAAGCAATACAAAAGTATAATAAACATAACATTATAATATATAGAATGTGATGTTGGAATATTGGCCCACCCTCAGAGATCATTTCTGCGGTCACACAGTAATCTCAGCCCTGTTTTGTCAGTGTGGGTCAAAAGTGACAACACTGATGTCAATAGAAGGTAAAAGATTCTAACAATAAATGAATAATAAATAAAAAAATATCTATCCTGAAGCAATACACAATGGTTTCCTGCTATCGTATTATTCATGCAAGTAGTCGCCTAGTGGTTGAAATTTGACCATAATCAATTTAAATTATTACTTTAACAATAGACAAAAGATATATACATGTGTGATCCAAATACACTGTAATGTGTGTAATATTTTTTTTATTGATTTAAGGGAATTTATTAATCAATTAAATTAAATTAAATTTTAACATATAAATAAAGTACATTCAACTAAAACTAATCTAAAAACCTATCTAATTAATCTAAAAACCAAAGAAAAACTTATGGGATAAAAAAATAAATATATAAATAAATACAAATTTACTCACAAAAAAAAATATCCCCAAGATCGTTGTCTTTCGGCAGTGTCCCCAGAACACTGGCAGAATTACCTCGCTGAATAGCTTTACTTATTATCTGAGCAAGGAAATGGCCAGCCTTGTGGTTATATGACGTGTCGACCAATTTTTGAGAAATATCTTTAAATTGATTTAATATATTTTTTATGCATTATTAAAAAAATATATCATCTTTTGGCACTCTATATAATTTGGGGTGTAAGTGGTTCTTCAACATCTATGAACCAAAGCCAACTTCACCTGCACGCGGTGCACCCTGCTGACTGACAAACGAAGCTCTGGCGAAAAGAGAGGTAGGGAGCGTAATTGTAAGCTACCCGACTGGGGAATGTACCTCCACCTCACAGAATACCGCAGCCAAATAACAATTCCCTTGAGGGTTGTTGTGTTCCTGCAAGTGAGTGAGGTCACCAGAAATGAAGGAGATGCTGCGTTGGCAGCGGGGGTGGCGGCGCGCGAGCGATATTTTATGTTGCGAGCGTTAATATGGCTACGGTAACCGCTTCACATCAGGCGGGCCGTATGCTTGTCTGCCACCCTACGTAGTATAAAAAAAAATATATAAACTATAAGTGTGCGAAATGTCACACTCCTCCGTCCGCGGAATTTTCGTAAAAAGGGGTACAAAGTTTTTGCTTCAGGTATTAATATATGGATTATTAGTATGTAATAAAGAATTGAATTGAAAATAGCTCTCAGTGGTTCTTTCTATTTGAGGTTGGCAATCACCATGGTGATCTTGACTATGTGGATCCCCGTTCTGATAACAGATCTATATTAGTTAAAAGATTGCTTGATCTCTGTGACAACAAACTGACAATTTTAGGGTTGTTAGGATATAAAAAAAATGTCGATAGTAATTATCGACGTTACATTATTATCTAATGTAACATAAAATTGGGTTTAATTTAAATTACAAACATTCATGGCTTTTGAGCCAAACGTGGCGTGTCTTCTCTCGAAACCCAAAGTTATCGGATGTCGGAATGAAACATGAGGTGTGATATTAGATTTTATTTACTCACTATTATTTTAGATCAAGTATGTACACATGTAAATTATGTTATGATATTAAAATATACAGTAAAATAAAATGACAAATTATTTTAAAATAAAATTTTATTAAAAAAAAAACTATAATTTATACTCACGATGTTTCATCGTCCATCACTAATTAGGTCGGCATGTCCATAAAGTATGAAATTGATAAGTACTGTCTGTAATATTAAGAAATTCAGGACCTCATAGGCGTGATTTTACTGACAGCTGTCACAGAGACCAAGCTATCTTTTATTTATTATAGTGCTTTTTTATGCTACTTCCGGTGGCAGACAAGCTGACCAGCCCTACTGCCGAAGCTGAATTAATATCGAATATTGTAATTCGATAAATAGGTCTTACGTTTTAGTTATTGACAAATATGTTTAGCTCAGTCGATAGATCTCCAGGGTTTCTACCAGCTACAAGCAATTTGATCTACATTACTTTGCGTGCTTCCGCCACCAATTAGTTCATGCAAACTACTGCCGGCCGGCACTACTACCGCCAGCAGCTGCATGCGACTGCCGTGGTTGCTTTGGTCGTCTCTGCTCCAGCTGCTGTGCTCGTCTCGGCTAATCTCCAACATCTGAAACAGAAGATACATGCGACCGCCACTGCCCCGACTGCCGTGATCGTCTCTGCGACACGTGTTTCGCCTCTACGCGAAGCATCCTCAGGCGATCTGTAGATGTTGATGGTTAGAACAACAACCTACAAAATGTTTTGTAGGTTGTTGTTCTAACCATCAACATCTACAGATCGCCTTGGTGGCGGAAGCACGCAAAGTAATGTAGATCAAGTTGCCTATAAATTTGACTTCCGCAAAATAACACCTGAATCAATTAACTATCTACCAGGTAAGCTAAACACAGGGACTATAAATCTAAGCTTAAGTTTCAAATTCGGAATCAAAAAATCCTGTGGGAATCGGCTGCAGCTTAGCGGATAGGGCCCCATGTCAGGGGCCTAAGTCGAAGCCGAATCATAACGAATATTTTGATTAAAAAAAAAAAAAGAATTATCAAAATCGGACTACTCTGTGAAAAGTTAATCAAAATTTAATTTATATGGACTGTTTGATCGTATTGCCGAACTATTTTCTAAATTGGAAATGCTAAATACTGCTCATTTTAAGTGAACTGTAACTTGTTCTTATGAGTAATAAAGATCTTTAAACCGAATAGTTATGCGTGGTTTTACATTACAATCAGTGAGTGAACAATCAATCATCCTCTGTTTTCCTACCCTTAGGGTTTGAATTTCTTTTTTCCAAATTTAAATGGGACCAACTTTGGGGTATACCCTTTCTAATAAAAAAAGAATTATCAAAATCGAACTACTCTATAAAAAGTTGAGCATGATCAAACATAAAAAAAAAATATATACGCGTCGAATTGAGAACCTCCTCCGTTTTTTCGTCGGTTAAAAATAGGCCTTCGGGGAAAGAATGACAAACATCATTAGCCTAGTTGTGCTCTAGAGTTTCTAGCAGCTGACCTAAATATAATTACCAACAATGTAATTGTAGTAGTTTCATTTTCGTTTATACGAATCACTACATAGTATAAAACAAAGTCGCTTTCTCTGTCCCTATGTCCCCATGTATGCTTAAATCTTTGAAACTACGCAACGGATTATGATGCGGTTTTTTTTAATAGATAGAGTGATTCAACTGGAAAGTTTATATGTATAATATATGCATAACATAGTAGAAAAACACTGATAATTTAGAGGTTTCTAATGTGATGTCGTAAATAAACACATTTTTTTGCTCTTTCATTGCAAACGCTGGCTGAACCCAACGAGATAGATCAAAATAATGTAGTACAGTATTGTTCACCTTAAAATGGATTACAAAAAAGTTCGCGACGGTATATGTCTATCTCTTAGTGGTAACACACAATAACCGTTATTTTATCCTTTGCTTTTTACAAGAAATAATGCCTTATTTACGAAGCGATTTTAAGCAATACAGAATTAATCCTTATCCAATTAAGTACCTTAAATACATTGCGCATTTAATATAGATCAATATGGCCCTTCACAGCATGTAATTTAAATGAATAGTTTAGAAGATATTACACATTTAAAATGCAGGGACATAACGGCTGTGGCGGTACCGGCCGCGGAGCCGGCGGCGTGTGCCTATAACTGGGGAAGGACTGGATAGGACAAAGCGCAAAGACCTTCTGTAGTACATTTAGTATCAGCATTGCACCCGTGCGAAGCCGGGGCGGGTCGCTAGTATACTATATAATACGATCGTAATCGGCTTCAGCTTCGACGGTAGGGCACCTGATGTGAAGCAGTTACCGTAGTCATATTAACAACCTGTAAATATGACTACGGTAACTGCTTCACATCAGGGACCCGCAGTCCAATGAGGCATATGTGCCTCATGGGTGACTTCGCTGGTACGTCCATGATATATATATATTTTTTTTTTTATACTACGTCGGATGGCAGACAAGCATACGGCCCGCCTGATGTGAAGCAGTTACCGTAGCCATATTGACGCTCGCAACATAAAATATCGCTCGCGCGCCGCCACCCCCGCTGCCAACGCAGCATCTCCTTCCTTCCTGGTGACCTCACTCACTCGCAGGAACACAACAACCCTCAAGGGAATTGTTATTTGGCTGCGGTATTCTGTGAGGTGGAGGTACATTCCCCAGTCGGGTAGCTTACAATTACGCTCCCTACCTCTCTTTTCGCCAGAGCTTCGTTTGTCAGTCAGCAGGGTGCACCACGTGCAGGTGAAGTTGGCTTTGGTTCAAAGATGTTGATGACCACTTACACCCCAAAATATATATGTGCTTCATGGCCAGTGATGTAGATTATGTATGTAGATTATTATTTCAATCACTGTGACACATAAAGTATCATAAATTAGTTGAAGAGAACGACGTAACTTAATACGAAACTTCCTGAGCGTTAGGTGTCATTATTACTATGGGGACGTATACAAAGAAGATCGCAACTTGCTTCGGGACTGTGAACCTGTTAACGCATGTGACATAAAATATCGTTTGCGCACCTTAAAGCACTCGACAACTTCTTTCTTTCTGGTGACTTTCACTGGAGTACAACAACCCTCAAGGGAATGAGGGTCTTTTGGCAGCACTGTAGCATAGGGTCCAATCGTCTGTCAATTCATAGCATCTTGTTAAATGTCTTGTTGACGTCTTGTCGTCTTAAAGTTTCACTGTCAAAAAATTCAGTACAATTTGACAATCTGGATCCGATGCCTACCTAGCGACATCTGGTGTCAGAAAAAAATATCAAACATCCCCATTGTTACTTGGCTGCGGCATTCTGTAAGGTGGAGGTACTTCCCCAGTCGAGAGTCAGTTTAGTAAGAAATACTTGTTTTGGTGAGTTCGAACTATTTATTGGGAGTTATCTATGGATTCTTCACTTAGATTAGTAATAATTATAGGGTTTAATTAATATTTATTTTATATCAAGATTATATTTGGTTTATTTTTCTAAGGATCTATTTAACGTAACATCATTTTTTTTTTTACGTGGGGTAACCCGTTTAGGATACCACGCTGCCCAAGCGTGGTTATGTCGGACTCTGCTGCCATGACCAGTGGCAGCCATACCGACTAAAACCCCACGATCTGCTTCTCTCCGCCATTGGCGAGGCCACGGGAACTGCGATAGCATAACATCAAATGCAGGATTTGATGTGCGATCAGATTAACTTGATTTGCAAATCAGGTTTTTTTTGTGGATCAATTTAATATTTCCTTTTTTTAATATTCCCTTTAGGATTATGTTTAATATTTTTGATTTTACTGAAGGAGAAAGATAGTTAACTTCAAAGTTTCTACGTATCCCTAAACGCAATGGCAGTGTCGGTAAGCGTCGGAAATTACCGGGAATTACCGTTATTTATTTATTAGAAGGCCGACCCTCTATTATATTTTTCTTCGTAATATCCCTGACTCGACGCTATTATCTCGTTTCACGTTTTAATAGATTCAGTTAAGTGGGTAATGGGATTTTTTAAAAGAATTTTGGTGTTTCTTACCGATATTTAGAAATGAATTGCTCTTGTTATGTTATGTTAATGATTGTATTTGTATTTAATGTAACGATATTGGCAATTAGAAGAGTCTGCCTTGAGTTTCTTGCCAGTTCTTCTCAAGAAGCCCCGTCGCCGGAACTGGCACTTAAATTCACTTTCACATTCAAGATAGTGTGATGAAAGTGAATCTAAGCTCTGCGGATTTAGAGTAGTAATGATTTAGATACATGTTCTTATATTTAATTTGTATGACGTTTCTAAGTGCTTTATAAAGTCCAAGGAATAAAGATATTTTGATTTGATTTGGTAATAAAAAGTAGGTTCTCCAGTCGATGCGTATTTTAAGATTGCGCAGCTTACCCGACCACTTCGTTGCCTGTCTTTCAAAACCCTTTTACTTAGTTGCGAGTTTTTCATTCGCGTTCGATATTGTCAACGAAAACTAAACGATCAAATAGATCTTCTCTATTTGGTCGGTTTGTTTACGTTGACATGAACGAACGAACGTTCAACGCGAACAAAAATCTTCAACTAGGCACTCTGTAAAAATCGAAGTTAGAGAAAAAAAAAACACATGTTTTATATATTTAATAATACGAAGTTAATACGAGTATGTTTTTCAATAAATTCTTTGGTTTATAGATAAAATATATAGGTTATTAGATTAGTTTTAGTTTCATGTACATTTTTGAATTATTCAAATTAATAATAAGGTATTGAAAATATTAGTTTAAAGTTATGTATGAAAAAGGATTATACCAAATATATAAAAAATAGCAAAGCGCTTGGTTGATATTCCCGTGACCAGAGGGCTGGCCTATATTTGGCACAACGTATAAGCATTACCATTCAGCGTGGCAATGCTGCCAGCGTTCTGGGCACGATGCCTTTTAGGACAGTGATGCGGAGGAATTTTTGGACGCGGTTTATTTATATTTTTTTTTCTTTCTTTTTATTTATATAATAATATTTATTTTAAGATTAGTTTATTTTTAGTTAATTTAGTTTGGTATTAATTCTGTTCAGTAGTTGTAGAGTTTGTCATAATTAGTTATTTTCAACCTTATAATTACTTACAAGCTTAAGAGGAAGAATACCTATGGAACCTCGCAGTATAAAAAATATTTATAAAATTCTGGTATATTTTTTATTTTTTTTATTTATACTACGTCGGGTGGCAGACTAGCATACGGCCCGCCTGATGTGAAGCGGTTACCGTAGCCATATTAACGCTCGCAACATAAAATATTGCTCGCGCGCCGCCACCCCCGTTGCCAACGCAGCATCACCTTCCTTCTGGTGACCTCACTCACTCGCAGGAACACAACAACCCTCAAGGAAATTGTTATTTGGCTGCGGTATTCTGTGAGGTGGAGGTACATTCCCCAGTCGGGTAGCTTACAAATTACGCTCCCTACCTCTCTTTTCGCCAGAGCTTCGTTTGTCAGTCAGCAGGGTGCACCGCGAGCAGGTGAAGTTGGCTTTGGTTCAAAGATGTTGATGAACCACTTACACCCCAAAATGGCAAATTGGCATGTTGATCGAAAAAAATACTTAACATAACTACGAATAAAATTACTGAAACTTAGCGAGTTTCAGTATTTAGATAAGACACAAATTCCTTTATTCACGAAAATAAGGTGCTAGAGATGTCATATTTATAAAAAACTGAGTTTCATTAATTCTACCCCGTTCTGGGCGTGTGAACTAAACATAATTATCATTATTATATTCTAAAATGTATATTAAACTTAAACTAATCTAAAAGCCTATCTAATTTATCAATAAAACAAAGAAAAAGTTATGAGATAAAAAATAAATATATAAATAAATACAAATTTACTTACAAATAAAAAATATCCCCAAGATCGTTGTCTTTCGGCAGTGTCCCCAGAACACTGGCAGCATTACCTCGCTGGATAGCTTTACTTATTCTCTGAGCAAGGAAATGGCCAGCCTTGTGGTTATAGCACGTGTCGACCAATTTTGGAGAAATATCTCTAAAAAGTTTGTGGGCTGACGGGCCCCACGGCCCCAAGGTCTCTACCCCAAACGGCTCAAATATGTAACTATTGCTTAAATTACTATATTTGCGGCGTTTGAGGCATTCTGCAGAAGCCGCTGCGGAACCGGCCTTAGACCCTGTTGCCGTGAGGTGAGACGGGGCCAGGGTATCGACGCATTATTATTAAATTAAATTAAATTTAAAGTGGCCGTGTGGTTTCCGGCAGACTAGAATAGAATCACTCCGTGTCTTCCCGTGGATGTCGTACAAGGCGACTAAGGGAAATACATTATAAAACATCGATCAGGCCTCCCCAACCAGTCTGGCCAGCGTGGGGAGTGTAGGCCAAATCCTCCTTCTGTCTGGGACGGCGAGAGGGTCGTGCTCCTGTAGTGGAGACTAAAATAACCTAATGATGATGATTAAATTTAATACAGTTTAAGTAGCAAATATACATATTTTTATTATTGATATTAATAAAAAATTACGTTGCAAGTATTCGTCAATAGAATAAAAACATTTATCTAATAGAATGTCATGCGATTTTTTCTTAAATGTCGGTAATTTCAGCTCTTTAAGATTGTGGGGAACATCATTGTAAATTACTGACATGTAATATACATTTCTTTTAAATTGCGTCAGACGTCGTTTGGGTGTA
Source organism: Hypsopygia costalis (assembly GCA_937001555.2). Classification (NCBI taxonomy): domain Eukaryota; kingdom Metazoa; phylum Arthropoda; class Insecta; order Lepidoptera; family Pyralidae; genus Hypsopygia; species Hypsopygia costalis. The sequence goes on from OW443355.2 coordinate 10,723,903, forward strand.
ATTAGTCTATTTTTGTGTCGTGTTCTATAATTTTCCATTTCTCCATGTTTAGTTTTAAGAATTAGATTTTTGTAACAAAAACACTTAACTCGTAAATGTACTGACATGGAAGTGATAAAACCTGTTATCATATTATTATAATAGATAACATGTTATGAATACTCGGAAACGCGGGTCCGTCTATCCACCCTGAACAGGTTTGCTAATGAACCTGTAGCTATCAGCCCCCTTACCACCATCTCTTATTGCGACTCAATAATTGAGTAGATTGCTTATTCATACCAATGAATAAGCGACTCTATTCCATTTGAAATAGAGTCGCTTATTCATTGGTATGAATAAGCAATCTATTCAGTTATTGAGTCGCAATAAGAGATGGTGGTAAGGGGGCTGAACTGCAAAGTCTATAGATATTTTCAAAAAACCAGTTAAAAATCATTTCCTCGCTGTTTAATTCGAAATTTAATAAACTGTCATTTTATAATTATAATACTATATAATAAATAAATATTAATATATTTATTTATTTGTTATGATTTTATAATATGTGATGTATGTATTTGTATTTATTATTCAATTATTTATCAGTAATAGGATACACATCTTCGTCTATACAATATTATTACTATACTTCTAATTTTCATTCATTTCTTTTGATTTGCGAATCCAAAACAAGGATATTGTATTTTTTTTTATGTTGCTAGTTAGTTCTAATTATATTATGAGATCGTTTTTTTAATGACCGGCACTTTTAAAAAAGGCAAATAAATGTATGGAAGCTGTATGATCTCGTTTAAACAGCAAACAAATAATTAAAATATTCTGAATTTTAGTATGTACAATGGCGGGCTTATAGACAGGATAGAATATGCTTTATTTGAATAATTAAAATTAAAGTACAGTAAATCAATAAATTATTACAGACAGCCCCCTTACCACGATCTCTTACGATTCAATAACTGAATAGAATGCTTATTCATACCAATGAATAAGCGACTCAATTTCTGAAATAGAGTCGCTTATATTTATTCGTAGCGACTCTATTTCAGAAATAGAGTCGCTTATTCATTGGTATGAATAAGCATTCTATTCAGTTATTGAATCGCAATAAGAGATCGTGGTAAAGGGGCAGATGACCTATATAATATGCAACAAGGCGGCCATATTGCGGAGAGCAATCTTTTCAAGGCAACCTTAAGGTAACGAATTTGTGCATGGAGTGGGCAGGATTCGCAAAAGAAATGAATGAAAATTAGAAGTATAGTAATAATAATGTATGGACGAAGATGTGTATCCTATTACTGATAAATAATTGAATAATAAATACAAATACATACATTACATATTATAAAATCATAACAAATAAATAAATATATTTTTCAACACCTTTGCTCGTAAAGCTGATGTAATTCCACCGGTTTTAAATATGTAAAGCGGGTCATAAAAAACGCGTGTGTTATCAAAGCAAATAGTTAAGTTATAGTCCATACAAATTCCATAACAGTATTATTTGCCATTTCGCGCGCTGTTGCTATTCAAATTTCGAACTAATCGCCGCACGGCGCCAATCAGTAGGCAGCGCTAGCGCGCTGTTAAAATGGCGGGAAAGCAACAGTGTGCATTCACAGATTGAGTTTATTTAAAATAAAAAAAAATCAGTTTATTCGGTAATTCAAAAACTTGGCTGCATGCTCTAAAGTCTTTGCCAACATTTTCACGCAGCTACGGCAGAAAATAATCCTCGCGCCATTTTTCTCAAATTTTCTTTTCTTTGTACTTGTATTGTGAATATCTAAAATGACAACTTTCAATAATGAGGAAGAGCAATATATTACTTCAACTCCACCGGATATACTAACAGAAGCGCGAACCGCATGCGACAGCTTGCTGCCGTCAATATCCAAGGACAGATACATAACCACGTATGAAAATTTCTTGAAGTGGAAAAATATGATTTTTTTTTTCTGTTTCCTCGCAAATGTGTTGAAAAACGTCGTACGATATACGTGCGTATTGGTTATAACATGCTCGGCTCAATTACGCCCTCGCCTTCGGCTCGGGCTGAAATTCCGCCTCGCATGTTATAACCATCATAACGCACTAATATCGTAATGTACTATTATACCATTATATACCATATATAATTAATTATTATATAGTACTAGCGACCCGCCCCGGCTTCGCACGGGTGCAATGCTGATACTAAATATCCTACAGAAGGTCTTTGCGCATTGTCCTATACAGAGCTTCCACAGTTATAGGCACGCGCCGCCCCGTCCAATACCGCCTCACCGTTATGTCCCTGCATTTTGAGTCTGTAATATCTTCGAAAATATTCGTTCAAATTACATGCTGTAAAGGGCCATTGATCTATATTAAATGAACAATGTTTTTAGAGAACTTAATTAGATGAGGATTAATGCTGTATTGCTTAAAATCGCTTCGTAAATATGCCATTATTTCTCGTAAAAAATAGAGTATAATAAACGGTTATTGTGGGTTATCCCTAAGAGATAGACATATACCGTCGCGGACTTTTTTGTAGACCATTTTAAGGTGAATAATATTGTACTACATTATTTTGATCTATCTCGTAGAGTTCAGCCAGCGTTTGCAATGTAAGCGCAAAAAATATGTTTATTTACGACATCACATTGGAAACCTCTAAAATTATCAGTGTTTCTCTACTAAATTATGTATGTTTTATAAATATAAACCTTCCATAATAACCTCTCTATCTATTAAAGAAAACTGCATTAAAATCCGTTTCGTAGTTTTAAAGAACTAAGCATACAAAGGGACATAGGGACAGAGAAAGCGACTTTGTTTTATACTATGTAGTGATAAACTTTTAATGACGAGCTCGGTGGTCGAATAGTTAGCTATGGCCACTTTTGACTCCGAGGTCGCGGGTTCGATTCCAGCACAAGACAAATATTTATGTGCATGAACATGTCTGTTTGTCTTGGTCTGGGTGTTTTCTATATATTAAATGTATGTATTTACAAAAAAAATGAATTTAAGTATAATATCAGTTATCTAGTACCCATAGTACAAGCTTTGCGCTTATTTTGGGACTAGATGGCGCTGTGGAAATTGTCCAGAAATATTTATTTATTCATTAACTATAAAATGTCAGTTTATTAAATTTCGAATTAAACAGCGAGGAAATGATTTTTAACTGGTTTTTTGAAAATATCGATAGACTTTGCAGTTCTGATAGCTACAGGTAAGGTATTCCAAAGTCTGATAGCTTGAACGTTAAAAGATTGATTGAAAAAATTTGAAGAATGAGGAGGATTATCTCTTATCTCTATAAGAAATCTTCTAGCAACCTTTTAGTGTTGGATAAAATTTTGAGTGGCGACCCCTCGGCACTTTTGGGATTATTTCTTTTACGTCGCGCTAGTGTACTGCTCAAAGCCTCTTAACCCCTTTTTTATAACAATTTGGGACACCACCTGGCGTTTCCTGATCTCATTAAAATCACATTAAGACTGTTTGGAAGCATCGTCAGGTTCTATAAGGCTTTTATTCAGAGAGGGGTGAAGATACTGCTGTACGAGTAGTTTACCATCGTTCGGGTTTAATAATTGTTTACCTTCTAGTATAACTGAAGAAAGTTCTAGTGTAGAAGAAAAAAAAATATTTTTAGGGTTTCGTACCCAAAGGGCAAAAAGGAACCCTATTACTAAGGCTCCGCTGTCCGTCCGTCCGTCCGTTCGTCTGTCACCAGGCTGTATCTCATGAACCGTGATAGTTAGACAGTTGAAATTTTCACAGATGATGTGTTTTTGTTGCCGCTATAGCAACAAATACTAAAAAATAGAATAAAATTAATATTTAAGGGGTCTCCCTTACAACAAACGTGATTTTTTTTGCTCGTTTTTGCTCGCAATTGATAACGGTAATAGGTAGACGCTTGAAATACTTACATAATATTAAGTTATATTTAGTTAAAAATAAATATTTAGTTAAAAATAAATAATTAAATAAAAATAAAACAAATATTTAAGGGGGGCTCCCATACAACAAACGTGATTTTTTGCCGTTTTTATAGATAATGGTACGGAACCCTTCGTGTGCGAGTCCAACTCGCATTTGGCCAGTTTTTTTTCTTCTATACTAGTACTTTCTTCAGTTATATTAGAAGGTAAACATTAAACAATTATTGAACCCGAAAACAATTATCTTGTATTTTTTTTTATCAAATAGCTTTACGGCTCTAGAATCTTTGCAGAGGTGCCTACATATATAAAGGTGTGTTCATATGAGACGATGAGTGTTAATTTACTATTGTTGTGTTTGTTTATTTTTATAGTTTCTAAATAAAAAATATTGAGTGTGAATTAACAGTGTAGCTGACTATTTATAATAAGTGTTTTTCTTTTTTATACTACCTCGGGTGGCAGACAAGCATACGGCTCGCTTGATGTGAAGCGGTTACCGTAGCCATATTAACGCTCGCAACATAAAATATCGCTCGAGCGCCATCACCCCCGCTGCCATCGCAGCATCTCCTTCCTTTCTGGTGACCTCACTCACTCGCAAGAACACAACAACCCTCAAGGGAACCGTTATTGACTGCGGTATTCTGTGAGGTGGAGGTACATTCCCCAGTCGGGTAGCTTACAATTACGCTCCCTACCTCTCTTTTCGCTAGAGCTTCGTTTGTCAGTCAGCAGAGTGCACCGCGTGCAGGTGAAGTTGGCTTTGGTTCAAAGATGTTGATAAACCACTTACACCCCAAATTATTATTTGCAAGAATAGGTGACTGGCTGACTAACTATCTATCAACGCACACTTACTACTGCAAGGTATTTTAACCTTCTTGACGATTGAATATTTATTTATTTATAAAGAAATAAAAGGATTTCTTAATTTTGAAGTCTGTTTATAATGCATCGCATGTAATGTAACTGCGCGCATTCATCTTAGATTTCTATTTGAAATTCAATTTATCCCGCAAAAGCTCTAGGGTACCCTACATCTCTTAGTACATTGATATAAGAGAACTGAATGAGGCTTACCTCTTTACTGAATTCATGGAGATAACTTGGAAGTCTTTCTTGTATGCATGAGTTTGTTTCTTGTGATAGTCTAATATGCGAGTAGGAATAAATAAATAATAAATAAATATTGTCAGACAAATTACACAGCGCCATCTAGCCCCAAAGTAAGCGAAGCTTGTGTTATGGGTACTAGACTAACTGATAAACATACGTAAATACATACTTAAGATACATAAAAAACACCCAGACCAAGACAATGTTCATGCACACAAATGTTTGTCCTGTGTGGGAAGCAAACCCACGACCTTATTTATATATTTACAGTATCCTCTCAAATATTTAAAAGTTGACTGGAAGAGACCCCTTAGAGGGATTAGTCCAGCTTTTATTTTCATAATGTTATAATAAAGCACTTGTACTATTCCACTATATAATATTTAATATTATCGACCGGTTTCGCACTAAGGCATTATCAAGGTAAACAGATGGTGTTTTGAATCACCATCTGTTCCACCACTAAGGCATTATCATGGTAAACAGATGGTGTTTTGAATCACCATCTGTTTACCTTGATAATGCCTTAGCGGCGAAACCGGTCGGTAATATTAAATATATTAACGTGGAATAGTACAAGTGCTTTATTATAACATTATGATAATAATGTACCACCAAGTGCCAACAATCAACAGCATCAGCTTTTATTTTATTATTATTTTATAGAGTACAATTTATTACAAACAAACATGACCTTTACCCATCCATTTATATTACATATTTGGCATTTCAATCACAGCGCTTAGTGCAAGATTTTTGTTCGCGTTCAATCATGACATCGTAAACAAACCGACCAAATAGAGAAGAACTCGTGTTGTGAATGTATAAGATGCGTGTTACATATCACTGATTCAAATTTGACCAAAAAAAGTCGTAATAAGTTTCTCTGCGGGATCGAATCCGGAACGAAGAAATTCGAGGGAGAACCAAAGTTGTCGACATAGTCATCAGAGTTTGCAAGCTGAAGTGGCAACCGTCCGGTCACATCTGCTGAGAAAGTGATGGTAGATGGGGGAAGTTATTAGAGTGGAGGCTGCACATAGAACGACGAAGCGTTGGACGCCCTCCTTTTAGATGGTCCGATGACGTTATGAAAGCCTCTGGAAGCAGTTGGATGTGGAAGGCGGATGATCTTATTTGGAGGAAAGCATTGTGGAAGTTATCCAGCAGTGAGTAGTACAGGCTGATGATGATGATGATAAAGGTTACAACCTGTTCAGATCCCTCAATATTACCTATTGACTACGCTCTTGGGACTTCTAGTTACTCTAAATCACATATCAAAGGCAATCACAATCAATTTCCAACCCTCCCCCTCACGTTTTAAGTTTAAAATCAAATGACGTCAGGGATTCGAAGGTAATCTAATAACATGGGTTTTTGGTGTAATTTGCTCTCATAATTCATAGTAGGGTTCCGTACACGTCAAATTTGGTTAGATTTAGGGGTCTGTACTGAAATATGATTTATAGATCCGACTAAAGGTTTAACTTAGTTTAAAAAAAGAGGGTTCAACGCGTATGTTTTTCTAATGCACGTGCACATAAAGTTTGGTGTGATAAAATGGGGTGTGAGTGGTTCATATATTCTTTATTGCATATAACATGGTCACATAATAATTATTTTAACAAAAAAAACAGACTCCACAAATTACTCTTCAACTGTAAGTACCATTAAAAAGTTAAAAACACTGTAATAACTGAATTTTATGATATGAAAAAAAAGTGTGACCAATCTCTTTCAAATAAATAAAGATTTTTTGAAATCGGTTTATAAATGAGGGAGTAATAAAGTAACAAACATTAAAAAAAATACAACCGAATTGAGAACCTCCTTCTGTTATGGAGTCGGTTAAAAAACAGTGTAAACAAGGTGTACAAGGGCGAGTTATCTCTGTAAGAGATTTCTTCCAGTCAACCCTTACAATAGTTTTTTTTTTATACTACGTCGGATGGTAGACAAGCATACGGCCTGCCTGATGTTAAACGGTTGCCGTAGCCATATTAACGCCGCCACCCCCGCTGCCAACGAAGCATCTCCTCCCTTTCTGGTGACCTCGCTCACTCGCAGGAACACAACAACCTCAAGGGAATTGTTATTTGGCTGCGGTATTTTGTGAGGTGGAGGTACATTCCCCAGTCGGGTGGGTAGCTTACAATTACGCTCCCTACCTCTTTTTTCGCCAGAGCTTCGTTTGTCAGTCAGCAGGGTGAACCGCGTGCAGGTGAAGTTGGCTTTGGTTCAAAGATGTTGATGAACGACTTACACCCCAAAATAATAGTAATAGTGAAGAAATATTATTTGGCTAGTAGGCGAAATATGCAAACATGTCTATGTTGACATGTTATGAATTCATACAATAATTTAATCAACTAATTTGAGTAAGAACTTTAATAGGTACGGACATTTACGACATAGCGTATTTTTTAGGCTGCACGACTGGGCAAGTACCCCACCTCACAGAATACCGCAGCCAAATAACAATTCCCTTGAGGGTTGTTGTGTTCCTGCGAGAGAGAGAGAGGTCACCAGAAAGAAAGGAAGGAGTATAGGCTGGCAACGGATCGGCGACTCCTTGGTGTTGCTGATCTCCATGGGCGGTGGTGATTGCTTTCCATCAGGTGACCCACATGCTCGTTTGACCTCCTCTCATGTAAAAAAAAACATAAGTGTTACTAGCTGTTACTCGCGTCTTCGTCTGCGTCATCATTATTTTAATATTTTTGCCCCCGTGAGATTTTTTTTTATACCAGTAAGGTGGATAACAAGCATACGGTCCGCCTGATGGAAAGCAGTTACCGCAGCATATGGACGCTTGTAACACCGGAGGCATCACATGCGCGTTGCCGACCCTGTAAAAACCTCTTCACACCCTTTTTGAAGAACCCCATGCTGTAGTCTCCTGGGAAAACCTCAACAGGCAATTCATTCCACAGCTTAATAGTAGAATAAGAGGTTTTTTCGGGATACAAAATAACCTGTCATTTTTCAGACCTTAATCTATGCCTGTAAAAAATAATGTCCATTCATTGGTTCATTTCAATGTGAAAGAAGGACAAATAAACAAACTTGCAGCGGCTCGCTTTCATGAATAGCGATTATTTCGCTTTAAAAAGTAGCCTATGGCAATTTCTGCATCCACCTGCCTCTGTCATCAGTCCATGTAGAGAGTGGGCTGGGGGGGGGGGGGGGGGGGGGGATTACACAAGAATTATGTTCATTCGCATCTAAGTTATAAATGTTTGTTTAATGAAAGTTCCTTCCAAACATTATATTTGACCAAGCTACTACTACTAGAATATTAAAATATAAATATTTCTGGACAATTTACACAGCGCCATCTAGTCCCAAATTAAGCGCAAAGCTTGTGTTATGGGTACCTACTAGACATATGATAAATGTACATAAATACATTTTTTTTGTAAATACATACTTATAATAGATAGAAAACACCCAGACCAAGACAAACAGACATGTTCATGCACACAAATGTTTGTCTTGTGCGGGAATCGATCCCGCGACCTCGGAGTCAAAGTGGCCTTTGTTAACCATTCGACCACCGAAGTCATCAAAGAATCAACCACTTAGTCAACCCCGCGCCATTATATAGACAACTAGCGGCCCGACCACGCTTCGCTGTGGCTCAATCTTTTCGTTTCCATCCATTTCCTTAGAGATGGCGCTGTATGTGAAAAAAGATTTTTCGCGTTTTTTTTTCAAATTTTTCCAGAATTTTCTTTGCTATAAACCTCACGGAGCCCGAGACCTTTCCAACGAATGCAAAACCGTGGAAATTGGTTCGTGCGTTCTGGAGTTATAGCGTCAGGAAGGAAAACCCGACTTATTAAGACGAGCTCGGTGGCGTAGCGGTTAATGACGCGACTTCGACACCAACGCTCGTGGGTTCGATTCCCACATAGGACAAACATTTGTGTGCATGAACATGTCTGTTTGTCTTAGTCTGGGTGTTTTCTATGTATCATAAGTATGTATTTACAAAAAAAAATGTATTTACGTATGTTTATCAGTTATCTAGCACCCATAACACAAGCTTCGCTTACTTTGGGGCTAGATGGCGCTGTGTACTTTGTCTGAGAATATTTATTTATTTATTTTTATATAGTAGATATTATTGACGTGATAACGTTCTTATCGATGAACGTCGGCTGCATGCACGAAAAAGCATGTGACTCACAGTCACGTTCCGCCTGAGCCGAGCGTGCAAGCGAGAACGCGGAACAAGCGATAGAGATCCACGATCTACCTAAGCGTTCGGCTTGTGACACATCTATCTCTCTTCCACTCCATCGGCTGATGTCTTCTTATAACGTTATCACGTAAAATTATCGACCGTAAACCTTTACAGAAAACCAATTTTATATGATTTTACGTTTTATGCAATAAATCGATAGAATGAAATATTTGAGATTCCGTCTTAAATTTTTAATTAAACCCTTCGAACTGTTAAACTATGCACGCCTTTCTCCAAGTTGGTAACTTTAACTTGACGCCGTTCAGTCGCGATGAAAAGATTTTGTTAATTAATTGCAAGCTACAATAGAGTGGTCCAAGTTTTGGATCAAAGCTGCATTGGAGCTTTTGTATTTTGCCTGTTGCTGGGAATATTGGAGGACTTACGCTAGCTTTTCAGGTAGTGTTGCCATTTCTAACCGCTAGCAACTAGGACCGTTTCAACGCTATTTCATTTCAATTCAACCGTAGCCATTTCAACCGCTAGCAAGCCTGAAAATTCCGGATTTTGAATCTTAATACCCGGACATGTCATCAGTGTTTTTAGAACTAGTACTATATGGTGTGATTTCACCATTGCCTTAAGTCGAGATAGCACCCTACTCTTATACGTGCAGTGCACAAGGATACATATTTTGCCTTGTAAAAAGAAATGTAACTATCGAAGCACGTACAGGGAACTATCTCGACATCTCCAATAATTTCCTTTGTGTTAAAGTAGTATAAATACCATGTAAGTTTGTATGTAAGTTAGTGTTCATTAAGATTTAATACATCAAGATAACAGCAACTGGTCTCACTTATCCTCATTCCGCAATATACTATTTCATATTCTATGACACGATGGTTATTCGCGGCATCGAGCGAGCGTTAGTGATCTAAGACTTTTAACGCTGGACTAAAAATTATACCCCTCCCGGACGCTCCCCGGACGCGTTCCAAACTAGGACAAATCCGGGGTAACCCGGTCGGATGGCAACTCTATTTTCACGGAACAAGTAGCTGGGTCAGTGAAGGACAGCTACTGTCTGACAGTTGTTGTTATTGTTTTATCTTTATGATACAAAAGTTGCAAAACAGTAGTTGGCATCGCTCGTATTTTATTCGCCATTCAGTATAAAATAAAAGATGGGAGTTACTTGTGCAGTGACGGATGTCTCAACACATGGAAAGTTCCCTTTGGATGAAATAAGGTACAGATATTTTTTACATTTTATAAATTACCTAAAAGCATGTGGCAGCCATAGTTTCATCATAACTAATTCATGTCTGTCAGAGTAGGATACAAGATACAATTAATACGAGATGTGAACAGGATAGCATTATAGCAGATTTATATGTGTCAAAGAGCGCGCAAGCGCGAATGCGACAGTGCTGCTCGAGTTGTGGTTTTTTACAATAGGCTATTTGACTAACATTTTTTTGCGGTTTGATATGTAGGGACGTCTCCATAATATAACCATAGGTGAAAGAATTACTTCGATAGCACAAAAATCTCTCGAGATATAGTAATTTGAAAATCACAATTTTTAGACTGCCCCAAAACGGTTTGTATTTTATATGCATCAAATCAGAAATTTGTACGACAGCTATGCTAAATATTACGTTTATGTAATTAGTATCATAATAAAAGTTATAGCATTTTTTATTGCTTCTCCAATGGAAATATTATTTTTTAATAATTTCATACTTTTAAAATGGACTTTCCCGCCAAACTTTGATCGACCCTAAAATAAGTCGGACAGAAGATATTAGAATGAAAGTTTGCAGATCTTTATAATTTTGTGTATTTTACGATATTGTTAAATAATTTATACAATTTTTAAACATTGGAAAATAGCCTATTGTTTTGTTTGTGATTACCTGATTACATGTCATTATTTTTGTGTGTGATTACCTACTGTTAGTTTTAAATTACGTTAATGTGAATATGAATTACATTACGCTTGCAGTTATTTATATAGTAAAAAGCTACAATTAGTGAACTTGAAATGTTTTTACCGTTTACAATGAACCGGTGTTCGGAAGGCGAATATTATATTTAGTGATGATTAGAAAATATAAAATTATGGATAAGTTAGCAATGACAATTTAACAAGGCGTTTTGTGAATATTGACTGGAGTCAGTGTAGTGTATTTACTATGTCCGACTAATAATTGAATAATGCCAGCCCTAGAGAATAACACTCAAACTTAGGCACGTGTACACAGACGTCATTTGGTTTACTACATGCATTTTTATATGGAGAGGCCGGGGTTTGATTTTTTTTTGTTATACTACGTCGGTGGCAGACAAGCATACGGCCTGGCTGATGGGAAGCGGTTACCGTAGCCATATTAACGCTCGTAACATAAAATATCGCTCGCGCGCCGCCACCCCACCTACCTCTCTTTTCGCCAGAGCTTCGCTTGTCAGTCAGCAGGGTGAACCACGTACAGGTGAATTTGGCTTTGGTTCAAAAATGTTGATAAACCACTTACACCCCAAAAGGGTGTAGGTGTAGTTGAGGTTGGCTTTGGTGTTTGTTGAGTCCTTTACACCCCAAAATGTCTTGTACGTGGTACTCTTGTAACCTGTTGTTTTATGTTCGTTTCAGGTGGTCGTTCCAAGGCAGTCCATCAAGTTGCCGTATGTCTTAAGGTAAGTTCATAGATAGATATTCATCATCATCATCATTAGGTCATTTTAGTCTCCACTACAGGAGCATGACCCTCTCTCGTCAGTCCCAGACAGAAAGAGGATTTGGCCTACACTCCCCACGCTGGCCAGACGGCTTGAGGAGGCCTGATCGATGTTTTATAATGTATTTCCCTTAGTCGCCTTGTTAGATAGATATTAGAATTAGAATAAAACTGATTATAACTTTGAAACTTTCGCGTTACATGAAAAGAACTTAAGGGACTAAAAGTGTACAATATTTAGAAATGTGGATATTAGTAAAACTTCCAATCACCAAAGAGATCAACCATGAACATTGTATGAACGAATCACAGGCTGGGTAAAAAACATAATCGCGTGCTTGCTAAATAAAAAAAACCGGCCAAGTGCCAGTCGGACTCACATACGATGGGTTCCGTACCATAAACTATGAAAACGGCAAAAAAAATCACGTTTATTGATTTTAATTTAATTGTTTATTTTTAACTAGCTGCCCGCCCCAGCTTCGCACGGGTTGAAAGTGGTGTTTTATTTTCCTCGCAAATTTTACATCTTTTCTCTCCATAATCTTATTATTCCTTAAAAAATCTTATTATTCGAAAATATTAAAATAAAAATTTGCAGAATTGGTCGAGCCGTTCTCGAGTTTTGCGCTTAGAAATATTCAATTATATGTATATAGTTGTTGCCTGCGGCTTCTCGCGCGTAAAATTCGAGCACTTTAGATTACCCAAGCCAAGTCTTACACGCAACGCAACCACCTTCACATAGCACCATTAATTGTACTAAATATAGATGCAAGAACTTTCCCGATAACTATTACACTCGTCCCGTTCCCGCCGTTTTTTAAGTTTATTTATTTTTTAGTGAATATTTTTTTAAATTATTTATTATAATAATGTGACATAGTGCCTTCTAGACGATAATACATTAGTAACTTTATTAAGAAAACTCAACACTATTGCCTAACTCCTAACCGTTTCGAGCGACGTATTAATCCCTCGCTGCGCACTGGATTCAAAAACGCACTCACCTTTAAAATTGTTCATTGCTCGCTTAGTAAACATTCCATTACTATTAGTAGAATCTTTGATTAAAAGTATTGAATCGGAGCTGTCGAATCATACCAAGAAATCGTGCAAAACAGCAGAAAAATTCCACTATCGGATTTACTGTTGACATATTACAAGTGGCTGTGTGGTCTTCGGCAGACTAGAATAGAATCACTCCGTCTCTTCCCGTGGATGTCGTACAAGGCGACTAAGGGAAATACATTATAAAACATCGATCAGGCCTCCCCAACCCGTCTGGCTCGCGTGGGGAGTGTAGGCCAAATCCTCCTGTCTATGACGGACGAGAGGGTCGTGCTCCTGTAGTGGAGACTAAAATGACCTGATTATGATGATATTACAAGTAATGGAGGAACAAGAAGATGCCTGACGATATTTTACGGCATGTCCCTGAAGCCGGGAATAAGATAAAGAAATGGTACTAAGACAGGCTCAAAATGACATTGATTCCAGCCGTAAAGCGATTTGCTAAAAAAAATGTCTATGGATTCAGATGATGACTAGGTACCAATTTTTTTTTTATACTATGTTGGGTGGCAGACAAGCGTACGATCCGCTTGATGTGAAGCGGTTACCGCAGCCATATTAACGCTCGCAACATAAAATATCGCTCGCGCGTCGCCACCCCCGCTGCCAACGTAGCATCTCCTTCCTTCTTGGTGACTTCACTAACTCGCAGGAACACAACAACCCCCAAGGGAGTTGTTATTTGGCTGCGGTATTCTGTGAGGTGGAGGTACATTCCCCAGTCGGGCAGCTTACAATTACGCTCCCTACCTCTCTTTTCGCTAGAGCTTCGTTTCGTCTATATATATCGTTTTTTTTATACTATTGTAAATCGTGCAGGTGAAGTTGCCTTTGGTTCAAAGATGTTGATGAATCACTTACACCCCAAAACCACCACCAATTCTAAAAGAGTGACCTAACTATGATCAGAAAATGGATATACATATTTCATAGTGACTTAACTTAAAAGTTCTGTGTGTTCGCGTATCTACAAATTTATATCTTTGTTTGCACGAGGGTTAAGGGAAAGGGGAACAGATCAGAGATCCCGGAGCAAATGACATTAGACCTCAATCATGAGGCTGCAGATTCGGACCGATTTGTCAGGATTCTGAAGGTTTCGAACAGAATTGCTTCTATTAACGCTAATGTCTGATGATATTATGCTTGCCTGGTACTACGTACATCACTAAACTTATTTATTTCTTTACTTCAAATGAAATTAAATCAAATCAAAATATCTTGATTCCCTGGACTTTATAATGCACTTAGAAACGTCATACAAATTAAATATAAGAACATGTATCTAAATCATTACTACTCTAAATCCGCAGAGCTTAGATTCACTTTCATCACACTATCTTGAATGTGAAAGTGAATTTAAGTGCCATAACTTAATAACACAATATATAAAATAAAACAATAAAACTAAAGTAACTAAAACTAAATAGTACTAAAATAAAAGTATCCTAAAACTAAAATAAATGTAAACATGGGACGCGCAGCCTGCACCACCATAGCGAAATTTATTTATTTTATTTATTTATTTATTTTGGCCACTTTCCCGAATTGATATCGGAAAACCAAGGTCACTTTACATTACTACTTTTTGATGCTCTACACGAATCCGAAGTCAGAATTTCTAAATTTTGAGTTTCATGGCAACGGACGGACAGACAGAACGACCGGACGATTTTATAAGCTCAATAAATTTCGCTGAAAATTTGGCCCATGTGGCATCGTTCCCAAGATGCTAGCAGCATTATCTCGCTGGATAGCTAAACTGATCCTTTGGGCGAGGAATGTGTCAGATCTGGTACTTACGTTATGCAAGTCGGTTGTTTTTATAACTTTTAGTGACAAATAAGAGTTCAAATCCGCCTGATGCCAACAGGGAAATTAATACCAACAAGCTGGGAAATTTTCCACGTACTACCAAGCTGTGAAATGAACTGCCTGTTGAGATTTTCCCAGGAGACTACAGCATGGGGTTCTTCAAAAAGGGCGTGAAGAGGTTTTTACAGGGTCGGTAACGCGCATGTGATGCCTCTAGTGTTACAGGCGTCTATAGGCTACGGTAATTGCTTGCATCAGGCGGACCGTATGCTTGTTTTTTACCTTAGTGGTATAAATAGGTGGCCTGAAGGAAAGTGATCACCACCGCCCACGGAAATACCAAGGAGTCGCCGATCCGTTGTCAGCCTATACTCCTTCCTGTCCTTTCTGCTGACCTCACTCACTCGTAGGAACACAACAACCCTCAAGGGAATTGTTATTTGGCTGCGGAATTCTGTGAGGTGGAGGTGCTTCCCCAGTCGGGCAGCTTAATTTTGAAGCTAGGCCCTACCTCTCTTTTCGCCGGAGCCTCATTTGTCAGTCAGCATAGTGCACCACGTGCAGGTGAGATTGGCTCTGGTTCAAACATGTTGATGGACTACTTACGCCCCAAAATGTTTGTATGTTTGTATTTAAGTAAACTATTCATCTGATTTTGATGAATAAGTTGTCCTCTTATTCTGCATGCATTAACTCAGAAAACTGGACGACTGCTATGTATAATATTGTATTTTTGTGGCGGGTGCTGTTAGAAACGTTATAGCATTTTTTGTTGTATTTCCAGTGCTAATATTTTTTTTTTTTTTTATCGGTTCGTTATATTGGTCCGGGTAACATAGACTAAATTTTAACCGATTTCAACAATAGGAGGTGTCGGGTTATAGTTCTTTTTACTGTTTCTTGTCAATTTCATTTTTACCCTTTAGTTAGGCGCGCCAAAAAAACTTACGGCGTTAGTCGCGCGGGGTCGACAGTTACACCAAACTAGTACCAAATAAAAAAAAAAAAACTAAAATTATTAATAAACTGTAATTATTATTTATTTAACTACCTATTGGAATTTAAGAAAACAGAAACAAAATGGAAGATATATTTAAACAACAGTTACAACAACAGTTTTGGGGTGTAAGTGGTTCACCAACATCTTTGAACCAAATCCAACTTCACCTGCACGTGGTGCACCCTGCTGACTGACAAACGAAGCTCTGGCGAAAAGAGAGGTAGGGAGCGTAATTGTAAGCTACCCGACTGGGGAATGTACCTCCACCTCACAGAATACCGCAGCCAAATAACAATTCCCTTGAGGGTTGTTGTGTTCCTGCGAGTGAGTGACGTCACCAGAGAAAGGAAGGAGATGCTGCGTTGGCAGCGGGGGTGGCGGCGCGCGAGCGATATTTTATGTTGCAAGCGTTAATATGGGTACGGTAACCGCTTCAAATCAGGCGGGAGTATAAAAAAAAATACAAAAAGTAATTTTTATCAAAATTTGCTACAATTTTCACATACTTTCTTGGTGTGGTCACCACAGACAAATTTAGAACATAATGACACTTCATTGTTGTTTTTCTAATTCGTTGGCAAATGTGACCTCCCTCGTTTTGTTGAAATGCTTTTATAACTGGTTTAAAAACATTTCTTTTATATAACGTTACAAATTATAACGGTTCCCTTGAGGGCTGTTCTGTTCCTGTGAGTGAGTGAGGTCACCAGAAAGGAAGGAGATGCTGCGATGCCAGCGGGGGTGGCGGTGCGCGACCGATATTTTATGTTGCGAGCGTTAATATGGCTATGGTAACCGCTTCACATCAGGCGGGCCGTATGCTTGTCTGCCACCCGACGTATTATATAAAAAAAATTCTTTTACTTTTATCCTAATGGGTTCGCGTTGACTTTTAACGAATGACTGTGGAATGACCTAAAAAATCGACGTGCTAGGTTAGGTTAGGTTAGTTCCCCAATAGTGTTAGATACTTAAAATCCGTGGTGCACGGCAGTTGAGCTTCACTTGACTAGCGATCTCTTTAGGCTTTTAAAATGCCTTATTTGCCATATTGCTGTCTCTCACATTGCTAAAGTGCAGTCAAATTCCAAAAACTTCTTACTCCTACTTATTTATTTTAATTAAATTCGTTGTGAGTTCCAAGACAGCCGTAGTTTTACCCCCGGGACTGCAATGGACTTCATAGTTCAGTGCCTTTTTTGGTGGTCGCCGCTGTTAATCCTGGTTAATACTGTGGGGGCCCACCACACACATCCAGCACTGTGTAGTACTGGAAGTGTGTGGTAGCCCCCGCCCCTTATAACCCAATGATGTTATATTTTTATAGATATTGCAAACCCATACTAAATTGCATCAGAAAACGGTTCCTGCTGTTGCACGGATAGCTAGCTATAAATAGTTACACCTGCGTATACGGCCGCCATCCTTATTCCTCACCGAGCGCAGAATGGCGTCAATTCTCCTTGTAAAAACATGAAATTAACTGAAGTACGTACTAAAAATTATTATTATTACATACTTTCATATATGTGATCATTTGTATTTTCGAAATACAGAAGAGGGCATTTTTACCTATTTCAATCAATAGGCTAGTTGCCTATGTTACAAAATTATAAAAACTCTCTATCAGTAACGTAAAATACATAAAACTGGAACGATCTGCGATCTTAAAAGTATAACTTATGTCCGACGTGTTTTATGTTCGATCAAAGTTTGGTGGGAAAGTCCATTTTAAAGGTATGAAATTATAAAAAATAAATATTTCCATTGTAGAAACAATAAAAAATACTATAACTTTTGTTACGGCACTGGCTACATAAACGCAATATTTAACATAGCTGTCGTACAAATTTCTGATTTAATTAATGCATATAAAATAGCAAGGCGTGACGTCATAACGTGGTGGCCTTTTATATGGAGCGTTTTCGGGATAGTCCAAAATTGTGAACTTCAAGTTATCATATTTCGAGAAGTTTTTATGCAATAAATAATAAATAAATAAATAACTTCCTTGTGCGAACTAATTGCGAGGTGAGAAACTTGGCTTACTTTTCGTGGGATCGTTTTTTTATCGAATTTAATCAGAAGAAATTAGTAGGAGTAGGAAGCTTTTGGAATTTGACTTCCACTCTTAGCAATTCGAGAGACAGCAATATGGCAAATAAGGCATTAAAAGCCTAAAGAGATGGCTAGTCAAGTGAAGCTCAACTGCCGTGCACCACGGATTTTAAGTTTCTAACACTATTGGGGACCTAAGACATTGAGTTGTTATCTAACACATCGATTCCAATAATATGAATTGCAAAATCGTCTGAACGCTTGGTAATTCTCCCTTGTTGCTACCAAATCTGAATAGTATACTACCCCGGATGCAACTTGCAATGAATTCAACATGTCATCCCACTCCGTATCATCGCGTATTAAGGTATAAATGTAACTTCATAGAAATGACCTTTAGAAACACCCAGCTTGCTCCGTACTCGCGTATGACATTAAATACCCCCACGTAGACACGTTCCATCTGACATTTAGAGCAATAACATTAAATAACTGATGAAGAAACTCAAATGCCATCTATGATATTAATTTTTAACGTGAATAAGTCTAATTTGCAACCTTAAGTGGCAATCCAAAAAAAATCTAACAATAACAAAATCGGGGGATACAATTGGCATATTTCGAAACTACAACACTTTCGAATCTATGTTCTACATCCAAAATTCAATCAATAAATTTGTAATTTTTATTAACATGGCCGTGTGGTTTCCGGCAGACTAGAATAGAATCACTCCGTTTCTTCCCGTGGATGTCGTACAAGGCGACTAAGGGAATTACATTATCAAACATCGATTCTGCCTCCCCAACCCGTCTGGCCAGCGTGGGGAGTGTAGGCCAAATCCTCCTTCTGTCTAGGACGGACGAGAGAGGGTCGTGCTCCTGTAGTGGAGACTAAAATGGACCTGATGATGATGATTAACATGTAATTGATGGTATCTAATTTAATAATTTAATGTGTTTTGACTTGAATACGTATTTAAAATTGCTTCCATAGGGAGGCAAATCAAAAAAACGAATGAAAAAAAATCGGGGGATACAGTTTGGTGTTGCAGCTACATATCTATCATCTCCATACAAAACTCAATTAACCACTGGATAGATGAAGGATCAAAGAATTTATTACGCTAAGTGAGGACTAATGAACATCGCGTGCGGGGGAGAGCAAGCGCTGCCATATTGATATAATTTTAGTGCATATAACGTATTCACGTACAACACACGGGCGTGTCCATGACACCGCCACACCCCCATTTTTAGGGTTCCGTACCCAGAGGGTAAAAAGGAACCCTATTACTAAGGCTCCGCTGTCCGTCCGTCCGTCCGTCTGTCACCAGGCTGTATCTCATGAACCGTGATAGTTAGACAGTTGAAATTTTCACAGATGATGTATTTCTGTTGCCGCTATAACAACAAATACTAAAAAATAGAATAAAATAAATATTTAAGGGGGCTTCCATACAACAAACGTGATTTTTTTGCTCGTTTTTGCTCGCAATTGACAACGGTAATAGGTAGACGCTTGAAATACTCAAACAATATTTAGTTATATATTTACTTTAAAAATAAATAATGAAATAAAAGTAAAACAAATACTTAAGGGGGGCTCCCATACAACAATCTTGACTTTTTGCTCGTTTTTGCTCGCAATCGACAACGTTAGTAAGTAGACGCTTGAAATACTCAGTTATATATTCACTTTAAAAATAAATAATGAAATAAAAGTAAAACAAATATTTAAGGGGGCTCCCATACAACAATCTTGATTTTTTTTGTCGTTTTTATAGGTAATGGTACGGAACCCTACGTGCGCGAGTCCGACTCGCACTTGGCCGGACTTTGTTTATTTGACATAGCAAACAAGCATACGACCTGCCTGATAGTAAGCAGTAAATAGCCTAAGGATGTTGGCAACACCAGAGGTATCACTCACGCGTTGCCGACTCTGTCTGTACATACCCCTTCACGCCTTTTTTGAAAAACCATTTTTTATTATATGAGAGGGTGTCAAACGAGCATGTGGGTCACCTGATGGAAAGCAATCACCACCGCCCATGGAGATCAGCAACACCAAGGGGTCGCCGATCCGTTGTCAGCCTTTTAAAGGAAATAAAGACTCTGTTCTTGAAGGCTCCCATGTCGTAATTGTTCGGAAATACCGCTGAGGGTAGTTGATTGCACTTAGTCACCGTTCGTGGCATAATAGTACATTATGGTACAAGTGTGTAATATGCCGAGGGTCTTAAGAGAGCCGAGGACGGTAATCATCAATGCACACGTGTATCATACGACGTTTTTCAACACACTTGCTGATAAAATAATGATAAAAAACTATAAAACGAGTTGTGAAAAATTTTTCGTAATGGCGGGAAATAATAATCAGTTTTTCTATGCGCGAGCATCTACAATAGCGGTCGACCATAGACTAAAAGAATGAGTTTTCTTTTTTTTTTTTGGTTTTCACGGACAACGTTTTAGCCTTAAACAAAATGGGAAATTTAAAGTTTTCTTTATTACAGAGAAAACAAAAGTTATATAATTATATTAGTTAATTATTATGTAATTACTAGCTGTCCCGGCGAACTTCGTACCGCCTAACAATCAGTGAATGTCGTGGTACATATTAGCTGAACTAAATTTATGATTTTATGGAATTAAAACAATGAATAGTAGAAAATAATAGAGAAGCTCGATGGCGTCATTGCGCGTGTCAGTCTAATTGAACACGCAAGTTAAGCAACGTCGACCGTAGCCTGTACACGGATGGGTTTATATTACCTCGAGCTCCTCCGTGATTCGAAAGACACGTTAAGCCGTCGGTCCCGGTTGTTATCATTAGCTCATCTTGAGCTCCTCCGTGCTTCGGAAGGCACGTTAAGCCGTCGGTCCCGGTTGTTATCATTAGCTCATCTTGAGCTCCTCCGTGCTTCGGAAGGCACGTTAAGCCATCGGTCCCGGTTGTTATCATTAGCTCATCTTGAGCTCCTCCGTGCTTCGGAAGGCACGTTAAGCCGTCGGTCCCGGTTGTTATCATTAGCTCATCTTGAGCTCCTCCGTGCTTCGGAAGGCACGTTAAGCCATCGGTCCCGGTTGTTATCATTAGCTCATCTTGAGCTCCTCCGTGCTTCGGAAGGCACGTTAAGCCGTCGGTCCCGGTTGTTATCATTAGCTCATCTTGAGCTCCTCCGTACTTCGGAAGGCACGTTAAGCCGTCGGTCCCGGTTGTTATCATTAGCTCATCTTGAGCTCCTCCGTGCTTCGGAAGGCACGTTAACCTGTCGGTCCCGGTTGTTATCATTTAATGACAGTCGTTAAGTTAAGTCAGTGGCCTTTAGGCGGTTCGAAAACACTGGCCTCCGCCAACCCGCAGTTGAGCAGCGTGTTGGAGTACGCTCTAAACCCCTTCGGTTGAGGGAAGACCCGTATCCATAAAAACTGAAGATTTCATAAAAATAAAGATTTCCTTATTGTTAAATTTAAAAAAAAAAAACGTTTTGTTTTATTTTTTTTAGTTTTGAAATAGGTTTTATCATTTTGGTGATTTGTAATTGTCATTTCTTTTGATGTTTACTCTGATTTGATTCTTGCGCTCGAACCCCATGGGAAAAGCGTTTTCACCCCTATCGATTTAACATTTTTAAATTTTCATAACAAATCACAGACAACTTTCGCGACATAAAAGTGACACCAATCGATTTGACGTTTTGATATTTGACAACCAATAAATATCGTAATCCCATTTTCAACTGACACTTTCATTTGTATGGGAAAATGTTTTTTCTTTTATTTTATTTTTTCGAGAATTTTCCAATGTTTTTAAGAGTTATTCTGCTATTCGGGACGGAAACAAATCCAACAAATCAAAAACCATGGCAATCGGTCCAGACGTTCTCGAGTTATAAGTGTTGTAACAAACACGACTTTCTTTTATATATATAGATTTATTAAATACGTACATACAAGTTGAAATTTTCATGCAACATGCATGAATGAAATGAATAAGAGCAAGCAATAAGTATATTATTTATTTGTACTATTGAACACGATCTTTTTGGCACGAAACTTTTTTAAGAACAAAGCAACACAACCAATAAAAAAAAAACTCATAACACTAGTGATTAATAGTAATGAAAAAGTCACAGTTTGATTACAGGTGTCATTATGTGCCTAATTGCGGTGAAATAAGAGCCACTTTATGTGTTGAAAAGGTACTTAATTGCGGTGAAATTAGAACGACTTTATGAGCAAGTGTGTTGAAAATATACTTAATACATTTTGTAGTACATTATATAAGCCTGTCTTTTCTGTAAACAAAAAAAAAACGTTCTGTAGATCGCCAATTATCAAGATGATGTGGATGGAATTTTAATTTATGGCGAGTTGTACGATAGTGGAACTCAGCGGCTGGTATCAAATCAAACAGCTCATCCGAGCACTCCCCGTGATATAATTTATATAGAATATACCCCATACTATAGTCTTTTGCGAAAACCTCGGCAAGTAATTAGCTAGACAGGTAACTAGCAGTTTTCAGCGAATTTACACATTTTTCAATACACTGCACCCGCGTACTGTATTTTTCAGCTTCAGCACGATACGACTTCGTGACGAAATTGATTTATAATGACATGGCTGAGCAGTAATGGCGGCCGGTGGTAAACACTACGTGCTGTTTGTTCTAGCACGCGACCGCAGATTTAAAATACAATAGACACTGCTTTTTTTTTTAATCCACTAAGGTGACTAACATGCATACGGCCCGCCTGATCGAAAGCAGTTACCGTAGCCTATGGACGCCTGTAACACTAGTGGCATCACATACGCGTAGCCGACCCTGTAAAAACCTTTTCACGCCCTCTTTGAAAAGCCCCTACGCTGTAATCTCCTGAGAAAACCTCAACAGGCAGTTCATTGCTCAGCTTAACAGTACGCGGGAGAAAACTTCTCTGGAACCGCACAGTGCGCGACCACTTAGGCTCCAATGTGTGAGGATGAATTCCCTGTCGATGGCGAGCGGTGCGACTGTAGAAGGAGGCCATGGGCATCATGTCAAACAACTCCTCTGAACACATCCCATTGTACAATCGGCAGAACAATCAAACACAATTTTATTCTAAATCCTTTGTTACCGTTGAGAGTAAGAGTTACCATTTTTACCCGACTACGGCGAAGTAAGAAGGGTTATGATTTTAACCGGCATGTTGACGAGCTCCGTGGTCGAATGGTTAGTGATGACCTCTTTGACTCCGAGGTCGCGGGTTCGATTTTCGCATAAGACAAATATTTGTCTTATGCGAAAACATGTCTGTTTGACTCCCCAATGGATGGATGCCTCCCCAACCCGTCTGGCCAGCGTGGGGAGTGTAGGCCAAATCCTCCCGTCTGTGACGGACGAGAGAGGGTCGTGCTCCTGTAGTGGAGACTAAAATGACCTGATGATGAATATGTCTGTTTATTTTCGTTTGGTTGTTCTCTATGTATTATATGTATGTATTTTGTATTCTTTGGGTACGGAACCCTAAAAACAAAGATTCTGCTTCATGTATTAATATATAGATACTGTGCCATACCATAGACCTAGTATCTAGGGTAAACGACCTAATGTAGTGGCGCCATAGACTCAATATTACACTAGATGGACTATCTATATTTCTAACGCATTGTTTGCAATATCACTGTTTTAGATCTTTGCATGTGACCACGACAGCTGTCGGTATTCATGAATTGCTGGTTTAATAGCTTGATAGTTATAGATTTATACTCTTTATTGCTACTATTAATAATGTCAGTAACTATCTAATTATTATTGACGATGGATTTGACGAGCTCGGTGGCGTAGCGGTTAATGACGCGGCTTCGACACCACCGCTCGTGGGTTCGATTCCCACACAGGACATACATTTGTGTGCATGAACCGCTTCCGACCCGTGGTTACAATGAACATGTCTGTTTGTCTTGGTCTGGGTGTTTTCTATGTATATCATAAGTATGTATTTACAAAAAAAAAAATGTATTTAAGTATGTTTATCAGTTGTCTAGTACCCATAACACAAGCTTCGCTTACTTTGGGGCTAGATGGCGCTGTGTAATTTGTGTGACAATATTTATTTATTATTATTTATTTATTATTATTTATTTATTATTATATTATTAATGTCAGTAACTATCTAATTATTTTTGACGTGATAACGTCTTATAAATCGATGAACGCCGGCTGCACGCACGAAAAAGCATGACTCATGGTCACGTTCCGCCTGAGCCGAGCGTACAAGCGAGAGCCCAGAACAAGCGATCGGTCTAAGTGTGCGGCTTGTGACGCATCTATCTCTCTTCCACTTCATCGGTCGATGTTTTCTTATGACGTTATCACATAACATTATCGTCCGTAAACCGATTTTAGAGACAAACAATTTTTTTAATGGTTGAATTCGGCCAACTTGTCTAAATATTATAAAAATTAAAAAAATGGAGAAATTCACGTCCCCATCTAGGTGGGATTTGAACTCACGACTTCTCGATTACCGGTCGAGTCCTCTTCTATCTGAGCTACCAGGAAGGTTTGAGATGTCGGCGAATTTTTGCATTTTATATTTTACTGCTGTGAAGTTGCAGTGTGGCGCCATCTAGCAGTTAAGTATTACACTACTAAACAAGACATGGCTGTCCATCGTTGCAGATGAAATTCAGCAATTTTTAACCGACTTCAAAAAAGGAGGAGGTTCTCAATTCTGACTGAATTTTTTTTTGTATGTATGTTATTTGAAATCTTCGCGAATTGTGAACCGATTTTCAAAATTCTTTTTTTTTTATTTAAAAAGGGTATGATTGCAAGGTGGTCCCATATTCACCAAGTTAGGATCTGATGATGGGATCCCAGGCAAATCAAGGGAAACTCTTAAATTTTATAAGTACGTATGGTCAAATTATTATTTTTTATTTGAAAGGGTATGATTGCGAGGTGGTCCCATATTCAACAAGTCAGGGTCTGGTGAGGGGATCCCGGAAAAATCTATGGAAACCCTTAAATTTGTCCTGTTGCCAGCTGAAGTCGGTTTTTATTGTTTCTTAAAAATCATTATTATATAACAATAAAGATAACACCAAACTTATTAAATAATCGTGGGTCAAAGTAAATTCCACCCAGGTGAATATTTCCATTTATAAAATATTTATAATATTCTGGCTAGTTGGCTGAAAATCACCTATTTAAAGAATAATTGTGTAATATACATACATATGTATGATATACATACATATGGATGAGCTCGGTGGCGTCGCGGTCAATGACGCGGCTTCGGCACCAACGCTCGTGGGTTCGATTCCCACATAGGACAAACATTTGTGTGCATGAACATGTCTGTTTGTCTTAGTCTGTGTGATTTATATGTATCATAAGTATGTATTTACAAAAAAAAAAATGTATTTACGTATGTTTATCAGTTGTCTAGTACCCATAACACAAGCTTCGCTTACTTTGGGGCTAGATGGCGCTGTGTAATTTGTCTGACAATATTTATTTATTTATGTATAGATGTATTATTATATAAATTCCAAAAGCTTACTACTGCTACTAATTTCTTCTGATTAAATTCGTTGTGAGTTCCAAGGCAGCCGTGGTTGTACCCCCGGGACTGCAATGGACTTCATTGTTCATTGTCTTTTTTGGCGGTCGCCGCTGTTAATCCTGGCTACACAGGAGACACAGTGGGAATGTGTGGTGGGCCCCCGTGACGATATAAAATTGTAAAAAAAAAATCCTTAAAACCATTCAAGAATTCGAATTAAAAATGTCGGAAATTAATTTAAAAGTCAATCAATAGGGTTGGAAGTAAAGTCACTCAATTGACTGTTGGTGCCTAGAACGCAAGCCACTGGCTCGGATGACGGCTGAGACGAGGGGGGGCGGAGTGGGGCGAACAGATACAAGCAGACAGAGCTGCACTACGTGGACAGTGTTCGCTGCGCGTGCAGCTCGAGTGACCTAATCTGTTTTCAGCATATTTGTATAGTCATTGTTGTTGAAGCACTAAGTGCAACGTGTCTCTTTCTTAACTCGAGCTTGACCCTTGTTATTCAATATGGACAACGATACGCCCACAAACGAGAGGAATCTGTCCCGTCTTTTCCCGTGGATGTCGTACAAGGCGACTAACGGAAATACATTATAAAACATCGATCAGGCCTCCACAACCCGTCTGGCCAGCGCGGGGAGTGTAGGCCAAATCCTCCTTCTGTCTGAGACGGACGAGAGAGGGTCGTGCTCCTGTAGTGGAGACTAAAATGACCTGACGACGATGATGATAAAGTAGATAGTATGAGACATAGTAAAAAATGTCAATTACATTTTATGCTAGCTAAAGTAAAATACTTTATTGTAGCTGTTGTAAAGTGGTCGAATGGATAATTGCATTTTTATGTTCATTCCCTAGGTTTTTCCCCATTGGTAGCCCTATTTTCATTCGTAATAAAAGCAAATGAAACATTTTATTTCTTGAAATATCAACATGCATATTGTATATCATAAATGTTATCGTTGTACTAATAGCTTCTGATTTAACCTTTCGCGAGCCGTGGTCCCGTGGTAGGCACTGCGCTTCGTACAGTGACAGGTCGCGGCACTCTTGGGGTTAATTCTTCGTGAGGTCCAAGACAGCCGTAGTTTTACCCTCGGGACTGCAGTGAAATATATAATTGTCATTTTTTACTATGTCTCATACTATCTACTTTATCATCATCATCATCAGGTCATTTTAGTCTCCACTACAGGAGCACGACCCTCTCTCGTCCGTCTCAGACAGAAGGAGGATTTGGCCTACACTCCCCACGCTGGCCAGACGGGTTGGGGAGGCCTGATCGATGTTTTATAAGGTATTTCCCTTAGTCACCTTGTACGCCATCCACGGGAAGAGATGGAGTGATTCTATTCTAGTCTGCCGGAAACCACAAGTTGCCGGAAACCACGAGTTTAGTCCCATTTAACACGTTAAGTGCGAAGCGAGGCCTAAATCACCCCTGATGCAACTTCCCTGTGGTGCGGCAAGCAAAAAAGTGAATTTCTCTGTCGTGCGAATGGCATAGCTTTGGTTTGGTCCAGTGTAGGAAAGAGATAAATATATATTTGAGATCACTAATGGTTCCGGACTCGGTGGTGTACCTACCTTGGTACCGGATGTCTTAGGCCTCGTGCCGCACTGAATTAATATAATTTTAATGCAGTGCGGAACGAGGCTAAAACGTCCCATATCCCCCCTGACCTCGTACCGCACTCAACGCGAGCTTCCCGCGACCAGTGTTGTGCATCACGTCGATTGGAGAGAGCTAATATTTGGTACGGCGCTAATTAATGCCTGGATTGTGTTTAATTCAATCCAAACTGATGGAAAAAAGTTACCAAAAAGACTCTTTGTGGAGAAACTTATAGAATCTTTAATAAAAAAGGAAATCGATGAGACCCCAGGTAATGTAATGCTTAGATATATTTCTTGACAGTCAACGTGTTGAAGCTTTCATAAACTAAGCTTGACATTTGGTCATTATTAAGTTATTTATTATTGTTTCCTTTTAATTATTCTGAATTTAAGCTACCTTACCTACCTACTCTTTCAACATTTTAAGTATAAAACAAACACATTCATTTGATGCAGTTATACCTACATTATCATTGTTATTCTCATCTACGATCTAACCTAAGTAACAATGTCAGTTTTATTACGTTATCTTTACATTTTTGTTATTTTTCAGCACCTGAAAGCGCACGCCATTGCCTCGAAAAGGGTGAAAAAAGGAGAAGATGTGTTGGTTGTTACCAAAAACTACGCACATTTTTACCATCTCGTGAAGCTGATAAAAAATCCAAAAAGATTTTGACTCAGTGCACTCAGTGCAAAAATCTTATTGTCTACCCTGTTTCAATGAAAAACACTGATAAATAAGTACAACATATATATTGAGATTTTTATAAAAAAAGTATATTGATACTGATTTTTTAATGTTAATTCAAGTTCTAATAAGTGTATTTTTAAAGCCCGAGGCAGAATAAATAGGACAGTTTCTTTTCTACTTCTGGTTGCCTTTTTTTCTATTCTGTGAACCGCATTAAGATTTTCATATACAAATAGAAAGATAAACCTTATGCATAAACCGTAATCCATTATTTTCCAATAATAAGTCTGTAATAGGTGCCTCTTAATGGTATAGAATGGAACGCTTCATGCGCGAGTCCGACTCGCACTTGGCCGGTTTTTTTTTCTTTATGGCGCCTTCAAGCACAATTTAGATTATTTAAAAAAAAATGTATCCTTTGATAGCTTTGTGTTGTTTTGCCAGGTTTTGCCCTTAAAACGATCTAATGAGATATAATTGATCAAAATCGGTCAAGTCGTTGCGTAGTTAAGACAGTTTAAAAACGTCGATATTATTTTTCCCATCACTAATCACAGCGAAAATTTGCCCTATTTCAGTGCGTTACGAGGTGTATAAGATCCCATATTTTGTTTTGCTAATAATTCCTAAACTAGCCATCAGATCCCGGGGCGACGGTGGATTAGGGTTCATCAATTCACTGTCTATATCAATAAGGACCAAAATTCTCATTTATCTTTGATTTCGCGCCAGAAAATGGATTTTAGTCTGTAAAAGGAGGTGGGGTCTAATAGACCGCGTGTCGCCCTAACGTCTGGTCACGGTACGGGCCGATTATACCTCGTGCCGCAGGAACGGAAAGTATGCAAAAATTGGTGCCGCAGCTAACGTGTTAAAAAGATGTAATTATTTAAAAAAATATTCACTTTGGAAAAAAAAAAGAAAAAAATCTTATAAGTTTTGTTACGTTTGTTACATAAACGCAATATTTAATATAGCTGTCGTAAAAAATTCTGTCCAACCAATCACAATAGTCCATTTGATGTCGTATCGTCCGTAAACCGACTTTACAGACAACCAAACAATATTTTTCCGAGTTTCATGAACGTATACCGCGGACGGTAGCTTTTAATTATTGTAATTAGATGCATGCCGCTAATAGCACAGAAATGGAAAATTAAACTAAAAACCCTTCACCATAGCCACTAACTAGTCATTACCTACTTGATTATACTATAGACTCGCTAATAGTGACGTGCGTGTGTTGTGAACTGAGTGGGTGAAGACAGACTAGCGAATTATAGAAGCGAATTGAAATGCTCTGTATATAAAAAACCGGCCAAGTGCGAGTCGGACTCGCGCACGAAGGGTTCCGTACCATTATTTATAAAAACGGCAAAAAAATCACGTTTGTTGCATGGGAGCCCCCCTAAAATATTCGTTTTATTTTTATTTAATTATTTATTTTTAAAGTGAATATATAACTAAATATTATGTGAGTATTTCAAGCGTCTACCTATTACCGTTATCAATTGCGAGTAAAAACGAGCAAAAAAAATTACGTTTGTTGTATGGGAGCCTCCTTAAATATTTATTTTATTCTATTGTTTAGTATTTGTTGTTATAGCGGCAACAGAAATATATCATCTGTGAAAATTTCAACTGTCTAACTATCACGGTTCATGAGATACAGCCTGGTGACAGACGGACGGACGGACGGACAGACAGCGGAGCCTTAGTAATAGGGTTCCTTTTTACCCTTTGGGTACGGAACCCTAAAAATAATTAAGATAATTAATATACATATAAAATAATAATTATACAATATTACATCAAACTTCTCATAGGGGCCTCTACGCGTTGGATCCATAT
This sequence comes from Hypsopygia costalis, assembly GCA_937001555.2. Taxonomy (NCBI): domain Eukaryota; kingdom Metazoa; phylum Arthropoda; class Insecta; order Lepidoptera; family Pyralidae; genus Hypsopygia; species Hypsopygia costalis. Next base: position 10,753,579 of record OW443355.2, read on the forward strand.
CCCCGCGCACGCCTAATCAAATGACCGGGCTTGACCCGTGATTTAATCGGCGATCAATTTTAAACGAAATATTTGTCGAGTATGGGTCGTGCTCCTGTAGTGGCCGTGTGGTTTCCGGCAGACTAGAATAGAATCACTCCGTCTCTTCCCGCGGATGTCGTACAATGCAACTAAGGGAAATACATTATCAAATATCGATCAGGCCTCCCCAACCCGTTTGGCCAGCGTGGGGAGTGTAGGCCAAATCCTCCTTCCGTCTAGGACGGACGAGAGAGGGTCGTGCTCCTGTAGTTGAGAATAAAATGGATTTGATGATGATGATGATTGTATCAGTTATGTAGTACCTATAGCTTTGCTTAGTTTGGGACTAGATGGCAGTGTGTAATTTGTCCAGAAATATTTATTATTATTTTCTAGGGGCCATCTATAAATTACGTCACACGTTAAGGGGGAGGGAGGGGGTCGACGAAGTGTGACATTGTGTGACAAGGGGGTGGGAAGGGTCCTAAATTTCGAGACGTGACATTTCAAAATCTATTATAATCTAAGTGTTAAAACACTAACTTTGAACTATTAACGAAAAACTCAAAAACATTTTCAACTCTAGATGTAATTTTGCAATATATTTAACCCATTAGAGGTCAAATGACAACAAACAACGTTTTATTAAAATTATCTCTATTTTCATTTTCAATTATGAATAAAAAGTACACGAAATACACAAAAAAAATTAAAAATTGTATTTATCATGAAATTACAGGGGTGTACTCAATTGAGTACACTGACCACCTAAGTATGAAAATTTTCGAAACAAGCTTTTTCGACGCAAAGTATCTTTAGGCACTTCTTACATTGCCAGCGTACTCTAGAATGACAAATGACACACCGCAGCTGTTTTTCAAATTTTACTGGATAATGTCCAACTCCATCTTGAGGCAGACCTTCCACTATTGATGCAGCTTGGTGCGATTTTCTTGGTTCGCCTTGTCGTATGACGGCGGAACATGAGTTGATACATAGTCATTACTCATTATCATTACATTACATGTAAACGCCAGGAGTTAGCAACAGTCATGTCTAAGAAGTAGGTAAATAACACCCACCACCACTTTTTACCATGAACAGCAATTCGATATAATGAGACTGACTGGTCGAATTCATCCACACCTCCCATATTTTTATTGTACGTTTGGAATAAACGTGGTATCGCTACGTCTCTCTTCTCCTTCTTTATTGGACACCATCGCTTGACAGTTCCTAGCGGTTGAATAGTTCGACGTTGCTGCTAAGTCGTTGTCTAAAAGATGAAGGTTTCTTTTTATATCTCGAAACCTATGCCTCGACACGGCTTTGCTGACCAATTCTACACTTACATCTTCATCTAGAGACCAGTATATTGGTTCTCGAGGTAGCTTATGACACCCAGATAATATCAAAACCCCTAAAAACTTTTTCAAATCCGAGGAATCCAGTTGAAACTCATATCTATTGTATTGATTACCATATAGTATGCTATTAGATATAATCATATCAATAATAATATCATAATCAAACAATTTTTCAAATATTTGTAAAGGGTTGAGGCCCTGCATTTCTTGACAAATAGTCCTGTCAGACACTTCGGAAGTACTCTGCGAAGTAGACGAGTATCATGGGGCACATTCCGCCAAATTGGGTTCGAATCTGAAGTGGATTGGCGGTTAGTATCTTTTCGTCTTCTTTTTGCCGCCAGCGGTTCATTATCACTGTCGTCGTATGAACTATTTTCGCTACTACTATCCTGACGATTCATAAACACCTCAAGAGTACCAGGGACGTCTTGGGGTATGAAACTTGACGCCATATCCTCATCGACACCTTCCTCTTCATCGGTCAATGCACTTGGATCAGGTGGTATGATAGCCAAGTCACATTCATCATCATCGCTATGCTGTAAAATAGCTTCAATAGCTTATTCAAGCCCCTTGTAGCTCATTTGAGCTGTAAATAGCTGTTTATCCATTGCGAGGAATCTGAAAAAAAAATCATTCATTTTACTTACGTATGTTGTCACTGTACTCAACCGAGTACAGTAACATTTATGAGACCCTAGTTTTATTTTAGTTATACAAAAACAATTATATTTTTCTTTATTTACTTACTCTGACTTCTAATTTACAACAATGAAATAAATAAAACAAATTATAAGCAGTAATTATTAAAAAAAAATCTAAAATCATATACTTACCTCCACAGTGTTTCGGTGTCAAAACTTCAACTGACACATTTATTAAGAAAAGTAACACTACCCGCTTAATATCTATAAATATACTTGAACAGTATTTTGACGAAGTAAAATAAACAAAGTAACCCACTTAAACTTTAAGATTTTGTAAATAACACTTAAGGATATGGCTGTACTCGAATGAGTACAGTGACTTCTAATGGGTTAAATAATATAATAGATATGTGACGTCACACTAGGGAGGCGAGTATCACAAATGTGACCAGCTGTGACAAGGACGGGGGAGGGGTCAAAAAATCATGAAATTCGTGTGACGTAATTTATAGATGGCCCCTTATAGACTGGCAGAATCTGTTGCGAATATATAAAACTCGATTTGCAGCTTCTCGCTATGTATATCTCTCAATTTGGCAGAGTTTGCCGGTTGGATCGATTCTGCATAACACGGTCCAGTTAATCTTTAAGTTTCATTAGTCTCCGTCAGATAGATAGATGGCGGTAGTGTGCACTTTACAATGAGCTCATTATATTGTACTATTCGCAGTAGTAATACGTAGTACTATTACTTATACCGCGGTAGTAAATAAATATATAAATATTGTCAGACAAATTACACAGCGCCATCTAGCCCCAAAGTAAGCTAAGCTTGTGTTATGGGTACTAGACAACTGATAAACATTCTGCCGTGTCATGCGTATGTCACGTAAGTTGAGATTAGGGTTGCCAACTTTTATTTACAAGAAAAACAGTATATTAAAAGGTGCGTAGCAAAACAAACAGTATAGTAAGGCCCAGTGCATGCGGAGCAGTACAATAAACAGTGCTATGGTCAAATGAAGTTTTTTTCAACAGTATTAAAGCATAGAAAACAGTATAATACTGTTTTTAACAGTATGGTTGGCAACCCTAGTTGAGATACGCTTAACAATGCTTATTAGTAATTTAAAATGTTCTTCTACCTGAAGAAAAACACAGATTTTAATTTAATGCATTTTTTCATTAAAAACATCGATAGTCGAACTAGCGTATTTACGTTTTTTGAGAGCATTTGCAAAGGATATCTGCGGTATTTCAGTTACGTTAGATAGGTTATACAAGTTTACAATGCGTAGTGCAGGCAATATTATTTTGGTCTATCTCTGGTATCTCAGTATAGTTATCAAATATAAAGACCTTTAAACTAAATATAATAAAAAAATATTATTGACTGATCTGTTAGGACCAATGTGAAGTGTTATTACACAATATATATTTGGAGTGTAAGCGGTTCACCAGCATCTTTAAACCAAAGTCAACCTCACCTGCACGCTGCTGACTGACAAACCAGCCTCTGGCCAAAAGAGAGGTATACGAGTAATGAGATGTGGTTTTCCAAAAACTTTGAAAGCGTTTTTCTCGAAACGTTGTTTTTTGAGATACGTGATATACGCGGGACACGGCAGCATAGGTACGTAAATACATTTTTTTTTGTAAATACATACTTATGATACATAGAAAACATCCAGACTAAGACAAACAGACATGTTCATGCACACAAATGTTTGTCCTATGTGGGAATCGAACCCACGAGCTTTGGTGTCGAAGCCGCGTCATCGACCGCTACTCCACCGAGCTCGTCAGGACTGAACTGAACAGAACTGATAAACTTATGTACGTAAATACATTTTTTTTTGTAAATACATACTTATGATACATAGAAAACGCCCAGACCAAGACAAACAGACATGTTCATGCACACAAATGTTTGTCCTATGTGGGAATCGAACCCACGAGCGTTGGTGTCGAAGCCGCGTCATTGACCGCTACGTCACCGGGCTCGTAGTAAGTAGATATCGCGTGCCCACTGCCAGTATGGCCGGCCACGTTAGCAGTTTGTATACATGAACCATAGTTACAATGTTTATTTCATTTTAACGAGGTCTTATTAATTATAATTATGTTACTAAACACACGACACCATGAATAAGCTCTGTTTAAATTTACATAGATTTTTAAAAAGATAGACACCACATTTAATCTCACAAACTTACAGGCGTCGTCAATCCGTCAATTGACGAGCTCGGTGGCGTAGCGGTCAATGACGCGGCTTCGAAACCAACGCTCGTGAGTTCGATTCCCACATAGGACAAACATTTGTGTGCATGAACATGTCTGTTTGTCTTAGTCTGGGTGTTTTCTATGTATCATAAGTATGTATTTACAAAAAAAAATCTATTTACGTATGTTTATCAGTTGTCTAGCACCCATAACACAAGCTTCGCTTACTTTGGGGCTAGATGGCGCTGTGTAATTTGTCTGACAATATTAAAAAATAAATCCTTAGTCATCCCACTGTTGCGATATGGGTCTCCCCACATTCGAAGGGGTTTAGAGCGTACTCCACCATGCTGCTCAACTATGGGCACTAGGTAACTGATTTTATATTTATGTAAATACATTTTTTTGCAAATACATATATAGAAAACACCCAGACCAAGACAAACAGTTCATGCATACAAATATTTGTCTTGTGCGGGGATCGAACCCGAAACCTCGGAGTCAAAGTGGCCATTGCTAACCATTCGACCACCGAGCTCGTCATATACATATATATAATATGATGCAAATAAGTATGTAGATATATATTCAGTTCTTCAAACCGCCTGTAGGTTTCTGGCAAAAAAGTGTTGTAAAAACACAACAAAAAAAAATACAAATGAATACCTATTTCCCCAAAACCTAATAAATGTTTCAAACAAAACTCCCAAACATCGAACATCGCTAATTTATTACTTTTTAAACATTTTATTTTTGTGTTCGGATACACATAAATTATGTTTTGAAGAGTTCACGTTACACCCTTTCCGTGTTTTTGGACGTTTATCCGATTGTATATTTTGTACTCAATGTGACGTATTTTAATGGTTCATCAACGACCATAGGAACATTAGTTTAGATACTTAAAGAGAAAATGTCGCTTGTACAACTACGAATCCTCAAGTTCTTTGGACACCATAGCAGAAATCTTGACGACATGGAGAGATTGGTAGTACAGGGATGAGTCGAGGGCAAAAGAGTGCACGGTCGATCGCCAACCAGATGGACCGACTTAATAAAATCTGTCACCAAAACGTCAGTGACAGTTTCTTGCCAGTTCTTCTCAAGAAGCCCCGTCGCCGGAACTGGTACTTAATACTATCATAAACAATAAACACAGAATAATATCATATAATATACTCTAACAGAAGATCCACTTCCGACACGATTAGAATAAAAATTAATAAAATACCAACCTTCGTTACGCGCTAATACGGTCCAAAATAATTCTGCAGCTGTACTCGTACCTAAGTCTTTCAGCGGCAGGGACAATCGAAAGTAACGCCAATATCTAACGCGTTACCACAGAATAATAAACTCTAATTAAATTCACTTTCACATTCAAGATATTGTTATGATAGTGAATCTGAGCTCTGCGGATTAGTAATGATTTAGATACAATGTTCTTATATTTAATTTGTATGACGTTTCTAAGTGCTTTATAAAGTCCAAGGAATAAAGATATTTTGATTTGATTTGAAAACTGCACCTCCACACAGTGCACCCTGCTGACCTAAAGCGTAATTGTAAGCTACCCGACGGCTTAACATGCCCTCCGAAGCACGGAGGAGCTCGAGGTAAATAAACATAAACCCATCCATTGACAGGTTGCGGTCGATGTTGCTTCGCCGCCATACAATTACGCTCCCTACCTCTCTTTTTACCAGAGCTTCGTTTGTCAGTCAGCAGGGTGCACCGCGTGCAGGTGAAATTGGCTTTGGTTCATAGATGTTGATGAACCACTTACACTCCAAAATAATGTTTTATAAAGTAAGTGAAACTTTGTTAGTTAGTTCCAAAAATTTTACACTTAGGACAGTGACTGTCCTAAGTGTAATATTTTGAAAAAAACTTACAAAAACGGACTAACTGTTCCTTTTTGTAAGTTCTTTCATTCACAAATAAGACTATGCCGTTAAGATTGATATAGCCAAACTCCTTAATTTTGCAGTACAGGAATTCCTTTGACAAAATAAATAAAATAAAATAAAATTTATTAGCCTAAAGAAATACAACTAAAAATGCTATAACTTTTCTTATAGCACCAGTCACATGAATACGATATTTAACATAGCTGTCGTACAATTTTCTGAGTTTCTGAGTCTGAATGCATACAAATAAATTTAACATAAGAGAGAGAGCTAAATAAAAGCTTGTAAAAATAAAATAGTTTATTTTTACAAGCTTTTATTTAGCTTCACTTGTAACTAACTATGTAAGAAAATCTATTGACTTAAATTTGATCCACTTCCCGGTTACTGATAGAGCTGAAATTTTGCATGCATATATAAATCGGATGACAATGCAATATTTTCATGACATGGAGCTGATCTGATGATGGACTTGGTAATTACACGACACAACTAGGGTTGCCAACTTTTTTTACAAGAAAAACAGTATATTAAAAGCTGCGTAGTAAAACAAACAGTATACTAAGGCCCAGTGCATGCGGAGCAGTACAATAAACGTGCTATGGTCAAATGAAGTTTTTTTCAACAGTATTTTAGTACAGAAAACAGTATAATACTGTTTTTAACAGTATGGTTGGCAACCCTAGACACAACCCCATCGAGTTTGGGCTCATATGATTTGTCTTGACGAGTACTTTGATGCTAGATGGTAACCAGGGTCTGATGATGGAGAGAGAAGATGTCCATAGGAACTCAGTTATTAAAGGACACAATCCCATCGAGTTTGAGCTCGTTTGATTCATCTTGACAAGGACTTTGGTCCTAAATGGTAACCAGGAACTGATGATGGAGAGGGAATATGGCCACAGGAACTCGGTAATTAAGTGACACAACCGTTTTTGATGGGTGGTAAGTGGTGGTGGTTCGATGGGCGTAAATATACGGCAATATATATGCGAACTAAAAAGTTAAAAATAAAAGTAAAAGAAAAAAAACTTTCGTATAAACAAGCTTTTATTACTTACTAATAAAAAGAACTAAAAGGTAAAAAATAATTTAAACCTGATAAGATCCAATTTTTTTATAAATAAAAGCGTGTTACATTGTGATTTCAAAACAAAAATAATGAAGGTTAATATAGTAAATGTTCTATCACAATGTAACACGCTTTTATTTATAAAAAAATTGGATCTTATCAGGTTTAAATTATTTTTTACTTTTTTAGTTCTTTTTATTAAGAAGTAATAAAAGCTTGTTTTTAAGGAAGTTTTTTTCTTTTACTTTTATTATCATAAATTTCTGTCGTTGACTCCATATTAATTAGACTTCAAAAATATTTCGTTAAAAGAAATAATTATTACAACCAACATGTGACCAATGTTCTAAAATTATAAAAACTCTCTATCAGTAACGTAAACTACATAAAACTAGAACGACCTGCGAACTTAAAATATTAATAACTTATGTCCGACGTGTTTTATGATCGAACACAACTGTGTTTCTTGACTTTCCCACTAAACTTAGTGGGAAAGTCCATTTTTAAAGTATAAAATTATAAAATATAAATATCACCATTGTAGAAACAATATAAAAATACTATAACTTTTGTTGCGGCACTAGTTACATAAACGCAGTATTTAACATAGCTGTCGTACAAATTTCTGATTTAATGCATTTAAAATAGCGTGTTGTGACGTCATAACATGGTAGCCTTTTGTATGGAGCGTTTTCGGGATAGTCCAAAATTGTGATCTTCAAGTTATCATAAATCGAGAAGTTTTTATGCTATCTAAGGAATTCTTTCACCTATAGTTATATTTATGTGGGGTCTTTAAATAACAAATCGGAAAAAAAAAATGGTTCACAAGCCTATTGTAAAGAGGCAATAAATTTACAAAAAATGATATGTATGCGAAGGATAAATTCACATTAATTGGATTGCTGTCTCGCTTTCACAATCGGTTTTATATAGTCAGCGAGTCCAGTGTTTCTTTAAACATAACACTCTAACAATAATGTACATTGCAAAATATTGAGTTCCCACGGCCAACTTAAGGACTTACTATATTCCAAGGACAACACGCATCCAAAACAACTCGTATATGATGTGCATAAAATTATATAATCAAATACCGGAAGCCATTAAACAACTTCCAATGAAAAGGTTCGAGACAACCCTGCGTAAGTGGTTAATACAAAACACTTTTTACTCAATAAAGGAAATACTCAAGCAGTGACAATATTATCAGCCTGGGACCTGAAATCAATAGATATTGAATATTAAAATGTACTAATTTTATTTTATTATCTAGTTGATTTATATAACTTACCATGATAATTAGTGACAAATATATATAACTTATTGACTACTTGTATGTAAATAACACAAATTTGCATGCCATATGACATGGCTAAATAGGAATGTACCATAGGAAATAAATGTGACACCAACTTGTAATCACCCTATTTATGGCAAATAAAGATTATTATTATTATTATTATTATATGATCTATTTGGCATGGTGTAGACATGGGTAACTCAGTAAAATTTCAGTAAATTTTCGTCGTAAGAAATTCCCGGCCTCGGTTTCACATCCCCCCTCCTCAGTAATTTTTTAACGAGGTTTTCTTCCTCGACAATTCGCAGCCCAGTGTACCCATCACTACACTGGGGAGCGCTCCTCCATTGTGCGCCTCACCGCGACCTCTGCTAGTTCAGAGGGATGGGAAGCGCAGACGTCCAAAGCGCAGCAAAAGTACTGCGCTTTCCTCCACTGCCAGAACATTGGCCAACGGTCAGCAAGATATCCGCGAAGAGAAGTTACTGACCGTTGTGGCCCAGGGTGCACCAGGCTCGTGCTGTTGCTGACAAGTCGTTTTCACTGGACGTATCCAGCAAGACGAACGAGCCAACAACAGTCCCGAGCACACGAGGAGGTTTTCTGGCCTTAGCACTCCTCAGTAAAATTTCCTGCGTCAACTCAGTAGCGCTAGCGCAGCTTACTGCGCCGGCTTACTTAACCCAAAATTGCGCCATGGCGCAACGAGTTCGAACGCGCTTCCGGCCACCGAGTGAGTTGCGTAGCGGCGCGCACTGCGCATCGGCGCGGCACACAGTGGATCGACTCCATACAAAGGACCGGACATAGGACACTAAAAATAAAATTACCCGTATTTTCAAAAAAGAATGATAGCAATATGAAGCTTAAACATTGTTTACCTCGAAAGTGTTAGTATACATTTCGTATAACCTCAATTTTAGACGATATTTATTTACAAACGATTTCTTTGTAAAAAATAAAGATAAATAAATAGCATTTTGTCCTAAAATTTGTTTGTACTCCAAGCGGTCACATCAGGAATCTCATTCTGTGATGTGAAATAGTTACTAGAATTCTTTGCCACCTAAATGGTAACCTGAGTTATCCATCAGACCTAAAGCTTCTTTGCCACCTAAGTGGTAACCTGAGTAGAGATTACTTAGGTTACCACTTAGGTGGCAAAGAAGCTTTAGGTCTGAGGGGCGAATTCTAGTAACTATTTCACATCACAGAATGAGATTCTTGATGTGAGCTTGGGTTACAAACAAATTTAAGGACAAAATACTAAGCTTATTTCTTCCAGTACCTAAACACAATTCTCTGTTTGTCATCCCCTCTCCCTGTTTACGACACTTTTTGCCCGGAAACAACTTTAGTTAAGTTTTTACACAACCCTTTAAAAAGCCTTGTAAAACATTCAACCTCGAGAGAAGTAAGGATGCCATTAAGAGGGATTATGTTTTACCCGACTGCTGAAAAGAGAGGGTAATATTTCTGGCTGTGTACAGTGTGGAAACGGTGATCTCTCTATTATTAAAAACCGATCAAGCGCGAGTCGGACTCGCGCACGAAGGTTTACGTACCATTATCCATAAAACCGGCAAATAAATCACGTTTGTTATTATTTCTTTTTAAAGTGAATATATAACTAAACATTATGTGAGTATTTCAAGCGTCTACCTATTGCCGTTAGTAATTGCGAGCAAAAACGAGCAAAAAAAATCACGTTTGTTCTATGGGAGCCCCTTTATAAAATTATTTTATTCTATTTTTTAGAATTTGTTGTTATAGCGGCAACAGAAATACATCATCTCTAAAAATTTCAACGGTCTAACTATCACCGCTCATGAGATACAGCCTGGTGGCAGACGGACGGACAGCGGCGGCAACAGAAATACATCATCTCTGAAAATTTCAACTATCTAACTATCACCGCTCATGAGATACAGCCTGGTGGCAGACGGACGGACAGCGGCGGCAACAGAAATACATCATCTCTGAAAATTTCAACTGTCTAACTATCACCGCTCATGAGATACAGCCTGGTGGCAGACGGACGGACAGCGGCGGCAACAGAAATACATCATCTCTGAAAATTTCAACTGTCTAACTATCACCGTTCATGAGATACAGCCTGGTGACAGACGGGCGGACAGCGGAGCCTTAGTAATAGGGTTCCTTTTTACCCTTTGGGTACGGAACCCTAAAGACTATTATAAATTGTACAAGATGCTGTAAAACTGAGGGGCATTTCTCGTAATTAAAGTGTAGTCAAAATTCATTTCCAGTAGAACATGGACATGATTACTGTATACAAATAAATTAGTGTTAAGGACATTATATTTTGCACGCCAGTTTCTGGTGAAGTGTGTAAGGTGGGTGGACCATGGAAGGCCATGCTCCTTTGAAGGCCAATGATTAAAAAGTCGCAGTTATTGCTATTTGATGACAAATTTCTTCTATGCACACCATCACCCATCGAAATCAAGCACACAGACGCGGTGGCGAGTCGCTCGCTTCACTATTTTGTCCATGGCGTCCCTCGCTTCGTCAAGTACGCTCGTCGAGATTAAAATTGTAATTTTCGCTTACAGGAAAATGTAAGTCTAAGTAAATAACCATTTTTTTTTTACTCTGAATATAATAATATACATAAGGGTTTCTATGATATACAAGAAAAAAATATTACTTTATGTCCATTTCAGTTAAAATATCGGTAGTGTTCTTAGAATTTATTTATTGTATCAACCACAAACAGGTTTACAATACATATTCATTTGTAATAATATTAAATGTCAAACGTATTACTCATTACAAAACCAATGTAATGGTTACAAATTGTTTCTAGCGCTTATTAATCTTGTAGTGAATCCGAGTTAACGTCAACGTTTAGTAACGTAACTTACTATCTGATAAACTATCAATGAAACTCATAACATCACAGTCTACAGAATTGTTGTAGAATGCAAGTACACTATACTAACAATAGACATATGAAATGTTATATTATTAATTTGTATACCCAAGGGCGTCGCCAGCCGATGGCCCAGGGAGGGGCAAGTGAGAATGAGAAAAGTATGAATTGTAGGTAAAGTCGAGAGCTCGTGAAGCTTTTCAAGAAGAATAAAGAAGTGTCCAATGTGTAAAGCTTCACGAGTTTTTGACTGTACAATAAATAAAACTTATAAATAAATAGTATCTCTCTGGGGGGCAGCTGCCTCTCCCTGTCCCCCCCCCCCCCCTTAGTGACGCCCTTGTGTTTACCTAAGACGTAGATTCTTCTAATTCTATTGTTATGTACAATAATTATTTTAATTTTATTAACTTGGTTAACATTGGTTAACATTTCACGAAAATAAAATTTCATTCATTCGTTCCGATCCAATCTCGATCTCACAAATGTCAAATTTGGTATTCTCGTACCACAAATGAAACTTCAATGTCCAAATGTAATGGGATTTTATTGAAATATTACACAACGAAAATTATACAAACTAAGAATGTTATTTTGCTAACAATATGAATTAGTAATGCAGTATTAAGTAATGAAATCAATATATAATATATTATAATTTTTAGTTAATTCACAATTCATATATCATTCTTGGGGAATGTACCTCCACCTCACAGAATACCTGCGAGTGAGTGAGGTCACCAGAAAGGAAGGGCATACTGCGTTGGCGGGGGTGGCGGCGCGCGAGCGATATTTTATGTTGCGAGCGTTAATATGGCTACGGTAACCGCTTCACATCAGGCGGGCGGGCTTCACAGCAGGGTGCACCGCGTGCAGGCGAAGTTGGCTTTGGTTCAAAGATGTTGATGAACCACTTACACCCCTATGTCTTAGGATCTTGGATTATAAAGGTTTACGTAACGAACCATGAGAACAAGCTGTAAACTTTAATTTACATTATGTTTGAATGATGTTTTGAAGGGTTAATGGACATTTACGACGACGGAGTACGGACATGGCCGTGGGTTCGTCACACTCCAGTTCTATCTTGTATTAGGGATAGGGTTGCCACCTCTAAACGCTAGCAATCAGGACAAAATACGTCATAAACATTTTAACAAAAAAAAAAAACCGACTCCAAGCATTACTCTACATTTATGTATGTAGAGGCTGATGATGATGATGATGTTTATGAAAAAAATTGGTTGTCTGTAAAGTCGGTATACGGGCGAAAGTTTTACGTGACAACGACTTTGAGTGGTAAAATGTTTTCGAGTGGAAGGGACGCATGCCTTTCACTTTTTATGTCTGTCTCTCTCGCTCTTAGAAGGGACACGCGTCCACGATACGCTTACAATGAGAGCGAGTGAAAGGCACGCGCCTTTCACTCGCTCTCATTGTAAGCGCATAACGTGACCCAGTTTCTTGAAGTGTCACCCGGCTAACCAATTTATAAGACGTTGTCACGTCAAAAAAAAACTGGCCAAGTGCGAGTTGGACTCGCGCATGTAGGTTTCCGTACCATTTATAAAAACGGCAAAAAAATCACGTTTGATGTATGGGAGCCCCCCTTAAATATTTGTTTTATTGTTATTTTATTATTATGACGAGCTCGGTGGTCGAATGGTTAGCAATGGCCACTTTGACTCCGAGGTCGTGGGTTCGATTCCCGCACAAGTCAAACATTTGTGTGCATGAACATGTTTGTTTGTCTTGGTCTGGGTGTTTTCTATGTATTATAAGTATATATTTACAAAAAAAAAGAACCACTTACACCCCCTTACATGTCCGACTAATAATTGAATAATGTCAGCCCTAGAGAACGTCACTAAAACATAGGCACGTGTACAGACGTCATTTGGTTACTACATGCAAAAGCGTCATTTTTGTATGAAGTGGCCGGGGTTTGGTAGTAGTATACGACGCGAGATTTGATGAAGTGGCTGGGTGTGTTAACCACTTACACCCCAAAATGGTATATTTTCTATGTATTAATAAATAATAAATAAATAAATATTGTCAGACAAATTACACAGCGCCATCTAGCCCCAAAGTAAGCGAAGCTTGTGTTATGGGCACTAGACAACTGATAAACTTACGTAAATACATTTTTTTTTTTGTAAATACATACTTATGATACTTAGAAAACACCCAGACCAAGACAAACAGACATGTTCATGCACACAAATGTTTGTCCTGTGTGGGAATCGAACCCACGAGCGTTGGTGTCGAAGCCGCGTCATTGACCGCTACGCCACCAAGCTCGTCAAAATTAATTATTATATGTATGTATTAAAAAAAATGTATTTAAGTATAATATCAGTTATCTAATACCCATAGTACGAACTTTGCTTAGTTTGGGACTAAATAGCCGTGTGTAATTTGTACAAGAATATTATATTATATATTGAGTTAAAATAATAACCCTGTTTCACCTACAAATTGTGAAGTATCTAAAATAATTTAGACTTCCAAACTTTACTAAAAACATTAAACAGAGTGGGTAGGAGTTAAAAACTTTTGTTTTATTTCAGTGAATCCTGAACGCGGGCCGCTCGACGGTTAATATTTGAACAGGCAGAGTATTAAAAACAACCCTTCAAGTTTTTTGAAAGGTATCGGGCTGTGACGTCTTAAAAATATACTTGGCTGGAAATATTGATTATAATAATAGACAGAATAACTTTACGTAGATTGATAATTTCCACTTCATTCTCACAAGAAAACCAGTAAAACTAATTGTTAGCACTGAAGCGGGGGGCGACAAGAAAAAAAAGGGAGTCAAGTGAAAGCCGCCATACATCAACCAACATGTTAGCCGTGTTGGTCACGTTGTATAACAATATATCTGTGTATGTATGTGTTGTCAATAATGTTGGCAGATATTTTAATTGACAACACGTCCCTACACAGCTTGTGTTTTGATAAACATGTTGGTTAATCTATGGCAGCTTTAAATTGTTTTTTTGCAATCGCAACACGGTAGAGAAAGCTCGTCTCGTCCTGACAGTTGCTTATATTATGTGTCATCGCTCTGGTGGCAGAAACTTGAACTAAACTACATATAATTGTAGAGGGCGCTGTATTAAAGTTTATTGTGTTAAACCAGGTCGACAGAGGGCATGTGGCAACACTAATAATGTTATAAATACTACATATAATGGCATAACCCATTTTTGAATACTGGAGCCCCTTACAAGTTAAAAATTTTTGGCTCCTCCCTCGTCCTCCTCGTCCTCCTTCATCTCCAAACTTCAACAGTTCAGTTGGCTTTAAAAATGTTAGTGCCATTTGCTTTCGATTTGGTTGACATAAATAGAAAAGAAATAGGCTTCCATTGGAAAAAGATGTGCTTATGGAAAAAGATGGTAATTCGACGGTATTATTGCCCTATATAAGGCCTGATTATTGTTCAATAATTTATCAACTCAAATAAGGATTCGGCGGTATTATTGCCCTATATAAGGCCTGATTATTGTTCAATAATTTATCAACTCAAATAAGGATTCGGCGGTATTATTGCCCTATATAAGGCCTGATTATTGTTCAATAATTTATCAACTCAAATAAGGATTCGGCGGTATTATTGCCCTATATAAGGCCTGATTATTGTTCAATAATTTATCAACTCAAATAAGGATTCGGCGGTATTATTGCCCTATATAAGGCCTGATTATTGTTCAATAATTTATCAACTCAAATAAGGATTTGAGTTGATTATTGCCCTATATAAGGCCTGATTATTGTTCAATAATTTATCAACTCAAATCCTTATTTGAGTTGATAAATTATTGAACAATAATCAGGCCTTATATAGGGCAATAATACCGCCGAATTACCGATTAACATCAGTTTTTTTGATCGCAAAAATTGGTCTTATGTTGAAATTAATGATAAACATCTTCAGGTTAGTCGTTAGAGCTCTAGGGTTTTTACTAGCTGAGCTAAACATTAGCAACAGTCTAAGCAGTAGTTTCATTTTCGCATTCTAAAATTCCAATGGTAATCGGCTTCAGCTTTGGCGGTAGGGCCCCGGGTGTGCACAGATTTTTTAATGTAACGTATGACCTACAAACATTTGCGTTTTTTCACCCGCGACCCCCCGAATATAACTTGGCAACCCCATAGGGGTTCGAACCCCACAGTTTGAAAATCACTGGGCTAACACCTTGTTAGATTAATTTCGGAGCTCATTAGTTCAGGTCGTTTTATATATATATATATATATATTTTGATGCAATTAAAAAGGTTTTTGTATTGTAAATGCTTTCAAAACATTAAAATATTAATAATTTTGCTTTCAGGTAAGTCGTCGCTGAATATTGAAGAATGATCATATTTTCTTTATTTGGGTAAGTCAGATTGATGGTGAAAACTTGAAGACATAAAATATGTCGGTTACAAAATCTAAATAGGGTATTGAAAGATAACAAAGAAAGAATTTTGGGGTGTAAGTAGTTCATCAACATCTTTGAACCAAAGCCAACTTCACCTGCACGTGGTGCATCCTGCTGACTGACAAACGAAGCTCTGGCGAAAAGAGAGGTAGGGAGCGTAATTGTAAGCTACCCGACTGGGGAATGTACCTCCACCTCACAGAATACCGCCGCCAAATAACAATTCCCTTGAGGGTTGTTGTGTTCCTGCGAGTGAGTGAGGTCACCAGGAAAGAAGGAGATGCTGCGTTGGCAGCGGGGGTGGCGGCGCGCGAGCGATATTTTATGTTGCGAGCGTTAATATGGCTACGGTAACTGCTTCACATCAGGCGGGCCGTATGCTTGTCTGCCACCCAACGTAGTATAAAAAAAAAAAAAAAGAAGATTTGAGGAATGTAACTTGTAGTGAATACTTCTGTAAAGTAAAATAAGGTCATTATTATGACGTCGAATATGTAGAAAGTTCAAATGATAAAACTTCAGACGTTCATTGTAAGACCCGAGTTTGCGTCCCATGCCACATTTATAACTAAGAATTTTCAGGCAACGCTTTTGGACACCTTCGATTCGATTGCTATGTACTTTATAGAAAGGGAACCAAAGAGAATTATACTCGAGAATAATACGTATGAGCGAGTAAATATAAATATAGCTCTTGTGCTTGCCGAAAGCGTTTAGAAGATCTTGTAATAAAACCAAGTAGACGGTAGCTGCGTTCGACAATATTATCGTAGTTCTCTCGAAAGATTAATTTGTCCTCAAAGAACACACCGAAATCCTGTGCTCGATTACGAGCAAGAACTTCACCCTTTAGGTAATAGTCGAACATAAACTTATGTGTTTTAGTGGTGAAAGTTATAACAAAGCATTTACCAATATTGAGCTGCTTAAAGTTTCAATCACACCAGTCATGCTAATGCGTTTAGATCCGACTGTAACCCAAGGGCATCTACTCTATTGCTTACAGTGCTAAATGTCTTAAGGTCATCTGCATAGAGAAGGCAGCGACAGGATAGGTTGAAATCCTATCCTGTCGCTGCCTATTAAGTTATTTATAATTATAAAGAACAATAAAGGCCCCAAATGACTGCCTTGAGGCACCCTAGATGTCACCAAGACTGGCTCAGAAATATGACCCTTTAATGTAACAAGCTGACTCCTGCGACTTAGATAAGACTGGAACCAATGAAGCAGAAAGCCATGCACACCAAGATTTGCCAACCTTTTGGGAAGTAACATGTCGAACTTTGTCGAATGCTTTACCGAAATCAATGTATTAATAGGAGTCCACATGCTGTCTTTTGGCAAAAGCGCTACATATATAATTTTTATACTCTAGTTGCAGTAAATTTATTTGCTACGAATCCGTGCTGTTGTGGATACAAAAAGGACCTAAAATGGTTGTACAGAACAGCATACTACATTTTGAAATAATTTGGCAAGACAAGACAATACGCTAATGGGCCCATAATTTCGACAGTCAGTCCTATCACCTGACTTGTATATAAGTACGATGTGAGCTACTTTCCAGAGCGTGAGAAACGTTCCAGATTTGATTGATTTATTGAACATATCGTAAGAAGCAGACATAGATCTGCTGCACAGTTTTTAACAAATAGAGCTGGTATTTCGTCTGGACCGGGACCTTTATTTATATCTAGCTTCTTTATTTTATCCAAAATCATTTTATGTGTAATGGCTATACTGCTCAAAGTATTGGTCAATGGCTATACTGCTATTTGTGGAAGAGAGGTCAACTGGGGAAGGAAAAACATTTTCGAAAACTGAGCTAAAATAGTTGAAAATTAGCTCACATACTTCAAAGGGGTTGGTTGAGGAAACAACTTGGTCATATTTCATGGTTAAAGGAATGAAATTCACATCCTTTTTGCTATTGATAATTCTCCAAAATGCTTTGATATCGCCATAAAGTGAACTCTCCATCGATGACATAAACGCCATAATATAACATGTCTCAATCAAGTCCTTACTCTTTGTTCTGTAATGAGCAAATTCATCATAGTCACGAGGATTTCCAATTTTTTATGATATTTGAGTTTCATTTTAAGACTACGTACGAGTGCAGGACTGAACCAAATCGAGTAATTGTAATTATATATTTTTTTTCAATAGAGGAGTGTGCCTATTAATAATCTCTTACAAAGTATTATTTATAATACTTAAATGAATGTCAATATCAGAAGAAATTAATGCAGAGTACCAGTCCGCTTTGGATAGATCAGGGGCCTACGGCGGAACGTGAAGCCTTATTTTGTTTCCATCGGATTTTTTGATTGCCAAAATCAAAGTGTAGCTTAGATTGGCGGTGATCGTGTTTAGCTTAGCTGGTAGATAACATAGAGCTCTACCGGCAATTTGATCTACACTACTTTGCGTGCTTCCGCCACCAATTAGTTCATGCAAACTACTGCCGGCCGGCACCCGCCCACTACCGTTAGTAGTTGCATGCGACTGCCGTGGCTGCTTTGGTCGTCTGTAGTCCAGCTGCTGTGGTCGTCTCGGCGAATCTCCAACATCTGAAACAGAAGATACATGCGACCGCCGCTGCCCCGACTGCCGTGGTCGTCTCTGCGACACGTGTTTCGCCTCTACGCGAGGCATCCTCAGGCGATCTGTGGATGTTGATGGTTAGAACAACAACCTACAAAGTTTTTGTATTTGCATGAACTAATTGGTGGCGGAAGCACGCAAAGTAGTGTAGATCAAATTGCCTGTAAATTTGACTTCCGCAAAATAACACCTGAATCAATTAACTATAGAGCTCTACCGTCTAAGCTGAACATGTTTGTCATTAACTTAAACTTAAGATCTATTTGGGAGATCAAAAAAACCGACGATAATCGGCTTCATTCGGCGGTAGGGGCCCAGCCCCCCTAGCCAAGTGTAATTCGTAGCGTAACGAACGTTAGATAAATCACGTGACATTTGTCAAAATCGAACATTTTAGAGAATTGACAAATGTCACGTGATGTATCTAACGTTCGTTACGCTACGAATTACACTTGGCTAGGGGGGCTGATCTGACTTGGTTAAATTTGCATTTGCTGAAATTATAACAATATTATTGAAACTCACGTGAGACATTATACTAAATTAATTAGATAAATTAAACGGGTCACTCGAAAGCCGACTAGTTTCGATCTCAAAAGGAGACCTTCATCAGGGCGAATGTCCAGACACGTCCACCCTTTGTCTCTCGCGCCGGACACTGCGCGCCAATGCGTGCGCCGCACGACTGGAAAGGGTGGTGGGGGGTTGATGCGTTGATTGGTGGAGCGCTGCCTTCGACGATGACGTAGTGGCAGCCGGTGGATCCAATTCTTCTATCTCTCCGGGCGCGTGGTTAAAACACGTTACCCTAAAACACGTTACCCTAAACACTTACCGTGTGGTGTTTTTACCACCACATGGTAAGCGCACTAGATGACCACGCGCCCGGAGAGATAGAAGAAATTATAATGTTTCCGAGAACTATTTTGTAATCGTTTGGCATCCAATCCGAGATTGCTGTTGGGAATGTCAATTATGATAGCTGGATGATGATTATCCAAGCGACTAAGAAGATCAATGCCATATACATAAATATTGATTGTGGACAGTGATCTGAATGAATGGAAGAAAAAGTTCAGTACAAATAATGTTATAAATATTTTGAAAAATGGAAAAATTCACCTGCACCCCCCTAGGTGGGATTTGAACCGACGACGGATTACCGGTCGAGTGCTCTTCCAACTGAGTTACCAGGAAGGTTTGTGTTGGTGACGAATTTTTGCATCTTATATTGTACTGCGTGAGTCACAGTGTGGCGTCATCAACCTATTAAGTAATTACACTACTAAACAAGGCATAGCAGTCAATCGTTGCAGATGAAATTCGGCTATTTTTTGATAACACCAAACTAATATAATAAAAAGATAATAGCTTTTATCTAGGTATTTAAATTTGTTTATAGTTTATAAACTAATAGACGTGACCTTTTCCTTAAACTAAAACTCCCACGCTAGGGTATAATGTTATGTGTGGGAGTTTTAGTTTAAAGTTCGTAAAAAGAATGATAATAAGCACATTATTAACTGACCGTGGTTACAGGCAGACCACGGCCTGAATCAGCCTGTGACCACGTTCGATGCAACTTGGTCGAAACATCAGGCGATAATAAAGACACCTATGTAAAAATACCTTACAGTGCCACAAACTTATCTGGCCCGGTGGTGGCGGGGGCGGTACGATCGACTTAAGTGTTGCCACTAAACGAAATGCCGCCCGTTTTAGTGGAAACATTAAAATCAAAGAAATTTATACACTATTAAAATAATAGCATTGATATACTGATTAATTGTGTTGTGTGGTGTTTCAATTAAATATCAATTACCTTCTATTTTTTTGTTGCTTAGTTTTAAAAATGCACCTCAATGGATTGTGTATATGTGGTAAATAAATCAAAGTTTAGTAGTACCTGGCAATACTAAACTTTAAAGATGGCGGCTTTAGTTCTAAATTTGGCCACCGGGTCAGATAAGTTTGTGGCACTATACATGCATGATCGCGTTAATTCCCGTGGTTATATATAATTTTAATTGTCATTTCGTAAAAAGAATTTGGCAAACAAAAAATATTGTTTTAAATCTCTTTTTAAGTAGGTTAAAAATAAGAGTAAAACCTCAGGTGTTTTTTATTTACATTAAGGAGTTATATAGCAACGCCGAGGCAGAATTTTAATTGTTAATTTGCGAGATTAATTACTGTTGGGACGGCAGGAGTGAATTTTTGCTCGGCTAATGCTCTTGAGTTTTTCAACGTCGTGTGACGATTTTTCAAACGCTTGGTTTTCTTACCTGACTTTGGACGATCCACATACATATTTACTTTTAGGGTTCCGTACCTCAAAAGGAAAAACAGAACCCTTATAAGATCACTTTAAATATTGTCAGACAAATTACACAGCGCCATCTAGCCCCAAAGTAAGCGAAGCTTGTGTTATGGGTACTAGACAACTGATAAACATACGTAAATACTTTTTTAACAGACTAAGACAAACAGGCATGTTCTTGCACACAAATGTTTGTCCTATGTGGGAATCGAACCCACGAGCGTTGGTGTCGAAGCCGCGTCATTGACCGCTACGCCACCGAGCTCGTCAAACACTTTGTTGTCCGTCCGTCTGTCTGTCTGACTGTCTGTGAGAATGCGTGAAGGTATAAAGCTGAAATTTGAACTGTATACTCAGGTCTACGGTCACATGAAGTTGTAAAAAAATCTAACTGCTAAGTTTACGTAAAAAATAGATACGGCCGTTTACTCAGCAAAAAACGCATATTTCGACACATTCTCAAGGGAATCAAAACTCATAGGGTACTTCCCATTGACCTAGAACTATGAAATTTTGCAAGTAACACCGTTATAGACTACAAATATACAATAATAAATCTCAAAACATTTGTAATTAAATCTTAAAAAATAGGGGGTCTATATTTTTTATAGGGTGTCGAAATTTCAAATTGAAGCTATTAGTTCAAATGATATGAAAGGGATTGATGGGCACATTGCAAAATATATTTTATTTTTTGCGACGCATTATTTCTTATTTATAATGAAATATATTTATAATGATCCTACGTACGGAACCCTCAATAGGCGAGTCCGATCAAAATTTCTCCGCATTGCCTGATGAAAAGCACATCATCATCAGCCTGCTGGATATAAGTCTTCCTAAATGCTTTCCACCGAATACGATCCTCCGCCTTCCGCATCCAGCCGCTTCCAGCCGCTATAAATATAGATATAGATAGAAGAAGAAGAATCTAGACAGTAAATAGAAATTCTAGATAGAAGAAGGGCGTCCAAGGCTTCGTCATCCTATGCGTAGCCTCCACTCTGATACCTTTCTCCTCATCTGCCGAGAAAGTTATGACAGAATTTTTATTAAATGTCTAATTTATTAAATGTCTTTACGGCTCTGGAAAATCTTTGTTTCCAGAGTCGTAAAGACATTTAATAGATAATAAATTATCTATTAAATGTCATACTAGATAATAGATTGTCGACGATCCCAAACTAACAGACGGTTTAGAACCTTTAAGTCTGAGAAGAGATTTTGCGTCCCTTTGTGTGTTCTACCGTCTGTACAATGGGGTGTGTTCAGAGGAGTTGTTTGACATGATGCCCACGGCCTCCTTCTACAGTCGCACCGCTCGCCATCGACAGGGAATTCATCCTCACACATTGGAGCCTAAGTGGTCACGTACTGTGCGGTTCCAGAGAAGTTTTCTGCCAAGCTGTGGAATGAACTGCCTGTCGAGGTTTTCTCAGGGGACTGCAGCATGGGGTTCTTCAATAAGGGCGTGAAGAGGTTTTTACAGGGTCGGCAACGCGCGTGTGATGCCTCTGGTGTTACAGGCGTTCATAGGCTACGGTAACTGCTTTCCATCAGGTGGGCCGTATGCTTGTTTGCCACACTGGTGGTATAAATAAATGTTTATGGTTCGATTTCGTTTAGTTTATAGATCTCACTCATCTGTCAGACAATTATGTAAACATAGACAACGATTTATCTTAAAAAAAAAAACAGCTATATATTTTTTGAAACAAAATAGTTTAGATAATGGACTATATCGTTATACGCCATTTGTTAATGATTACAATTGTAATTAATGATAATGGCTCTGTCACACGCGATGGCAAAACTGGAGAAACGATCTTTTTTAGTATTCTCGAGGGAATATATTTAATTCTAGTAATTAACAAAAAAACAAATATATTTCGTGGCCTACGTTAGGGATATTGCTACCTGAGTCTGATATGGTATTCTATACCATAGATCAAGTATATCTATCGTAGACATGGAATGGGACGTTGGGATGTATGCATGGCGCGCGTGTCAACTAGGCTTGCCAGATGGCCGGGAAATCCGGGATTGTCCCGGAATTTTGCATCTTGTCCCGTGTCCAGTAATTAGACCTTATTGTCCCGGATTCCGAAAACCTACTAGTTTTTAACTTTAAAATTTATAACTGGCATTAATTACCTACTAAGTGTGTAGATACCTATCAAGTAAACGTAAGTATTTGTAAATAAATGGCATTTTCCTTATTAAATACAAATATAAATCCTTTGAAAATAAAAATAAAACAAGATAGTTTTTACTATGGCCACGACGCGACACCGTTGTCCTAGAATTGTCCCGGATTTAATAAGTTTCTATGTGGCAACCCTAGTGTCAACAGTAAGCCATTTGTAGCTTGTTGTTCTAACGATCAACATCTACAGAGGCGAAACACGTGTCGCAGAGACGACCACGGCAGTCGGGGCGGCAGCAGTCGCATGTTTCTTCTGTTTCAGATGTTGGAGATTCGCCGAGACTACCACAGCAGCTGGAGCAGAGACGACCAAAGCAGCCACGTCAGTCGCATGCAACTACTAACGGTAGTGGGTGCTGGCCGGCAGTAGTTTGCATTGATTAATTGGTGGCGGAAGCACGCAAAGTAGTGTAGATCAAACTGCCTGTAAAGTTGACTTCCGCAAAATAACACCTGAATCCATTAACTATCATAGTAAGCGTCCGAAAGGTTGAATTAATATTTGTTGAAAAAGCATGATTCATTACCACGTTCCGCCTGAGCCAAGCGTGCAAGCGAGAGCGCGGGATAAGCGATAGAGAGGCACTAAAGTCCTAAGCGTTCGGCTTGTGACGCATCTATCTCTCTTCCACTCCATCGGATATTATTAAGAGTTATATATATACTTCCAGATTAGTCCCATTTTTTTCTTATCATAAAATTCAGTTCTGATAGTGTTTTTAACTTTTTATTGGTGCTTACGATTGTAGAGTAATTTTTGGAGTTGGTTTTTTTGTTAAAAATATTCCATTTGCTTTCATTTCCGTGATGTTGTTCGTACTACTTAAATATTAACGCCAAAAAAAAACAGATAAAGTCAAAACAATTTTAAAAAACACAGATGCCCATGTCTGTTAGTGATGTACACGTTAAAACAACGCGTTCTGAATTACAATTGCAAAGTGCCTGTTTTATTCTTTAAGTCCGCCATTTTGTTTCAACTTTCTTTAATAGGGTGACTGTGAGTTGGGATTTTTTGCAATAATCCTGGCAGTGACACGTAAAATTTATACAAAATGAAAAGCAAATTGAATTATGCATAAAATTAGCGGTTTGCTGAAAAAAATCGCTGACGACTGGCGCTAAATCTTTGTAAAATCCACGCATGTACTAATACTCAATTTCAAATACCTCATTTCAAATACTGTAGTTACCTTATAATTCAGTACAAAGATGTGCAGCGAGGACTATTGACGATTCCAAACTTATACGCGGCATTGATTCAATGAAGTAATTTGGACGGCGCTAGTAATTCTGGTTACACAGGAGGCACAGTGCTGGGAATGTGTGGTGAGCCATCTAATAAGATAATAAGACGACTGTATAGACTTTATTAGCCGTGTGGTTTCCGGCAGACTAGAATAGAATCACTCCGTCTCTTCCCGTGGATGTCGTACAAGACAACTAAGGGAAATACATTATAAAATATCGATCAGGCCTCACCAACCCGCCTGGCCAGCGTGAGGAGTGTAGGCCAAATCCTCCTTCTGTCTGGGACGGACGAGAGAGGGTCGTGCTCCTGTAGTGGAGACTAAAATGACCTGATGATGATGATAGACTTTATTGAATCTTTAAATGTGAGGAGAGACTTCTTTGTGTGTTCAGTGAATGGGCTGCGTTCAGATAAGTTGTTTTATATAATGCTGACGGCTTCTTTCCACAATCGCATTGCACCGTACGCCATCGTCATCCTGACATATTGAAACCAAAATGGGCTCGCACAATATGGTTTCAGAGAGGATTTCTCCAGCGCATTATTAAGTTGTGGAATGAATTCTTTGTCGAGGTTTTCCCCAGAGCTATAGCCACAGATTACATAATAGTTACTACGTAACAGATACTTCACTCAGTAGAAAATTTCCAATACCTACTGCTAGGATGTCTGTCAGCAACCGCTGCATGCTAAAATGTGCCTAAACGCTCAAGCGTACAGTTGTGATTGCTTCGCACCGCGCGATCCCACAGCAATCGCAGGGCCTGAATTTGGTCCGCAAACGGCCCGAGACCGCTCGGCCGGGCGGTAGGTAACTATAGCGCGCAAGTACATGGAGTGACGGAGGCCTGCTATAGCATAGGGTTCATTAAAACGGATGTAATGATGTTTTTAAAAGCTCGGCAAAGTGCGATGGCGCTGTGTTGTACGTATTCATAGTTTAGTTTTTTTACTACTATGGTGGCAAACAAGCATACAAAGAGAAACCCGGTGGTCGAATGGCATGCAATGTCCACTTTGACTCCGGGATCGCGGGTTGGATTCCCGCACACGACAATTATTTGTGTGCATGAACATGTCATTGTCTGTTTGTCTTGGACTGGGTATTTTCTATTATGTATGTATTTACAAAAAAAATAATGTACTTATTTAAGTATTATATCAATTACTCAGTACCCATACTACAAGCTTTGCTTAGTTTGGGACTAGATGGCAGTGTGTATTTTGTCAGGAATATTTACTATTATTTACTATATACTAATATGTAAAATCCCCTTAATTCCTAGATAGATAGATAGAATTCGTTTTTTTTTATTAGCGCTATCTAGCCCCTAAGTAATCGAAGCTTGTGTTATGGGTACTAGACAACTGATAAACATAAGTAAATACTTTTTTTTTTGTAAATACATACTTATGATACATAGTCAACACCCAGACCAAGACAAACAGACATGTTCATGCACACAAATGTTTGTCCTATGTGGGAATCGAACCCACGAGCGTTGGTGTCGAAGCCGCGTCATTGACCGCTACGCCACCGAGCTCGTCAAAACAACAATAATAAAATAGAATGACAGTACATAATAATATAACAAAAATAAGGTCTCTAATAATTTTAGACCATGAAACCGTATGTAGAGAGGAGGCGGAGTAACTTACTCTTGAAAACCCCCCTGCTGGAGTCTCATGGTACTAGTGCTAGCTATAAATCATTGAGCGGAGTATACGCCGAAAAGTCATTCTTGGAAATGAACCGGCTTCAAAACCACTCAACTGACTTTGATGAAACTTATCACATTTATAAAGACATTGACACGCTTGAGGTCTGCATCGATAAAAAAATGAGATCGATCATGTATTTGAGGAATGATCATCAATTACATTTTCCATTGAAATCAATGGAAAACATACACTAAGCGAATCTACTCGCTCCACTTAACCTCAATTTCGGCCCCTTGGGCTAGAATCCGGTCTAGTTATTGTGAGGAGTATCTTTTGAAGAGCTATTATCTCCATCTTTCCAACTTCATGGTCACCCTACCCACCGCTCGCGATGTCATCATAAACTCCGTAAGTATTTAAATTCATTCTTCTTTTTATAACAACCTCTGCCGATCAGAATACCTGAGCGGGCTGGTGGGGCGGAGGCACCAGTAAATAAAGAGGGGGACCACGGACACTAATATACAATCTTTTTTTTTTGTTACTTTCGAGCACTGTAACAACTTGTTTACGTGAATTTCATTGACAGAGAAAGCTATAGACAAATTGATAGTTTGCATTCACGCTAATAAAAATGCAACTTAGGGGCCGTTCAAGTATTACAGGGGCGGGAGGGGCCTTCAAACAACGCGTTACGTTACATTGTATTTTTATTGAAATAAAAAACTACGGAATTAAAATTACTTAAACTGGCAACCTTTTTCAACGTTACGGCGCGTTACATGGGGGGAGCTAGGGTCAATTGCATTACGTCATCGATAACTACGAATTACACTTGGCTAGGGGGGCTGTAACGCCATGGTTTCATGGTTTCGCCGATCCGTTGCCTGCCTTTTATGGGAAATAAAGAGTCTGTTCTTGAAGGCTTCCATGTCGTAATTGTTCAGAAATACCGCTAAGGGAAGGTGATGCTTCTAGACAGAAATATTTCAAGGGTCGGTTGACGTGACGTTGGTCATTGACGTGACTTCAATGTCTTGGTAGGACGGGGGCCCACCACACATTCCCACCACTGTGTCTCCTGTGTAGCCAGGATTAACAGCGGCGACCGCCAAAAAAGGCAATGAACAATGAAGTCCATTGCAGTCCCAAGGGTAAAACTACGTCTGCCTTGGAGCTCACAACGAATTTAATCAGAAGAAATTAGTAGGAATAGGAAGCCTTTGGAATTTGACTTCCCCTCTTAGCTCTTGTGAGATGTCAATGTCTTGGCAATAAACTGTAAGGAATGTCTGATATTTATTGGAAATGCTAAAAATATGTTTTTTGACGTGGAGTACGTCTTTAAATTTGCTACCACGGAGGCAATCCAAAAATCAATTCATAAAAAAATCGGGGGATAAAGTTTGGCGTTGTAGTTCCGAATCTATGCTCTACATCCAAAATTCAATCACACCACTGGATAGATGAATCAAAGAATTTATTACGCTAAGTAAGGACTATGGAACATCGCGTGCGGGGGAGGGGGAAGCGCTGCCATTTTGTGATAATTTTAGTGCATATAACGTATTCACACACACAACACACTTCCGTGTCCATGACATAGCCACACCCCATGGAGGAGTTTCTCAATTCGGCTGTATTTTTTTATTATGTTTGTTACTTAATTACTCCGTGATTTATAAACCGATTTGAAAAAAACTTTTTTTATTTGAAAGAGTATACTTCCAGATTGGTCCCATATTTTTTACATCATCATTATCATCCTGTATCTACCCACTGTTAGGTTTGTTATTTCATTACTCCGTCATTTATAAACAGATTTGAAAAAAACTTTTTTTCTTTGAAAAATTGGTCTCATATTTTTTTCATCATCATCATCATCATCAGCCTGTATCTACATATATAAATGTAGAGTAATGTTTGGAGTAGGTTTTCATTCAAAGCGATACCTTCGCGGCTATAAAGGACCTTAAGCATCCTTAAGGCCCTGAGTAGTGCAGTCCTTTAATTAGTTAGGTACTTACAGGATGGGTGTCCTTCGGTGCGAGAACCGATAGTGGCCTATTAGTAGTAATTAATTTAATTAACTAGGGTTTAGTCATCCAATTATTAACACTTTAAATATATTATTTGCCATATAGCTGTCTCTCACATTGCTAAGAGGGGAAGTCAAATTCCAAAAGCTTCTTACTCCTACTAATTTCTTCTGATTAAATTCGTTGTGAGTTCCAAGGTAGCTGTAGTTTTTTAACAAGGTAGAATGGTAGCAACAAGGGAGAATTTCCAAGCGTTCAGACGATTTTGCAATTCATATTATTGTAATCGATGTGTTAGGTAACAACTCAATGTTTTAGGTCCCCATTAGTGTTAGATAAATAAAATCCGTGGTGCACGGCAGTCGAGCTTCATTTGACTAACCATCTCTTTGAACACAGCATAACGCTGAGTTGGTCCATTTTGAGGCATCAAATAGCACTATTGTTTCATCTTTCTGTCTTACCCTACCTGTAATTTATGTAATAGTGTTGTGTTATGTTACAATTAATGATTCTTCTTCTTCTAGTTGTATTTTTTTTTTATACTACGTCGGGAAGCAGACAAGCATACGGCGCGCGATACGAAGCGTTTAACGTAGCCATATTTACGCTCGCAACATAAAAAAACGCTCGCGCGCCGCCACCCCGGCTGCCAACGCAGCATCTCCTTCCTTTTTTGTGACCTCACTCACTCGCAGGAACACAACAAACAAGGGAATTGTTATTTGGCTGCGGTATTCTGTGAGGTACATTCCCCAGACTGGTAGCATAAAATTCCTACCTGTCTTTTCGCCAGAGCTTCGTTTGTCAGTCAGCAGGGTGCACCGCGTGCAGGTGAAGTTGGCTTAGGTTCAAAGATGTTCCTGGAAGTGATATTAAAATCGCCCCCCCCCCCCCCCCCCGGCGGTGGTTTTTTAGTCGGTAGGTCTGCCTGGTAGGGCCCCATTAGGGGTATTCTACCCACCGAGCAGGAGTCAAAAATACCCATGCCATTTTCCCTTAGATGGCATGGAATGCATGAGCATTTTTCCACCGAAAAAAAAGGTTCAAAAATGTGATGAACCATTTACACCCCAAAATAATTACACAATAACCAAGTTTTGTTATGAATATGAATGAGTGAACAATTTTCGTTTTATAATCAAAAAACTCTGTCACAAAGCCAGTTCTATATTCATTCAATTACAATCAAATATTCGAATGTTGCAGAACAAGTAATTGAATGATAGATCATGGACGTTTATACAACACATTTTATGAATTTAAGTTATGGAGAGAATAAATATTTGACGAGCTCGGTGGTCGAATGTTTTTTTTTTTATAAAATAAAGTTACATCTGCATCTTAATTAAATGTACCGTTGTAGTTTTCATTATAATTTTTAGCGATGTAACGACTCGACTTTTTAAACCGATTCAAACCGATTTGAGCATAAACCGAGTTGAGTCGATTAGCGCGTCTACTAAACCGATTTGGCCGAGTCGAAAGCAATGTAACGACTCGACTTTTTAAACCGATTAAAAAGTCGAGTCGTTACTTGACTTTGTAAACCGATTAAAAAGTCGAGTCGTTGCTCGACTTTTTAAACCGATTAAAAAGTCGAGTCGTTACTTGACTTTGTAAACCGATTAAAAAGTCGAGTCGTTGCTCGACTTTGTAAACCGATTAAAAAGTCGAGTCGTTACTCGACTTTTTAAACCGATTCAAACCGATTTGAGCATAAACCGAGTTGCGTCGATTAGCGCCTTTACTAAACCGATTTGGCCGAGTCGAAAGCGATGTAACGACTCGACTTTTTAAACCGATTTGAGCATAAACCGAGTTGCGTCGATTAGCGCGTCAGCGGCGTCAGCGCGTCTTGCGTCTACTAAACCGATTTGGCTGAGTCGAACTTACTTACGCATCTCGCTCGCGTCGCTCTGCGCGCATTCGCCCGTTTGGCCGTTTGCTCGTTTGGCCGTTTGACCGTTTGCTTGTTTGGCCGTTTGCCCGTTTGGCCGTTTGACCGTTTGGCTGTTTGCTCGTTTGGCCGTTTGCCCGTTTGGCTGTTTGCGCGTTTGCTCGTTTGCTCGTTGGCCGTTTGGCCGTTTGGTCATTTGCCCGTTTGGCCGTTTGCTCGTTTGGCCGTTTGCCCATTTGGCTGTTTGCGCGTTTGCCCGTTTGGCCGTTTGCCCGTTTGGCCGTTTGCTCGTTTGCCGTTTGGCCGTTTGCTCGTTTGGTCGTTTGCCCGTTTGGCCGTTTGCTCGTTTGGCCGTTTGGCTGTTTGCTAGTTTGCTCATTTGGCCGTTTGCCCGTTTGGCCGTTTGGCTGTTTGCTCGTTTGCCCGTTTGCCCGTTTGGCCGTTTGACCGTTTGGCCGGTTGGCCGTTTGGCTGTTTGCTCGTTTGCCCGTTAGCCCGCTTGCTCGTTTGGCCGTTTGACCGTTTGGCCGGTTGGCCGTTTGGCAAACGAGCAAACAGCCAAACGGCCAAACGGGCAAACGGCCAAATGAGCAAACTAGCAAACAGCCAAACGGCCAAACGAGCAAACAGCCAAACGGGCAAACGACCAAACGAGCAAACGGCCAAACGGCAAACGAGCAAACGGCCAAACGGGCAAACGCGCAAACAGCCAAATGGGCAAACGGCCAAACGAGCAAACGAGCAAACGGCCAAACGGGCAAATGACCAAACGGCCAAACGGCCAACGAGCAAACGGCCAAACGGGCAAACGCGCAAACAGCCAAACGGGCAAACGGCCAAACGAGCAAACAGCCAAACGGTCAAACGGCCAAACGGGCAAACGGCCAAACGGGCAAACGGCCAAACAAGCAAACGGCCAAACGAGCAAACGGCCAAACGGGCGAATGCGCGCAGAGCGACGCGAGCGAGATGCGTAAGTAAGTTCGACTCAGCCAAATCGGTTTAGTAGACGCAAGACGCGCTGACGCGCTAATCGACGCAACTCGGTTTATGCTCAAATCGGTTTAAAAAGTCGAGTCGTTACATCGCTTTCGACTCGGCCAAATCGGTTTAGTAAAGGCGCTAATCGACGCAACTCGGTTTATGCTCAAATCGGTTTGAATCGGTTTAAAAAGTCGAGTAACGACTCGACTTTTTAATCGGTTTAAAAAGTCGAGCAACGACTCGACTTTTTAATCGGTTTACAAAGTCAAGTAACGACTCGACTTTTTAATCGGTTTAAAAAGTCGAGCAACGACTCGACTTTTTAATCGGTTTACAAAGTCAAGTAACGACTCGACTTTTTAATCGGTTTAAAAAGTCGAGTAACGACTCGACTTTTTAAACCGATCTTCGCTATCAAACCGATTCAAATCACGATTTCGTCGATTCGGTTTGGAATCGACTTGCATGAATTGTCTAACCGATTCAACTCGGTTTGACAAAATTCCAGATAGTAACATCACTAATAATTTTGTTAATTTGTATTTATAACTAAATGCTCCGCGCTTGCTTACTCTAGTACTTAGTGCTATGTATGTTATTGTTAATATATATATATATATACTAGCGGCCCGACCACGCTTCGCTGTGGCTCAATCTTTTCGTTTCCATCCATTTCCTTAGAGATGGCGCTGTATGTGAAAAAAGATTTTCCCGCTTTTCTTTTCAAATTTTTCCAGAATTTTCTTTGCTATAAACCTCACGGAGCCCGAGACCTTTCCAACGAATGCAAAACCGTGGAAATCGGTTCGTGCGTTCTGGAGTTATAGCGTCAGGAAGGAAAACCCGACTTATTTTTATATAGTAGATTTTTGTATTTTCTTTTCTTTTCATGCTTTTCATGCTGTTTTTTTTTTTATTATTAATATATTTCTTTTTATTATTTTATTTATTTATTTATTCCTTTCTTTTTCTTTTTTTGTTGTCTTATTCTATTTAATATTACTTTACATAAATATTATTTTATCGAGGAGAATAGGCACCCCAAAGTTGCGTCTCTCCTCCTCGCTTTCCAATTTTTATTTCCTGTTAATGGAGGAGACGATGGGAATGTCCTCCACGTTTAGGCATGTCAATTTCTTTACGGATTTCTCATCCCTTACTCTCATCGCCATCTTGAGGTTGTATTCCCTTACTTTTTCCGTCGTGGCAGTCCCCGCACCCTTGATGAAACGGGCTATCGCGTCGTCTATTGTGCTGTCAGTATAATACACACAGGTGTCTGTGTGTCGGGAGACTGCGGTGGTCGAATGGTTAGCAATGGTCACTTTGACTCCGAGGTCGCGGGTTCGATTACCGCACATTTTTTTTTTATACCACCAGTGTGGCAAACAAGCATACGGCCCGCCTGATGGAAAGCAGTTACCGTAGCCTATGAACGCCTGTAACACCAGAGGCATCACACGCGCGTTGCCAAAATGCATATGACAAACATTTGTGTGCATGAACATGTCTGTTTGTCTTGGTTTGGGCGTTTTCTATGTATTATAAGTATTTACAAAAAAAATGTTTTTAAGTACATTTATCAGTTGTCTAGTAGCCCTATCACAAGCTTTGCGCCTAATTTGGGACTAGATGGCGCTGTGTAAATTGTCCATAAGAAAATTTAAAAAAAATATATATTTGAGTTGGCAATATACTAGATCGATGCACCGTACACATTTTTAGGGTTCCGTACACAAGGGAATAAAACGAACCCTATTACTGAGACTCCGCTGTCCGTCCGTCCGTCTGCCACCACTGTCACTAGGCTGTATCTCATGAACCGTGATAGTTAAACAGTTGAAATATTCACAGATGATGTATTTTTGTTGCAAAAAACAGAATAAAATAAATATTTAACGGGGCTCCCATACAACAAAAGTGATTTTTTTGCTCGCTTTTGCTCGATATTGATAACGGCAACAGGTAGACGCTTGAAATATTCACAGAATATTTAGTTATATATTAATTTTAAAAATTAATAATTAAAAAAAAATAAAACAAATATTTAAGGGGCAATAAATAAACGTGATTTTTTTCCCATTCCCATGCAATAAACGTGATTTTTTTCCCATTCCCATGCAATAAACGTGATTTTTTTCCCATTCCCATGCAATAAACGTGATTTTTTTCCCATTCCCATGCAATAAACGTGATTTTTTGCTCGATATTGATAACGGCATCAGGTAGACGCTTGAAATATTCACAATATTTAGTTAAATATTCACTTTAAAACTAAATAATTCAATTAAAAGTAAAATAAAAACTTAAGGTGGGCTCCCATACAATAAACGTGATTTTTTTTCCCATTTTATAGATAATGATACGGAACCCTTCGTGCGCGAGTCCGACTCGCACTTAGCCGGTTTTTTCAGTATAAAAGTACTATAATTTATGTGGTAAAATACAATATAAAGAGAGGGGGATATCACTTCCTCTGCTACGCCGCGCCGGCGGTCAACGCTTCCCTCCGTCTTACGATTTTTCGATCAGGCCACGTGTCCTGACGCGCGTTTAACATTTTTTACCTACCCCAAAAATTGCGCAACGCCGCTAAAGAAGTTTTCACTTCAAAAAATGTCCATGTTATGTACCGGAGCTGTATAAGGCACGCTCTTTTCCCGAAAGACGCCTACCCCAGACATTCTTTTTATAGGGCAAACCCACCACCACCCATGGCTCCACCGACCTCGCGGTCATATGAGCCGATACTGGAAGATGCTCGCAAAATCGAAGATGAAGATGGAAGGCGTTGATGTGGTCGTCGCCGCCCCAGAAGGGGGAGAGGGCTCATAAAGGGACAAAGGATTAGAGTTAAATAATGTGTCGGAAGTGAAGACGTGCCGCGGCACCACGAGGAGGTGTCGCGAGCATCTTTTTATAGGGCAATGAAAAAATTATAATCTAGATAAATTGACAGACTATAATAAAATAAATCAATAAATGTATAAATAAATCGTTTATTCAAATCGCGCCACGCCCGCCGGACACTCATAATGCTTTGTCCCTAAAGATACGAACGAACTGACGCGTCACAGTGGAATGATAATCGACTTTCATAGTTTTCGAATAATAAGCAGGCATAAATTTCTGATGGATAAAACTATCTCAATGCACAGATTCAGTGACCCGTAACTCATATTTGCCATAATTTATAATAATAGTAATATAACAGTGTTATGGCAGGCGTCCGTCCCTCTTCTGTAATACCCCGGTATTTAGTTCACCCAGATCTCATCTTCATAACCTATTTATCACACTTCGCAATAGTATCAACGCCTGCCGAGACCTGCTCATGGGTATGTCGTTCTATTGACATATCCTGGAGCGGGTCACGGCGGGCGTACAACATTAATTCTCAAAGGGGCCTCTACGCGTTGGATCTATATCCCCGCGCACGCCTATCAAATGACCGGGCTTGACCCGTGATTAAAAAGAAATAGTAGTAAATATTCCCGGACAAATTACACATTACCATCTAATCCCAAACTAAGCAAAGTTTGTACTATGGACACTAGGTAGCTGATATTATACTTAAATGTTTTTTGTGAATATACACATATAATACATAGAAAACTCCCAGACGAAGACAAACAGACATGGTCGTACATACAAATATTTGTCTTATGCGGGAATAGAACCCGAGACCTCGCAGTTAAATTGACCATTTCTGACCATTTGACCAACGAACAAATTTTAATATTCCCAACATTTAATACAAATAGTCGTATAATTGGCCGTGTGGTTTCCGGCAGACTAGAATAGAATCATCCGTTTCTTCCCATGGATGTCGTACAAGGCGACTAAGGGAAATACATTATCAAATATCGATCAGGCCTACCCAACCCGTCTGGCCAGCGTGGGGAGTGTAGGCCAAATCCTCCTTCCGTGTAGGAAGGACGAGAGAGGGTCGTGCTCCTGTAGTGGAGACTAAAATGGGCCTGATGATGAATACAAAGAGCAATAAACATTTCACATTTTGGAGACCTCACTCTCCACTAGCGCCTATAACGGCCAATTCATGCACGATAGCCTACATTACATTTATACCACGTCGACTAATACTTACATCTTGCATAGGTTCAGTCTTAGCATAACATTTTTTAATTACTTAAGCCCCGTCGTCTGATATTAATCGATTCCCGCCCTCTAATGATCGTCGTCTACTTAACAAATATTATGATAATTTATTGATTTCATTAAAAGGAAATATTATTGAGTTTAATGTTCGTAGTAGGAAATATTGCCTATCTTATCTTAGAGTGGTTCCAGTGCTGCAGCACCGGTAACACGTCGATCCTCATGGATCTTTTGTGCCTAACCTAATCCTTTAGTCATCCTCCCCTGACTGTCTGTAGTATGCCGCTTATTGGAAAGAGCCTGTAGTCCTCCAGGTCCGGGTATGCCTTTTTTAGGATTACCATTCGTTTGCCGGCTAGGGCGTCACATTGACACATCAAGTGTTTCATGGCCTCGTTAGATCCTTTGCATGTTCTGCACTCTGGGCTATCAACACGTCTTATTTTGTATAAGTGTCCTTGACAGCCATAATGGCATTCCACTCATCTCCTTCCATTCAGCCTGATGTCTTGACTTCGTCCTGCTATTTATAGCCCTAATTACTATCCCATATGAGAGACCTACAAAGTGTTCAGGTCCCAAAAAGTAATTGCTTGATTTTTTTTTATACTTCTAAAGTGGCAAACAAGTTTACGGCTCGTCTGATGGAAAGCAGCTACCGCAGCCTATGAATGCCTGTAACACCAAGGGCATCACACGCGCGTTGCCGACCCTATAAAAAACTCTTCACGCTCTTATTCTCCTGGGAAATCCTCATCAGACAGTTCATTCCACAGCTTGACAGTACGCGGGAGAAAACTTCTCTGGAACCATACAGTTGATACCTCCCTTATCAGTTTTGCTGCACTGGAAGACATATTGAAGATGTTAGAATGAAAGACATGGGACATCAATGTGAACGGCGAGCACAGAGACCTTACAGCTGAAGCTGAAGCCGATTACCATCGAATAGTTTGGTTCGAAAAAGGTAAGGAACCTTACGAGGCCATGAAGCACTTGATGTATCAATGTAAAGACCTAGCTGGCAAACGAATGGTAATCCTAGGAAAAGCGTACCCAGACCTGGAGGACTACAGGCTCTTCACAATTAAAGGTGTGCTGAAGTACACTGAACATGTTTCTGGACGGCTCTAGACACTCAGGGGAGAGTTACTGAAGAATAGGGAGTAGACAAAAGATCCAAGATGGTCGACGTGCCACCGGTGCTGAGGCACTGCCCGCTTACCACCATCTCTTATTGCGATTCAATAATTGAATAGATTGCTTATTTCAAATGGAAAAGAGTCGCTTATTCATTGGTATAAATAAGCATTCTATTCAGTTATTGCATCGCAATAAAAGATGGTGGTAAGGGGGCTGGATCCATTTCAAGATTACATGTATGTCCGTTTTTAACCGACTCCAAAAAAGGAGGACGTTCTCAATTCGGCTGTATTTTTATTTTTACCCGACTGCGACAGAAGGAGGGTTATGTTTTTCGAGAGTATGTATGTATGTATGTACAATTGTTTGGCACGCTCTGCAGCCTGAACGGCTGGATGGATTTTAGCTTGAGAGGTGTCGTTAGATTCGTATTTTCTGTGAGAGTGACATAGGCTACATCAAATATAAAAAAAATCAATATGGCGGCTGTGAGCCGCAAAATTGTCGTTGCAGTATTTTTTTTTTTCTTCTAAATATAAGGGTATGGTATGGGTATCAAAATAAAGGTCTCGATGACCTGATTTCAAATACATATTTGATATATTAGTTTTTGCCTGCGGCTTTGCTTGTATGGAATTATATTATTGTTACGCGTGATTAATAAATCTTGTTGTAGGTGCAGTCGGGTTTTTGATTTTTTTAATTAACTAATAACTTGTTTAATGTTTGTTACTTAATTACTCCGTGATTTATAAACCGTTTGAAAAAAACTTTTTTTATTTGAAATAGTTCCAGATTGGTCCCATATATTTTTATCATCATCATCATCATCAGCATGTATCTACCCACTGTTAGGTTTGTTATTTCATTACTCCGTCAGTTATAAACCGATTTGAAAAAACTTTTTTTATTTGAAATAGTATACTTCCAGGTTGGTCCTATATTATTTTTATTTAAATAGTTGTCTTGGCCAACTTGCCATATAAATATTTTTTTGAAAAATGGAAAGAATTATATTAATTAACTTAACTATTTAAATAAAAATAATTTAATTATTTTTATTTAAATAGTTAACGAAACGAATTTCATCTGCAACGATGGACTGCTGGAATGCCTTGTTTAGTAGTGTAATTACTTAATAGGTTGATGACGTCACACTGTGACTCACGCAGTTGAATTTAAGATGCAAAAATTCGTCAGCAGCACAAATCTTCCTGGTAGCTGAGTTGGAAGAGCACTCGACCGGTCATCGAGAGGTCGTGGGTTCAAATCCCACCTAGGGGGGCAGGTGAATTGGTCCTATATCTTTGTCATCATCATCATCAGTCTGTATCTTCATACATAAATGTAGAGTAATGTTTGAAGTCGGATTTTTTTATTGTTAAAATTATGTAAAGCGCTGTCATGTAACTGTTTAGCAAATTATTTAGCTTTCCATAGACACAACAAGCACGTGAGAGATCAATTTATCTATAGCCTTCCTTCTCTATGTTTAAAACTGTGTTTTTCATCCCTGAAAAATCCTAAACCTACGGACAACTGACAGTCGTAAAATAAAGGCTTTAATTCGTAAAATTCGACCCCTTCAGTAATCCTGAAATTCGCAGTCTATCGGGAACGAAGTTCAGCCATTCACAACGATTTTATTGTTTTCAGGAATTTTGTGAAAGTTTTATCGTATTCTGAACGCCGCTGCGAAATTTTTGTAATTAACTCGCTTTGGTGTGATTTGTTTTTTGATGTGTCTACGTCAATAATAATTGCATCCATAGGGAGAAATTAAAAAAAACTAATGATAGCAAGGATACAGTTTAGTATTGCGGCTACAAACATATCTTTTGGGGTGTAAGTGGTTCATCATGATCTTTGAACCAAAGCCAACTTCACCTGCACGCGGTGCACCCTGCTGACTGACAAACGAAGCTCTGGCGAAAAGAGAGGTAGGGAGCGTAATTGTAAGCTACCCGACTGGGGAATGTACCTCCACCTCACAGAATACCGCAGCCAAATAACAAGTCCCTTGAGGGTTGTTGTGTTCCTGCGAGTGAGTGAGGTCACCAGAAAGGAAGGAGATGCTGCGGTGGCAGCGGGGGTGGCGGCGCGCGAGCGATATTTTATGTTGCGAGCGTTAATATGGCTACGTTAACCGCTTCACATCAGGCGGGCCGTATGCTTGTCTGCCACCTGACGTAGTATAAAAAAAAATATCATCTCCATCCAAAATTCAATCACACCACTGGATAGATGAAGTATCTAAGAATTTATTACGCTAAGTACTATGGGACACGCGTGCGGAGGGGAGCGCTGCCATTTTGAGATAATTTTAGTTCATATAATGTATTCACGTACAAGTCACGGCCGTGTCTATGACACAGCCGCATCCCAATTTTAGGGTTCCGTACCCAGAGGGTAAAAAGGAACCCTATTACTAAGGCTCCGCTGTCCGTCCGTCCGTCCGTCTGTCACCAGGCTGTATCTCATGAACCGTGATAGAGAGTTGATATTTTCACAGATGATGTATTTCTGTTGCCGCTATAACAACAAATACTAAAAATCTGAATAAAATATTTAAGGAGCTCCCATATAACAAACGTGATTTTTTTTTTGCTCGTTTTTGCTCGCAATTGGTAACGCTTGAAATACTCAGATAATATTTAGTTATATATTCACTTTGAAAAAAATAAATATAATACAATTATTTAAGGGGGGCTCCCATACAACAAACGTGATTTTTGTGCCGTTTTTATAGTTCATGGTACGGAACCTTTCGTGCGCGAGTCCGACTCGCACTTGGCCGATTTTGTTATAAATCTTCTTCTCAGTCCGGCTCATCTGCAGAACAGGGTACCGCCGAAGCTCCAGCCGATTCATCATCATCGGGTCATTTTAGTCTCCACTACAGTAGCACGACCTTTCTCGTCCGTCTCAGACAGAAGGAGGATTTGGCCTACACTCCCCACGCTGGCCAGACGGGTTGGGGAGGGCTGATCGATGTTTGATAATGTGTTTCCCTTACTCAGCTTGTACGACATCCAGTTCAGAGCAATGGCACAATTTTATTCTGCCGGCTACCATAGGGCAAATTTAAGGGTATCCCTCGATTATTCTGGGATCCCATCATCAGACCCTGACTTGGTGAATATAGAACCACCTCGCAATTACCCTTTCAAATAAAAAAATGAATTTGACCATACGTACTTATAAAATTTAAGGGTTTCCCTTGATTTCCCTGGCATTCCCTCATCAGATCCTGACTTGATGAATATGGGACCACCTTGCAATCATACCCTTTCAAATAAAAAAAGAATTATGAAAATCGGTTCACAATTCACATTCGGTTTACCATCTGCAACTTATGAAGTAATTATGAAAAGAATTTTAAATTACAAATTTAATAATTATGAAAATCTCATTATTTTAGTAGAAAATAGGGGTAATGTAAACAAAAAGGATTTAATTGATTATTGTGATTATTTATTATCTTTAGACTTAAGTAGTATAATTTTGTTTACATTCCCCTACTCTAAGAACTTGCCAGATGCAGAAAATAATCTTAGATATAAGTTGAACAGTGTACTACACACTATAAGTACATATAATGACCGTATTCATTTGATAGATACTAACAGTTTTGTTAGCGACAAATTATATTATGTGACTAAAGGTAGGTATTACCTTTCTGCTAGTTTTAAGCGACAGATAGCACTTTCGCTATCCTATTTTTTTGATATTTTAGCCAAAAATTTGGCTACAAAATCCGCTTCTATTGAGCGGACTGTTGACATGGAATTTTCTATTAATGACATTTATAATCATTTAAATTGACTCATGAGACAACAGAGGTAACTACCTCTAGCACTAATTTATTACATTCACAATTAATTGATTTAGCAATACAATCAAACAGTAACTATAACATGTCACTATGCCCACAAAAATGTAATAATTACAATACAAATAATAATATTAACCTGGTACATCAAAATATATATTGTATGACTGAGGGCAAGCAACTAGAACTGGAATTATTCATGAACTCTGATAATATTAGTATTATGTGTATTACAGAGCATTGGTTAAAGGAGCATCAGCTCATGTTCAATTTCAGCAACCACCAGGTCGGTAGTTCATTCTGCAGGGTCAACACAATACATGGGGGGTCGCTAATTTTGCTCAATAAAAAACTTAAATTTAAAGAACGGAAAGATATTGTGTCCCTCTCTGTAGAATGTTCCATAGAACTATCTTGTGTACAATTAGAGCAGTCCATTGTTATATGCGTATATAAACCTCCCTCCGCGGATCTTAATTTATTTTTAGAAATCATGGATGAAGCCCTATGCAAAGTTAGCAACTCAGGTAAAACTATTTTGGTCTGTGGAGATTTTAATATTAATATACTTACTAATACAACTGCATCATGTAAAATTTTAAGTCTTTTTAAATCCCATAATTTAGTTAACTTATTTATGGAGCCTACTAGAATAAGTGCCACCACGGCTACCTGCTTAGATAATATATATACAGATATTAGTCCAACCCAAAAAAGTATTATTAATAAAATGGATTCTGATCATTCTGGGCAAATGATAAGTATTCAAATAAATAATAAAAATGTAGTCAAGACAAAAAATACTTTTGTGCCAGTAACAGTTAGTCGCTTAGAACGAATGAGAGTAAACCTAACTAGTAACTTACCTTTTTTAGATAATGACTTGGAACCTAACTTGATGTATAATTCATTTTTTAATGCATTTCTTCACGAATTTAATTCAATATTTACTTCCAAGGAAATTACTTTTACTAATAGCCTCGTCTTTGGTGACTGGGCAACCGTAGGTATTTATAAGAGTAGGCAAACTTTGTACATGTTATACTATGAAAGACAATTCAATAATAGTGAGGAATTTAAAGAACATGTAAAATCATACTCAAAAATTTTCAAACGCGTTTGTCAAGTAGCAAAATCTATGTTTATTAAATCAAAAATTAGAAATAGTAGTAATAAAATTAAAGCCACTTGGACGGTTATCAATGAAGAGACTGGGAAGGGCAGGACAAAGGATTCAGAGTTTAAATTAAGTGTCAATGGTCATGTTACCAAGTCAGATTTAGAAGTTGCCAATGCTTTTGAAAGATTTTTTTCTGCTTTCCCTGTTACTTTAACTAGTGCTTTGGGCTCTTCCACCTCCGTTGCAGAGTCATTAATTAAAGATAATGTGCCTGAATTTTATAACGATTTTCATTTCCGTCATGTTAATGGGTCTGATCTTAAAGTCGCATTTAAATCACTTAATATTAAGAAAACGGCTGATCTATGGGGCATTTCTGTACATATTATAAAATCTTTATTTGACATTGTTGCTCCCGCTTTAATTGTGATATTTAATAGATGTATTGATTGTGGTGTGTTTCCTGACTTGATGAAATTGAGCAAAATTATTCCTTTGTTTAAATCAGGTAGTACATTAGACCCCACAAACTTCAGACCAATATCAATACTACCTACATTTAGTAAAATTTTTGAAAAACTAATTCTCGCACAGTTACTTAAATACTTTAACGAAAATAATCTGCTGCACACTAAACAATTCGGTTTCACTCGTGGACGGTCAACATGTGATGCTGGGGTAAAATTACTAGAATGTACATATGAGGCTTGGGAGGAGTCACGGGACGCCTATGGGGTGTTTTGTGACTTATCTAAGGCTTTTGATTGTGTGCAGCATGAAACTCTAGTCAGAAAATTACACCACTATGGTATAAGAGGCATCGCTCTTGATCTTCTTACTTCTTATCTGGGTGATAGGGTTCAGAAAGTAGATGTTAATGGAAAACGATCACATGGATCAGCTGTAGCGATGGGGGTGCCACAAGGCTCTATTTTGGGCCCTTTCCTGTTTCTCGTGTATATTAATGATCTACCTCATCTTGTAAAGAATAATCATGAAATAGTATTGTTTGCAGATGACACTTCTTTAGTTTTTAAGGTAAATAGACAACAATCAGAAATTGACGATGTAAACAATGCTCTTTCAAAAATAGTAAACTGGTTTAGTGCTAATAACCTACTTTTAAATGGTAGTAAAACCAAATATGTTAGATTTTTTACAAAAAATGTGAAACAAGTGAAAACCAGTGTGGTGATGGACAATGAGAGATTGGAATTGGTCAATAAGGTTGTTTTCCTTGGTATAACATTAGACTCTAAATTACAATGGGGCCCACATATAGAAACGTTATCGGCTAGACTCAGCTCAGCAGCTTACGCCGTAAGGAAAATACGTCAACTAACTGATGTTGACACTGCGCGTTTAGTTTATTTTAGCTATTTTCACAGCATTATGTCATATGGTTTATTGCTTTGGGGTAGTGCCGCGGATGTAGACTCAATTTTTGTGCTCCAGAAGCGAGCTATCCGTGCTATTTATATGATGAGTCCCAGGGAGACACTGAGAAATAAATTTAAAGAGATAAATATTATGACATTACATTCTCAATATATTTATGAAAATCTTATTTACGTTCATAAAAATCAAACCAAATTTAGGAAAAACAGTGATCTCCATCAATTAAATTTAAGAAATAAAAACAAACTCGCTATGCATATTACTAGGCTCCATAAAATCTCTAACTCGTTCCCAGGTCAATGTATACGCTTCTACAATAAACTTCCAAACGACGCGTTTAAATTATCCATGGGTAAATTTAAGAAATATATCAAAACTAGACTATGTCAAAAGGCTTACTATTGTATCTCGGATTACATAAATGATAAAAGTATTTGGAAATGAATTGCTCTTGTTATGTTATGTTAATGATTGTATTTGTATTCAATGTAACGTTATTGGCAATTAAAAGAGTCGGCCTTGAGTTTCTTGCCAGTTCTTCTCAAGAAGCCCCGTCGCCGGAACTGGCACTTAAATTCACTTTCACATTCAAGATAGTGTGATGAAAGTGAATCTAAGCTCTGCGGATTTAGAGT
Source organism: Hypsopygia costalis (assembly GCA_937001555.2). NCBI lineage: Eukaryota > Metazoa > Arthropoda > Insecta > Lepidoptera > Pyralidae > Hypsopygia > Hypsopygia costalis. The sequence goes on from OW443355.2 coordinate 10,796,680, forward strand.
AGTAATGATTTATACATATTCTTATATTTAATTTGTATGACGTTTCTAAGTGCTTTATAAAGTCCAAGGAATAAAGATATTTTGAATTTTGAATTTTTTTTTTGAATTTTTTACAATTCGCAAAGAAATCGAATAACATACATACAAAAAAAATATTCAGTCGAATTGAGAACCTCCTCCTTGTTTGAAGTCGGTTAAAAATAGTGGCGCCACTTTCTTCGCAAGAACAGTTCTCATATGGCAACCCTTGAGCACTTTTGTATGAAAAAAGACAACGTTGCTATTGTTAATAAATTTAGTTCCCTTTCTACTCTTTTGTGTTCCACATTTACGTTGAATACTCGCAAATAAAAAATTTGAACTACGAAAGTGTTTAAATTGCGCTATGGGGTTGTTCCAAAATGGCGCGCAAAACAGCAATAAAATTGCACTATCTGTTTTGCTGATTAGTTATAGAGGGGTATTTTTGGGGTGTAAGTGGTTCATCAACATCTTTGAACCAAAGCCAACTTCACCTGCACGCGGTTCACCCTGCTGACTGACAAACGAAGCTCTGGCGAAAAGAGAGGTAGGGAGCGTAATTGTAAGCTACCCGACTGGGGAATGTACCTCCACCGCGCCACCCTCTTAACTTATTACGTAATCAGCTAACCAAACAACACCTTATACTGACCATATCAATATTAAAAATCTTTTATGTTTTAAATAAACAGATCGACTTGGCCATCGCATGAAAACACAATGTATCTCACAATTGATACATAATTATATTAAATTAGATTGTTTAGTGCGATGGCCAAGTCAATCTGTTTATTTAAAACATAAAAGATTTTTAATATTGATATGGTCAGTATAAGATGTTGTTTGGTTAGCTGATTACGTAATAAGTTAAGAGGGAAGGTCCCTTAAGTAAGGACTGAATAAACTAACCGACTTGGTATTACATGGATCTCACAACTTTTTACGTTAGAAGAACTGAGTTGCGAGACTTGGTTTTTTTTACAAGTTATGTTTTTGATGGCATTGTATGTACATATTGAGACTCATGCACTCTTCTTAGTTATGTGTTGGTTGAGATTGTTGACGCTCGATATTTGAACTTATATTTTTGTTTGTTTAGGTAAGCATTACTTTTACACTCAAAAAGTATTTGTTATCTCGATCTGGATACAAAATTAAAATAGTCACTGAAATATGGCCACGGATTTTCATCTGAGTGGAACTCGAGTCCGATTCCATGATATTATGGTTTTATTTCGCACAGAACATTATTTCTTTATAAATACACAGACTGTGCAGACGCAAACTATTACTGTGAGTACACAAATGATTGCTGGATTAACGATTAACGGACTTTGGGAAATTTAACGACAGTTAACGAGTCCGTTAAAATATTTTTAAGTTAACTTAAACGTTAATCCGTTACTCGAAATGTTAACTTCGTTAATTAACGATTAACGGATTAACGAGTTAATGCCCAGCTATGCTTTTTGGTCAACCACTCACATATATTAAATAGTACACAAAAACTTAAAAAAAAAAAAACAAAATGTAGCAATGTTGTTTATGTATTTTTCATGTTTTTTCATATATTTTTCTGAACCTGGAATACGCCAACCCTAGTAAAGATTATAAAATATAACCCCTAATCCCCGCCATAAAGTTAAGTTATCGACTTGAGAAGTTATCTTTACAACTTAACTATTAAGTACTTTATGGTAAAAGTTTCTCACGACTTCCGCTTACTTACTTATTTTGTGACCAATTTCTGAGGTAAAATTTCCCACTATTCATTTCATTGATAGAAGTATAAGAAAATCATGTTATCATCCAGGGACAAAAAATGTTTTAAAAAATAACTGGATAGAATGCTTATTCATTGGTATGAATAAGCAATCTATTCAGTTATTGAATCGCAATAAGAGATGGTGGTATGGGGGCTGGAAAATTTACCTAATTTTGTATGGCAATATCGAATACAGGGTAAATGATAAATGATCAATAACTGGATAGAATGCTTATTCACACCAATGAATAAGCGACTCTATTTCTAATGGAATAGATTCGCTTATTCATTGGTATGAGCAATCTATTCAGTTATTGAATCGCAATAAGAGATGGTGGTAAGCGGGCAGTAATCGAAATAAAAACCATTTTATCATTTACACATAACTTTAATATGAAATGTAATTCTTAAAAGTACAGTGTAGTTTTAAATTCAGGATAGTAGAAAAGCGCTTCTTTACTGACAGATGTGGGACGCTACTACCCAAGCTGAAGTCGGTTACCATCAGACTTTTTGATCGCGAAAATAGATCTTAGGTGGTGTAAGTTATTGACAAACATCTTTAGCTTAGTCTGTAGACCTCTATGGTCTCTACCTAAGCTGTGGTATTCTCTGAGGCAGAGGTACATTCCCCAGTCGAGTAGCTTACAATTACGCTCCCTACCTCTCTTTTCGCCAGTGCTTCTTTTGTCAGTCAGCAGGGTGCACCGCCTGAATTGGCTTTGGTTCAAAATTTTGAGGAACCACTTACAAATATACAATACAATGTTATAGTAAAAACTCTAAATCTAGGTGCTGCTAGGTTTTGAGTAGTTAAACCTAGGGTAACTTCATCTGCCAAGGCAAGTCCAGCCTCGCTCGCATTGAACTTTCGGCTTTTATTGATCACAAGCTTAGCCTAACACAACCAAAGTCCTCGGTCAAGTCTACTTTTTACAAATCAAATAATTTTAACAAAACAAAACTATTTTTGATACACCAAAGAATTTACTGGCGCAAAAGTTTTATAAAAGTGGTGTTGAACTTTTTGATCAATTTTAGCAGTTAAAAGTGGCTTGGAGAAGAGGTATTCGAGGTTTAACTAGTCAAACCTAGGAACGTATAGATTTCGATATTGACTATAATAGATACATTTCGTTGCAACGTACCACGAGATGATACCGCACTGCTTTCAGGCCGTAGCAGTTCCAAAACTTGCACCACTTTATTGAAAAACTAATTATTTACAATATCACAACCAAAAAGCTGTTATATATTTACTATTGTTTACGGGACAGGGGCCCACTACACATTCCCATTACTGTGTCTCCTGTGTAGCCAGGATTAACAGCGGTGACCGCCAAAAAAGGTAATGAACAGTGAAGTCCATTGCAGTCCACGGGGTAAGATTACGGCTGCCTTGGAACTCACAACGAATTTAATCAGAAGAAATTAGTAAGACTAAGAAAGTATTGAAATTTGACTTCTATTACTATTGTTTATTAACCCCCATAGTTTTCAATAACTGCTTAAATTAATATATATACTCTGTAGTTGTTGAATTTAAATCTGCCAAAAATGGCCGTTTTCAGATCAGGACGTTTAAAGTCTTCAATCAGTGGTCTTCCTCATAATGACCTACGGTGCAGAAACCGTTGAGCTGGTCCATGAATTGAAAGTCGCACAGCTAGCGATGGAGCATACATACATAGCGGTATTTTTCCAAGGGTCTAAATACGGAAAGAAGAAATTCGAAGGGAAACCAAAGTTAGCTCTCAGAGTCAGCAGGCTGAACTGTCAGTAGGCCGGCGACATCTGCCGAGTCAGTGATGGGAGAGGAAAGTTTTAGCGTGCAGACCTCGTATGGGGTGCTGAAGCGTTACGTACCCTAAACGGACTGGTGACCTTAAGGGAACAGCTAGAAGCGGCTGGATTCGGAAAGCGGAGGATAACACTAAGCACAGGATGACATATGGTGGAAGAGGTTAGGAAAGACCTATGTCCAGCAGTGGATAGATACAGGCTAATGATAATGATGATTTGTTTTTACTCGAGTGGTGCTAGTTTTCCAGTATGCATTCCTTAAGTTGATGGCAACGCGTCGTAATGTGCCCGAAAGCTTGTCAGGTTGTTTTCCATACTTAATCATTATGATAACGTATCTTTTATCTAAGCAGTTATTGTACATCTACAGATGATGAGCGAATCAGGAGTGTCCCCAGGTACATCACATGTCATGGTTAAACATTCTGGTTCTGGTGGAGGGGGAGGAGGTGACGGTTTGTCAGGTGTAGGAGGACTTGGTGGTGGAGGGGGGTTTGGCGGTGAGGGAGGCGCTGGTGGTGGGGACGGTTGTAATGGTCGAGGGGGAATAGAAGGAGTTGGATTATATCCAGATGATGGACGGCATTTACGGCCTGAAACAAATCAAAATATAACTTTTACTACTCTAGTATAAGTATTATATCTCGTCGTGGTGATGACTCCATGGAGCGTCTAGTAATCCAAGGTAAAGTTGAAGGCACCAGACCACGTGGTAGGTCACCCATGAATTGAACGGACAAGTTCAAGGCCGCAACTGAGTGCTCGGTTTGCGAGTGCACCAGGGAAGCTGCAGTCCGTGATCAATGGCGCTGTATGATCAAATTGATCACTCATCGTGATTCATAATGATGACCACGACCACTCTGGCAAGAGTGTGCCGTCTAGGAAGAACAAGTATTAGGACGGTCGAGCTAAGTTTGCACCTACAGACATGTCTTGAATGTGAGCCCAGGTGCTACTGGTACTTTAAGCAAGTGCCCAGTGCTAGTGAATTCCTGCTGATCAGCAGATCACCCAAAAAAACCTGATCGTAAGCGAAAAGACAGTTGCAGTGAAAAAAGACAGACAAATTTGTTAATTGATACTGCCATGTTAGCCCGCCAGGTTCTTTTCACGATTCAATTAAAGGATTTCAAGTTGTAGGAAGGAAGAAACAAGCATGTGGGTCACTTGGTGGAAAGTAACCACCACCACCCATGGAGATCAGCAACACCAAGGGGTCGCCGATCCGTTGCCTTTTAAGGGAAATATAGACTCTGTTCTTGAAGGCTCCCATGTCGTAATTGTTCGGAAATACTGCTGAGGGAAGTTGATTCCACAGTTTCACCGTTCGTGATATAAAATGCCTTAGGAAACAAACTGTAGTAGATGGCCAATTATCAATTATGAGTTTGTAGTACTATTAATTATACTGTGCGACAGTATGAGATTCTTCAATAAATGCTTAATGGGATTTTAAAAGAGTCTGCACGCGTGAAACTGCCTCTGGCAATCTACGTAGTTTCTTCAGAGCAGTTGTTTGATGCCAACCGCATCTTTCCACAATCGCACCGCTCGCAATCAGCAAGGATTGCATCCTGTCACTTTAGAACCGAAATGGTTGTGAATTGCCCGGTTTCCTAGAGGATTTCTCCCGCAAACTATCAAGTTGTGGAATGAACTGCCTATCCAGGTTTTCTCTGGAGACAACAGCATAGGGTTCTTCAAAAAGAGCATGAAGAGTTTCTTACAGGATAGGCAATGCGCGAGTAATGCCCCTTTTGTTGTCATAATCTGCGGTAACTTGCCTTTCACCAGCCGTACGCTTGTATCCACCTTAGTGGTAAGAATCGCTTAATAGAAATATATGCATTCGGAACTGCGTATACCAAGCATGGGGATGGGGATGCTGCTAATATATGATCATATAAAAATTGGTTGTCGGTAAAGTCGGTTTACGGACGATAATTTTACGCGATAACGTCATAAGAAAACATCGGCCGATGGAGTAGAAGAGAGATAGATGCGTCACAAGCCAAACGCTTACGCCGATCGTGACTCTTTAATGCTTGTTTCGCTCGCTTGCACGCTGGGCTCAGGTGGAACGTGACAATTCTCATCGATTTATAAGGCGTTATCATGTCAAAAATGTATCTTTATATTTATTACTGTTTATATCTCCTAGCTTCAATTATATTTATATCGTCACTTCGCCGCTGAGAAGGGAGTCAGCTATCGCTCCAGGTATACCACAGAGGCTGGAGAACAGCCTGGATCTCCTCGTGTCTTCGTAGTCATAGCTTCTTCGTGAAGGATCGGGGGGTTTGGTTGTGGGTGTGGTTGGTGTCGTTGGCGTTGTGGGAGTTGTGGGAGTTGTGGGGGTTGTGGGGGGAGGAGTTGGTGGTGGGGGAGGAGAGGGTTCAGAATTAGGAGGTTTTGGGCAATCAGTGTCTGGAACAAATGAAAACGTGATTGTCATGCGATATAGATCATCTACTTTTTTTTATGGTTCCCACCACCGTAACGAAGTTTAAAGGAGGTTGATTTTTTAACCGACTTCAAAAAAAGGAGGAGGTTCTCAATTCGACTGAATGTTTTTTTTTGTATGTATGTTCTTCGATATCTTCTCGAATTGTGAACCGATTTTCAAAATTCTTTTTTTATTTGAAAGTGTATGATTGCAAGGTGGTCCCATATGCACCAAGTCAGGATCTGATGATGGGATCCCAGGGAAATCAAGGGACAGCCTCAAATTATATAAGCACGTATGGTCAAATTCATTTTTTTTATTTGAAATGGTATGATTGTGATGTGGTCCCATATTCACTAAGTCAGAGTTTGATGATGCGATCTCAGAAGAAGTCGGATTTTTATTTTTAATTCTACATTATATTAAGACAGACAGAAATAGGTCTCCCTCGTAGTCCCACTATAGGACAAATTAGTAGGACCACCAAAAAACGGAAAAAAGAACCAAAGGTACATACCATAGCCAGTAAAAATGTTCAAATTAAAAGGGCAGGGTGAGTCACACCCCTGGCCGTATCCTCCCCAGGAGCAAAGATCTGATACAGCGGGGCATGGACAGTACCCCCCATACGGCCTTGAAGATATTTGAGAGATCTCTGAAACATAAATAACATAATAAGAAAATTACTTATGTAAATACAACATGGTGTTGATGATAATGATGATGAATTTATATCTTACTAAATGGTTTTACGGCTCTGGAATCAATGTCTTTTAAAGCCCGTCTTTTTTATACTATGTGGGGTGGCAGACAAGCATACGGCCTGCATGATGTGAAGCTGTTATCGTAGTCATATTTACGCCCGCAACATGAAATATGCCAACGCAGCAACTCCTTTCCTTCTGGTGACCTCACTCACTCGCAGGAACACAACAACCCTCAAGGGAATTGTTATTTGGCTGCGGTATTCTGTGAGGTGCAGGTACTTCCTCAGTTGGGCAGCGAAAATACGTTATGCCATAGCTCTCTTTATATTTATGATGATGAATTTATATCGTATATCATTAAATGGCTTTACAGCTCTGGAATCAATGTCTATTATAGAGCCCCTCTTTATATTATTTCTTTATCATCTGTCTGTGGTGTCACAAACTGGTACCAGCTGAAAATCCACGCCGCGATCTGACTCAGTCAGACCACGGCACAATGCTGAGTTGGAGCCAATTTGTGGCATCATGCAGCACTTTTTCTTTTCTTCGCGTTTCTATCCCATTATTTTAGTTATTTATTAAATGACTATACGGCTCTATAATCAATGTCCTTTTGAGCCCGTCTTTATATTATTTGTTTATCTTATTCCCGGCTTCATTACTTGTAATAAGTCAACGGTAAACTGATAGATTGATAGAGTGATAGACAACAGGTAAACAAAAACTTATTGGCCGTGTGGTTTCCGGCTGACTAGACATCGATCAGGCCTCCCCAACCCGTCTGGCCAGCGTGGGGAGTGTAGGCCAAATCCTCGTCCTGTGTGGGACGGACGAGAGAGGGTCGTGCTCCTGTAGTGGACACTAAAATGACCTGATGATGATGATAATGAAACTGATAGTGCAATTTTACTGCTATTTTGCACGACTTCTTGGTATAACTGGACATCCCCGATTCAAATACCACTAAGGTAGCAAACAAGCATACAACCCGCCTGATAGAAAGCAGTTAAGGTAGCCTATGGACGCTTGCAACACCAGAAGCATCACATGCGCATTGCCGACCGTGTAAAAATTTTATCCAGGTCCAGTTAACTAGCTAAGTGACGAGTTAAAGCTGGTATAGTTTGGAGTGTAAGGGGTTTACCACGATCTTTAGAGTCAAAGCCAAGCTCACCTGCACGTGGTGCACCCTGCCGACTAGCGAAAGAGGCTCTGGCAAAAGAGAGGTAGGGTGCAGCGTATTTGTAAGCTGCCCGACTGGGGAAGTACTTCCACCTCACAGAATACCGCAGCCAAATAATAATTTCCTTGAGGATTTGCGAGCGTTAAAATGGCTAGGATAACCGCTTCAAATCAGGCGGGCCGTATTTTGGTCTGACACCCGATGCAGTATATATATACATATATATATTGTAATTATTATTTACCTACATATAATACAAAGAAAATGGATGAAAAAAAAAGTTGAAAATAAATATTCATAACAGAAATATTCCGATAAAAAATAAAACTAAAATCACTTACGAATAAATAATAAAATTACAGGAAAAATATTCAAAATCATCTTGATGCCACCACACCATTCATTTATATAATTAAAAATGAAATAAAAAAAAATCATACAGCTTTTATATGAGACTGACAAAATTAACATAGTTAATTCAAAGAAAAATATACTTTATAGTTTTGATATAGACGTTGATATCGATTAAATATTTATATTTTAACAAATCTTGACACGCTCGAGTAATTCTTAAATGTATACTAACTTAAGTTTAATGTTATATAATGTTGTTATATCTATAGATATGGCATACCGATACTAAATTGCGTCAGAAAACGATTCCTGCTGTTCAATGCATCATCGTCATCAGAAGGCCAATTCTCCTAAATTTTCTACGATCACAGATTTGACCGATTGAATTGTGAATTGACTAAAATTATACACATGATTTAATTAATTCATTATAAGCAATTCTTATTGTTGACAAAGTAACATTCTTAATTTGCTTAATTTTCGGTCATAATTCGATATACCTAATCCCACTTAAATCAAACTTTGAAGTTACATAATGTGATACGAGAATACCAAATGTGACATTTGTGAGATTGAGACTGGATCGAAACTGAATTTTGACTACATTTTAATTACGAGAATTGCCCCTCTGATCATTTCAGTCTCCACTACAGGAGCACGACCCTCTCTCGTCCGTCCCAGACAGAAGGAGGATTTGGCCTGCACTCCCCACGCTGGCCAGACGGGTTGGGGAGGCCTGATCGCTGTTTGATAATGTATTTCCCTTAGTCGCCTTGTACGACATCCACGGGAAGAGACGGAGTGATTCTATTCTAGTCTGCCGGAAACCACACGGCCCGTTGAATGCATACCTATTATATATATTACTAGCTGTTACCCGCGGCTTCGCCCGCGTGGTCCAGGGGAGCTGCCATTCATCATCATCATCATCAGGTCATTTTGGTCTCCACTACAGGAGCACGACCCTCTCTCGTCCGTCCCAGACAGAAGGAGGATTTGGCCTACACTCCTCACGCTGGCCAGACGGGTTGGGGAGGCATTGCTTTGTGTATATTTTTTCCTACTGTTAATTGATTTGTGTATATTTTTTTTAGTTGTAATTCGTTTTACTTCGTGGGAAAAATGTTAAAAATGATTATAAACTTTATTTTTTCCCGTTTGAATAAAATGTTTTTCCTGGATAAAAAGTAGCTTATGTCACTCTCCGGACCGTAATCTATTTCCCGTTAAAAAAATCATGTCGGTACTTAGGTTCGTTTCGACGTGATAGAAGGACAAATGATTACAAAGTTATGGTTTCCCGTGGGAATAAGAAGTTTTTTCGGGATAAAAAGTAGTCTATGTCACTCTTCAAGCCTTAAACTATCTCCAAAAAAAAAATCATGACAATCCGTTCGTTACTTTCGACGTGAAAGAAGGACAAACAAACACACTTTCACATTTATAATATTAGTATGGATAGAGGAAGATCCCATGGCACCAGACGTCACTTATTTCCTGATGAATAAAATGTACATGATTGAATAGTGTTAGGATGTAGTGTATTATGATCGTATGACCTGGAGAATGACCGTCTGGCCAAGGTAGCAGGTAGCTGCTACCTTGGCCATTCTCCAGGTATCAGGTGATCAAGGTACGTAAAAACACTACTCACCTCATTTAAATTCTAATTGCTGATTTTTACATGTCTCTTCCCGTGGATGTCCTACACGGCCGTGTGGTTTCCGGCAGACTAGAATAGAATCACTCCGTCTCTTCCCGTGGATGTCGTACAAGGCGAATAAGGGAAATACATTATAAAACATCGATCAGGCCTCCCCAACCCGTCTGGCCAGCGTGGGGAGTGTAGGCCAAATCCTCCTTCGAGAGAGAGAGAGAGAGAGAGGGTCGTGCTCCGGTAGTGGAGACTAAAATGACCTGATGATGATGATGACTCGTAAGCGTCTGTAAGTGTAAGATAAGTTAAGCGTCTGTAAGGAAATTGTTTACGAAATCCGTTCGCAACATTTGACGCGGTAACGCGCCTTATTATTACATGAAAAAACTTACAGCGTTGGCCGTGGTGGTCTTGATTTCCCCGGTATCTTGACGATGGGGGGCCCCCTTCTTCTTTCTTTTAATTCACCACCAAATAACACTCAACGCTGTCTTTAATAGTCTAACACAATACAAGCACGGATCAACCGATCACAACTCCGCACAAATAGATTAATTAAGTCAACCAAATCTCAATTGAAACACATCAAAACAAGACACAATCAAAAACGTGACATCGCTGCGGGCGCCCTGCGCGCGACCTCTAACCGCAGGTTTAAGCAAACTCGCTTAACAAGACAATCCAACACGTTTTACAACGACTGTGGCAAACAATCCCGCCTATACTACGCGGCCACGCCGTATAACAAAACAAATATGAGCCGGCGCGCTTCCGGCGCGTTTTCACACGGCTCCAAACCCAAGACTACCATAGGCTACCTCGCCGGTCGAATTCCCGGCCAGCCCGAAATAATCTCGCGTGTGAACCCACCCGCTCAACACCAATCAAACGCCGTTACCCGCGAATGAGCGAGGGCACGGGGAATTTCAAACATTAATACTGCCGGACCTGAAGTGACTGACCGGAAGTGCCTGGGAGTATTGATTACTGATTTTTAACAATATTGTGTAACATATGTAATTTTTAGCTATCAGGATTTAGATGAGGTGAGTAGTGTTTTTACGTGCCTAGATTACCTGATACCTAGAGAATGGCCGTCTGGCCAAGGTAGCAGGTAGTCATACGATCATAGTACACCCTAACCACTAACACAACTCAATCATGCCCATTTTGTTCGTTCGTTCGTTCGTTCATTTCATTAGTTACGTAGCTTGGGACATATACTTTGACGAGATCGGTGGTTGAATGGTTAGCAATGGCCACTTTGACTCTGAGGTCGCGAGTTCAATCCCCGCACAATACAAGTATTTTTCTGCATGAACATGTCTGTTTGTCTTGGCCTGGGTGTTTTATATATATTAAATGTATGAATTTATGAAAAAAAATCGTATTTAAGTATTATATCAGTTATCTAGAACCCATAATTAGTTAGGTACAACATAGGTTGCCATATCTCTGAACGTTAGCTACTAGGACAAGATGCGTGTAAACTCCGAATGTCCGGGTTTTAACATTTTGAATGTTAACCCGGACATGTCATCAGTGTTTTTTTAGTACTGGTACTATTTTTTATTCTGTGACAAGACGGTTATTCGCAGCATGGAAGTGATTTATAGTAGTTTATGAAACTGTTGCATAATAAGGGTTCTTAAAATACGAGTGTGAGTTTATCTATATCTAGTATATTAATGTGATAATAGACCACACGAGTATTTTAAGACCTAATTATGTGCAGTTTCATACACTACTTTATCTAATCTCATGAAATAGATGACAATAATGTTTTAAATAAAACCATGAAGTTAATTAAACAGCTTCATTTCTTAGTTATAAATCCATTTGCAGATGGAGCATGCGTGACGCGCCGCGTTCACAGTAACTATAGGTGAAAGAAATACTTCATAATAATATAACTATAGGTGAAAGAAATACTTCGATAGCATAAAAACTTATCGACATATGATAACTTGAAGATCACAATTTTGGACTATCCCAAAAACGTTACATACAAAAGGCTATAAACTCGTAGTAGGTATTATGATGTCACGATACGCTATTTTATATGCATTAAATCTGAAATTTGTACGACAGCTATGTTAAATATTGCGTTTATGTAGCTAGTGCCGTAACAAAAGTTATAGTATTTTTTATTGTTTCTACAATGGTAATATTCATTTTTTATAATTTTATGCTTATGTAATGGACTTTCCCACAAAACATTGATCGACCATAAAACACGTCGGACATCACAGATCGTTCTAGTTTTATGTATTTTACGTTACTGAGTTTTTATAACTTTAGAACTTTATTCATATGCCTATTAACGATATCTTGCATGTAAGGTATTTTACATACCTTTACTATATTGCCGGAAGTTTCAACCAGGGGTCCTACCGGCTAAGCTGAAGCCGATTCCGATTGGAATTTTTGATTACGATTATCAAACTTCAGCTTAGGGTGAGGCCAAACGAGCGTAATTTTGTGAGTTGTGAGTCGCGTAATTCGCGTCGGTTTCATGTAAATGACGATTTCATTTTACGTCGTCAACTTTACACCACACTAAGCCGAAATTCCGCGTCCGAAATTCCGCGTGATTAAGATTGGTATGTAAAAAACGCAACGTAATTTTGGTCAAATGCGTCGATAGTCATTGAAAAAGTATTGCAGGCGTAATGATGCCGAACTTAGGTCGCGTATCTTCGGTATAGTGTGTTTAGACAATTATAATAGGCTATTTTCCAATGTTTAAAAATTGTATAAATTATTTAACAATATCGTAAAATACACAAAACTATAAGGATCTGCAAACTTTCATTCTAATATCTTCAGTCAGACGTTTTTTAGCGTCGATCAAAGTTTGGCGGGAAAGTCCATTTTAAAAGTATGAAATTATTAAAAAATAATATTTCCATAGGAGAAGCAAAAAAAAAGGCTATAACTTTTATTATGATACTAATCACATAAACGTAATATTTAACATAGCTGTCGTACAAATTTCTAATTTGATGCATACAAAATACAAACCTGTGACGTCATAATTCGGTAGTCTTTTGTATGGAGCGTTTTGGGCAGTCTAAAAATTGTGATTTTCAAATTAACATATCTCGAGAGATTTTTGTGCTATCGAAGTAATTCTTTCACCTATGGTTATATTATGGAGACGTCCCTACATATCAAACCGAAAAAAATGTTAGTCAAATAGCCTATTATGAAACCCGCGTTAATTACGCGACTCACAACTCACAAAATTACGCTCGTTTGACCTCACCCTTAGATTTTATAGTACATGTTGTACAGCTTAGCTGGTAGAAATCCCGGAGCTCTACTGGCGGAGATGAAGTTGTTTGCCATAAACCAAAGTGTAAACCTATTCTTCCATATAAAATTCGGAAATGTTCTTCCAAATTTTATTTGGAAGAACATTGGATTTTTTGATTTTTTTGATTGACGACCCCGGTGGTCGAATGGCTAACCATATCCACTTTGACTCTGGGGTCGTGGGTTCAATTCCCGCACAAGACAAATATTTGTGTGCATGAACATGTCTGTTTGTCTTGGTCTGGATGTTTCCTATGTATTATATGTATGTATTTACAAAAAAAAATGTATTTAAGTAAGTAAGTAATACATTTATCAGTTGTCTAGTACCCATAGTACAAGCTTTGCGCTTAAATTGGGACAAGATGGCGCTGTGTAAATTGTCCAGAAATATTATTTACTTTTTGATTGCGAAAATAAAACTCCAGCTTAGATTGGTGGCAATTTTGTTGAGGTTAACTGATAGAGATCCTAAAGCTCTACCGATTAAGCTGACGATGTTTGTCACTAACTTTAACCTAAGGCCTATTTTTGGTGTCAAAATATTCGGTCGGAATCGGCTTCAGCTTCGGCGATAGGGAGCTTCGGCGATAGGGGATGATTTGCTAGTCTTGCAATTCTATGCAGCGGCAATGTGCTCTTCGACCTATTTTTTTATTTATGCTCCGTCGTGTGGAAGACTAGCATACAGCCCGCCTGATGTGAAGCGGTTACCGTAGCCATATTAACGCTCGCAACATAAAATATTGCTCGCGCGCCGCCACCCCCGCTGCCAACGTAGCATCTCCTTCCTTTCTGGTAACCTCACTCACTCGCAGGAACACAACAACGCTCAAGTGAATTGTTATTTGACTGCGGTATTCTGTGAAGTGGAGGTACATTCCCCAGCTTACAATTACGCTCCCTACCTCTCTTTTCGCCAGAGCTTCGTTTGTCAGTCAGCAGGGTGCACTACGTGCAGGTTCAGGTGCAGGAAGTTGGCTTTTGTTAAAATATGTTGATAAACTCCTTGATGAAACCCCAAACCCCTTTCAGCAATGGTTCGGTTTGTTTGTCACTTAGAGAATAAGTACACACATAGGAATGCCGTCAGTATAGTGTGTCGTGGTACATGGATATCATGATTGAATGAAATGAATGAGTGATAGAACGGTAAGTACGGATTAGTGATGGGACATAGGTGGATTATAGAATGAGTGTAAATGAATGGATCTTCTGATTGTTGACGAATGACAGTATAATTTTATTTTATTTTTTAATTATTAATAATAAATGTTATAATGTACTCACCATAATTAATACTTCAGTGAAATACCTAGATTTTAATTTAAGTTTCTCATGTTTTTCTGTGTATAGTATGTATATCGTTTGTTGTTTATTCTAGTATTTAAGCTTGTATGTCCGTGATGTTGCAACTGGTCCTAACTGAAAATCAGTGCCGGGTCTGCTACAGATTTCGGTTTATACTGAGTTGGGACCATTTTGCGACATTGCTCAGTACTATAAATTTACATTATGTAAAATTAAGTCTGTATAATTTGTTTGTATAGTGCTGTGTAATGTGCAAATAAATGTATTTTCTTTCTTCTTTCTTCTTTCTTTAATCAGGCGGTTTCACTCTTTTTTTTTACGAAGCCAAACACAATATGCGCACACTCAGCGGTGTAAAGTGCCGCTGAGTGTGCGCAGATCGGCTTACTTCGTACATCATCGCGCACCCCTATCATGGACAAGGTTCTTTCGTAGTAATATTTATTAAAATATTTTACATTTCTACTGTTCTAACACATATTTCCCATTTACAAATATATTTACAAAAAAAAAAAAAAAGATTTGACTATGATACAATAGAAATAATACAATAATACCTATTAATGAAGCAATAGCTGACAAAACATTTCCTTAAAATTAACATAAAAAAGAAAAGAAACAACATTTAAACGTTATGTTTACTTATTGGACGCCGACGAGTTTGAGGCGATGGCTTGGTCAATTTATATCTAATTATTGTCAACCCACCCACAGCTGTCCTCGGCAGACACTTAACTCAATGACCCCACCTAGCCACCGCGATCGAGGCGCCTATCGGAAAATATAGACGCCCAAGTCAACATTGGTCCTATCCTAGGTGGGGCCATTTTGCCTGTTCCGCCTGATGACAGCCGTGGCTAGATTGACACAGTAGTCAATAAACTTATTTCTACGTTCTCCAGCCATCACCTTTTTTTTGCGCTGTTTTATGCCCTCTCGACGATTCAGTGATTTTTCTAAAGGAGGGAGCTGAAAAACAGTGCTTTGCCTCTGGGGGCAACAATTATCACTGAGCCTCCAATCCATTGGTGTTGCTCGAGCACATGCTTACACACCACTTTGAGGTGTTAGTGGTTCATCAAGATCTTTGAACCAAAGCCAACTGCACGTGGTGCACCCTGCTGACTGACAAACGAAGCTCTGGCGAAAAGAGAGGTAGGGAACGTAATTGTAAGCTACCCGACTGGGGAATGGACCTCCACCTCACAGAATACCGCAGCCAAATAACAGTTCCCTTGAGGGTTGTTGTGTTCCTGCGAGTGAGTGAGGTCACCAGAAAGGAAAGAGATGCTGCGTTGACAGCCGGGGTGGCGGCGTGCGAGCGATATTTCATGTTGCGTGCGTTAATATGGCTTCGGTAACCGCTTCACATCAGGCGGGGCCGTATGCTTATCTACCACCCGACGTAGTAAAAAAAATGCATTAGTAGGGAGTTTTATATTAATAATACATGAGAATGCACTCCATTTGAAAGGCCTAACACAGTCACGTCATTGTGCATGTTCCTGTGCATTTTTCACTTGCATTGTCGTGTTGGTAGGAATATGAATAAAACGTAACTAATTTAACTATCAGTTAATGGTCAACTACCCCATTGTATTATTATTATTTAGATAGTTGTCTTGGCCAACTTGCCAGAATATTATTAATAATTTGAAAAATGGAAAAATTCACCCCCTCTAGGTGGGATTTAAACCCACGACTTTTTCCATTTTTCAAAATATTTATAATATTCTGGCAAGTTGGCCAAGACAACTATCTAAATAATAATAATTTAATTAGTTTGGTGTTATCAAAAAATAGCTGAATTTCATTTGCAACGATGGACTGCTATGCCTTGTATAGTAGTGTAATTACCTAATAGGTTGATGACGTCACACTGGGACTCACACAGTAGAAAATATAAGATGCAAAAATTCGTCAGCAACACAAACCTTCCTGGTAGTTCAGTTGGAAGAGCACTCGACCGGTCATCGAGAGGTCGTGGGTTCAAATCCCACCTAGGGGGGGCAGGTGATTTTTTTCATTTTTCAAAATATTTATAATACCCCATTGTACTCGATATAAATAAATAAATAAATAAATATTTTGGACAATTTACACAGCGCCATCTAGCCCCAAAGTAAGCGAAGCTTGTGTTATGGGTACTAGACAACTGATAAACATACGTAAATACATTTTTTTTTGTAAATACATACTTATGATACATAGAAAACACCCAGACTAAGACAAACAGACATGTTCATGCACACAAATGTTTGTCCTATGTGGGAATCGAACCCACGAGCGTTGGTGTCGAAGCCGCGTCATTGACCGCTACGCCACCGAGCTCGTCGATGTGTACAATGGGGCTGTACAATCGACGTGAGGAGCTAGATGGCATCGTTGAGCGTACCATTCTAATTTCGATCTTCTTCTTCGAACACGCAAGTTAAGCAACGGGAACCCCAGCCTGTCCATGGATGGGTTTATTTGTCTCTAGCTCCTCCGTGCTTCGGAGAGCAAGTTAAGCCGTCGGTCCTGGCTGTTGTCATTAGATCTGCCCCATTACCACCAACTCTTATTGCGGTTCAATAACTGGATGGAATGCTTATTCATACCAATGAATAAGTGACTCTATTTCAAATTGGATAGAGTCGCTTATTCATTGGTATGAATAAGCATTCTATTCAGTTATTGAATCGCAATAAGAGTTGGTGGTAAGGAGGCTGTACTATGTATTTTTGTAACTTTTAATGTTATGTTGTGTTTTAAAGTTAATAAAAAAAACTCTTTACAAATAAATATTTTATTCAAAGCACAGAAAAATTGTAATAAAAAATGTTTAGTACGTCTGTACCAGGGTATTATAATACTTACATGTTTTAGAATTTCAAATTACCTACAAAGCCAGCTTTGGAATGTTTTCATTTTTTCCTATACATATATTAGAATCTACTTTCCATTTAATAATTTTCATTAATAAACAAAATGTATTTTTAAAGGCTGGACAAATTCAATGAGACAATTTATGTTGTTAGTATTAATCACGAATCAATAAAAATCCCCAAAAATTAATCAACCATAAACGCGAAATGGCTATCGAAAGATTTCATGTTTATCTCCGAGATTCAAGTTTACTATGTAGGTAGGAGACACGTGTGGTTGTCGCGCATGCGCCCTCTGCGCGTTTTCCGTTGTGACCGCTTTCAGCGGTCAGCAACATTATAGTATACGCTAAAATGACAGATACTACAAAAAGTAAACTGATTTTTATGTTTTTTTAACGTATAGTTTTATTGTTTAGTGATCAATAACAGCTACTCAATCACCTCTATCAATATGACGAGTCTTTACAATTACAACCTGTATATATCTGTGTTATATACCCTTACAGAGTCTGTGTGTCTTGTGTGGTCTTAGCATGAGGCTTCAATAAATGCGTTAACTGCGATGCGTCGTCGCAGGGTCAATGCTGCGTTGCTTTAGATATATTTTAAGTGACATATGCCACACTATACTGCATTATCTCACACGACCTTTCAACGGATCAACAGCAGAGAGAAGAAGCTGGAGGTCCCTGTGGAACGCTGTGCATTACATCTCCGATGCGTCGATAGACGATGTTCTAGTTTTGTGCATAGTACTTCTTGTCCCAAGTGCATAGGTCGCTCTTCTAGAAGACGTATCTTCAGATTCATTGTCGAATGAAGATTGAAATCACTAGACGCTGATTTGCCACAGCATGCGTTACCCTCTAGCGTTGTGACGTCAGATGTATAACACGTGTTCTACTATGTTCGGATTCATTGTCGAATGAAGATTGAAATCCATACGAAACGCTGCTCTGCGACAGCATAGAATAGAATAGAATCCTTTATTTGTTTAAATGTGGGTATAAAGGTGTATAAATAACATTAGAAGGTTGATTCAAAACATTTACTAGAAATATTTAGACATGCAAATATATAATAAAATTGGATTAATAATATGTGAAATTATGTCAATTTAAACTTGCGTTGCGACGTTCGATGTAGCATGCAATGCATTGATGCGTTGCAACAAAGTAGCGTAACGCACTAATGAGGCCTCAGCATTATGGTTTATCTTTATTATTCTGTATATGGTGCTCAATAAATAAATACATTTCTTATTAATGTTTCTTTTGTAGAAGTTGGTATTAAAATGATTCCACTGACATTAGTTCCATTCCCTTTTGAAATTCCAGGAGCTTGTATCCCACTCAAAATCCGGTATTCTCGTATTTAGATCATATAAATATTTCTGATTTAAATGTATTTTAGGTATTTTTGGTAGTAGACTGTACCTGGAAAAAAAATTATTAGATTTGCATATAAGTACCTAATTTAAATATCAAACTTAAGGCTGGTTTCAGAGATATGCTTGAAAGCAGAGGCATGTTTGGATGTTGGGTAGGACACGATTTTAAAAAGAGTTTGTAAGAGTAGCCTCTTTTTTGTACTGAGCCAGTACAAAGTCCCACTTCAAATGAGGCGAGGCGTACTGACTGATGCTCGGCGACACATTTGAAGTAACATTACGAATAAGACATTTGATATTACTGTGTTAGTATTGTACTTCAACACACTCCGATTAATGAGATGACATTCGTCTAGTACCTACCTATTGCAAAGTAAGCAGAAACAATTAAAAAAATATAGTTTGTAGCTAAATAAAAAAAAAGAAAATTTATTATGGTAAATAAAAAACAATTAAAAATTACAAATTACTGTTTAAAAATAATATTTGAGCTACTTTTTTGCCGTGCCTCCATTTAGGAACAAAGACTACTGTACTGTACCGCGACGTAAAATTAGAAGTAGTACTTTTCATAGTTTTGAGGCGCTCTTACATTTTGATGTCATGTACTGGACAAATGTACTGCCTCTTGTATGTACTACTTAACACTAGTTTGGATGAAATGAAATTGAATGGAACGCAATTGAACGGTACGGGACGGGACGAGACGGATCGGGACGAAAAGGGACGGGACGGGAAGGGAAAGGGACGGGACCCAAATAACAATTTCCTTGAGAGTTGTTGTGTTCCTGCGAGTGAGGTCACCAGAAAGTAAGGAGATGCTGCATTGGCAGCGGGGGTGGCGGCGCGCGAAACGATATTTTATGTTGCGAGCGTTAATATGGCTACGGTAACCGCTACACATCGGGCAGGCCGTATGCTTGTCTGCCACCCGACGTAGTACAAAAAAAAATCGTTGATAATTTCAGGTAGGTTAACCTAGACTTAATATTTAATAACTTTTGTCAATTAGGAAGCTTTATAAACTCAGCCCCCTTACCACCATCTCTTATTGCGATTCAATAACTAAATATAATGCTTATTTATACCAATGAATAAGCGACTCTATTTCAAATGAAATAGAGTTGCTTATTCATTGAAGCGCAATAAGAGACGGTGGTAAGGGGGCAGGACGCCGCTTAAAACTATCCAGTACATACCAGGGGAATGAAAAAAGTACATGTCCTGAGAAAACAGGACGATTGGCAACCCTACGGTAGGGCCTCAGCCCCCTTACCACCATCTCTTATTGCGATTCACTAATTGATATTGCTTATTCATACCAATGCATAAGCGACTCTATTCCATTTGAAATAGAATCGGTTATTCATTGGTATGAATAAGCATTCTATTCAGTTATTGAATCGCAATAAGAGATGGTGGTAAGGGGGCTGGTGACTTTGTTGAAGTGAAAACTTCTTTAGCGGCGTTGTACACTTTTTGGGATGGGTAAAAAATGTTAAACTCGCGTCAGGACACGTGGCCTGATCGAAAATTCGTAAGACCGAAGGAGAGTCGACCGCCGGTGCGGCGTAGGAGCGAAAGTAATATCCCCCTCTCTTTCTACCGCGCGGCGAAAATGTATGCCTGCTCCTGCTGTTTATTTTTAATGTAATATAAATTTTAATATCTATATTATGGCCGTGTGGTTTCCGGCAGACTAGAATAGAATCACTCCGTTTCTTCCTGTGGATGTCGTACAAGGCGACTAAGGGAAATACTTATCAAACATCGATCAGGCCTCCCCAACCCGTCTGGACAGCGTGGGGAGTGTAGGCCAAATCCTCCTTCTGACTGGGACGGACGAGAGAGGGTCGTGCTCCTGTAGTGGAGACTAAAATGGACCTGATGATGATGATGATATTAATCACATTATTTATGCATAAGTAGGATAGATAATATAAGGGAAAACGTACTTAAAGACGATTTCTTTAGTGTCAGCATCTCTCCTCCAAGACAGGCTGCATAGACAAACACACACCAGGCCTAAAATGAAAATTAAAAAAATACTTTTAAGGCTGTCATTAAGGTTATTACCTGATATAGGAAACAAGCGTTGAGATGGCACGGAAGTCGCAACTGCTGATAAATATCGAAGAGCTAAGGTACTCAGATAAGGCCAAATATGTATTCTTGTGGTACAATACCCGTTTGTTTGTTTTTTAAGATTCCGTACCCAAAGGGTAACAATGAACCCTATTACTGAGGCTCCGCTGTCCGTCCGTCCGTCCGTCTGTTACCAGGCTGTATCTAATGAACCGTGATAGTTAGACAGTTGAAATTTTCACAGATGATGTATTTCTGTTGCCGCTATAACAACAAATACTAAAAATTAGAATAAAATAAATATTTAAGGGGGCTCCCATACAACAAACGTGATTTTTTGATCGTTTTTGCTCGCAATTGATAACGGCAATAGGTAGACACTTGAAATATTCACATAATATTTAGTTATGTATTCACTTTAAAAATAAATAATTAAATAAAAATAAAACAAATATTTTTTTTGCCGTTTTTATAAATAATGGTACGGAACCCTTCGTGCAGATTTAACGAGCCTGGTGGTCGAATGGTTAGCAATGGCCACTTTGACTCCGAGGTCGCGGGTTCGATGCGCGTACAAGACAATTATTTGTGTGCATGAACATATCTGTTTGTGTTGGTCTGGGTATTTTCCATGTATTATGTGTATGTATTAATAAAAAAATGTATTTGAATATTATATCATTTTTATATTTGACGAGCTCGGTGGCGTAGCGGTCAATGACGCGGCTTCGACACCAACGCTCGTGGGTTCGATTCCCACACAACTCTCTTAACACCATCTCTTATTGCGATTCAATAATTGAATAGATTGCTTATTCATACTAATGAATAACCATTCTATTGAATCGCAATTATGAATAAGCATTCTATTCAGTTATTGAATCGCAATAAGAGATGGTGGTAAGGGGGCTGGACAAACTTTTGTGTGCATGAACATATCTGTTTGTCTTGGTCTGGGTGTTTTCTGTGTATTATAAGCCAGTATTTACAAAAAAAATGTATTTACGTATGTTTATCAGTTGTCTAGTACCCATAACACAAGCTTCGCTTACTTTGGGGCTAGATGGCGCTGTGTAATTTGTGGAGCGAGCTGGAACGCTCATATACGCCGAAAAGTCACTCTTGGAAATGAATAGGCTGCAAAACAACTGAACCAATTTTGATGAAAATTTGTCACAATAGGCTATTTGACTAACATTTTTTCCGGTTTGATATGTAGGGACGTCTCCATAATATAACCATAGGTGAAAGAATTACTTCGATAGCATAAAAATCTCTCGAGATATGTTAATTTTAAAATGCCAATTTTTAGACTGTCCCGAAAACGCTACATACAAAAGACTACCGACGTATGACGTCACAGATTTGTATTTTGTATGCATCAAATCAGAAATTTGTACGACAGCTATGTTAAATATTACGTTTATGTGATTAGTATCATAATAAAAGTTATAGCATTTTTTATTGCTTCTCCAATGGAAATATTATATTTTAATAATTTCATACTTTTAAAATGGACTTTACCGCCAAACTTTGATCGACCCTTAAAAAGTTTGACTGAAGATATTTATAGTTTTATGTATTTTACGATATTGTTAAATAATTTACACAATTTTTGAACATTGTCAAATAGCCTATTAAAGACTTGCATGAGGTTTGTGTCGAAAAAAAATTGAGATCGATCGTGTCCTTGAGGAATGATCATCAATAACATTTTCCATTGAAATCAAATTAAAAACATACACTCAGCGAATCTACTCGCTCCACTCAACCTCGTTTTCGGCCCCGTGGGCTAGAATCCGGCTTAGTTTTTTTATTATAATGACACCAAAAAGTGCGTCATAATTATTAACTGCAAACCTTAGCAAAGGATTATTAAATAATGTACCAGTGAAAATGAATATTCGAAGCCACATTTTTGATTCAAGAACACGCACAATAATGTCGTTTAAAAACTTGATATAAACTGAATTAAAGGACACAAAGTGTTATCGAAGTTTATAAAATATTTCCAGCAATGGCGGAATGTCACGGTCCATTCGCAATTAAGAATTTTACAGCAAAATGTTGAGAAAATCGATGCGTTTGTTAAATCAGTTTAAAGCGTGAGTTTTTTGACACGATAATACGTTAGTACTATTACTTATAACATCTTATAAATTTGACGAGCTCGGTGGTCGAATGGTTATGCCCACTTTGACTCCGAGGTCCGGGTTCGATTCCCGCACAAGACAAACATTTGTGTGCATGAACATGTCTGTTTGTCTTGGTCTGGGTGTTTTCCATGTATTTGCAAAAAAAAAAAGAATTTAAGTACATATTTTATCAGTTGTCTAGTACCCATAACACAAGCTTTGCGCTTAATTTGAGACTAGATGGCGCTGTAAAATTGTCCAGAAATATTTATTTATTATAGTATCAATTAAATAAAATAAATATTATAGTATCTTTAGTATGTTTTTAATTTCTTTTCTATATCTATAATACCTACATAATTTTTTCAGGATTTTAATACTCAACAGTCCCCTTTAGTACTGTATTTGTTATTATGTAGCTCGGTTAATTGAATTACCCCAACCCTGTCTCCAGGATCCTAAAAAATCCGGCTCGAAAGAGCAAAAGTCAAGAAGAACTTACTTGAGCAGATTTTTTTAGGATCCTGGAAAGATGGTTGGGATTCAATTAGTCCTGCCGCATAATAACAATTACTATAAACAATTTATACAGACCCAACAATTACATATTTGCAAAAACTTAGTACTCCTTTTTACTAAAATTGCGCAGACGGATGTGTATGACATTTCGCACACTTATAATTTACATAGAAATGGAGTGCAGAATGCTAATATTAAAAAAAATAGATTAAATAAATAAAAGAACATTACACACACTACCATGTATTAGTGGTGGTTTGTCGACGATTTTACAGTCAGAGCAACGAGACCGTATACCGTCGACGATGAACTAGTTTAATTTTTGACTAGTTTACGTCGTCGTCGATACGACTATCTCTTCACATAAGCGATTGGTAAACGTAAACAAACGAAAATCTCATTTGTCAAGTCACTAGACGAGACGAGACGATCGCGACGCGACGCAACGGACTCATCAACCAGTCGAGAAATAAACTAGTTTATTCGTTCACGCACAAAAAACAATTTAACAAAACGGTTCGTTCATTCAACGCCCATCTCTATATTTGACACACACACATGCATATATACTCTTTTGTTTATTATTAAAGTCTGTGGTCAAATTGAGAATAGATTTAATATTGTTTGCCTTTAATATTATTTGTCTACTAGCAAAGTATCCATGCTTCGCTACGGGAATACTCCTGATTTGCGTCTATCTTTGTTAAGATTCCAGATATGATGGATTCCAAAAAGAGGGTCTTTTTCTATCCTTATTTTCAACCTCTTAGGGGTGGAATTTCGGAAAATCCCGTCTTAGTGCGCGCCTACTTTGAATAGGGAACACATATCTAAAGTTTCAGGTTTCTAGCTTCAGTGGTCTGGGCTTTGCGTTGATTAGTGAGTCAGTCAATGAGGACATAGCCTTTTATTATTATAGATAAGTAGTCTTACTGAAGTAATTATAGAAGTATAGTCTTTGACAATAGAACCTTAATAATGTTCAAACTTATAATTTAAATTAATTATGGTTGAATTTCGACCACTGGGCAACAACTAGTGTATAATAAACATGGTATAACAAACAACAAACAGAAATAAAACAACATAAATAACTTACGTTTAAACCGAGCCCGAGGATTTAACTTTCTAAACTAGCATTCATTTGGAGTGACAAAAGAAGTAATGATTAGTAAAAGTCATTCTAATACCGAACAGCAAAAATACTTAAATATTTTTTAATCAAATTATGCGTATCGCAAAAATTCCAAACGTTCTCAAATTAAAATTTCATATTTTCAAAAACATTTTTTAATTAAAACATGACAAATATCGTTTGTTTTCATTGGAGCGTTAAATTTATGAAGCATCAACATTTTAAATTAGTTTTTTTTTTAGTATAAATTGTGGATTTTTTGAGGTTTTCAATCACAAACCACAGCACCGCAAAATGGCAACCAAGATCTCCTTGTGCTTACTGGGTAAGTTTAAAAAAAAATACTTAATTTTTTTAAACAAAAGCAAATTTATTTTAATGGACTTTTTTATGGGCCCACATTCCCACCACTGTATCTCCTGTATAGCCAGGATTAACAGTGGCGACCGCCAAAAAAGGCAATGAACAGTGAAGTCCATTGCAGTCCCGGGGGGTAAAACTACGGCTGCCATGGAACTCACAATGAATTTAATCAGAAGAAATTAGGAGGAGTAATAAGCTTTTGGGTAATTTGACTTCCCCTCTTAGCAATCATCAGCCATCGAATTACAGGCCTATCGCCGTTACCTCCCTTCTCTCCAAGGTAATGGAGCGCGTGATCAACAACCGGCTCCTGAAATACCTAGAAGAACACGACTTGATCAGCGACCATCAATACGGCTTTCGTCATGGTCGCTCGACTGGTGATCTTCTAGTGTATCTTACACATCGCTGGGCTTCAGCCGTGGAGAGTCAAGGTGAGGCACTAGCTGTTAGTCTAGATATGGCGAAGGCGTTCGATCGGGTCTGGCACCGCAGTCTTCTTTCGAAGTTACCTGCATACGGTTTACCTGAGGGTTTGTGCGAATGGGTCGCTAGCTTCTTGTCCTGCAGAAGTATTAGAGCCGTTGTGGATGGTAGTTGCTCCGATAGCATGGACATTAATGCTGGCGTCCCGCAAGGCTCGGTATTGTCCCCGACGCTGTTTTTGCTGCATATCAATGATATGTTGTCTATTGACAGCATTCATTGCTATGCCGACGACAGCACCGGGGACACTTATTACACGGGCCGCGCCAATATCCCCCGCTCTCTGGTGGAGGAGAGCCGCGAACAACTTGTGTCGGAAATGGAGAGCACACTGAATAGTGTGTCCGACTGGGGACGAAAGAACCTAGTTCAGTTCAATCCCACAAAGACACAAGTCTGCGCGTTCACCGCTAAGAAAACCCCTTTTGCTGTGGCTCCTCAATTCCAGAACACACCCCTTACCGTCGCTAAAAACATTGGGATTCTCGGAGTTGAAATCTCCAGCGACGTTCAGTTTCGTTGTCACCTGGAGGGAAAGGTCAAGCTGGCGTCGAAGAAACTAGGTGTGCTCAACAGGGCAAAGCAGTACTTCAACCCGCGGCAAAGACTTATGCTTTACAAAGCTCAAGTTCGGCCGCATATGGAGTACTGTTGCCATCTATGGGCGGGAGCGCCTAGATACCAGCTTGCACCTTGTGACTCGATCCAAAGGCGTGCTGTGAGGATTGTTGAGGATCCCAAACTTACAGATGGTTTAGAACCGTTAAGTCTGAGACGAGATTTTGCGTCCCTTTGTGTGTTCTACCGATTGTACAATGGGGTGTGTTCAGAGGAGTTGTTTGACATGATGCCCACGGCCTCCTTCTACAGTCGCACCGCTCGCCATCGACAGGGAATTCATCCTCACACATTGGAGCCTAAGTGGTCACGTACTGTGCGGTTCCAGAGAAGTTTTCTCCCGCGTACTGTCAAGCTGTGGAATGAACTGCCTGTCG
Source organism: Hypsopygia costalis (assembly GCA_937001555.2). Classification (NCBI taxonomy): domain Eukaryota; kingdom Metazoa; phylum Arthropoda; class Insecta; order Lepidoptera; family Pyralidae; genus Hypsopygia; species Hypsopygia costalis. The sequence goes on from OW443355.2 coordinate 10,823,229, forward strand.
AGGTTTTCCCAGGAGACTACAGCATGGGGTTCTTCAAAAAGGGCGTGAAGAGGTTTTTACAGGGTCGGCAACGCGCGTGTGATGCCCCTGGTGTTACAGGCGTTCATAGGCTGCGGTAGCTGCTTTCCATCAGGCGGGCCGTAAGCTTGTTTGCCACTCTAGTGGTATAAAAAAAAAAAAAAAAAAAAAAGCAATGTGAGAGACAGCAATATGGCAAATAAGGCATTAAATGCCTAAAGAGACGGCTAGTCAAGTGAAGCTCAACTGCCTTGCATCACGGATTTTAAGTATTTAAAACTATTGGGGACCTAAAACATTGAGTTGTTACCTAACACATCGATTCCTCGATCGATTATTTTATGTACCAATAGCTGTGCTCGCGGCTTCGCCCGGTAGAATGTTACATCGCGCCAAAAGTCATAACTATGTTCTTCATCGGGATGTAATCTATAACCATGGCAAATTTCATTCAAATCGGTTCAGCTGTTTCATTCATGATAAGGATTACTACAACTTATCACTCGTCATGAGTAAGGCAGTGCTCCTTTAGCTTCTTTTTGAAAGTACAGCTTTCTCTAATATGACCAGGCATTTACCATTTATTATCCTATCGTCTTATGCAGTAATTTCATTGAAAAAATTAAAAATTGTTTACTTTTGTTTAATGCTTTCAGCTCTCTTTGCCGCCGTCTCCTGTAATCCACTGGGGCAGACTACTGTTTGCGAGTCAGCCCCGAACCTACTAGGAGCAGGGCTATTCCCGGGCTATGGAGTTGGAGCTACCACCGTCTGCGAATCAGCTCCTAACCTTGGCTTCGGTTATGGGTATGGACTTGGAGGATTAGGTGCCGGACTAGGTGCTACCACAGTTTGTGAAAGCGCTCCTTCTTTAGGAGTCGTAGGGCCAGTTGGAGGTCTTGGCCTTGGCTATTTGGGAGGCTTGGGAGAAACAACCGTCTGCGCTAGCTCTCCCAACGTAGGAGTCCTTGGAGGTTATGGCGGGCTTGGATACCCATATTATGGCCTAGGATACGGTCTCGGTGGTTTGGGATTGGGAGGGGCAACTGTTTGCGAAACCGTTCCAAATGTTGGTCTAGGCGTTGGACTGCCTTTTGCCGGGTCTACTACTGTCTGCGAGAGTGCTCCTAACGTTTTCCCCGGTATTGGCCTTGGCGGTTTAGGCCCTTATGGCCTTGGCGGTCTAGGTTACGGCCTTGGCGGATTAGGGTATGGCGGATTAGGCCTTGGAGCAACCACTGTCTGTGAATCAGCGCCAGCCTTGGGCCTCGGATACGGACGTGCTTTTTTATAGATTCCCATTCGTCCAACTCTGAAGATTCCCAAATAATATCCAGACCGTATTTCTCGTCTAAATGTTACAGCCAGAACTCTAGTAATGGCGGCCGTTTTGTCAGCTTTGGCCAATTTTAAGATAGCACGCTACTGAACATCTTTGTTCGATGTTAATTTAAATAAATTTGCTCGAATATGACGAACATATATATTAATTAATTTTGTTCAAATACTTGACCAAGTTTAATTAAATTTTTGTATCAGTAGTATACTACCTAAAGATACTATTTCTGTTTGTTAATTAACTACGAATACGGTCTGATAAATAATTAGTAATATTTTTGAAAATTACGTACTAAAATAATAAACTCTAAGACCTTTAAAAAAGAATTTATGAATAAGTATATTTTGGACATAGTTTTTGTCCAATACATCTTAATTTTATGACATAATTTTTAAAATTATTAATCAATTACTTTATATACTTGTATATACGACATAGTTTTTCAAGTTTGTACCTACAGTTGATATGAAAAAATTGCTTTATTTTGAAAAAGTTGTGATATCCATCCGAGTGTTTCCTCACTCATATACATACTATATATAAGTAATAATAGTGGTGAATGCATTTCTATGGTAATGTTGAAATATAACTAATTACTATATAATAGAAAGATACTTGTGATCACCCGAAATCTTATTATTTAGGTACCAGTATAAGCACTTATTAATAGATAGGCAGTAACTTATAAAACTATGTTATATAGGTATATTAGAATTGAATGGGAATTTAAAATTGGAACACTGGCTATAAAATATAACAGCAAATTAAAAATACTTCAAGCATACATTCAAAATTATTTCAAAATATTGTTTCCAAATTTATTAAAAATTCATTTGTTTTCAAATATTAATTATTGACGTTATATTATTAAAATGGTATATTTCTAAATGTGTAAATATTCGATAGAGTTGTATGCTTGGATTGAAAAAAAATGTAACTTAAATTTATTATTTTCAAAATTTGTTCTCACAATATGTATTAAATTAATTGGAAATTAATAAATTATTTATGAATATTTTTCTGTTTTCTTATTGTTTACCTAATCTGTATACATATATAAATAGCAATCCCTATTTTCCTTAGTCACGGCATCACGCGTGAACGGCTGGACCAAATTCGCTAATTCTTTTTGGGGGGCGTTTAAGTATTACGTAACACACTCAAACAAATAATTTTATGTTGTATTTTTTATTGTGAGGAGAAGATTCTTATGAAAGATAACAATAAGAAAGTTGCGTGGCAAATTAGAGATTTAATAAACTGATGGTAATCGGCTTCAGCTTCGGCTGTAGAGCCCCTGGTGTTAATATTATTAATATACATTATGTTTTCTTAAAAACATTTGGCCTATAAGACGGGGAACCACATTTGTTGGTAAGAATTAGAGATAGGGTTTGGGTCCCGGGACGTCTCGGGTCTCGAAGTCCCGGGACTTTTCGTAATTTTAGTTGTCTCGAGTCCCGGGACTAGAGACTCGAGACTCGAGACGAGACAAGATTATAGAAATTAATTTTTATTCTCAAATAATTGAAGGAGCATAGCGCCATTTGTAAGTTTATTGAATAACTACGTGGTCTGCTAAGTAACTACCGGTTATCTTATCTTATTATTATGATAATAAGATAAGATAAGTCTTAGAGTGGGTCCAGTGCTTCAGCACCCGTGACACGTCGACCCTCAGTGGATCTTTTGTGTTCTTCCTAATCCTTTAGTCATTCTCCGGTTAACATGTGCGTTAGGACCACGGGTGTACATCACAGAATTGAATTGTTTGTCTACAGAAAGATGGTACCTACAGTGTACCTTAGTGTACCCTTAATGATATCCAGTGTACCTCTTTTGATAAAAAGATATATAATAAAATATGTACACCCGCCATTCTAACGTTAGAACTGCGGGTGTACATTTTTTTTTCGCTAAGGAGAAGCTTATTTAAAAATTTTCTTTTAGTTATTATGCGTACCTACTGTGTACCTTATTATACCCTTAATGAAATCCGGTGTATTTTTTCTGATAAAAAGATATGTAATAAAACATGTACACCCGCCATTCTAACGTTAGAACTGCGGGTGTACATTTTTTTTTCGCTAAGGAGATGCTTATTTAAATTGTTTTTTTTTGTTATTATGCGTACCTGCTGTGTACCTTTATATAAAAATATAAAATAAGCAAAATGTTGACAAATACGAGTAAAAAACGTCAATACCACAGCGTATGGCAGCTATCACTTTCAGTACCATTTTTATTTCTCCTGGATACTTACTTTATACATTTAATTTAAATAAAATGACAAATACTAGTAATTATATATTGTGCATATACATATTAATTAATTAAAGTCAATTGTATATAGTTAAAATAAAAGCTAACGCGCTTCAAGAAACTAAAGTTTTAATTAGGTAGGTAGATTTGGTTTCTGCGATGGCTTTATCCTCATTAATATGTATTTTATTTTATTATTACTTTACCTATCATTACCTATTTAAGAGAATTGATTAAAACTGGATTAGAAGATTTCAAATCAAACAGAGAAAATGCGATAGGTTCAGTATCCAAGATCCGATCGAAGATACGATAAATATAAATATCATATAAAATACTTGCGAGATTTTGCGAATTTGCTTATTTTTAACGAAGACGACGTTTAACAATTTTTTTTTTATTACGTCGGATGGCAGACAAGCATACAGCCCGCCTGATGTGAAGCGGTTACCGTAGCCATATTAATATGGTTAACGCTCGCAACATAAAATACCACTGGCGCGCCGCCACCCCCGCTGTAAATGCAGCCATCTCCTTCCTTTCTGGCGACCTCACTCACTCGCAGGAACACAACATCCCTCAAGGGAATTGTTATATAACTGCGATATTCTGTGAGATGGAGGTACATTCCCCAGTCGAGTAGCTTACAATTACGCTTCCTACCCTTCTTTTCGCCAGAGCATCGTTAGTTAGTCAGCAGGGTGCACCGCGTGCAGGTGAAGTTGGCTTTAGTTCAAAGATGTTGATGAACCTCTTACATCCCAAAAAAAATACACTTTTACATTTAAAAGTGGGGCGTAAGTGGCTTAAATATTTACATAAGAACATGACTGATCAAATATATTCAACATAGCAATATTGCAGATTACATTTACAGTATTTAGTATACATCTACAGTTACATTTCTCGAATGATGAACAAGCATGAGATACCTGAGATATCTTAAAGGTAATAATAAAATAAAATACATATTAATAAGGATAAAGCTATCACAGAAACAAAATCTACCTACTTAATTAGAACTTTAGTTTCTTGAAGCGCGTTAGCTTTTATTTTAACTATATACAATTGACTTTAATTAATTAATATGTATATGCATAATATACAATTACTGGTATTTGTCATTTTATTTAAATTAAATGTATAAAGTACGTATCCAGGAGAAATAAAAATGGTACTGAAAGTGATAGCTGCCATACGCTGTGGTATTGACGTTTTTTACTCGTATTTGTCAACATTTTGCCTATTTTATATTTTTATATAAAGGTACACAGCAGGTACGCATAATAACAAAAAAAAAACAATTTAAATAAGCATCTCCTTAGCGAAAAAAAAATGTACACCCGCAGTTCTAACGTTAGAATGGCGGGTGTACATGTTTTATTACATATCTTTTTATCAGAAAAAATACACCGGATTTCATTAAGGGTATAATAAGGTACACAGTAGGTACGCATAATAACTAAAAGAAAATTTTTAAATAAGCTTCTCCTTAGCGAAAAAAAAATGTACACCCGCAGTTCTAACGTTAGAATGGCGGGTGTACATATTTTATTATATATCTTTTTATCAAAAGAGGTACACTGGATATCATTAAGGGTACACTAAGGTACACTGTAGGTACCATCTTTCTGTAGACAAACAATTCAATTCTGTGATGTACACCCGTGGTCCTAACGCACATCGGTTAACTAATACACCTTTTAATATAATTTTTTTTTATGCGCATGCATTAGCATCAGCCATCTTTTTCGTACTGTTCTTTGTAAACAACCATACTAAAGTACCCGCTACCCGTATTAAAAATTAAAATAATGATTAAAACCGATTTATTTTTTGGAAAAAGTGAAAAAAAAGGAATGTTAGGATAATTGACTTTTAGACTCTGCAATACATTTGAACTTTCATTGGGTGTGTTTAAGATATTTAGCCATTTCCCCTTGTCAACTGTTTGGTCCACTGGCACGTTATTCTTAATTGCATTTTTGACTCTGTAAATAGCATAAATCTTTTATATATTATCTCATATTAAACATTTCCTTTATGATAAAAACAAATTCAGTACAATTCAATATTTACATTTGTCTAATTAATAACCTCAAATATAGAGTATAGCCCCAAAATATTAATTACTTATTTTGTAAATTATTTACTCCCATAAATAATACTCAAAATATATTTTCAATTCTTACAAATAAATTAACATTATTAATAAGAATGAAATTGTAAATATTAATTTCGTTCATAAGTTTTAAGGTAGTAAGCAACTGTTGATGACCAACTACTCAAACAGCTCACTTTTAACGGAATTCGTTTAATAACTTTAAGTAAACATTTAATTTTCTGTATAATAAATGTTGATTTTTTTTACAAAGAATTGGCTTTTTCTAATAGGTACAGTTTTAAGCAAAAAACTAACTTAATTAGAATTTTACGAAAGCCTTACTAAAAAAAACAAAAAGTCTCGAAGTCCCGGGAATTCCCGGGACTTTGACTGTAGGCTGTCTCGTGTCCCGGGACTTTGAACTTGTCGGGAATTCCCAAACCCTAATTAGAGATGACCTATAATCCAGTAGTGGATAGATACAGTCTGATGATGATGATGATGATAATGATAAGGAATGTCTAAATGAAACAAAAATATCTTGCTTAAAATACCCGTACTGTATTTCGATCGCATTCACACGCTTACAAATGTAGCTTAAGCATATATATACATAGAATACTATTACATACAATTATATAGTATACTCAGGGGTTAACATGAGGAGCATGGGTCACAGGGGCATGGGTCGCATGGGCATGGGCATGGGCATGGGCATGGGCAGGGGCTGCATGGGTCACACGGGCATGGGCAATATGGCGGCGGGCATGGCGGTGGGCAGCATGGATCAGGGCAGCATGGATTGCAGACTGGAGTTATGCAAGCGCATCCACAAGTCTTAAAGCATGCTGGTGGGTTTGGTCTGAAGCAGATGATCGGCGGTGATGGAACTGTGATCTTCGGTGGTCGGACTATAATTGGGTTTGGAGTTGGTGGTTGTACTGGCGGCGGGCAAACCTGCATGGAGAATAGAATGTTTGTTAGTTTTATAAATAACTTCATTTATTTCCACTATACTTATTCTGTTTAAATTTGTCAATGTATGTTTCCATCTTCTACTATCTACTAAATAGTTGTATGTTCTAGCAAATAAATGATATTATATTCTATTATATTCCAGCCATCCTGGTCACGGCACCAATTGCATTTTTCTCCTTGACCAGGATTTCTTACAATTTCAACTCAATCATTCAATTTTAGACTCTTTAAAACCCTGTAACTATGTCTGAACAAAAAATGTTAAGTCAGCTGTCGTGTCACATCAGTTTAACTAGGATATTATTAATCTTTTCCTACTTGACCAGACCCTTATTTTCTGATCGGAATAGAATGAACCTCATGCAATGAGATTTGCGTTAGCTCTAATGAAAGATCAGTCACTTATGTTCTACACTTGAGGACTTCATTGAGCGGAACGCTTATACGCCGAAGAGTCACTCTTGGAAATAGGCTCCAAAACCACAGAACCGATTTTGATGAAAATTTGTCACAAGTAAACACCTCGACATGCTTGAAGTTTGTGTCAAAAACAATTGAGATCGATCGTGTTTTTTTTTTAATACTACGTCGGGTGGCAGACAAGCATACGGCCGCCTGATGTGAAGCGTTTACCGTAGCCATATTAACGCTCGCAACACAAAATATCGCTCGCGCGCCGCCACCCCCGCTGCCATCGCAGCATCGCCTTCTTTTCTGGTGACCTCAATCACTCGCAGGAACACAACAGCCCTCAAGAGAACCGTTATTTGGCTGCGGTATTCTGTGAGGTGGAGGTACATTCCCCAGTCGGGTAGCTTACAATTACGCTCCCTACCTCTCTTTTCGCCAGAGCTTCGTTTGTCAGTCAGCAGGGTGCACCGCGTGCAGGTGAAGTTGGCTTTGGTTCAAAGATGTTGATGAACCACTCACACCCCAAATGTCCTTGAGGAATGATCATCAAATACATTTTACATTCAAATCTATGGAAAACATACACTCAGTGAATCTACTCGTTCCACTCAACCTCGATTTCGGCCCCGTGGGCTATAGAATCCGGCCTAGTATAATAGAAGAATATCACTTACCCTAATAGGTGCTGGTTGAGGACAGCACACTGGCGGAGGCCTGACGCAAATTGGTGCAGGCTGAGGGGGCACCACCGGTGGAGGACGAACAGAGATTGGCGGAGGCTGAGGTGGCTGTACCGGTGGTACTTTGACCATAATTGATGGAGGTTGCGGTGGTTGAACAGGTGCTGGTCTGACGTAGATCTGTCCTGGTTGTGGCGGCTTAATAGGCCCTGGTCGGACTATGATGGGAGCCGATGTCGGGAACCTAATTTGGCCTGGTTTGACTACCACTGTTCCTGTAAATTAGATTTTGAATGAATTAACCTCAAAATTGTTGGTGTACAATTCATAGGTCATATTGTTGTCTCTCATATTAGCAAAGAAGAAGTCGGATTACCTAATCTTATTCACTAACAGAAATTCAAACCCTGAAGAATGATTTTTGGTTGCAAGCTCTTGAAAGAGATAGATACGTTCCCAGTAGAGTTTGGATGTAGTACCTCTATATTGCCAGGAGCTCTTTGGCAAGACTTTGGTGAAGTAGCTGACGAAAAACCACTTGAACTGTTTAATCTGTTTACAGCAAGCAGAAACCCTTAGATATTACGATATTTGCTAGTCTAATTTGATTCTTTATGAGCCAGAGTTTCATATCAGCATTGTATCTGTCACCTGGCTTCATCAATACTCACAGATTAAGGCTTCCACATTCATATACAGCCAAGATCCTTAGTATTTCTGCAGTTTTGAGTATAAAAAATCACAAAACTGAGTGTAAAAATATCAAAAAACCGGACAAGTGCGAGTCGGACTCGCGCACCGAGGGTTCCGTAGGTACGTAGTATCATTATTAAATTTGATATTTTTCATTATAAATAAGAAATAATGCGTCGAAAAAAATAAATAAAATATATTTTGCAATGTGTACATCAAGCCCTTTCATATGATACCCCATTTGAACTAGTAGTTTCAATTTGAAATTTCGACACCATATAAAAAATATAGACCCCCTATTTTTTAAGATCTATTTACAAATGTATAGTTTTGAGATTTATTCCTGTACTTGTAGTCTATAACGATGTTACTTGCCAAATTTCATAGTTCTAGGTCAACGGGAAGTACCCTATAGGTTTTGATTCCCTTGAGTGTGTCGAAATATGCGTTTTTTGCTGAATAAACGGCCGTAACTTTTTTCTACGTAAACTTAGCAGTTTGATTTTTTTTTAACTTCATGGGACCGTAGACCTGAGTATACAGTTCAAATTTCAGCTTGATACCTCCACGCATTCTCGACATAGAAATTCTTGACAGACAGACAGACAGACAGACAGACAGACAGACAGACAGACAGACAGACAGACAGACAGACAGACAGACGGACAACAAAGTGATCTTATAAGGGTTCCGTTTTTCCTTTTGAGGTTCGGAACCCTAAAAAGTACGAGATTGTCATTAAGCTGCAGTCTCGTAAAATCGTGGTGTTTTATCCAACAGGATTTTGTTTATATGAGACGGTCAAAGGAGCATGTGCGTCACCTGATGGAAAGCAATCACCACCGCCCATGGAGATCAGCAAAACAAAGGAGTCTCCGATCCCTTGCTAGCTATACTCCTTCTTTCTTTCTCTCTGGTGACCTCACTCACACGCAGGAACACAACAACCCTCAAGAGAATTGTTATTTGGCTGTGGTATTCTGTGAGGTACTTCCCCAGTCAGGCAGCTTAAGAAATATGCTAAGCTCTACCTACCTCTCTTTTCGCCAGAGCCTCGTTTGTGAGGCAGCAGGGTGCAACACGACTAGGATGGTCTAAATTCAACGAGAAATGTGTTTTAACGTTCAAAATTTTACCAAAAACTACGTGGCTTTTTACCACTATTACGGGCATTTTCTTAGCTACTGAGATGTGATGGTACAACTGGCTTTGGGTGATGAAGGTGAAGTGGTCCACTTTTATTTCTGAATACAAAAGGATCCTTACCAGGTGGTGCCTGTCCATATGCGATGTTGACTCGTGGCTCGCAGGGGTTGCATGGTCCGATAGGTATTCCTGGAGAGGGGCACGGGCAGGGGCAGGGGCAAGGACAGGGGCATGGCGGAGGACAGTCGCATTGAGGGTCTGGTGTCGGCGCTGCCAGGGCCGAACCCACTAGTAGAACTGTTGAGAAAACTTCAGTTAACAATGGATTGCGTTGCATACCCCAACCACTCACAACGCCAATATATATACATATATATACATTAATATTAAATTTTCCTTATTGGCCGTGTGGTTTCCGGCAGACTAGAATAGAATCATTCCGTTTCTTCCTGTGGATGTCGTAGAAGGCGACTAAGGGAAATACATTATTAAATATCGATCAGGCCTCCCCAACCCGTTTGGCCAGCGTGGGGAGTGTAGGCCAAATCCTCCTTCCGTCTAGAACGGACGAGAGAGGGTCGTGCTCCTGTAGTGGAGACTAAAATGAACCTGATAATGATTATGATATATTTATATATATATTTACCACTAAGGTTACAAACAAGCATACGGTCCGCCAGATGGCAAGCAGTTACCGTAGCCTATGGACGCCTGTAACACCAGAGGCATCACATGCTCTTTGCGGACCTTGTAAAAACCCCTTTACGCCCTTTTTGAAGAAACCCAGCATGGATTTCAGCAGTCTCCTGGGAAAACCTCAACAGGCAGTTCATTCCACAGATTGATAGTGCGTCAAAAAAACTTCTCTGGAACCTCACAGTACGAAACCAGACGCAAAATGTCTTCTGTATAAATATAAATTAGCTCGGTGGCGTAGCGGTCAATGACGCGGCTTCGACACCAACGCTCGTGGGTTCGATTCCCACATAGGACAAACATTTGTGTGCATGAACATGTCTGTTTGTCTTAGTCTGGGCGTTTTCTATGTATCATATGTATGTATTTACAAAAAAAAAATATTTACGTATGTTTATCAGTTGTCTAGTACCCATAACACAAGCTTCGCTTACTTTGGGGCTAGATGGCGCTGTGTAATTTGTCTGACAATATTTATTTATTATTTATTTATTTATTATAAATTCAGCGTCGGTAACTATTATTATAAACCATGCTGTCAGTGAGAGTGCATTTGTGTGCGGCGTCGGACAAACTGTTCTAGTTGCGCCTCAGAGGGGTGGTGAGGTCGGCTCGAGGGAGCGGCAGGAGTATCCATACTGGTGAAAGTTCATTTCACTTGAACCATATGCATGTGGCTCAAATGAGTTTACCCGGCTAAACTTGGGTTTCTGTTCACATCTACCTTTAACATATTATAAAAGATTTTTGACGTGATCTTATTAATCGGTGAATCGCATGAAAAAGCATGGCTCAGTATAACGTTCCGCCTGAACCGAACATGCAAGCGAGAGCGCAGAACAAGCGATAGAGAGGCACGATCGACCTAAGCGTTCGGCTTGTGACGCATCTATCTCTCTTCCACTCCGTCGGCCGATGTTTTCTTATGACGTTATCACGTAAAATTATCGTCCGTAAACAGACTTTACAGACATCCAAATTTTTTGTTAAAAAGTATTAACAAATAGAATAATTCTTACCAGATAACCAAAGTACTTTGCCCCTCGCCATCTTCTGGTCGTCTGATACCCAAGAACCAAAAAAACCTAACTTATATATCTTATATTGTCAACTAAAGAAAATCTACGAAAAAAAAACATGTGAATTAAATTTGAATTTTAACTTAATAGCTTAAGACACAAAATTAATAAACCACGTATTGTTTTTGAAATGGAATTTAAAAATAATGTAATGCTATGATACGCTCAAAAAAATCTGTTTGAACTTTTTTTTTTTGTATATTTAAACAATATTTTTACAGTCCTGTATTGTGTTTTATAAATATTATAGTTTTGAATTTGATAATTAAATAAACTAATCATAATATTATAATAAAGCATTTGTACTATTCCTTGTATTATTATATCTATATATATAAAAATCAATGCCACTTTTCGTTGTAATTTTATAACTTAAGAACGGGCTCACCTATCCAAACCAAATGTTTAGGCTTTGTTCGGACTATTTAGTAGATGGTTTATGTGAAGTTTGCAAAAAATCGGTAGAGCGGTTTTTCATTTATCACATTTTTATGAATTCAATAAATGGCGGATCATTTTCTTAATGGGGATTTTGCTGTCAAATTGAAACTTTTTTCAGATGGGGATTGTGCTGTCAAATTGAAACTTTTTTCAGTGTTGACAGTACGAATTATTTCACTTTATACGTAGCGAAGCACGTACCGGGCCGCTAGTTATTTAATTTATAGTTTTGTAGAAACACAAAAACCATCTGCCTTAGCGGCGAAACCGGTCGGTAATATTAAATATAATAACGTGGAACAGTACAAGTGTTTTATTATAACATTATGATAATAATGTTCCACCAAGTGCCAACAATCAACAGTATCAACTTTATAAATAAACTAAATTATTTTGTAAATGTCTGTTGTTTTTTTGTAAATCCACAAACTTCATCATCAGGTCATTTTAGTCTCCACTACAGGAGCACGACCCTCTCTCGTCCGTCACAGACGGCAGGAGGATTTGGCCTACACTCCCCACGCTGGCCAGACGGATTGGGGAGGACCACAAACTTGCTTAAATTAAATTAAATCAATTATTCATTTATTTCAGATTAGAGTATTCATGTAAAACATTATCTTTAGTATCATCATCATCATCTCAGGCATTGGAAGTCCACTGCTGGACATAGGCCTCCCCTCTAGATCTCCAATAAGACCGGTTGGAAGCGGCTTGCATCCAGCGCGATCCTACGGTCTTAATGAGGTCGTCTGTCCACCTTGTGAGTGGACGTCCTACGCTGCGCTTTTATATATTATTTATAAAATAACAGCTTACTATCAGGCGGTATGCTTGTTTACCACTTTAGTGGTATAAAGTAGGTTCAAAGATGTTGATGGACCACATACACCCCAAAATTATCTTTAGTATATGTATGAGTTAATTATTTAACATATAAAAATTATTATCAAAATTATATTATAATAGAATGTAAATGAGTATCATGTCAAATAAAATAGCAATGTCAAAAATAGGAATAAAAATGTAATAAAATTAAATTGTCCAATTCGTTTAAGTACCTTTTATAATTAAAATGTAAAAATTATAATAAATAAATAAATATTTCTGGACAATTTACACAGCGCCATCTAGTCCCAAATTAAGCGCAAAGCTTGTGTTATGGGTACTAGAGAACTGATAAATGTACTTAAATAAATTTGTTTTGTAAATACATACTTATAATACATAGAAAACACCCAGACCAAGACAAACAGATACGTTCATGCATACAAATGTTTGTCTTGTGCGGGAATCGAACCCGTGACCTCGGAGTCAAAGTGGCCATTATTTATTGTAGTATGTCATATAAAATCCTCAAGAGAATAGTTATTTGGCTGCGGTATTCTGTGAGGTGGAGGTACATTCCCCAGTCAGGTAGCTTACAATTACGCTCCCTACTTCTCTTTTCGCCAGAGCATTGCTTGTCAGTCAGCAGGTTGCACCACATGCAGGTGAGGTTGACTTTGTTTCGAAGATGTTGATGAACCAATTACATCCCAAGCGGTCCCAGTGAAGTTTTCTCCCGCGTACCTACTATCAAGCTGTCGAGGTTTTCCCACAAAAAGGGAGTGCAGATATTTTTACAGGGACGTCAACGAGCGTGTGATGCCTAGTATTACAGGCGTCCATAGGCTGCGGTAACTGCTTACTATCAGGCGGTATGCTTGTTTACCACTTTAGTGGTATAAAGAAGGTTCAAAGATGTTGATGAACCACACACACCCCAAAATTTATGTGCATGCGTTTAATGCTTGCTGTTATTTGCCCAGCGTGTGGCTTTAGTCTTCAAGCATTGGGATATCTGAGTTTGTAATAATTGCCACATCTTTGCAACATACAGACTGCCATAGCTCTCTCTATCGTTATATAAAAGTTGTACTTAAAATATACAATGATGCCGCTGTAAAAGTTTTTATTTCATTTTTATGGAGTTCCACAATAATAAAAGACAATTGTAACATCCTCAATCGCTACGCAGTTATATCCCCCGAAATATTTCCTCGGGGTGGTGTAGATTGCCCGTACTGGAAAGGATCATTAAAGAGTTTTTATTCTTCTTTTTTTCTGGTATATTTTATAAGAAATGTTACTGGTACGAACTCGGTGGTCGAATAGTTAGCAATGGCCACTTTGACTCCGAGGTTGCGGGTTCGATCCAAGCATAAGACGGATATTTGTGTGCATGAACATGTCTGTTTGTCTTAGTCTAGGTGTTGTTTATGTATTATATGTATGTATTTACAAAAAAAATGTATTTAAGTATAATATCAGTTATCTAGTACAATAGTACAAGCTTTGCGCTTAATTTGGGACTAGATGGCGCTGTGTAAATTGTCCAGAAATAATTATTTATTGGTTAGCTTCTAGAGTTCAGTTTAAGTTTTGAGTTCAGAAGTAAGTTAGCACTTTATTGTAAATGGAAAACAAGGTAACAAATAATTTTAACAAAAAAACCGACTCCAAGCATTACTCTACATTTATGTATGTAGATACAGGCTGATGATGATGATGAAAAAATATGGGACCAATGTGGAAATATACTCTTTCAAATAAAAAAAGTTTTTTTCAAATCGGTTCATAAATGACGGAGTAATGAAATAACAAACCTGACATTGTGTAGATTCAGGCTGATGATGATGATGATGAAAAACCGGACAAGTGCGAGTCGGACTTGCCCACCGAGGTTTCCGTAGGTACGTAGTAGCATTATTGCTTCGAAAAAAATAAATAATAGTAGATTATTGCATCGAGCACAAAGTAATTTATTATTGCACCGAGTGCCTGATTTAGAGCCCGAGCGTTAGCGAGGGCTCTAATCTAACAGGCACGAGGGCAATATAAATTACTTAAGGCGAGGTGCATAATCTGCTTTTCTTTCAACTAATACCTATAGGAATAGTAGATAAAAGAAACTCATATCAAACAGTTAAAATAGAAGTTTCTTTAACAATGTCGGCTTCATTTAGAATGTTTTCCGGAGTTAATGTGTCGCTAGATGATTCCATTTTAATTCGAAGCCGAAGCACTCAAAATCAGATAGTATCACACTTTTATCGTTTCCAAAAATATTGTCAAGCAAAATTAACAAAGTTCCCGCCAAATCACTTTTTTAAATTTCTTTCATTTTTAACTCAGAGTTAGCAGCAATCATTTTTTAAATTTGGAACAAGTAGGATAGATCTATCTGATTTTGAGTGCTTCGGCTTCGAATTAAAATGGAATCATCTAGCGACACATTAACTCCGGAAAACATTCTAAATGAAGCCGACATTGTTAAAGAAACATCTATTTTAACTGTTTGATATGAGTTTCTTTTATCTACTATTCCTATGGGTATTAGTTGAAAGAAAAGCAGATTATGCACCTCGCCTTAAGTAATTTATATTGCCCTCGTGCCTGTTAGATTAGAGCCCTCGCTAACGCTCGGGCTCTAAATCAGGCACTCGGTGCAATAATAAATTACTTTGTGCTCGATGCAATAATCTACTATTGTTATGTGTACATCAAGCCCTTTCATATGATACCCCATTTGAACTAGTAGTTTCAATTTGAAATTTCGACACCCTATAAAAAATATAGACCCCCTATTTTTTAAGATCTATTTACAAATGTATAGTTTTGAGATTTATTCCTGTACTTGTAGTCTATAACGATGTTACTTGCCAAATTTCATAGTTCTAGGTCAACGGGAAGTACCCTATAAGTTTTGATTCCCTTGAATGTGTCGAAATATGCGTTTTTTGCTGAATAAACGGCCGTAACTTTTTTCTACGTAAACTTAGCAGTTTGATTTTTTTACAACTTCATGGGACCGTAGACCTGAGTATACAGTTCAAATTTCAGCTTGATACCTCCACGCATTCTCGATATAGAAATTCTTGACAGACAGACAGACGGACAACAATGTGATCTTATAAGGGTTCCGTTTTTCCTTTTGAGGTACGGAACCCTAAAAATGAGACCAATGTGGAAATATACTCTTTCAAATAAAATAAGTTTTTTCAAACTGGTTTATAAATCACGGAGTAATTAAGTAACAAACATTAAAAAAAAAACAGCCGAATTGAGAACCTCCTCCAAATTTGGAGTCAGTTAAAAAACTGAGGGGCATTTCTCGTAATCGTGAGCTTATTTAAGGTAATATTAAAATTACATTTATTGGAAAAAAAAATATTCCTCAATTGACGATTATTTTAAAAATTAAAAAAAGAAAAGTTTTTTATGTTCCTTGATATACTCGTAAAACATATTTTGACATTATCATCCAATTATTATTATTATTTTGAATTTATGAATGTAATGTAACCAATAATATAATATAAATTGTAAAATAATTTCAGACACAATGTAAATTGTTTAGAATAAATACTTGAATACTTAATTAAAATAGTCAAAATTCAGTTTCGATCCAGTCTCGATCTCATAAACGTCACATTTGGTATTCTCGTAACACAATATGTAGCTTCAAAATTAAATTTAAGCGGGATTGTATCGAAATATGAGTGAAAGTTAAACAAACTAAGAATGTTACTTTGCCAACAACAAGAACTGATAATAATTAATTGAAAGAAATCAAGTATATAATTTTAGTCAATTCACAATTCAATCTCGATTCGATCAACTTTCAATCGGCGTTCGTAGAAAAACTACGTGAATTGGCCTTCAGGTCTTATTGTTGATTACAAAAGGTATCACTTTATCCTACATTTTCAGGCGTGGTACACATTTATATATATGTTATATATAGTTAAGAGCCCTATTACATTTGCACGCTGACGAGCTCTCGCGCAGTACTAAACCCGCGAAGGCCGCCGGTGCATCGTTTTTTGTAGTCATTTTGAAGTTATATTTATCGTTTTTATTGAAATAAGATAATAAATTGATGCTACAAAGTTTATTCATCATGAAGTAACAATTATTCTCGTATAAATTTTGCTCAATAATATTATCGTTTATTCGAGAAATTAACAGTTTACTTAAAGCGATTTTCGAAGTTTTTTTGGTTAAAAGAATATTTTTTTTCTATATTAAATCAATGATATTTCAAAATTCTGAGGTTAATTTTACAAAAAGCGAGGTCGCTATGAACTAAGCCAATAGCTATTCTGTACTATTCAATAAATCAACATTGTTAATGTATTTTTGTTTCCGAGATCAAGAACGCCAAAATTGGGCATTTTACGCAAAAATCACAGTCGATATGTAAATATGGCTCTTAAACAATAACGCTAAATTTATTATATCACTCAAACTCAACAGGGGCTAAAAAAATGGGATGTGGCTATGTCGTAGACACGACAGTGTGTTGCACGTTGAATATGTTATATGCACTAAAATTATCTCATAATGGCAGCGCTTCCCCCTCCCCCTCACGCGATGTTCAATAGTCTTTACAGTGTAATAAATTCTTTGAACCTTCATCTATCCAGTAGTGTGAATGAATTTTGGGTGTAGAGGATAGATTTGTAACTGCAACACCAAACTGTATCCCCCGATTCTGTTATCATTTAGGGGTGTAAGTGGTTCATCAACATCTTTGAACCAAAGCCAACTTCACCTGCACGCGGTGAACCCTGCTGACTGACAAACGAAGCTCTGGCGAAAAGGGAGGTAGAGAGCGTAATTGTAAGCTACCCGACTGTGGAATGTACCTACACCTCACAGAATATCGCAGCCAAATAACAATTCCCTTGAGGGTTGTTGTATTCCTGCGAGTGAGTGAGGTCACCAGAAAGGAAAGAGATGCTGCGGTTGCAGCGGGGGTGACGGCGCGCGAACATAATTTTATGTTGCGAGCGTTAATATGGCTACGGTAACCGCTTCACATCAGGCGGACCGTATGCTTGTCTGCCACCAGAAGTAGTATAAAAAAAAACATTAGATTTTTTGATTGAATACTCAATACTCAATTATTTATTGCATCCTTAATGTATACATGTCTTTGCTTTAATGTCAGAGTAACATTCAAGGACCTGTGGGGCGCTGCAATGAAGAAGAAGAATGAAACCTTTCACGTCAAAAGCCAGGCTTTGCCAGGAGTAACTTGTGGAATCTAATCTTGCTTTAAATCTATGCTTATGTAATCCCAGATCCTCCCTTGACCTAGCCAAGAACACGACAAAGATAATTGTTATAGCTTTGGCACAAACCGCTATGAAGAAACATTGAGGGATTAAAGCATTTGTGTCGAATGGTACGAGATGTTTATTGCAGCCATAAAATCATGTGACCGTTGAATGTGGGCATACGAATTTTTGGTAAATTGTGCCAACACTAAGAGCCCTACCGTCTACGTACGTCTTTAAAATTGTTTCCATAGGGAAGCAATTAAAAAAAAAAACGAAATAAAATCATGTGACCGTTGAATGTGGACATATGTATTTTTGGTAAATTGTGCCAACACTAAGAGCCCGTCTACGTACGTCTTTAAAATTGTTTCCATAGGGAGGCAATTTGGTGTTGCAGCATATCTATGATCTCCAAAATTCAACCACACCACTGGATAGATGAAGGATCAAAGGATTTATTACGCTTATTAAGGACTATGGAACCTTGCGTGCGGGGGAGGGGGAAGCACCGCCATTTTGAGATAATGTTAGTGCATATAACGTATTCACAATAATATACAATACACGGCCATGTTCAAAAGCCACATTTTTTTAACACAAAGGATACGCATTTAAGTCAGGATACATATCAGCGAAGCTAGGTCCCTAGCTCTACCGACTAAGCTGAAGATTACTATTTATCATAACTTAAACCTGAGATATTGTTAATTGGCAGGTTGTGGAATTTTGTAGACATTTTGTATAGTAAAGTTTTGACAAAACGTGACAATCTGGTTATTTACCTTGAATATAAAATTAAGTGTTCATTGCAATGGAATGCAATCTCTTGGGAAAACTGTGGCAGGCAATTTTTTTTTTTTACTTTATTCGCTTTTCAGATAAACATTAGTTATTTTTTATATCATCAGTCGTGGTTTAAATATTTTTTCTTCCAACTATGCTTTAATTTCATCACAATCACACTAAAAACTCAGTACAAAACGAGTCTTTAATGCTCTAGAGCAGGGTTTCCCAACCTTTTTTACATCAAGGCTCCCCGGATCACAAATAATATTTTCATGCACCCCCCCCCCCCCCCATAATTTTTTCAGTAAGTAAGTAACCTACAATAAAAATCGTATTATTTTAACAACATTTATTTTTATGTGATTTGTACAAAAAGAATCACAAAATGAACTTTGACTAAATTAAAACGTTAATCAACCAATCTATAAGAGTACTAGGGAGTATAGTGACAATACTAGTGAGATACTTGAGCTTGCTATCTCCCTACAGTGTTTACTTCATTAACGCATTGAAATATTTTTTCTATTGAAAACACAAACGTCTCAAGCCCCCCTTGACATCCCTCTACGCCCCACTAGGGGGGCGCGCCCCCCTGGTTGGGAAACCCTGCTCTAGAGCAATATAAATGTATGAAATTTCATTATTGCACAGTTTTTTTTAATCGCACCAAAAGGTGCCAATCTCAATGGATTAGCTCTATTCAGCCAGCCGATATCAATACTTTTTTTTCGTACGTATTATTCGTTTCTATCCTACTTGTTCCAAATTTAAAAAATGATTGCTGCTAACTCTGAGTTAAAAATGAAAGAAATTTAAAAAAGTAATTTGACGGGAACTTTGTTAATTTTGCTTGACAATATTTTTGGAAACGATAAAAGTGTGATACTATCTGATTTGCCCAACAAAACTCTTAACCTTACGTTTAATAATTGCTCAAACATAACTTTTAATTTCAATAATTAAACTTCTATTTTAACTGTTTGATATGAGTTTCTTTTATCTACTATTCCTATAGGTATTAGTTGAAAGAAAAGCAGATTATGCACCTCGCTTTAAGTAATTTATGTTGCCCTCGTGCCTGTTAGATTAGAGCCCTCGCTAACGCTCGGGCTCTAAATCAGGCATTCGGTGCAATAATAAATTACTTTGTGCTCGATGCAATAATCTACTATTATTTGTTATATTGATGTACCTACAGGTACTTCTTTTAGATACCTGATTTAATAAAATTAATCGGATAGCGAACATCGCTCATGGATCACAGCTTTTATTTGGTCAGATTGTTTACGTTAACATGATCGAACGTGAACAAAAAGCACTAAGCACTCAGAGTGCTCTCTGGTGACCTCACTCACTCGCAGGAACACAACAGCCCTCAAGGGAACCGTTATTTGGCTGCGGTATTCTGTGAGGTGGAGGTACATTCCCCAGTCGGGTAGCTTACAATTACGCTCCCTACCTCTCTTTTCGCCAGAGCTTCGTTTGTCAGTCAGCAGGGTGCACTGCGTGCAGGTGAAGTTGACTGTGGTTCAAAGATGTTGATGAACCACTTACACCCCAAAACGTGTACCAATAGGTCGGTGAAAGACAGCCTTCTTAATATTGGTATAGCTTCCGGAGCGGATTCCGGTCACGTAGCGTGCGCACAGTTAGTTAGTTCCATTATCAGATGTGAACTAACGGATTAAATAGTATATCTCTAGTGGGTTGCATATTAAATGTCGCCTTTACTTCGTTTACTGATCGGTAGGGGGCACAACGTGCAGGTGAGGTTGGTTTGTGTTCGAATAGAATAGAATAGAATATCATTTATTTGTATAACATAGGTGTTCGGATACAGCAGATGTTTCGATAAATAGGTACAAATAGTTCAATGTTTTAGGTCCCCAATAGTGTTAGGTAGATACTTAAAATCCGTGGTGCACGGCAGTTGAGCTTCACTTGACTAGCCATCTCTTTAGGCTTTTAATGCCTTATTTGCCATATTGCTGTCTCTCACATTGCTAAGAGGGGAAGTCAAATTCCAAAAGCTTCCTACTCCAACTAATTTCTTCTGATTAAATTCGTTGTGAGTTCCAAGGCAGCCGTAGTTGTACCCCCGGGACTGCAATGGACTTCACTGTTCATTGCCTTTTTTGGCGGCTGCCGCTGTTAATCCTGGCTACACAGGAGACACAGTGGTGGGAATGTGTGGTGGGCCTGTCCCGTTAAATACAAATAGTTTCACTATGCTATTGCCGTGTAGGCATACAAATGTGTGTATAGAAAACTAGTTCAATACATTTACAATTGCTTTCATGTCATGATTAATGTTTAAATTACAAAAAATAGTATGCTTGAAAAAAAATATATTATAAAATCATTAAATTATGTCATTCAAATAGTCATTTAAAGAATAGTAGTAATTATCAATAAGTATAGTCTGTAATTTTTGTTTAAATAGTTCTAATTTTAACGTTGTGATCTGTGCTGGTATTTTATTATAAATATTATAAATTTTTGACGAGCTCGGTGGCGTAGCGGTCAATGACGCGGCTTCGACACCAACGCTCGTGGGTTCGATTCCCACATAGGACAAACATTTGTGTGCATGAACATGTCTGTTTGTCTTAGTCTGGGTGTTTTCTATGAATCATAAGTATGTATTTACAAAAAAAAATGTATTTGCGTATGTTTATCAGTTGTCTAGTACCCATAACACAAGCTTTGCTTACTTTGGGGCTAGATGGCGCTGTGTAATTTGTCTGACAATATTTATTTATTTATATTAGTTGCCATTCCTAACACGCTTTTCTTATATAGGGCCGTCTTACATTTAAGTGCATGCAGTTTATTTACATATTGTGCTCGTGTAGGATTACGCTTAATTTCAGATAATTTCGCAAATAATTCAGGATTGCTTTTTAAGAAAATTGCCATCTCATATATATACATAGTTCTGAAGGCCAATTCTCGTAATTTTTCTACGATCGCAGATTGAAACTTGACCGAATTGAGATTGAATTGTGAATTGACTAAAATTATATAATTGATTTCATTAATTAATTATTATCAATTCTTATAGTTGGCAAAGCAACATCCTTACTTTGTTTAATTCTCAGTCATATTCCGATATAATCCCACTTGAATTAAACTTTGAAGTTACATAATGAGATACGAGAATACCAAATTTGACATTTATGAGATCGAGACTGGATCGGAACTGAATTTTGACTACATTTTAATTACGAGAATTGCCCCTCTGCTCCCTTACCACCATCTCTTATTGCGATTCAATAATTGAGTAGATTGCTTATTCATACCAATGAATAAGCGACTCTATTCCATTTGAAATAGAGTCGCTTATTTATTGGTATGAAAAAGCATTCTATTCAGTTATTGAATCGCAATAAGAGATGGTGGTAAGGGGGCTGATATGATTATAAGCTCAACACTGCAACAATTTATATTTTACTAGTTTCCACACGCGGTTTCGCCGCGTTTACTTTTTTAAATAAAAAGTATCCTATGTCCTTTCTAATTACCTTTGAGAATATGTGTACACAGTTTCATGATGATCGGTTGAATAGTTTCGACGTGATAGCGTAACAAACAAACTCACGTTCACATCACTACTTACGAGTATTATAAAACAAAGTCGCTTCCCCTGTCTGTCCGTCCCTATGTACGCTTAGTTCTTTAAAACTACGAAACGGATTTTGATGCAGATTTTTTTAATAGATAGAGTGTTATTAAGGAAGGTTTATAAGTATAATACATACATAATGTAGTAGAGAAACACTGATAATTTTAGAGGTTTCCAATGTGATGTCGTAAATAAACTTTTTTTTTTTGCGCTTACATTGCCAACGCTGGCTGAACCCTACGAGATAGATCAAAATAATGTAGTACAGTATTGTTCACCTTAAAATGGTCTACAAAAAAGTCCGCGATGGTATATGTCTATCTCTTAGGGATAACCCACAATAACCATTTTTTATCCTTTACTTTTTACGAGAAATAATGGTTTATTTACGAAGCGATTTTAAGCAATACAGCATTAATCCTTATGTAATCAAGTACTCTAAAAACATTGTTCATTTAATATAGATCAATATGGCCGTTTACAACATGTAATTTAAAGTAATATTTTCGAAGATATTACAGATTCAAAATGCAGGGACATAACGGTTGAGGCGGTACCGGACGGGGGACCGGGCGGCGCGTGCCTATAACTGTCGAAGCTCTGGATAGGACAACGCGCAAAGACCTTCTGTAGGATATTTAGTATCAACATTGCACCCGTGCGAAGCCGGGGCGGGTCGCTAGTTTTTTAATAAAAAAAGTATCCTATGTTCTTTCTAATTACCTTTGAGAATATGTATACACAGTTTCATGATGATCGGTTGAACAGTTTCGACGTGATGGCGTAACAAACAAACTCACGTTCATATTATAATATACTTCACATTCATATTTTAATTATGGATTTTAGTAACTAGCTGGTACCCGCGGGTTCGTCCGCGCGGTCATTATTTTAATAAAACTTTTTTCCTTTGGGAATAATATGTTTTTCGGGGTAAAAAGTAACCTATGCCACTCTCCAGACCTTAAGCTATCACCGTAAAAACACTCGACGAGAAAGGACAAACTAACTTTCACATTTATTATTGGCTCACTTAGCGTATTTTATCGCCTATACCACGGAGAGTGCTCTGAAGAACTGTTTTCCCTTATCCCTTCCTCCCCTTTCCGTCACCGAACAACACGTACAGGCTTGCAATGCCACAATTTCACCGTTGGTATCATTCCGTCGCGTACTAAAAAGTTTGGCAACTCCTATCTATGTCGCACTATTAAAAAGTGGAACGCGTTGCCGTCATATGTATTTCCTCAATCATACAATATGGGATCCTTCAAGCGAAGCGTGAAGAAGCATCTTGTGGGCCAGCATGGCAGCGTCAACTGACAGGACATCAAGGTCTCTTGTCCGTTGACGTTGCGATTGGGGCTCTTCTTTTCGCTTACCATCAGGCGAAGTGGAGCCAATATGCTGAGCTAATATATATAAAAAAAAAAAATTATTTAAGTATGGATTATATTTTATTTTCATCATGTAAATTTTCTTCAAATTCTTTCAATGGACATACAAAAGCAGTTCTCATGACCTTTTTGAAGAACCTCATTCATGCTAGAGATGGGCGTTGAATGAACGAACCGTTTTGTTAAACTGTTTTTTGTGCGTGAACGATTAAACTAGTTTACAGTTCACAGATAAACAAGTTTATTTCTCGACTGGTTGATGAGTCCATTGCGTCGCGTCGCGATCGTCTCGTCTCGTCTAGTGACTTGACAAATGAGATTTTCGTTCGTTTACGTTTACCAATCGCTTATGTGAAGAAATAGTCTTATCGACGACGACGTAAACTAGTCGACTATTAGACTGTTTTTTAAACTAGTTCATCGTCGACGGTAGATCGTTTTGGTGGGTCGACTGTAAAATCGTCGACGACCCACCACTACCTCATGCTGTATAGTCTCCTGGTAAAACCTCGACAGGATGTTCAATCCACAGCCTGATAGTGGGAGAAATCCTCTCTGAAACCGAATAACACCTGAATCAATTAACCACTATATAATCGTTAATTGATTCAGGTGTTATTTTGCGGAAGTCAAATTCTGCTATGGTCGTCTCTGCTCCAGCTGGTGTGGTCGTCTCGGCGAATCTCCAACATCTGAAACAGAAGATACATGCGACCGCCGCTGCCCCGACTGCCGTGGTCGTCTCCGCGACACGTGTCGCACGACCACGGCAGCACGTCACAGCAGCTGGAGCAGAGACGACCAAAGCAGCCGCGGCAGTCGCATGCAACTACTAACGGTAGTGGGTGGGTGCCGGCCGGCAGTAGTATTCATGAATTAATTGATGGCGGAAGCACGCAAAGTAGTGTAGATCAAATTGCCACTATATAGTCCTTACCCAATGCTTTCCACCAAATGCGATCCTCCAATTTCCACAAAGGGTTACCTTTGTGTGTTCTACTGTTTATTGTGGGACAGTTGCAGCCTGCCCAACTGCTGATCTCAAGATTTAGGTTGTAATTTTACTGAATTACATTACATTTTTCAATTACATTACATTACAATATGGCCGTGTGGTTTCCGGCAGAGTAGAATAGAATCACTCCGTTTCTTCCCGTGGATGTCGTACAAGGCGACTAAGGGAAATACATTATCAAACATCGATCAGGCCTCCCCAACCCGTTTGGCCAGCGTGGGGAATGTAGGCCAAATCCTCCTTCCGTCTACGACGGACGAGAGAGGGTCGTGCTCCTGACTAAAATGGACCTGATGATGATGATTACATTACAATTACATTCTTAATAACTTTTCTGTTGCCTATATCACTACATATTACATTTATACTGAAAGCGATAGCCTTAAAAACGATATAGTAAAAATAAAACAACAAATTATGAAATATTTTTAATACATATCGAATATATATTTATATATACATAATAATATAAAATTGCTTAAACTACGTTTGTTAACAACTACGCGACCGAAACAAGTACAGGTATTTATACATAATATATACATTGAAATAAAACACAATATATTTCAAAAAGTTAAAAGATGGGGCTTTTTTGTATCTTATTTCATTCCTTAAAAGACCCTAGTCTTATTTTAGAAAGGGCTTTGCAGCATCACTCATATTTTAAGTTATTAATCTGCCTGAAGATTTAAAAAAATGTTTGTCTGTACAGTCGGTTAACGGACGATAATTTTACGTGATAACGTCATAAGAAAACAGCTATAGGGTGGAAGAGAGAACGCTTGTTGCACGCTCGGCTCAAGCGGAACGTGACATGTCTCGTGCTTTTTCTGGCGTGCAGCCGGCGTTCATCAATTTATAAAACGTTATTACGTCGAAATATTTGCAGTTTCAGATGATCAACATAGAGAAAAATATTGTGAGACCTATACTCTCCATAGGTGTTTCTGGCTGATTGGCCTATATTATGCCACAGGGATTATTGAAACCGCCAAGAAAGCCTATAAGCCAGGTGAAGACAGTCGACTCTTGTCAGATGATAAAGACTCATAGGATGTTCTAGACCTATGCTTTGGGTAAACCTTTATATAACGAATGACAAGGGCAGATCCGCCATTGTAGGCACGGTGGGCTTGCCCACAACCCTTTGGAAAAAAGGACATAATCAAATGTCCTTCATAAGTCATGGTTGTTCACGAGCAAGTTCGTACTCCGACTCGTCCTTGGCCGATTTTCGGGTGGCTATGAACACAACCTTTTTTGAGAGCTGGATCCGCGCCTTAATGAAACGAATAACTAAAACAGTTCACAACTTCAAAGAACCCCATTTTATAACTTATAGTTTATCAGCAATCAGTAAACATAGCCAGAGTTGTTTTGAC
Source organism: Hypsopygia costalis (assembly GCA_937001555.2). Taxonomy (NCBI): domain Eukaryota; kingdom Metazoa; phylum Arthropoda; class Insecta; order Lepidoptera; family Pyralidae; genus Hypsopygia; species Hypsopygia costalis. The sequence goes on from OW443355.2 coordinate 10,849,391, forward strand.
ATATCACCAATTTAAGAGATCTTTTGATAAATCTAAAACAATTTATAAATCAATAATGTCAACTCTATGTCTAAAGCTCGTGGCAGACTGCACGCGGCGTGAATACGGCGTAAAACATATTTTATCTTCCAGAATGTAAACAGACATCGTACAAAACTAATCAATAATATCAACTTTGTGTCTAAAGCTCGTGGTAGACTGCACCCGGCGTGTACGCGGCGTAAAGCATATTTTACGCCGTGAATTTCCAGAATGTAAACAGACATCATTCGGATATGTTTTCTGCCAACAGCTTAATTCCAGCCCAAAACTCCTCTAAACTGTATTACAAAATTGAACACTACCTTTTATTTTATTCCTAAACGACGAAAAATTAAGGTCTTGCCTTATTAGAATCAGTAGTCGCAAATATCTTTCTTACTACACCCAATTTACAGATTACTTTAGTGTGCAAAAAAAGGAGCATTCCTATGTTTAACAACTGAGCATTTTCTAGAGTCACAGTCCTATTTGAAAGGAATTCCTGTGAATAAAATCTCAGCCCTTTAAGCGCGAAGCACACGGCTGGGCGGGGCAGTCTTTTGGACCGCAAAGCAATAAAGACTGCGTCTGACCGTCGATGCCCGCTGCTGCCCTCCGATATGAAATGCCGCGCCGCCAGGCACCGCCGGCGCGGTTTTTGCCCTCCATGTGCGTTGGTAGTATAGGATTCCCTCTGCACTATCGTTCCCGGTCAATTTGACCGGCCCGGCTCACCCTGTCGTGTGTTTCGCGCCTTACTGCCCACATAGTAACAAAAATTGAAGGTCGTATCAATCCTGACCAACTCTTAAAATGCTAAACATTTTTGACAACTTACTCATGTAATCAATAAACGCTGAAGATAAGACTGGATGAAATGCAACAATAGAGTCATTCCCTTATTGCCTTGCCTGAAATAGCTTGCATATTAATTCACGCCGTGTCCACGTCCACGCTTGTTGTGCCACCAGCTTTATTTTATTACTGGACGAGAAGATTTTTATAGACAGTTTTGGGAAGATTTTGAGTACCGAGGTCGTTTCTGAAGTAATTCGGTTTCTCCCATCTAAAACTCTCTGAGCACTAATATAGCATCTATTTCCAGACCTTTAAGGACTTCAATCAAAGACGGAGAATCCTCAAGAATGAACAGGGAAGCGATAATTTTAGATGGGAAAACTATCTTCTAAATAAGTTTACTGGAATTGAAATTATTGGTTCATAATGAATTGGGGTTTAGATTAACATGGGCAAGAGCACGGATCACACGGGCAAGGTGGTGGACAGCACGGGTCTGGGCACGGGCAAGGGCAGGGACATGGGGGTGGACAGCATGGATCTGGGCAAGGGCAGGGGGGCGGGCAGCACGGGTCTGGGCATGGACACGGGCAACGGGGTGGCGAGCACGGACAACATGGTGGGATGGAAGGTCCACACGGTGACGCCTTCATCAACTCACAAATAGCAGCACTAAATACTGGAGGTTCTACTGTCGGGTAGGCCGGAGTCTGGACAGAAATTGGTGGAGGGTTAATTATGGGCAATGGTGGATGATTGAAAGTGATTGCCGCGGGACAGATCGGGTTCGGCCGTGGGGGTCTTACGCAGATAGGTGGTGGACATATCGGTGGTAAAGGCGGTGGTCTCACACAAATTGGTGGAGGATTAATTGGAGGTATCGGCGGAGGCCTGACGATTATTGAAGGTGGGGTGACTGGAGGAGGAGGAGGTGGTCGCACGATAATAGACGGTGGAGTTATCGGTCTTAAAGGCCTAGGTTTCACTAGAATTGGAGGTGGTTGGATCACAACGTCTGGCTGCGTAGCGATGTAGAAGGAACCTCCACAAACAGGCACTTCCCGGAATCCCATGTTTCTGAGAGCATCAGGAATGCAGCTCCTTGGTATAATCGCTTTGACTGGTCCATCGCCACACGTAGCTGAAAAAACAATGAGTGATTTAACAAAAGTAAATTAGGAGGAGTAAAATATCTAAGGTTAGATTGTCTAGGAGAACGGTAGCCTTGATGAGAGAACACTCTGTTCAAGTCAAGTCAACACATAGCCTATTTTTTTTATTGACAAGCTCGGTGGCGTAGCGGTCAATGACGCGGCTTCGACACCAACGCTCGTGGGTTCTATTCCCACATAGGACAATTTGTGTGCATGAACATGTCTGTTTGTCTTAGTCTGGGTGTTTTTTATGTATCGTAAGTATGTATTTACAAAAAAAAAATGTATTTACGTATATTTATCAGTTGTCTAGTACCCATAACACAAGCTTCGCTTACTTTGGGGCTAGATGGCGCTGTGTAATTTGTCTGACAATATCTATTATTATATTTATTTTTGGACAAATTTAGCTACCTCACGTAAAGCTGTTCCTCCGATGTTCTTTTAAAATCAAATCCTTGGTCTTCGTGAAACTTGCCAACCTACAATGAACTGCGTGCCGAAGTGCGTTTCAAATATCTTCTAATTAAAGGTAAACCTTGTTAAGTGGACCGAGCAGAAAGCTTATACGCCGAAAAGTCCCTCTTGGAAATGAATAGGCTCCAAAACCACTGAACCGATTTTGATGGAACTTGTCACGATTAAAGACCTCGACATGCTTGAGGTTTGTGAGGAAAAAAAATTGATATCGATCATGTCCTTGAGGAATGATCATCAAATACATTTTCCATTGAAACCAATGGAAAACATACACTCCGCGAACCTACTCGCTCCACTCAACCTCGTTTTCGGCCCCGTGGGCTAGGATCCTGCATGATACTCACTCGGGTTCTCTCCACATGGAGGCGGACAACATGGCGGCGGGGGACAGCATGGGTACTGAGCCGGTGCTCCAATTGCTGATGATAATAATGCTGGAACAAAATTAGATATTAGAAATGTACCTGCACTTGCAAGTGAGGCACCCAGCTGACTGACAAACGGGCGTCTGGCGAAAAGAGCGGGAATAGCTTATTTTGTAAGCCCTACTGGAAAGTACCTCCATCTTTGACGAGCTCCGTGGTCGAATGGTTAGCAATGCAAAATAGATTGATTAATGCGATTATTGTATGACGAATGACCACTGACGAAACACACAAACACACGTTTTTGAATCCGTTTCCACTGACTTTAAATAATAGAATATGTAACTACGACAAATTTAAAATCACAAGTAAGGTGATTTGTAACATTTTTAATTGTCCATCTTCTTTACCACTATGTGCATGTACCCATTGTTATAAATCGTTGTGAATAAATGAATATGAATATGAATGCCCGCTTTGACTCCGAGGTCGCGGGTTCCATTCCCGCACAAGACAAACATTTGTGTGCATGAACATGTCTGTTTGTCTTGGTCTGGGTGTTTTCTATGTATTATAAGTATGTATTTACAAAAAGAAATGTATTTAAGTACATTTATCAGTTGTCTAGTACCCATAACTCAAGCTTTGCGCTTAATCTGGGACTAGATGGCGCTGTGTAAATTGTCCAGAAATATTTATTTATTTATTTTTCTCATTTCTATGAGATAAATAAATAAATATATACCGCAGACAAATAATAATTCCCGTGAGTGTTGTTATGTTTCGGGGAGTTGTGCATGAACAAAGTCTATTTGTCTTGGTCTGGAGGTTTTTATGTATATGTATTTACAAAAAAAAATGTCACAAGCCGAACGCTTAGGCCGATCGTGCCTCTCAATAAAAAAAATCGGTTGTCTGTAAAGTCGGTTTTCTGACGATAGTTGAACGTGACAACGTCATAAGAAAATACTGATGGAATGTTAGCATTTTTCAAAAGAAAATTTTAATGGAACGCCTCAGAGCGAGGTAACGCCGCATACGTCATGTTTTTTCGTACGTGCAGCCGGCTTGTCACGTCAAAATGTATTTGAGTATAATATGAGTAAACTAGTACCCATAGTACAAGCAGGGGCAGACTAAGGAGTAGGCCACGTAGGCACGTGCCGAGGGCCCGTAATATTTGGGGCCCGAAAGTTAGGTTTTTAATTTTTATTTTTGAAGTGATAACTTCATTAGTCGGCCCGGAAATACAATGTTGCCTAGGGCTAGCTGTAACCTAACTAGCTTTAGCTAACAAGCTATGCTTAGTTTGGGCACAGCATAGTATTACAACCAGTACTTCAACTTTATACTAGCGCCCAAATCGGCGCACGCACACAGTCAAGCGTCATTATAATTATTTATACATTATAATAGAGTCGCTTATTCATTAGTATGAATAAGCATCCTATTCAGCCCCCTTACCACCATCTCTTATTGCGATTCAATAACTGAATAGAATGCTTATTCATACCAATGAATAAGCGACTCTATTTCAAATGGAATGTACCTCCATCTTTGACGAGCTCCGTGGTCGAATGGTTAGCAATGCCCATTTCGACTCCGAGGTCGCGGGTTCCATTCCCGCACAAGACAAACATTTGTGTAAATGAACATGTCTGTTTGTCTTGGTCTGGGTGTTTTCTATGTTATAATACAGTATGTATTTACAAAAAGAAATGTATTTCAAATGAATAGAGTCGCTTATTCATTGGTATGAATAAGCAATCTATTCAATTATTGAATCGCAATAAGAGATGGTGGTAAGGGGGCAGGAAGTTTTGGTGAGCCGGCGCCCCAAAACTTCCTGAGCGGTCGTGTAAATGACGCTTGACTGTGTGCGTGCGCCGATTTGGGCGCTAGTATGAAGTTAAAGTACTGGCTGGCCGTGTGTAATTTGTCCAGGATTATTTATATTTAAACCCAGTAGTGGGTAGATACATATTGATAATGATACGTATAGTTAAAAGTATACTTACCTAAGAGACCCAATGCCACTACACGCCCCATTTTGGTCGACCGTGTGTGAAATGCCAGGAAACCCAATCGTATATATACCAAACATATAGTGCAGTTAATAAATCAAATCATAACATTATATTATTTGCAATCATAGCGTTGTTATACTGAAGTACGTATTTTAAATTGATTAGCTATGAGTCGAATATTATAATTACGTATTTTAAATATTTGATGAGCCCGTCGAATGGCTAGCAATGGCACTTTGACTCAAAGGTCGCCGGTTCGATTCCCGTACAAGACAAGCATTTGCGTGCATGAACATGTCTGTTTGTCTTGGTCTGGGTGTTTTCTATGTATTATATGTATGTGTATATTACAAAAAAAATGTATTTGAGTATATTTATCAGTTGTCTAGTGCCCATAGTACAAACATTTCTTAACAATGAACATTGAATTCGAATTGCTGTCAAATGACCGACAGTTCTGTCAAACGAAATAAAGTTACTTTAGAAAAATCAATACGGTCGTTCAGTTTTATTAAATTATCTAATTTTCCGCGCAACTTTATTATTTTTTTCTTTTATAAGAACTTTTTCTGACAATAACGCATCCAACAAAAAAGAATTGGCGAAATTGTTCCATCCGTTCACGCGTGATGCGATGACATAAGGAAATAGACATTCATTTTTATATATACTCGTATATAGATTATTCCAATGTCTGAGTTAAATCGTTAGTTAATATCGGCCCCGAATACTCATTTGTTCCATTCGGGGTCGAAACACTTGGTCCTGGGGTCCCAGCACAAAAAAATCATAAGAGAATTAGGAATAAGATTGGTCGACGTTACTGGTGGCCCAAGATCTGCCACATTCCTCGCCCAAAGCATCAGTTTACCCATCCAGCGAGGTAATGCTGCTAGCATCTTGAGAACGATGCCACATGGGCCAAATTTTTTACATTTATTATTATTGTAGTTTTGGGTTAGTTTTATTTTAGTATTATTTAATTTTAGGTACTTTTCATGTTTATTTGAGTTAAATAGTACCATGTGTGTCTGAGATGGAGACGTCTCTTGGACACGTCTCTGATTGGTGTAGACTGAACTTAGTCCAACTGAATCCCTCAAAGACACAAGTTTGTGCGTTTACCGCAAAAAAAGTCCCCTTTTGTTGTATCTCCCAGATTGGAAGGTACTCCCCTTACTATTAGCTCCAGCATTGGTATCTTGGGTGTTGACATATCGAGCGATGTTCAGTTCCGTGGTCACTTGGAGTGCAAGGCCAAATTGGCCTCTAGGAAAATTGGCATCATCTGTAAAGCCAGACGGTATTTTACACCACAGCATCGCCTTCAACTGTATAAAGCCCAAGTTAGGCCTCATATGGAATACTGTTCACATCTCTGGGCTGGTGCGCCCCAGTACTTACTTGCTCCATTTGACCGCATACAACGAAGAGCTGTTCGAATCGTCGGTGACCTAATGATTTCTGATCGGCTGGAGTCTCTCTCTACACGCAGAGATGTTGCATCTCTTTGCGTTCTATATAAATTATATAACGGGGAGTGCTCGGATGAGCTATTTGATTTGATACCTGCCGCTGAGTTCCACTATCGTACAACTCGCCATAAATTAAAATTCCATCCTCATCATCTCGATATTTGGCGATCTACTACAGTACGCTTTTTGAGACATTTTCTACCACGAACTGTGAAATTGTGGAATCAACTTCCTCCAGCGGTATTCCCAAATAAATACGACATGGGGGCCTTCAAGAACAGAGTCAATATTTCCCTTAAAAGGCTGGCAACGGATCGGTGACCCTTTGGTGTTGCTGATTTCTATGGGCGGTGGTGATTGCTTTCCATCAGGTGACCCACATGCTCGCTTGCCCCCCTCTCATAAAAAAAAAAAAAAAAAAAAATGGGCGTACCCAGCGTCTGGTACAGGGGGGGGGGGATACTGAATTACTCCGTGATTTATAAACCGATTTGAAAAAAACTTTTTCCATCATCATCGTAAGCCTGTATCTACGCACTGTTAGGTTTGTTATTTCATTACTCCGACATTTATAAACCGATTTGAAAAAAACTTTTCTTATTTGAAAGAGTATATTTCCAGATTGGTCCCATATTTTTTTCACCATCATCATCAGCCTGTATACATCATCCATAAACGTAGAAGTAATGTTTGGAATCGGTTTTATATGTTATTTTTTTTTTCTAAAGTTAACGCATGATATAGTAAATCATACAATTTCAAACAGGTTCCCTCCTCTGCCCCCTCCGGGGTACGTCCATGAATAGTACTCTTTTAATCTCATTTTAAAGGATGTGACGGACAAGCTATCTCCGGTTGATAAATTAAGATAATCAAAGAACATCAAATAACGCTATGGTTATGTAAAACAAATTTGACTTTCAAAATATTTTATAAACATATTCTTGAAAGTTTCTTTTACAAAATCTAAGCATAGAATATATATCACACTTCATGTAGTATGACGATAATATACGTGTTCAAAATAATATATAAGAGTTGGTAGGTGGTTATGGCTGTCAGTTCACGGCAAAATGGGTAAAGCAGTAACTTTGTTTTTCTTGGGTAAGTCTTCTTCTTCTTCAATATTAACATGGTCCAGCTCTCTGACGTTGCGCCATTGTCCATTTCGGCCTGTCTTATCTTACCTTATCTTATATATAAGGTCTAGTGCCTGATGTGAAGCGTTACCGTAGCCATATTAACTCTTGCAACATGAAATGGGATGTAAGTGGTGGTTCATCAAGATCTTTGAACCAAAGCCAACTTCACCTGCACGTGGTGCACCCTGCTGACTGACAAACGAAGCTCTGGCGAAAAGAGAGGTAGGGAGCGTAACTGTAAGCTACCCGACTGGGGAATGTACCTCCATCTCACAGAATACCGTAGCCAAATAACAATTCCCTTGAGGGTTGTTGTGGTCCAGCGAGTGAGTAAGGTCACCAGAAAGAAAGGAAGGAGATGCTGCGTTGGCAGCGGGGGTGGCGGCGCGCGAGCAATATTTTATGTTGCAAGCGTTAATATGGCTACGGTAACCGCTTCACATCAGGCGGGCCGAATGCTTGTTTTCCACCCAACATAGTATAAAAAAAAAAAGAAATATCTCTTGCGCGCTGCCACCCACACTACCAATGCAACAACTCCTTCCTTTCTGGTGACCTCACTTACTCGCAGGAACATAACAACCCTCAAGGGAATTGTTATTTGGCTGCGGTATTCTGTGAGGTGAAGGTATATTCCCCAGTCGGGTAGCTTACAATTACGCTCCCTACCTCTCTTTTCGTCAGAGCTCGTTTGTCAGTCAGCAGAGTGCACCGCATGCAGGTGAAGTTGGCTTTGGTTCAAAGATGTCGGTGAACCACTTACACCCCAAAGTCTAAACCCACTTCGATGAGAAATCTAAAGCAACATAAGTTCGTAATTTCGGAATTTCAGCAGACTGCCGCAAGCTATCTTTTAAAGTTTAAAAGATAGCTTGTGGCAGTCTGCTGAATCCACTAAAGATTTTTGAGGTCTGTAAAGTATCCAGGGTTGGACACATTAGCAGAACATGTCCGAAGTTTATCTAACTGTGATCCGAAACACCGCACTTGTCCGTCAAGTTTGTAACTTGAGCAATAACGGCCGGTTTGAACCGCAACGAGTGAACCGCAGTTTAAATACCCCAGTGGGAAGCGATTGTCAAGTTAAGGGTTTATTTTTGAATTGAAAACTTCTTTAGCGGCGTTGTGCATTTTTTGGGAAAAATGATAAACTAGCATCAGAACACGTATCCTCATCGAAAATTCGTAAGACGGAGGGAACGTTGACCGCCGGCGCTGCGTAGGAGAGAAAGTGATATCCCCCTCTCTCTTTACTGCGCGGCAAAAATGTATGCCTGCTCCTGCTGTTTATTTTTATTATTTATTTACCAATGCTTGTACAATGGGGTGTATTCAGAGGAGTTGTTTGACATGATGCCCACGGCCTCCTTCTACAGTCGCACCGCTCGCCAACGACAGGAAATTCATACTCACACTTTAGAACCGAAGTGGTCACGTACTGTGCGGTTCCAGAGAAATTTCCTTCCACGTACTATCAAGCTGTGGAATGAATTGCCTGTTGAGGTTTTCCCAGGAGACTACCGTATGGGGTTCTTCAAAAAGGGCGTTAAGAGGTTTTTACAGAGTCGGCAACGCGCATGTGATGCCTCTGGTGTTACAGGCGTTCATAGGCAACTGGACCGTATGCTTGTTTGTAACTTTATTGACCATTGAATAAGGTAACAAAAGTCGGACTTAATGCCAAGAGCATTCTCTACCAACGTCAACTTTTGGGATAAGCAGATAAAATTCAAATGCGGTTCACAAAATAATAGTAACAACATACACAGAATAAATACCTATGAAAACATTAAATAATATGTGATGATCCAGGGTTGGAAAAATGTACTGTTTTTTTTTAATTTTATAAATCCGACACCTCAAATAATTATCTTTTTTTTTTTTTTACTAGGTCAGGTTATTTATTTATTTTAATATCTTTAACATAAATAACTTATAAACAAAATACCCACTTAAATATAACTTAGAAATAAATAACTATAAATAATGAAGCCCCGCCAAATCGTTACCCACTTGAAAAGTGCCCAAAAGGCTGGCAGCATTGCCACGTTGAATGGCAATGCTAATCCTCTGGCCGAGATATTGGCCAGCCCTTTGGTCATGTGATACTTCGATCAATCTTTTTGACAACTGTTGAAACAGTTTATGTGCTGATGGTCCCCACGGACCTAGCGTCTCTACCCCAAACGGCTCAAATATGTAGCTCTGATCCAAGCAACTATATTTTCGCCGTTTGAGGTTTTCAGGAAACGCTGCAGCCGCACCAGCCCTAACTTCAGTGACCCGAAGATGAGACGGCGAAAGGGTGTCGACGCAGGTAGCATCCCACACCAAAGGTCGCCCCAACCTCCAGGCCACAAGTGTCATTCCATCCGGTCTCTTCCCATCATCACGTGCAAGCCCGTTCGGTTCTAATACCGCGGGTGTACGGATACTGGCAAGAGCCCGGTGAATGATATTATTAAGGCTAGCGTGGCGTGGTATGCGGCCTGCACTTTTGAGACACGAAAGTCCGTGGTGACCAAGTTGATCGACAGTATCACCACAGGGGCAACGATGCGGGGCGTTTATATAAGTGCCCAAACGCAGACACACTGCTAGACGGAAGGTATCGCGATCCAACAGAGTTCCTAAATTAGGAGATGGTAATGCTTGTAGCCATAATCCAGACTCCCATTCCGCTACAGCCAAATTATCTTTTTCAATTTCAATAATTATCTTTTTCAAATTCCAGAATATTTTACAATAAGTAAATAGTCAGAATTTACTGGATTTAATGCAGTTTTATAATCACAATCATTCAAAATAAATACTTAAAAATAAACAATAATAATAATACTAAAAGTCCGTCCCTCTTCTGTAATAGCCCGGTATTAAGTTCACCCAGATCTCATCTCCATAGCCCATTTATTTTCCATCATACTTCGCAATAGTCTCAACGCCTGCCGAGACCTGCTCATGGGTATATCGTTCCATTGACATATCCTGGAGCGGGTCACGGCGGGCGTACAACATTATATCTAACTTCTCAAAGGGGCCTCTACGCGTTGGACCCATATCCCCGCGCACGCCTATCAAATGACCGGGCTTGACCCGTGATTAAAAAGAGAAAATAATACTAAAAACAAACTTACAATAAAAAAGTTTCAGTTAACCCTCTTCCCTGGGGCATAGTGCCCATTACGCTGGCGGCGTTACCTCGCTGGATCGCAAGGCTTAGCCGCTGAGCGAAATAGGCACCAGCTTTACGTTTAGAATTTACTTACAATAAAGTTGATTTAAAAAAAATTAAAACCGACTTCAATTGGCGAGCGCAGCTTATTGGTGGAATACCCCGGCAGACGCTGCTGCCCGTCTTTCGGGAGAAAAGTTATCGCGTGACACAAGTTTCCTTAGTCGCCTTGTACGACATCCAGCGCAGAGCAATGGATTGGCACAATTTTATTCTGCCGGCTACCATAGGGCAAATTTGAGGGTTTCTCTCGATTTTTCTGGGATCCCATTATCAGACCCTGACTTGGTGAATATAGAACCACCTCGCAATTACCCTTTCAAACAAAAAAAATGAATTTGACCATACGTGCTTATAAAATTTAAGGGTTTCCCTTGATTCCCCCGGTATCCCATCATCAGATCCTGACTTGGTGAATATGGGACCACCTTGCAATCATACCCTTTCAAATAAAAAAAATATGAAAATCGGTTCACAATTCGCAAAGATATCGAATAACATACATACAAAAAAATATTCAGTCGAATTGAGAACCTCCTCCTTTTTTGAAGTCGGTTAAAAATAATTTATCTAGAAAACTAAAGTAAACTAAAACCACAGTATAAGTAATAGTGCTAACGTACTAAAACTATATTTTATACCTACATGTTATATCTATAAACAAAAGAAAAAGATATGCGATTTTTTTTATAATAGGGGGGCAAACGACCATGGGTGGACCTGGAGGAAAGCAATCACCACCGCCCATGGAGACTAGCAACACCAAAGGGTCACAGATCCGTTGCCAGCCTATACTTTCTTTCTTTCTTTCTGGTGACTCACTCGCAGGAACACAATAACCTTCAAGGGAATTTTTATTTGACTGCGGTATTCTGTGAGGTGGAGGTATTACCCCAGTCGGGCAGCTTATAATTACTCTGCCCTTCTCTTTGTGCCAGAGCCTTGTCAGTGAATCAGCAGGATGCATCACGTGCAGGTGAGATTGGCTTAGGCTCTAAAGATGGTAGTGAGCTTGTTACATCCCAAACATGAGCAAAATTTAAAAACAATTGATTCGACAATTATTAATATTAAAAACTTTTTTTACAGTCCTAATCGGTTACGCAGCGGCAGCACCGTGGAGGTGCTGCAAGACCTGTGATGGTGCAACAGTTTGCTTTAGCTGCCCATCGCAACCATGCTTCAGCCCGCCCTGCATCTCAATCCCACAACCTTGCCCGCCTTGCACCGGCCCTGCGACGATAGCGACACCACCAGCGCCATGCCCACAACCGTGTTGCCCATGCCCGCCTCCGTGCTGCCCATGCCCACAACCGTGTTGCCCATGCCCGCCTCCGTGCTGCCCATGCCCGCCTCCGTGCTGCCCATGCCCACCACCGCCATGTGATCCCTGCTCATGCCCCTGCCCCTGTGATCCCTGCTGCTCCTAAAAATTTATTATTGCACGGAAGTTATGGGCAAATTTAAGGGCAGATATCATGGGCAAATCATCGAATGGGCAATGATTAGAAATTATTTTGGTTTATCAATTGGCATCTAAAAATTGTAACTGAATAAATTTTACATTAGATTTTTTTGTTATTATTATTTACAACATGAAACAATATTTTAATATCACTAATGTGGTTTAAATGGTACAATTATCATACCTGATGGTAAACAATTAGATATGGGAATTTATGAATGCGAAAGGTTGCATCCGTATGCATCTATGATGCGTTGTTTTATAGACAACTAGCTTCCGCCCGCGGCTTCGCTCGCGTTTACTTTTTTTTAATAGAAAGTATTCTATGACCTTCCTAATACCTTTGAGAATATGTGTACAAATTTTCATGATGATTGGTAGAGTAGTTTCAGCGTGAAAGCGTAATAAACATACTCACATTGTCATTTTGTAATATTAGTAGAGAAGTAGGGATCGAGTTTTATGTCGTTCAACATAAACTGGTTATTTTCCTATGAATAGGTAATCAGTGAAGGGAAAATGTCTTTGTGACACACTTTGGACGTTTTACTAGTCATAGTCATTTTGCTACCCTAGACATTATTAGTCAATAGATTTTTCAACTTAAGGACCTTCTGCAAACAATGTAATTTTCTCTCATATAGCTTCTGGAGGCCTACTATGAACACACGAAACCCGATCGAACTCCGTATCTTCGGGCTGTTTCCTATCGTGAAAATACTACGGGACCGTCAACCTGATACGGAGGATTTTTAAGTTATTCATTTTTAGGGTTCTGTACCCGAAGGGTAAAAAGGAACCCTATTACTAAGGCTCCGCTGTCCGTCCGTCCGTCTGTCACCAGACTGTATCTCATGAACCGTGATAGGTAGAGAGTTGAAATTTTCACAGATGATGTATTTCTGTTGCCGCTATAAAAACAAATACTAAAAAAACATAATAAAATAATTTTTTAAGGGGGCTCCCATACAACAAACGTGATATTTTTCTCGTTTTTGCTCGCATTTGATTATAATAGGTAGACGCTTGGAATACTCACATAATATTTAGTTATATATTCACTTTAAAAATAAATAATTAAATAAAAATAAAACAATTATTTAAGGGGGGCTCCCACACAACAAACGTGATTTTTTTTTTGCCGTTTTTTTATAAATAATGGTACGGAACCCTTAGTGCGCGAGTCCTACTCGCACTTGGCCGGTTTTTATTACAATTCTTCCATTTTCATATAGAATAAAAAAATCAAACATTCTTATCAGTCCTTATTCATTCCACTATTGGGATATGGGTCTCCCCTCATTCGAAGGGGCTTAGAGTGTTCTCCACCACGCTGCTCAACAGCGGGTTGGCGGATGCCAGTGATTTCAACCCGTCTGAAGGCCACTGACTTGGCTTAAGAGCCATATTACATTTTGACTGTGATTTTTGCGTAAAATGGCCAATTTTGGCGTTCTTGATCTCGAAACAAAAATACATTAACAATGTTGACTTATTGAATAGTACAGAATAGCTATTAACATAGTACGTAGCGGCCTCGCTTTTTGTAAATTTTGCTTAACTTTTTAAATAAACCCAAAATTGCAGAGAAAGATTTTCAAATGCGCGCATTCACTATTTTGAGCTCCTGGATTGTACTACTGTTCCAAACAAATGAAATAAAATAAATAGAATGTTATTTGTTATATAGTCGTATAGTACATAGCGGCCTCGGAATTTTGAAATATCATTGATTTAATATAGAAAAAAAAACATTCTTTTAACCAAAAAAACTTCCAAAATCGCTTTAAGTAAACTGTTAATTTCTCGAATAAACGATAATATTATTGAGCAAAATTTATACGAGAATAATTGTTACTTCATGATGAATAAACTTTGTAGCATGAATTTATTATCTTACTAGCTGTCCCGGCGAACTTCGTACCGCCTAACAGTCAATGAATGTCGTGATGTACATATATATATGAACAAAATTTATGATTTCTTGAAATGAATACAATGAATAATAGAAAATAATAGAGAAGCACGATGGCGTGAGGCACGTGTCAGTCTAATTGTACACGTAAGTTTAGCAACGTCAACCGTAGCCTGTTCATGGATGAGTTTATGTTATCTCGAGCTCGTCCGTGCTTCGGAAGGCACGTTAAGCCGTCGGTCCTGGTGTTTATCATTAGATGGCAGTCCTTAAGCCAAGTTAGTGGCCCAACCCGTAGTTGAGCAGCGTGTTGGAGTATGCTCTAAACATCTTCGGTTGAGGGAAGACCCGTATCCCAGCATCCCAGCAGTAAATAATAAGTTCAGTACTTTACAAAGTCACAAAAAAAGTACCAATTGACAACAATAAATATTTCAATCCACAAAACAAATCACAGACAACATTCGCGACGTAAAAGTGAGACCAATCGATTTGACATTTACATAACAATCAATAAATATTTCAATCCTTTTTAACTGGCACTATTTGTATGGGAAAACGTTTTTTCTTTTATTTAATTCTTTCGTCAATTTTTCAATGTTTTTAATACTTTCCCGACCAAGACACGACATTATTTTATATATTATATAGATTTATGGAGCTTGATTTAAATTTCTGAACGCACGCATAAATATTTTAGAACCAATAAATCAGCCTGGCGCAACTCAAAGTAAAAAAACGACTCTATGAATCGGAAGCGAATTTGGTACAAATTCTGATTGTTTTCGCTTCCATTTCATACATATTAGAATAACGCTATTTGTATGGCACATCCGTCTCTTAAAACGTAGTGGTTACATTCTCTTTGCAATAAATATTTAAATCCACAAAACTGTTTTCAAAACAAATCACAGCCAACTTTCAAGACGTAAAAATGAAACCAATAGAGTTAACATTTGTTTTTAATCTATGACATTTGTTCTATAATGAGCTTAATATACATTTCTGAACGCACGCATACATTTGGCGTACGCACGTACGACAACGTCACATTTGACAGCTACGACAACCACGAACATTTTGTATGGGAAAATGTTATTTCTTTTATTTTATTTTTTCGATAATTTTCCAATGTTTTTAAGAGTTATTCTGCTATTCGGGACGGAAACAAATCCAACAAATCAAAAACCATGGCAATCGGTCCAGCCGTTCTCGAGTTATAAGTGTTGTAACAAACACGACTTTCTTTTATATATATAGATTTCAATAAAAACGATAAATATAACTTCAAAATTACTACAAAAAACGATGCACCGGCGGCCTTCGCGGGTTTAGTGCTGCGCGAGAGCTCGTCAGCGTGCAAATTTAATAGGGCCGACACCGATGGGTTAACGTGCCCTCCGAAGGAGGTGCTCGAAACAAATAAAGTCATCCGTGCACACAGGCTACGGATCGTCGGTTAGACTGACACGCCCGACAACGCCATTGAACTCCTCTGATAATGAATAAATGTATATTCCTGGACAAATTACACACTGCCATCTAGTCCCAAACTAAGCAAAGCTTGTACTGTGGGTACTAGATGACTGATATTATACTTAAAAACATTTGTTTTCTAATAGTAGTTTATGAAACTGTTGCATAATAAGGGTTATTAAAATACGAGTGTGAGTTTATAACATGAGCCGAAGGCGAATGTTATAATAGACCACACGAGTATTTTAATACCTAATTATGTGCAGTTTCATACACTACTTTATCTAATCTCATGAAATATATGATAATAATATTTTAAATACAACCATGAAGTTAATTTAACAGCTATAATTCTTACATATAAATCCATTTGCAGATCGAACATGCGTAGTGCGCATTCGCGACGCGCCGCGCGGCGCCGCGTTCACAGATTATGTAGAAAAATTTTGCATAGTTGCAATGTATTTGCATTGCAACCTGTTTAAAATACCTGTATCCAGGGCTGAAGCTGTATGGAAATGGTAAAAAAGTTATTTTACGATACAGTTGTCCATAGAAGAGCTGTATCGAAAAATAACTTTTTAAATTTATTTTGATAGCTTGTGCGTAAAGACTGTCATTATGATATTGTGTTTAGTTTTTTAATGTGTAAATTTCAGTATGAGATTAGATAAATACATTTATATAATACGTAGAAAACACCCAGACCAAGACTAACAGGTTTACTTCAGGTTTACTTATGTTTTTTTATTGTTCATATCATATGACTTACAGACATTTGCGATTTTTCTCCCACAACACCCCGCATTAACTTTGAGGAGAAACTTTGCCTTTCTTTGAATATGAATGAATGAATGGACTTATTATTATTATTTTATACCACTAGAGTGGAAAACAAGCATACGGCCCGCCTGATGGAAAGCAGTTACCGTAGCCTATGAACGCCTGTAACACCAGGGGCATCACACGCGCGTTCCCGACCCTGTAAAAACCTCTTCACGCCCTTTTTGAAGAACCCCATGCAGTAGTCCCCTGAGAAAACCTCCACAGGCAGTTCATTCCACAGCTTGACAGTACGCGGGAGAAAACTTCTCTGGAACCGCACAGTACGCGACCACTTAGGCTCCAATATGTGAGGATGAATTCCCTGCCGATTGCGAGCGGTGCGACTGTAGAAGGATTATTGCAGTTGTTGAAGGATATTAGCATGAAATGTGGTATACAAATGTGTTAAAACTAAACATTTAGAACAATAAGTACAAATTTCACTAGAAACTGGCGTGCTAAATATAATGTCCTTAAGTCCTTATTGACGCGCATAAGTCTTTAAAATTGCTTCCATAGGGAGGCAATTCAAAAAAACCGGACAAGTGCGAGTCCGACTCGCGCACCGAGGGTTCCGTAAGTAGGATCATTATAAATTTGATATTTTTCATTATAAATAAGAAATAATCCGTCGGAATAAATAAAATATATTTTGCAATGTGCACATCAAGCCCTTTCATATGATTCCCCATTTGAACTAGTAGCTTCAATTTGAAATTTCGACCTCTTAAAAAACCCCCTATTTTTTAAGATTTATTTACAAATATATCGTTTTGAGATTTATTCTTGTACTTGTAGTCTATAACGATGTTACTTGCCAAATTTTATATTTCTAGGTCAACGGGAAGTACCCGATGAGTTTTGATTCCCTTGAGAATGTGTCGAAATATGCGTTTTTTGCAGAATAAACGGCCGTATCTTTTTTTTACGTAAACTTAATAGTTTGATTTTTTTATAACTTCATGGGACCGTAGACCTGAGTATACAGTTCAAATTTCAGCTTGATACCTCCACGCAATCTGGAGTTAGAGGGTCTTGACAGACAGACAGACAGACAACAAAGTGATCTTATAAGGGTTCCGTTTTTCCTTTTGAGGTACGGACCCCTAAAAACGAATTATGTATAACAAAAACGGGGGATACAGTTTTTGGTGCTGCAGCTACAAATCTATCTCCATCCAAAATTCAATCACACCACTGGATAGATGAAGGATCAAAGAATTTATTACGCTAAGTAAGGACTATGGAACATCGCGTATAGAGGACGGGAAGCACTGCCATTTTGAGATAATTTTAGTGCATGTAACGTATTCACAATACACGGCCGTGACACACCCCATTTTCTAAAGGATATATAATATAAGGTTCTTCAAGAAAGATGTAAATGATATTTTGCACTGTCGGCAACGCGTGATTTCATACTCAATACTCAATTATTTATTGCATCCTTAATGTATACATAGGTCTTTTAATTTAATGTCAAAGTAATAATCAAGGACCCTGTGGGGCGCTGCAATGGGAGAGGAGCTTGATAATTCTATATGTATCTATTTCATTTTATTATTTCATAAGCCGCCACAGGAGCAGTCACTTAACAAACTGAAGGGCAATTCTCGTAATTAAAATATAGTCAAAATTCAGTTTCGATCCAGTCTCGATCTCACAAATGTCACATTTGGTATTCTCGTAACACAATATGTAACTTCAAAATTAAATTTAAGCTTGATTATATCGAAATATGAGTGAAAATTAAACAAACTAAGAATGTTACTTTGTCAACAACAAGAATTGATAATAATTAATTAATGAAATCAAGTATATAATTATAGTCAATTCACAATTCAATCTCGATTCGGTCAACTTTCAATCTGCGTTCGTAGAAAATTTACGAGAATTGGCCTTCTGGTCGCATTCTTGTTTTCCACGTTGGTAGTACCTATATGAAATGGTATAAAATTTAACAAACAAACAGTTTTAATTTATCACCAATACTATTTATTAGATCCAAACATTTGTTTCATGAAATTCATGGGCATTTGTACTGGTTTCATGAACATGCTGATGGACGATGATGCTGAATATGGACTGCACTGCTGAAGCATTACACCGCACGCAAAACCTGATAACAAAAAAAAAAATATTATAAAAAAAAAATTACCTGATAAGAAAAAAAAATTAAGTTGATACTGTTGATTGTTGTCACTTGGTGGAACATTATTATCATAATGTTATAATCAGTGATCGGCGTTAGTAGAGCCATTTGGGGTCAATGGACTTGAATGTTGATGTTAGTATGGATATGACCACGGGATTCCGGGATTACGTTTATTCTACATTCTATTTTTCCAAATGTCGCTGTAATAAATAAAGGTAAACAGTTTGATATATCGTAAGTACAACCAGAATTACTTTTCAATGATCGTCAGTCCTACTAATATTATAAATGTGAAAATTTGTAAGTTTCTTTGTTTGTTATTCAATAACGCGTAATAATGAACGCGTAAACGACTAAACGGATTTGAATGAAATAGATAGACGCTACCT
The DNA here is from genome assembly GCA_937001555.2 of Hypsopygia costalis. Lineage (NCBI taxonomy): Eukaryota > Metazoa > Arthropoda > Insecta > Lepidoptera > Pyralidae > Hypsopygia > Hypsopygia costalis. Next base: position 10,868,310 of record OW443355.2, read on the forward strand.
GAGGATGTAGGAGATTTTTATTCCGAAATTTCTATGGGAGAAATAACTAGTATGAAATAAACATAACAAATCTTAAGAAATCAATCACCTTATTGTGTAGTGTAGTTCTTTCGTTCGTATGTTACGTATTTTTTAATTCTGAATTATTTTATTCTGAATCTGCTCAATATAATATTTTAATAAGTACTTTTTTAATAAAATTATATTGTAAAATTTGAAAATTTTGAAATAATAAAGATAAAATATAAAAGAAATATTCAAAACATGACAATATTTATTATATCTTTCAAAATCAACAGCATTAAAAAAATGTGACATTAACAGTAATTTACAGAGTTAAAATAAATAACCATAATTTTTTCTAAATTCTCCAGTTTTAGTCTATTCCTTTTGATACTTAATATCCACTTATAAACCGAAAATGATCTCTCGACATCTACTGAAGTGAGTGGGGCGAATTTGTACGGTAAAATGTCGTTATCAATATCTACTTCACGTGACAGTATCTCACTGTATGTTCTCAAAATATCTAAGTCCGGATTCCTTGACATGACATTCTCTACTTTTTGTTTTACGGATTCGGTTGAACTCCAATTAATTAAAGCCCTTACCTCATCGAATATTTCGAATGATTCCACTATCGCTAGATTTGAGTTTTGTAAATTTAGAATTGCAAATTCAATTGAGCCAAAATATTCAACAATGTATCTCAAATCGTTTTCAATATTTGGTTTTTCACACATTTGTTTAGCGACTCGAATTGATAATGCTTCTGGTGCCCTCAAATGTGTTAAAACTGTTTTTATTTCATTAAAATATTTTAGGTAATACGAAACAGCATGCAACCAAGTTCCCCACCGTGTTATTACGGGTTCTCGAGGTAAAGGCATGTTGGGGTATAGATCTTTCAATATCTTAACTCTACTAGGAGCCTTTAAAAAAACTTTTTTCACATTAGAAATTAGGCAGTCTATGTCAGGGTATTCGGAACGAATCGTTTCTGAAACTCTATGCAGAGCGTGGGCTAAACATGTCACGTGTTTCATATTTGGTAAAAATTGTTTTAATAAACGTCCAGCTAATAGCATGTATGCCACACTGTCCGTGCATAATACTAATATGTTTCCAACATTAGCGTCACTAGATTCACCCCACATGTTTTCTAAACATTCGATTACAAAATTTGAAATCGTCCTACCGTTAACTTGCTCTAACATTTTACATGCAATTAAGTATGGTTTATTCATATTTTCTAAATTTAGTGGCTTGACTAAAAAATTTACAATATATCTGCCTAAAAAGTCAGTAGTTTCGTCAAGAGAGATCCACAATTTTTCATGACGAATCACATTATATATGGTATTCATTTTCTCTTTATATAACTTATTTACATATGTTTTTCTTAGAATTGTCTCGGATGGTAGTTTAGGGCGATTAGCGCAATGACAGCATAAATACTTGGTAAAGAATTTAAAAGCCGGGTTATTCATTTGAGACCAAGGAATATTGCACAATATGAAAAACTCTATGAGATCAAAGTAAAATCTTTCATAGGGTTTTTTGGATATCCCTTGGTGTACGGGTCCCTCTATGTGCCTTTTCACATTGCTTTTCTTACATGCAATATTAGTTTCACATTTTGTACAATATATTGATTTATCGGTAAATTCGTACAATAATTCAGGATGATCCTCAATCCATGTCAGTACCGTTTCTTCTTTCACTTGCCGTGCCATCTTGTATCGATCTTCACAATAGAATTCCAATTCACAGAAACGAAGCAATCGTCACCTAAACAATCAAGATAGAAAGAATAAAAAAATGTATCTCGGTTACTTTACTCTTTTTTTTATAATACGTCGGGTGGGAAACAAGAGGTCACCGTAGCCTATGTAGGCGTGCAACATAAAATGTGTCGCTCGCGTGTTGTCACCCCCTTTGCTAACGCAGCAACTTCTTCCTCTTTCTGGAGACTTCACTCACTCGCAGAAACACAACAATCCTCCAGGGAACTGTTATTTGACTGCAGTCTTCTGTGTGGTGGAAGTACTTTCCCGGTCGGGCTATCTTTGTGCCCTACTTCTCTTTCGCCAGAGCCTCATTAGTTAATTGGCAGGGTGCACCACGTGCAGATGAGGTTATCTTTGGCTTTTAAGGTGATATTGAACTTACACCCAATTTACTAAGCTCAAAAGACTAAAGAAAGGTGACCAAAATTCAGCTTACCGTATCATAAAGAATTCAGGTGCCAGCTTAAAGTCCAACCAATCAGTATCAAATCGTAGTCTGGTAATTGATGTGTGGATTACTGCAACGTACTCATTTTCGAAATGTAAGAACGGAGCAACCGTCACCTGAATAATAAACGTATGACTGTTGAAAGTATATCGAGCACATCCTTTTTAACTTTTCAGAATACTGTAAAAACTAGTCGACCAAGTTGAATAGACAATGTATTCTGCTTTTTTCTTTACCCGCTTAGGTACCGCCTAGGCTCAGGTCTAGGAGCACATGCGGATGACGTCACGTTTGACAGTGGTTTAGTTAACTCGGTTGACTAGTATACACCGTGTTCTTATGGATATACATTAACTTTGCAAAACACTACTAAACATATAGTGAAAAAATCTTACAAGGGATGTAGTACTTAAAAATGCTTCGTTGCAAGGTTATGTTTACCTTTATTTTATTACATTTTAATTAAGTTCAATAAGAAAGGATCTTTGTTCGGGCCATATTGCCGCTTAATGCAATTAAAATGAGAATCTATCAAACTGCTATCTCTAGGCCTGCACGGCAACCGCGCCTTATATCGTGGGCTTCGAGCCTTCGATTAATAGATGCAGGGAATGCTATACACAGCCGAGTACAGCCGAGCCGCGAGGCGAAATTGCCGTGTAGACATGCGGATCTTATGCTTGTTTGTCATACGACGTAGAATAAAAAAAAGGAAAAATGAATTTCATACACAACTTCTTGGTAAATGTAAGAAAAAAGATCATGACGAAAAAAATGATCTTCGTCATGAAAATAACGAGATCAAAGAACCAAAGAGTATTTCAAACATTTAGCTTTAGAAATAAAAATGCAACGTTGCAATTTTGGATAAAAAGTCATGCAATATCGTATGATTTACGGAAAACATTTAAATTGTATGAAAATTTAAAATATAAATTGATATTTGTGTCCATAATTTAAAAAAAAATAGGTTCGATTATCTGAATTGCAAGCCGAAGTAAATGTATATCCTTAGGAATACGCCGTATATTGGATCGATATTGTTGTTGAAAAAATAGGACGAACTAAATGAAAGAGAAACTTGGTGAGCAAACTTCATAAATAAAGAAGCAAAACTCTATAAGTTATTCAAAGAAATGTTAAAAATCAGCTTACCGTATCGCTTATGATGAAAAATACAGGTCCCAGCAAAAAGTTTAACAGAATCACAAAATCAAATCGTTGTCCAGTAAAGCAAGCCAAAATTGTACGTTAGAGAAAATTCAGAAATCCGTTAAACTAGCCAAGGTCAAAGAAAGGTATCACAGTATCACTTAGATCACTCGTGCGCACTCAAAGAACCGAAGAACAAGTGAGCAGTAGTCGACCGAGACAATAGACGCAGCGAATGCTATCAACGTATATAGCATTCGCTGCGTCTATTGGTCAAAATATCACCCCGCGCGCTATGACGAATACATCCCTTCCCACCCCTCACCCCTCACGCTTAGGTACCAAAATGGCTTTAGTTCTAAGAAAACTAGCCAATAACGCGAAATTTTATTCTTGCCTAATTGGGCAACTAGAAATTATCATCCACCACAGTCTGCCGACTGTGGTGGAAGACAATTGCTAGATTATCGTATGAAAATATAAATAGAAAGTTTCTTTTATCTAATCAAAATCTTCGTAACAATGTAGGTTTTGTAGACAGCATTAAGTAATGGAACACTAATAAACCAGAAACGTGTAGAACTAACTATTTTCTATGTTATTTCACCATTTTTTTTCATCTATATATATAAAAGAAAGTCGTGTTTGTTACAACACTTATAACTCGAGAACGGCTGGACCGATTGCCATGGTTTTTGATTTGTTGGATTTGTCTCCGTCCAGAATAGCACAATAACTATTAAAAACATTGGAAAATTTATGAAAAAAATAAAATAAAAGAAAAATCATTTTTCCATACAAAATGTTCGTGGATGTCGGACCTGTCAAACGTGACGTTAACGTGCGTACGTCAAATGTATGCGTGCGTTCAGAAATGTGGGTATAGGATAATAAGTATTAAAACATTGACAAAATTGTCGAAAAATTAAATTTGAAAACGGATTGGGATATTTATTGATTTTCAATTAATTGTCAAATCGATTGGTCTAACTTTTACGTCGCGAAAGTTGTCCGTTGTTGTTTTGAAAATTGTTTATGAATGAATGCTTGAAAATTAATATTAATTGGTTGTCAAGTGTCATGGTACTTTATTTTGTGACATAGTAAAATACTGAACTTAATATTTACCCACTGCTGGGTAATATTTACCCACTGCTGGGTAATATTAAATACGGGTCTTCCTTCAACTGAATATGTTTCGAGCATACTCCACCACGCTGCTCAACTGCGAGTTGGCGTACGCCAGTAATTTCAAGCCGCCTAAAGGCCACTTGGCTTAACGACTGCCATCTAATGATAACAACCAGGACCGACGGCTTAACGTGCCTTCCGAAGCACGGAGGAGCTCGAGATAATCTAATGATAACAACCGGGACCGACGTCTTACGTGCCTTCCGAAGCACGGAGGAGCTCGAGATAATCTAATGATAACAACCGGGACCGACGTCTTACGTGCCTTCCTAAGCACGGAGGAGCTCGAGATAATCTAATGATAACAACCGGGACCGACGTCTTACGTGCCTTCCGAAGCACGGAGGAGCTCGAGATAATCTAATGATAACAACCGGGAAAGACGTCTTACGTGCCTTCCGAAGCACGGAGGAGCTCGAGATAATCTAATGATAACAACCGGGACCGACGTCTTACGTGCCTTCCGAAGCACGGAGGAGCTCGAGATAATCTAATGATAACAACCGGGACCGACGTCTTACGTGCCTTCCGAAGCACGGAGGAGCTCGAGATAATCTAATGATAACAACCGGGACCGACGTCTTACGTGCCTTCCGAAGCACGGAGGAGCTCGATATAATCTAATGATAACAAGCGGGACCGACGTCTTACGTGCCTTCCGAAGCACGGAGGAGCTCGAGATAATCTAATGATAACAACCAGGACCGACGTCTTACGTGCCTTCCGAAGCACGGAGGAGCTCGAGATAATCTAATGATAACAACCGGGACCGACGTCTTACGTGCCTTCCGAAGCACGGAGGAGCTCGAGATAATCTAATGATAACAACCGGGACCGACGTCTTACGTGCCTTCCGAAGCACGGAGGAGCTCGAGATAATCTAATGATAACAACCGGGACCGACGTCTTACGTGCCTTCCGAAGCACGGAGGAGATCGAGATAATCTAATGATAACAACCGGGACCGACGTCTTACGTGCCTTCCGAAGCACGGAGGAGCTCGAGATAATCTAATGATAACAACCGGGACCGACGAATTAACGTGCCCTCCGAAGCACGGAGGACCTCGAGTTAATCTAATGATTACAACCGGGACCGACGGATTAACGTACCTTCCGAAGCACGGAGGAGCTCGAGATAATATAAACTCATCCATGGACAGGCTACGGTTGACGTTGCTTAACTTGCGTGTACAATTAGACTGACACGTGCAATGACGCCATCGTGCTTCTCTATTATTTTCTATTATTCATTATATTAATTTCAAGATATCATAAATTTTGTTCAACTAATATGTATACCACGACATTCATTGACAATTAGGCGGTACGAAGTTCGCCGGGCCAGCTAGTCTAATATAATATTGATCTTTTTACTATGTACTGGTGTAAATTTTATCAAACATAATGTTGATATACAACGTGTAACTTCAAGTACGCAAAACCTAAAAATAGTTTGTTCAGAATCATAAGTAGAATCAATTCCATAATTTTCATCAATTTTTAAAATAACTGGTATTGAAAAACAATTATTTTTTTTTTTAATTACCGTGTCTATTATTAAATTGCGCTCGACAATCAAGCTAGAAAATGTGAAGTAGATAAACAAACGTAATACCGCCGCGTCCAAAAAGTCTTAAGCGCCGTGCAAAGAGCGGCGCTTACGCGACATTGATGCGATGTCCGCTCTTTAATATTAATATTTGCCTATCATTGCCATTGGCGCGTCTTTTTGATAAGAAAGCGCCACAGAGCTCAAAAACTATTAGAATTATTAGGAAAACAAAAAAAGTGTTCATATCTCCGAGAATTTTTTTTTTTTTCGAAATTATTACTTAGATATATCATTTATAATAATAAAACTCAGTTGGGGAGTTTGAAGTTTTGCGTACTTGGAGTTACTAGGGAATGGCGGGGCGCGGCGGGGCCTGAGGTAGCGGTCGGGGGACGAGGTCTCGCTCAGATTCGCTTGTTGCGTACATTTTTTTGCATAAATAACCACAAAAATACTTGAACGTAATGAACTCGTTGACAACAATTATTACCTACTAGTAAACAAACAAACACAGCAAGTAGACGCAACAAGCGAATCTGAGCGAGACCTCGTCCACCGACCGCTACCTCAGGCCCCGTCGCCGCCGCGCGAGATCTCGCGAGAACGAGATTGCATTCACTAGGAGTTACACGTTGTCTAAGATGTTACACCATGATACTCTGCCTCCTCGTAAGTAAGCGTGAAGATATTTAGTATGTTATATACATACTGTAATCTAACACTGAATATAGGTGACAATTCGATTAGAAAGAAATTAGAAAAAAAATCTCCAGACATACAGTTCAGAAAAATAATTAAATAAAAGATTTATTTATTTATTAAATGATAATAAAAGCATGGTAAAACAAAATGAATGTTAATTAATGAATGTTAAACAAAATCGTTGAATGAAAATGCCGGGATTTGGGAGGCGTATCCATATTAAGACAACGGTCACAAATCCCGCGTAATGGCTCTACTAACGCCGATCACTGGTTATAATAGACCACACGAGTATTTTAATACCTAATTATGTGCTGTTTCATACACTACTTTATCTAATCTCATGAAATATATGATAATAATATTTTAAATACAACCATGAAGTTAATTTAATAGCTATAATTCTTACATATAAATCCATTTGCAGATCGAACATGCGTAGTGCGCATTCGCGACGCGCCGCGCGGCGCCGCGTTCACAGATTATGTAGAAAAATTTTGCATAGTTGCAATGTATTTGCATTGCAACCTGTTTAAAATACCTGTATCCAGGGCTGAAGCTGTATGGAAATGGTAAAAAAGTTATTTTACGATACAGTTGTCCATAGAAGAGCTGTATCGAAAAATAACTTTTTAAATTTATTTTGATAGCTTGTGCGTAAAGACTGTCATTATGATATTGTGTTTAGTTTTTTAATGTGTAAATTTCAGTATGAGATTAGATAAATACATTTATATAATACGTAGAAAACACCCAGACCAAGACTAACAGGTTTACTTCAGGTTTACTTATGTTTTTTTATTGTTCATATCATATGACTTACAGACATTTGCGATTTTTCTCCCACAACACCCCGCATTAACTTTGAGGAGAAACTTTGCCTTTCTTTGAATATGAATGAATGAATGGACTTATTATTATTATTTTATACCACTAGAGTGGAAAACAAGCATACGGCCCGCCTGATGGAAAGCAGTTACCGTAGCCTATGAACGCCTGTAACACCAGGGGCATCACACGCGCGTTGCCGACCCTGTAAAAACCTCTTCACGCCCTTTTTGAAGAACCCCATGCAGTAGTCCCCTGAGAAAACCTCCACAGGCAGTTCATTCCACAGCTTGACAGTACGCGGGAGAAAACTTCTCTGGAACCGCACAGTACGCGACCACTTAGGCTCCAATATGTGAGGATGAATTCCCTGCCGATTGCGAGCGGTGCGACTGTAGAAGGATTATTGCAGTTGTTGAAGGATATTAGCATGAAATGTGGTATACAAATGTGTTAAAACTAAACATTTAGAACAATAAGTACAAATTTCACTAGAAACTGGCGTGCTAAATATAATGTCCTTAAGTCCTTATTGACGCGCATAAGTCTTTAAAATTGCTTACATAGGGAGGCAATTCAAAAAAACCGGACAAGTGCGAGTCCGACTCGCGCACCGAGGGTTCCGTAAGTAGGATCATTATAAATTTGATATTTTTCATTATAAATAAGAAATAATCCGTCGGAATAAATAAAATATATTTTGCAATGTGCACATCAAGCCCTTTCATATGATTCCCCATTTGAACTAGTAGCTTCAATTTGAAATTTCGACCTCTTAAAAAACCCCCTATTTTTTAAGATTTATTTACAAATATATCGTTTTGAGATTTATTCTTGTACTTGTAGTCTATAACGATGTTACTTGCCAAATTTTATATTTCTAGGTCAACGGGAAGTACCCGATGAGTTTTGATTCCCTTGAGAATGTGTCGAAATATGCGTTTTTTGCAGAATAAACGGCCGTATCTTTTTTTTACGTAAACTTAATAGTTTGATTTTTTTATAACTTCATGGGACCGTAGACCTGAGTATACAGTTCAAATTTCAGCTTGATACCTCCACGCAATCTGGAGTTAGAGGGTCTTGACAGACAGACAGACAGACAACAAAGTGATCTTATAAGGGTTCCGTTTTTCCTTTTGAGGTACGGACCCCTAAAAACGAATTATGTATAACAAAAACGGGGGATACAGTTTTTGGTGCTGCAGCTACAAATCTATCTCCATCCAAAATTCAATCACACCACTGGATAGATGAAGGATCAAAGAATTTATTACGCTAAGTAAGGACTATGGAACATCGCGTATAGAGGACGGGAAGCACTGCCATTTTGAGATAATTTTAGTGCATGTAACGTATTCACAATACACGGCCGTGACACACCCCATTTTCTAAAGGATATATAATATAAGGTTCTTCAAGAAAGATGTAAATGATATTTTGCACTGTCGGCAACGCGTGATTTCATACTCAATACTCAATTATTTATTGCATCCTTAATGTATACATAGGTCTTTTAATTTAATGTCAAAGTAATAATCAAGGACCCTGTGGGGCGCTGCAATGGGAGAGGAGCTTGATAATTCTATATGTATCTATTTCATTTTATTATTTCATAAGCCGCCGCAGGAGCAGTCACTTAACAAACTGAAGGGCAATTCTCGTAATTAAAATATAGTCAAAATTCAGTTTCGATCCAGTCTCGATCTCACAAATGTCACATTTGGTATTCTCGTAACACAATATGTAACTTCAAAATTAAATTTAAGCTTGATTATATCGAAATATGAGTGAAAATTAAACAAACTAAGAATGTTACTTTGTCAACAACAAGAATTGATAATAATTAATTAATGAAATCAAGTATATAATTATAGTCAATTCACAATTCAATCTCGATTCGGTCAACTTTCAATCTGCGTTCGTAGAAAATTTACGAGAATTGGCCTTCTGGTCGCATTCTTGTTTTCCACGTTGGTAGTACCTATATGAAATGGTATAAAATTTTACAAACAAACAGCTTTAATTTATCACCAATACTATTTATTAGATCCAAACATTTGTTTCATTAAATTCATGGGCATTTGTACTGGTTTCATGAACATGCTGATGGACGATGATGCTGAATATGGACTGCACTGCTGAAGCATTACACCGCACGCAAAACCTGATAACAAAAAAAAAAATATTATAAAAAAAAAAATTACCTGATAAGAAAAAAAAATTAAGTTGATACTGTTGATTGTTGTCACTTGGTGGAACATTATTATCATAATGTTATAATAAAACACTTGTACTATTCCACGTACTCGTAATTATATTTAATTTTACCGGTCGGTTTCGCCGCTAAGGCATTATCAAGGTAAACAAATGGTGTATGTGTTTCTACCTGTGTGTGTGTGGGTGTGTGTGGGTGTGTGGGTGTGTGTGGGTGTGTGGGTGTGGGTGTGGGTGTGTGTGGGTGGGTGTGATTGTGTGTGGATGTGTGTGTGTGTTTGTGTGTGTCTGTGTGTGTGTGTGGTAGACACAAATACCATCTGTTTACCTTGATAATGCCTTAGCGACCTAACAGTCAATGAATGACGTGGTACATATTAGCTAAACTAAATTTATGATGATAAGAAATTAAAACAATGAATAATAATAGAGAAAATAATAGAGAAGCTCGATGGCATAATTGCGCGTGTCAGTCTAATTGAACGCGCAAGTTAAGCAACGTCGACTGTAGCCCGTACAGGGATGGGTTTATACCTATTACCTCGAGCTCCTCTGTGCTTCGAAAGACACGTTAAACCGTCGGTCCCGGTTGTTATCATTAGATGACAGTCTCTAAGCCAAGTCAGTAGCCTGTAAGCGGCTAAATAAAACTAAATTAAACTAAAACTAAACCTACATTATTATCTAAATTTAATTTAAACAACTAAAAATAAGAACTAATAATAAATAATCACACAAACAAAACTGAAATAAGGAATCGCTATAAAAAAACATAAAATAAAATTTATATATTTTTTACTTACCAATAATAATTAATATTATATGAAAAACCTTCATTATACCGACCAACTGTAATATTGACTGAAAAAGAACGATTCAAACATATACAATCTTTTATAGAGCAAGTTAATATTTTATGTGTTTCACGCCATTAACAGTTAAATATTTATAAAATACTTTTACATGTTTTTAAACGCTTGAGAAAATAATGTATAAAAAATAATAATATGATCCACGTGCTTGTGGTTCTATTACAAGTAGGGATGCCACCTTTCTTCTTTGTAATTGAAGTACATTGATTATTTATAGTAAGGTAAAAAAAAATTACATAGTATCAAAATAAAGTACAATTAATTGTTCTTTATTATTATGTTTAAAAACATATATTTTATTGCTTTTTGCAGTTTTCATCAAATTTGTATTTCTAAATTTGTTTTCTCGTAAACAATAAAAGTGCACAGTATCTTTACAGTTCATATTTAAATTAAAGTAAATAAGTAATTCATTTAAACTTCTCAAAATCACAATGAAATCAAATCATGCGAAATAAAGTATTTTCGTGTACTTTATTATTCTCTTACAGTATAGAATACAATTACTAGAAATAACGTACAATACATTATTATAAAGTACGGGTGGCAACCCTAATTACAAGCTTACATACATTTAGTTGTACCGGCCGTGTGGTTTCCGGCAGACTAGAATAGAATCACTCCGTCTCTTCCCGTGGATGTCGTACAAGGCGACTAAGGGAAATACATTATCAAATATCGATCAGGCCTCTCCAACCCGTCTGGCCAGCGTGGGGAGTGTAGGCCAAATCCTCCTTCTGACTGGGACGGACGAGAGAGGGTCGTGCTCCTGTAGTGGAGACTAAAATGGACCTGATGATGATGATTAAGCAAGTTTTTTGGTCACATTCCAATGTGTTAACATGTACAAGCCGACCGAATTGAGAAAAATTGGGGTGTAAGTGGTTCATCAATATCTTTGAACCAAAGCCAACTTCACCTGCACGGTGCACCCTGCTGACTTAAAAACGAAGCTCCGGCGAAAAGAGAGGTAGGGAGCGTAATTGTAAGCTACCGGACTGGGGAATGTACCTCCACCTAACAGAATACCGCAGCCAAATAACAATTCTCTTGAGGATTGTTGTTTTCAAGGAAGGAGATGCTGCGTTGGCAGCGGGGATGGCGGCGCGCGACCGATATTTTATGTTGCTAGGTTAATATGGCTACGGTAACCGCTTCACATCAGGCGGGCCGTATGCTTGTCTGCCACTCGATGTAGTATAAAAAACAGTATTTTATGCCACAAAATTCATTCATTCAATTAAAAGACAGTGTTACCAATTCGCTAACAAATACAAACGAATTATTTTCAAAACGGTTGAAAACTGAAAAAAAATTCCTGCCAATACAGTTTCTGTTAGAAAGTTCAGCAAACACTAGCGTGGCCTATCTGGTTCACTGCTTGCGAACTGAAAACAATGTGGATGAGAAGTTACAGTATATATAACTTTACATTATCTGTTACTTTCAGTTTGTGTATCAAAACAATTGAATAAACTTTGAGTTTTATTCAATTGTCGTTTGAGTTTTCAACCGGGCAATAGATAATAAATAAATCAATATTTCTGAACAATTTACACAGCGCCATCTAGTCCCAAATTAAGCGCAAAGCTTGTACTATGGGTACTAGATAACTTATTTAATACTTAAATAATTTTTTTTTGTAAATACCTAACTACATATAATATATAAAAAATTCCCAGACCAAGACAAACAGACAAGTTCATGCACACAAATGTTTGTCTTGTGCGGGGATCGAACCCGCGACCTCGGAGTCAAAGTGGCCATTGCTAACCATTCGACCACCCAGATCGTCAAACATTTGACACACACGCATATATACTCTTTTGTTAAAGTCATCATCATCATCATCATCAGGTCATTTTAGTCTCCACTACAGGAGCACGACCCTCTCTCGTCCGTCCCAGACAGAAGGAGGATTTGGCCTACACTCCCCACGCTGGCCAGACGGGTTGGGGAGGCCTGATCGATGTTTTATAATGTATTCCCCTTAGTCGCCTTGTAAGAAATCCACGGGAAGAGACGGAGTGATTTTATTCTCGTCTGCCGGAAACCACGCGGCCAAAAAATAGTTAAAGTCATAATTTAAATTAATTATGGTCGAATTTCGAGCAGTGGGCGACCACTAGTATTAACAATCTATATTATATATATATATATATCACTACATAGTATAAAACAAAGTCGCTTTCTCTGTCCCTATGTCCCCATGTATGCTTAAATCTTTGAAACTACGCAACGGATTATGATGCGGTTTTTTTTAATAGATAGAGTGATTCAACTGGAAAGTTTATATGTATAATATATGCATAACATAGCAGAAAAACACTGATAATTTAGAGGTTTCTAATGTGATGTCGTAAATAAACACATTTTTTTGCTCTTTCATTGCAAACGCTGGCTGAACCCAACGAGATAGATCAAAATAATGTAGTACAGTATTGTTCACCTTAAAATGGTCTACAAAAAAGTTCGCGATGGTATATGTCTATCTCTTAGTGGTAACACACAATAACCGTTATTTTATCCTTTGCTTTTTACAAGAAATAATGCCTTATTTACGAAGCGATTTTAAGCAATACAGAATTAATCCTTATCCAATTAAGTACCTTAAATACATTGCGCATTTAATATAGATCAATATGGCCCTTCACAGCATGTAATTTAAATGAATAGTTTAGAAGATATTACACATTTAAAATGCAGGGACATAACGGCTGTGGCGGTACCGGCCGCGGAGCCGGCGGCGTGTGCCTATAACTGGGGAAGGAATGGATAGGACAAAGCGCAAAGACCTTCTGTAGTACATTTAGTATCAGCATTGCACCCGTGCAAAGCCGGGGCGGGTCGCTAGTAATATATAAATGAATCCCTATTTGCCTTGGTCACAGCATCACGCGTGAACGGCTGGACCGATTTCGATATTTTTTTTATGTTGTATTTGTTATTGTCAGGAGAATGTTCTTATGAGAGAAAAATAAATAGGAAATTTGCGCCGAAAATCAAAAAAATTAAGAAAACTTTTCTAATGTAACTTTATGTCGTTTGATAGAACTGTCAGTCATTTGACAGATTGCGCGAAATCAATTCGAATTCAATATTCATTACTATAGAGAACTTGATCCGGTTGAAATAATTCTATCTGTGATTATAATATTTTATTCAGACAGAATCGAAATGTAACGTATAATAATTTTCTTGTATCTGACAGCAAAGTTATTTTCTGTAACTAAGCAACAGCGACGTTCGATTCGCGACAATAGACTAGACGACGATTTTTTCTTTCGATGTGTTATGTAAGGTCGTCATTAAGTGAAAGAATTACTTCGATAGCATAAAAACTTCTCAAGATATGATAACTTGAAAATCACAATTTTGGACTTTCCCGAAAACGCTCCATACAAAAGGCTACTGAATTATGACGTCACACTTAGGTATTTTCTATACGTTAAAACAGAAATTTGTACGACAGCTATGTTAATACTGCGTTTATGAAGCTAGTGCCGTAACAAAAGTTATAGTATTTTTGATTGTTTAGTTTCCAAAGTTAATATTTTATATAATTTCATTCTTTTAAATTGGACTTTCCCACCAAACTTTGATCGACCATAAAACAAGTCGGACATAACATAGTAAAATTTCAAGATCGCAGATCGTTCTAGTTTTGTATATATTACGATACTGATAAATATTTTTTATAATTTTTGATCATTGTCGTCTAGCCTATTACTTACATTTATTCATTCCGACCACTAGTGTAAATAAAACTCTATTCTATTGCTATGCGCAATCAGTGCGCTGTGTATTTTTTTTAAAGTCATTATGAAGTTCCATGGCGTATTATAATGTAATGCGGAACTCAAATTTGCTATGAATTGACTGCACAGTAGTGTGCCGCCATTCAGTGAGATCATGCCTTGTTAAGGCCATTCAAGAGACGAGCTTATGGCGATTTTAGATGGGGAAATAAATAAATAAATATTGTCAGACAAATTACACAGCGCCATCTAGCCCCAAAGTAAGCGAAGCTTGTGTTATGGGTACTAGACAATTATTAATAAACATACGTAAATACATTTTTTTTGTAAATACATACTTATGATACATAGAAAACACCCAGACCAAGACAAACAGACATGTTCATGCACACAAATGTTTGTCCTGTGTGGGAATCGAACCCACGCTGGTGTCGAAGCCGCGTCATTGACCGCTACGCCACCGAGCTCGTCAGTCAGTCAATTAAAAGATTTGGGGTGTAAGAGGTTCATCTTTTGTTTATATACTACGTTGGATGGAAGACAAGCATACGACCCGCCTGATGTGAAGCGGTGCCGTAGCCATATCAACTACAACGTAGGTGAGGTTGAGTTTGGATCAAAGATGTTGATGATAGGGGTGTAGGTGGTTCATCAACATTTTTGAACCAAAACCAACCACACCTGCACATGGTGCACCCTGCTGACTGACTAACGAAGCTCTGGCGTAAAGAAAGGTAGGGAGCGCAATTGTAAGCTACCCGACTGGGGAATGTACCTCCACCTCACAGAATACCGCAGCCAAATAGCAATTCCTTTGAGGGTTGTTGTGTTCCTGTGAGTGAGGGAGGTCACCAGAAAGGAAGGAGCTACGTTGGCAGCCGGGGTGGCAGCGCGCGAGCATTATTTCTTGTTGCGAGCAGTAACATGGCTACGGTAACCGCTTCACATCAGCGGGCCGTATGCTTGTCTGCCGCCTGACGTAGTATAAAAAAAATTATAAAAGACAATATTAAACGAAAAATCTAATTAACAAATCACACTAAACACAAATACATTATTGAACCCATTAAGCCATGCCTAATCGCTATATTTAACTAACCTTTTCGATATAGTTGGCATTGACAATGTGTCAACAAACGTGTCAATGACACGTTTGTTTGTTTAAATTTTAAAACAAACCTAGAATAAAATTGTTTTTTTTTTAAATTTAAACCGACTTCAGTTGGCGAGCGCAGCTTATTGGTAGAATACCCCGGCAGACGCTGCTGCCCGTCTTCCGGGAGAAAAGTTGTCGCGTGACACAAGATTCCTTAGTCGCCGTGTACGACATCCAGCGCAGAGCAATGGAGTGGCACAATTTTATTCTGCCGGCTACCATAAGGCAAATTTAAGGGTTCGACTTTTCTGGGATCCCGTCATCAGACCCTGACTTGGTGAATATGGAACCACCTCGCAATTACCCTTCAAATAAAAAAAATGAATTTGACCATACGTGCTTATAAAATTTAAGGGTTTCCCTTGATTTCCATTATTGGCATTATGAAAATCGGTTCACAATTCGCAAAGATATCGAATAACATACATACAAAAAAAATATCAGTCGAATTGAGAACGTCCTCCTTTATTGAAGTCGGTTAAAAAACAAACAAAGTGTATTGGACCACAAGAATACTTCTGAATGCTCTTCGATATTTATCAGTAGTTGCGACTTCCGTGCCATCTCAACGCTTGTTTTCTATATCCGGTAATACCCTTACTGACAGACGTAATCGTTCGAATCCACAACGATTGTCCAAGCTCTTGTTTTTACGTAGTTTAAGCGCCTCTCATTGGCAATTGCCTATATCGATACATAATGTTGCGATATATCGTCGTATCGATACGTCGATTTACGATACGCATCGATACGCTGCTGTATCGATACAAATGAAAATTTTGAACATCTCTACATTTGTTCGTTTCGTTTCGTGCCTTTATTGAATGGTGCTACAGCACCATTTTCAAAAAATTCTAAGTGCTATTTCTTAAGTCATCAATGTACCTTATGCCAAATCGCTTACGTTCACCACGGAAACAAACCATAGCGCGATCTATTTATCTCATTGCGCCATCTAGTAGCAATAAATATGAAACATTTAGCATTAAGGATATTGCATTAATTTGTTGAGATGTTAGTCAAATTAGTTACTTTTTATCTTAAATATTAACAATTTAAATGTATTGAAGGATATAACGTTCAAAGTCAAAGTCAAAATTCTTTATTCTGTGGGCCCTCGCGGGCACTTAGACACGTCTTAAACACGTTGTTCTGATTGGTTAACGTTGTTCTGATTGGTCAATATTTTTGAAGTAAAAACATTTGATATAAGTGCTGAGTGGGTATTGCGAGTTTTTGTTCGCGTTCGATCATATCAACGTAAACAAACCGACCAAATAAAGAACAACTCTCATGTTGTGAATTTATAAGACGCGTGTTACATAATTCAAAATTATTTAGTTGCTCACATTTTTAATAATTTTATGATTAATTTATTTTTAGTTACTTTAGTTTGAATTTTAATTAAATCCACAACTAAGTATTTTTAATAAAAAAATCATTAATTAGAAGTTAATGCCTTTATAATTTAAGTTAACGGCTACGGCAAAAGCTTCACATCAGGTGGGCCATATACTTGTCTGCCCCCGAAGTAGTATAAAAACAGGAGCACGACCCTCTCTCGTCTGTCCTAGACCGAAGGAGGATTTGGCCTACAACTCCCCACGCTGGCCAAACGGGTTGGGGAGGCCTGATCGATATTTGATAATGTATTTCCCTTAGTCGCCTTGTACGACATCCACGGGAAGAAACGGAGTGATTCTATCCTAGTCTACCAGAAACCACACGGCTAAGTTCATATTTAAATTAAAATAATTACTTTAAATTTCTCAAAATCTCAATGAAATCAAATCATGCGTAATAAAGTATTTTCGTGTACTTTATTATTTTCATAAGGTATAGAGTATAATTACTTGAAATAACGTACAATACTTTATAATAAAGTACGAGTGGCAACCCTAATTACAAGCTTACATTTAGTTGTAAAATGGACCTGACGATGATGATAATGAAATATTATCATCATCATCAGGTCCATTTCTCCACTACAGGAGCACGACCCTCTCTCGTCCGTCCTAGACGGAACGAGAGAGGCATAGGTGGGCATTAACTCGTTAATCCGTTAATCGTTAATTAACGAAGTTAACATTTCGAGTAACGGATTAACTTTTAAGTTAACTTAAAATTATGTTAACGGACTCGTTAACTTCCGTTAAATTTCCCAAAGTCCGTTAATCGTTAATCCAGCACAGATACCGCACTGACATGTACTACGCTCGACCCGATTGACAAGTGCGGCTCGGCGCGTGCCGCGAGTGAAATGATACTATTTTACTGTCGAAAGTTAGAAGGACGGAGATAGTTTAAGTGGCGGAGGCAGCAACGTGAGTAATTCTGTCTTTCAGTCTAAAGAAAAACCTAAGAGACACAAATCAAAGTCTCGTCAAAATGTGGCTAGACATGAAGTCGAAAGACTCGTTAAATGATGAGGCATTCCTCGGGGAACAGATATTCACAAATCTATTTATTAAATATAATACTGCTATACCCTTAAGCGCTGCAGTTGAGCGTCTTTTCTCCACGGGCAAGCATATAATTCGTCTGTTGTATGTGAAACGTTTTTCACATACAACAGGCGAATCTTAATCCAAATGAATGAAAAACCATTGTTTGTCAACATGCCTACTTACACACTCTAATAATTATACCCGTCTGATGCAATTTTTATCACGTGTTAACGGATTAACGATTAACGTTAAGTTCCGTTAAATTTTCTGAAATGTAACGCTTTAACTTTTAACGAAGTTAACTTTTTCAGTAACGGATTAGCGATTAACGAAGTTAACTGTTTGATTAACGGTGCCCAACTATGGGATTTGGCCTACACTCCCCACGCGCTGGCCAAACGGGTTGGGGAGGATTATTTCATATAGGAGGTATATTTCATTATATTACTACTATATTATATATAGTACATAGTACTATTACTTATGGCCACTGCCCTAGTCCTGCAGCTCTCTCGCGTCGATCTCACCTCCGCTATGAGACGAATCTGGAACAGGGGGGCTAGCAAAATGGCAGTTTGCGAGGTAGAAAAGCGTAGCGATCGCTAATAAAATTGTAAGCTACCCGACTGGGGAGTGTACCTCCACCTCACAGAATACCGCAGCCAAATAACAATTCCCTTGAGGGTTGTTGTGTTCCTGCGAGTGAGTGATGTCACCAGAAAGGAAGGAGATGCTGCTTTGGCAGCGGGGGTGGCGGCGCGCGAGCGATATTTTATGTTGCGAGCGTTAATATGGCTACGGTAACCGCTTCACACCAGGCGGGCCGTATGCTTGTCTGCCACCCGTCGTAGTATAAAATAATAATAATAATAATTTGAACTGTGGAGCTCATACTAAAATGTTCAAATTGACAAATGTCACGTGATCTATCTAACGTTCGTTACGCTACGAATTACACTTGGCTAGGGGGGCAGTTTGTAAGGCGCCGCACGCACACACTCCAGTTACGCTTTGCACAGAAGTCTTTGTTTATGTAATAGCACAGTCTAAGTAATAGTACTACGTACAGTATGGCCTCTCCCTGCCGCTCTCTCGTGTCGACCTCACCTCCCCTCTGAGACAAATCTGGAACAGTTTGTACGGCGCCGCACGCACACATGCTCATTCACGCTCTACACAGATATAATTATTTATGTAGTATTAAACGACGCGACATATGAAGTGGCTGGGGTATGGTAATAGATAGTTAACGATGCGACATTTGTGTGAAGTGACCGGGATGTACCGCACAAGGCAAACATTTGTGTGCATAAACATGTCTGTTTGGCTTGCTCTGGGCGTTATGTATTTACAAAAAAAAATGTATTTCAGTATTAAATCAGTTATCTAGTACCCATAGTACAAGCTTTGCTTAGTAACGTTTAAAAAAAATGTTTATCTTTCCAAAGATTCAAATTCATTCCGTCCATTAGTTTATGTTGATGAAAGCGTCTACTGCCAAAAGCGCGATATGTGGTGTCCCGCGCTGGACATTACACTAAAATATAAATAAATAAATGAATAAATATTTCTGGACAATTAACACAGCGACATCTAGTCCCAAATTAAGAGCAAAGCTTGTGATATGGGTACTAGACAACTGCTAAATGTACTTAAACACATTTTTTTTTTAAATACATACTTATAATACATAGAAAACACCCAGACCAAGACAAACAGACATGTTCATGCACACAAATGTTTGTCTTGTGCGGGAATCGGACCCACGACTTCGGAGTCAAAGTGGCCATTGCTAACCATTCGACCACCGAGCTCACATAATAATATCATAAAAATACGGGACGTCCCGGCAAAATCGGGAAATCGCTGGACTATAGTATTATGTAACTCGCGTGGTTAATACGCCTCCGTCTATGCCTTGAACAATACGCGTAAGAGCCTGAAAATTTAAGGCATAATTTACTTTCAGTTGCTCATAAAATTTTTATGAGCTTTTGTGCTTAAACAGGCGGGATTTTCAGGGAAAATCTGGTCTCGAATACCAATGGCAGCGCCACTTATTTCACTTAAAAAGAATTCAGGCTTTTTCAATTAGAAATATTAAGTCTGCTCTCTTCTCGGAGTTCATAGGGTGAGATTATTACTAGGCTCCTCCTACTCTACTTCCCTCGATTGTCGCAAAAAGAAAGCAAGGCAATTGCCCGACCTTCACTCTGGGCTAGGGGCCATCCATAAATTGCGTCACACGAATTTCACGATTTTTTGACTGCTCCCCGTCCTTGTCACAGCTGGTACATTTGTGAGACTCCCCCCCTCCCTAGTGTGACGTCACATATTTTGCAAATTTACATCTAGAGTTGTAAATGTTTTTGATTTTTCGGTAATAGTTCAATGTTCGTGTTTTAACACTTAGAATAGATTTTGAAATGTGACGTCACGAAATTTAAGACCCCTCCCACCCCCTTGTCACACAATGTCACACTTCATAGGGGGTCAATGAAGTGTGACATTAACGTGTGACGTAATTTATGGATGGCCCCCTACTTAACATCGTGGCAAGACGATGTAGCGTCTCTTTGCATTCTATACAAATTATATCACGGGGAATGCTCCGATGAGCTGTTTGATTTGATACCTGCCGCTGAATTCCACTATCGTACAACTCGCCATAAATTAAAATTCCACCCATATCATCTTGATATTTGGCGATCTATTACAATACGTTTCCTAAGGCATTTTATACCACGAACGGTTAAATTGTGGAATCAACTTCCCTCAGCGGTATTTCCGAACAATTACGACATGGGAGCCTTCAAGAATAGAGTATTTAACTCCCTTAAAAGGCTGGCAACGGATCGGCGATCCTTTGGTGTTGCTGATCTCTATGGGCGGTGGTGATTGCTTTCCATCAGGTGACCCACATGCTCGTTTGCCCCCATCTCATATAAAAAAAACCGAACAAGTGCGAGTCGGACTCGCCCACCGAGGGTTCCGTAGGTACGTAGTATCATTATTAAATTTGATATTTTTCATTATAAATAAGAAATAATGCGTCGAAAAAAATAAATAAAATATATTTTGCAATGTGTACATCAAGCCCTTTCATATGATACCCCATTTGAACTAGTAGTTTCAATTTGAAATTTCGACACCCTATAAAAAATATAGACCCCCTATTTTTTTAGATCTATTTACAAATGTATAATTTTGAGATTTATTCCTGTACTTGTAGTCTATAACGATGTTACTTGCCAAATTTCATAGTTCTAGGTCAACGGGAAGTACCCTATAGGTTTTGATTCCTTTGAGTGTGTCGAAATATGCGTTTTTTGCTGAATAAACGGCCGTAACTTTTTTCTACGTAAACTTAGCAGTTTGATTTTTTTTTAACTTCATGGGACCGTAGACCTGTGTATACAGTTCAAATTTCAGCTTGATACCTCCACGCATTCTCGACATAGAAATGTTTGACAGACAGACAGACAGACAGACAGACAGACAGACAGACAGACAGACAGACAGACAGACGGACAACAAAGTGATCTTATAAGGGTTCCGTTTTTCCATTTGAGGTTCGGAACCCTAAAAAAGACAAAAAAAAAACCGACTCCAAACATTACTCTACATTTACATATGTAGATACACGCTGATGATGATGATGATGATGAAAAATATATAGGACCCATCTGGAAGTATACTCTTTCAAATAAAAAAAGTTTTTTTCAAATCGGTTTATAAATGACGGAGTATTTAAGTAACAAACATAACAATCTTGGGGTGTAAGGGGTTCATCAACATGACAAACGAAGCTCTGGCGAAAAGAGAGGTAGAGAGTGTAATTGTAAGCTACCCGACTGGGTACCTCCACCTCACAGAATACCGCAGCCAAATAAACGGTTCCCTTGAGGGTTGCTGTGTTTCTGCGAGTGAGTGAGGTCACCAGAAAGGAAGGAGATGCTGAGTTGGCAGCGGGGGTGGCGGCGCGCGAGCGATTATTTATGTTGCGTGCGTTAATATGGCTACGGTAGCCGCTTCACATCAGGCGGGCCGTATGCTTGTCTGCCACCCAACGTAGTATAAAAAAAAATCTAATTTTTTTTCAACACAACGCGACTGGAAGCGGCTGGATGGGAAAAGCGGAGTATACGGTGGAAAGAATTGGGGAAGGCTTATATCCAGCAGTGGGTAGATACAGGTTGATGATGATGATGATGATGATGACCTACAAAATGGCGCTGACATAGAAATGCTTACAAATATATTCACCTCAATAATTAAAAACAAAATGGTGGTGCAAGTAACCAGTTCCTTTCAAACCCAGTCCATTTATCCAGTGAAACTTTTGAAAATAGTTTATTCATTTATACTTTGTTACATCAGTAATTAACGCAGGCGTTTTTTTTTAAATTCCCATCCCATAGACATAAAAAAGTTTTTAATTAAGGGCTGAAGATGTTCTAACGTAGGATTTTTAATCTGTTTTTCTTTGAGCAACGAGGATTCTTTTACTTGGGTTCTGAATTAAAAGTAAATAGAACGAATGTTGTATTTTAATATGGTTTTTAAAGTTTTTTGACGTGAACACTTCTATCAAATTGTTTCCATAAGAGGCAATTCAAAAAAACGAATGATAACAAAATCGGGGGATACAGTTTGGTGTTGCAGCTACATAATATATCATTTCCATCCAAAATTCAATTTCACCACTGGATAGATGAAGGATCAAAGAATTTATTACACTAAGTAAGGACTATGGAACATCGCTTGCTGGAGGGGGAAGCGCTGCCATTTTGAGACAATTTTAGTGCATATAACGTATCAAATATATTCATTATTTATATATTTTTATTTAATAAAAATATATAAATAAATAAAATTTTGGGGTGTAAGTGGTTCATCAACACCTTTGAACCAAAGCCAACTTCACCTGCACGCGGTGCACCCTGCTGACTGACAAACGAAGCTCTGGCGAAAAGAGAGGTAGGGAGCGTAATTGTAAGCTACCCGACTGGGAAATGTACCTCCACCTCACAGAATACCACAGCCAAATAACGGTTCCCTCGAGGGCTGTTGTATTCCTGCGAGTGAGTGAGGTCACCAGAAAGGAAGGAGATGCTGCGATGGCAGCGGGGGTGGCGGCACGCGAGCGATATTTTATGTATTTTATGTTGCGAGCGTTAATATGGCTACGGTAACCGCTTCACATTAGGCGGGCCGTATGCTTGTCCGCCATCCGACGTAGTATAAAAAAAAAAAAAGACAGTTTGGAGTTCCAGCTACAAATCTATCATCTCCATCCAAAATTCAATCACAACACTGGATAAATGAAGGATTTATAGAATTTATTACGCTAAGTAAGTAAAGGCTATTGAACATCACGTGCGGGGAATGGGGAAGCGCTACCATTTTAAGATAATTTTAATGCAAATATATTTATATTTTTTTAAATTATTTTGACCGTGTGGTTTCCGGCAGACTAGATTAGAATCACTCCGTCTCTTCCCGTGGATGTCGTACAAGGCAACTACGGGAAATACATTATGAAACATCGATCAGGCCTCCCCAACCCGTCTGGCCAGCGTGGGGAGTGTAGGCCAAATCCTCCTTCTGTCTGGGACGGACGAGAGAGGGTCGTACTCCTGTAGTGGAGACTAAAATGACCTGATGATGATGATATTTATTATTTATATAATTTTATATAACAAATACATTTTATGTAGTCATTATTATATTATACACGCATTATATAAAAAAACAACGCAAGTGCGTTGAAACTGCGCAATGCGCCAACACATTTTGAAAATGTGCGTTAACTCATCAGCGCAGTGAACTGAGTTAGCGCAATTGCGCGGCGTAGCGCAATGTTACTCATGTCTAGTTTTTTTTTATATGTGAGGGGGACAAATGAGCATATAGGTCCTGATGGAAAGCAATCACCGCCGCCCATGGAGATCAGCAACACCAATGCGTCGCTGATCCGTTGCCAGCCTATACTTCTTCCTTCCTTTCTTTCTGGTGACCTCACTCACTCGCAGGAACACAACAATCCTCAAGTAAATTGTTATTCGGCTGCGGTATTCTGTGAGGTAGAGGTACTTCCTCTTCACCCCTTATTTTTCCATATACGAATACAAGTTTTACGATAAGTTTTTGATGACGACTCACTATATAAAACGTCGGTTGTTTTGTCGGTCTTTACGACTTTTTTATGTCGACAGGTAGCAATATAGTAGATTACGGTGCTGTACATCAAAATAAGAGAGGTTCGGGCTTAGCGGGCGGTTTATAGTTGGTTTTAAGGGGCTTGGAACGGTTATGGGGGGGGTCGGGAAAAGTGCTTATGGTTCAAAATTTCTGTTCAGACTGACAGTTTTACATGACAGTTTAAAAATGGATGTAATGTTTACAGGGTTGTTTTTCTTTCTTTTATTGTAGGGTTGCCAATCGTCCTGTTTTACCAGGACATGTAATTGCTTTCGACTCTATAATAAATTACCTGAAAGTATGTTACAACCGTAGCCAAATGGCAAAAAACGGAACCCTTATGGATTCGTCATGTCTGTCTGTCTGTCCGTCCGTATGGCACAGTCACTTTTTTCCGAAACTATAAGAACTATACTGTTGAAACTTGTTAAGTAAATGTATTCTGTGAACCGCATTAATATTTTGACACAAAAATAGAAAGAAAAAAACAATAATTTGGGGTATTTCCCCATACCTAAAAATGATCCACCCATACCTAAATATCAATTTTTTTTTATCAAACCCATACATATATCAATGGATAGGTCTTCAAAAATGATATTGAGGTTTCTAATATATATTTTTTCTAAACTGAACAGTTTGCGCGAGATACACTTCCAAAGTGGTAAACAAGAAACAAATAAAATAATACACTTACTTAGTAAAAAAGTTTATAATAGATGAATGAAGAAAGGAATGAGTAATATAGGCTGGCAACGGATCTAAAGGGGCGGTGGGGATTGCTTACCATCAGGTGACCCTCATGCCCGTTTGCCCCCTCTCAAAGAATACCTCGCCGACATGAGGAGACATGAGGAACACGAGGAGGACACCATATTGGATTGGATACGAATAAGGAACTCGGTGGCGTCCGCGTCTAGGGTTGCCAACTTATTTTTACAAGAAAAACAGTATATTAAAAGCTGCGTAACAAAACAAACAGTATAGTAAGGCCCAGTGCATGCCGAGCAGTACAATAAACAGTGCTATGGTAAAATGCAACAACAGTATTAAAGCATAGAAAACAGTATAATACTGTTTTGAACAGTATGGTTGGCAACCCTATCCGCGTCGTTACGAGTGTCAGTCTAATCTATCATACAAGTTAAGCAACGTCGACCGTGGTCTGTCTAATTATGGGTGGGTTTATTTATCTCGAGCTCTTCCGTGCTTCGGAGGGCACGTTAAGTCGTCGATGGCGGCTGTTGTCGTTACCAAGTCATTTGCCTATGGGCAGGTTAAAAACACTGGCCTCCGCCAACCCGCAGTTGAGCAGCGTGGTGGAGTACGCTCTAAATCCCTTCGATTGAGGGGAGGCCCGTATCCCACCAGTGGGCAGATTATGGGTTGATACCGATGTCTGGATATAATTCAGCGCTGACACATAACATAAAAATTTAACTTTTAGATTTAAATCATATTTTCTGGAATTTACATTTGGGGTGTATGGGTTCATCAACATCTTTGTACCAAAGCCAACCTCACCTACACGTGGTGCACCCTGCTGATTGAAAAAAGAGGCTCAGGTGAAAAGAGGTTGGACATATCGTATTTCTTAAGCTGGGGCCCGACTGGGGAAGTACCTCCACCTCACAAAAGATATATAGAAATATAACGTCATCGATACATCCTTCATATACCTACTAATATTATAAATGTGAGTTTGTTTGTGACGCCTTCACGCCGAAACTATACTCAACCGATCATGATGATGATCATGAAACTTTGTAATATTCTGAAAATATAATGAAAATATTCCCAAAGGTATTAGGCGGCATAGGATACTTTTTATTAATAACAAAAAGTTAACGAGGGCGAAGCCGCGGGAGGAAGCTAGTGAATAAATAAAATAAATGTGCAGACATCGGCCAATTTGAATTTTATTAAAATAATAATAAATAAAGCATATTCTAATAAATAAAAAAATATTGTCCGACAAATTACACAGCGCCATCTAGTCCCAAAGTAAGCGAAGCTTGTGTTATGGTTACTAGACAACTGATAAACATACGTAAATACATTTTTTTTTTTGTAAATACATACTTATGATACATAGAAAACACCCAGACCAAGACAAACAGACATGTTCATGCACACAAATGTTTGTCCTATGTGGGAATCGAACCCACGAGCGCTGGTGTCGAAGCCGCGTCATTGACCGCTACGCCACGAGCTCGTCATAAAAGTGAATACTATAATAAGATTTAAAGTTATTTAGTTGCTCTAAGTATTTCTAAGCTAGAAATTTATAAAAACTGACTTTAACGAATGGTCGTGAACTGCGGAGCGATCAGTCACCGTCACGCTGTAAAAACTGAAAGAACTTAACTGTACGTTTAACCATGAAATAACCAACGTATTTACAGTATTTTATTTGTTACAGGTGTTGAACCTATTTTGGGAATAAAACTGGATTTACAAAAGAGGTAAGCTATATAATACAATACTCTGTAGTGCACCAACAATATAGATATTACAAAGGACAGTAGCATATTAAATTACAACAGACGGCCTTATCGCTACGCAATCTCTTCCAGGCAACCTAGAGGAGAGTATCAGAGTAGAAAGGGTAGGTGGTGCAGCAAATAAATCGATCTATACCAACATATACATACATTTATATACATACACATACATGATAATACAATAAAATAAAATTATTGCATGAATAATACATACCATACATAAATAAACACATACATATCTTCTTATATATAAAAATGAATTGCTTTTTGTTAGTCTCGCTAAAACTCGAGAACGGCCAGGCCGATTTAGCTGATTTTGGTTTTGAAATGTTTGTCTTAGCCCAGGGAAGGTTTAAACGGTGAGAAATTTTGGAAAAAATTCAAGAAATATAGTGAAAACAACAATTTTAATTTCCCATACAAAGTGTTCCTACTATAGTCGAATGTCATAACAGCAAAGATGGCGAACCTACATATCAATAGTGTCATTGTCATAAAGAATCGACGTCATATTTGTTGGTTGTCAAATATTACTTTCTCAGAAGTGACACAACACTAAATAGACATCAAGAATAGAGTTGAAATACTCTGAGTTGAAATATGTAGTGACTGTTTATGGTAAATCATACTTTGTACAGTATTTTAGAGTAAACTAGCGACCCGCCCCGGCTTCGCACGGGTGCAATGCTGATACTAAATGTACTACAGAAGGTCTTTGCGCTTTGTCCTATCCAGTCCTTCCCCAGTTATAAGCACACGCCGCCGGCTCCACGGCCGGTACCGCCACAGCCGTTATGTCCCTGCATTTTAAATGTGTAATAAATATCTTCTAAACTATTCATTTAAATTACATGCTGTGAAGGGCCATATTGATCTATATTAAATGCGCAATGTATTTAAGGTACTTAATTGGATAAGGATTAATTATGTATTGCTTAAAATCGCTTCGTAAATAAGGCATTATTTCTTGTAAAAAGCAAAGGATAAAATAACGGTTATTGTGTGTTACCACTAAGAGATAGACATATACCATCGCGAACTTTTTTGTAGACCATTTTAAGGTGAACAATACTGTACTACATTATTTTGATCTATCTCGTTGGGTTCAGCCAGCGTTTGCAATGAAAGAGCAAAAAAATGTGTTTATTTACGACATCACATTAGAAACCTCTAAATTATCAGTGTTTTTCTACTATGTTATGCATATATTATACATATAAACTTTCCAGTTGAATCACTCTATCTATTAAAAAAAACCGCATCATAATCCGTTGCGTAGTTTCAAAGATTTAAGCATACATGGGGACATAGGGACAGAGAAAGCGACTTTGTTTTATACTATGTAGTGATAATGGAAATCTGCAAATTTCATAAACACTCGCATTGGAAATTACAAAAATGAAGTGGGTTGAACGCAGAACGGGGTTTGGATTCACATTATTTATTCTAAATTACTTAAATCTGTAATTCACATTTGTCGTTTAGTCACAAATTTATTGGGCGAGAACTTTCTTTACTGAGGTCTAAAGGGCTACCAGGGACTTTTATCGCCATCATCAGAGACATGTACCGAAATTCCAATTCCATAGTTTAGACCTCTGTCGGAGAGACAAAATTCTCATTTACGTCGGAGTCCACCAAGTATCAGTCGTTAGTCTGATTTTGTTCATATTAGACATATTCTTATATATTAGACATTCGTGATGTTAGACGAATTGTCAAGTAGTATCATGGATCCACATGGACCACCTCTGCGGTGGGTTCATGGGTGTTCATGTATGCTGATGATATTGCACTGGCGTATGATGCGGATAGGGGCAGTTGGTGCGACGGGTGAATTAATGGGAGAAATAACTTGAGAACTATGGCCTGAATCTGAATGCGGTCAAGATCGAGTACTTGGGCTGCAGAACAACAGATCTTATGACCGTGCACATAAGGATATGGTCGAATGCACGGGCGGTTAAAGTACTTGGGATCAGTTCTTCGATCATCGGGTAGCATCGACTGTGAGATTTCAGTAGCTTGGACTTGGCTTGAGGTAACCAGTGTCATCTGTGACTCCAAAATTCCGCCAAAGTTAAAAGGACAAAACTATAAATCGATGATTAGACCATTTAATACATTAGTAAAGCATCGTCAATACTTGAGCGACGACACGTGCAGGAGTTGCGTTTCATGGATGAATTGAATATGGTGCACAGTATGCGCAAGGTATCGGTATGGAAGGACCGCGTCAGGAATTCCCCGATCGGATATAGCTTCATGTCCGTGACATGGCAGGCAAACTGCAAGAGTCATCTAAGCTGTTATGGTAAAATTTTATGGAAAAGCAAGTTAGGAAACAAATAAATGTCTTGCAATGCCATAACCTCAAGGTTCGGTCAAACAGAGTAGGCTTACGTAGAATCACAGATCTTAGATATTATATATTTATAAGTAGGTGAAACGAAGTTCACAGGGTGACCTAGTAGTTAAAATAAAATGCATACAAGCTATATAACATTAGTATATCAGGCACATAGCGTCAGTGTCATTCGAGCTCGCTGAGGCAAATCATATATCTTAGAGTTGATCATTTCTGATTTTTAGGGTTCCGTAGCCAAATGGCAAAAAACGGAACCCTTATGGATTCGTCATGTCTGTCTGTCTGTCCGTCCGTATGTCACAGCCACTTTTTTCCGAAACTATAAGAACTATACTGTTGAAACTAGGTAAGTAGATGTATTCTGTGAACCGCATTATTATTTTCACACAAAAATAGAATAAAAACAATAATTTGGTGGAATTCCCCATACTTAGAACAGAATCAAAAAAAAATTTTTTTTCTCAAACCCATACATGTGGGGTATCTATGGATAGGTCTTCAAAAATGATATTGAGGTTTTTAATATCATTTTTTTCTAAACTGAATAGTTTGCGCGAGATTCACTTCCAAAGTGGTAAAATGTTTGTTAATCAACATCTTTGAACCAAAGCTAACTTCATTTGCACGCGGTGCACCCTGCTGACTGACAAACGAAGCTCTGGCGAAAAGAGAGGTAGGGAGCGTAATGTAAACTACCCGACTGGGGAATGTACCTCCACCTCACAGAATACCGCAGCCAAATAACAATTCCCTTGAGGGTTGTTGTGTTCCTGCGAGTGAGTGAGGTCACCAGAAAGGAAGGAGATGGCAGCGGGGGTGGTGGCACGTAAGCGATATTTTATGTTGCGAGCGTTAATATGGCTACGGTAACCGCTTCACAACACGCGGGGCGTATGCTTGTCCGCCACCCGACGTTGTATAAAAGAAAGCTAAAATATGTTCCCATCCATCGTTCGTATCGTTCAAAAGAGTACCCTCCATTGCGGTCATATTTTTCAATTCAGCCCCCGCCCTGTCTAGCCTCCCCTCATCGGTGACGTCTCTAGGGATTGCGTATTAGTTTTCTGACAAATGATTTTCTATTTGAAGGGTATAAGGGCTTTTGCAAACATGCTAGTTTTAACATCGGCGCTCGACAATTCAGCTACGCAAAAGATAGTTACAGCGGCCGAACACTCCGTACTGCGTACGTTAAAATACCGATAGCGGCTATAGAGTTGTTAATCACAGCAACTAAACACTAGATCGTTATACGTTTGAACGTGATACGTTTTAAAGTCGGTAGCTGTTAAAGAAGCTGAATAACTTAGTAGAGGTGAGAAAGGCCATGGTTGCTCATTTGCTACAAAACCTAAATAGCGCGTTTCCGAAACAGTGACCGAACGCAACTAGTTGCAAAAACGCACTGTAGCGCTGTAGTTGTTGCTAAAAGTACTATGTCTGCTATAGCCCTAACATACCTTTATTGATAAATTCAAGACATTCTTTGGGGTAACATAATGTGATCATTTTATATCGAGCAAATCTATTTTCTTTTAAAATCTACGGTGATATTATTGTGAGTACCTGGGAGACCAAGCAGTCGAAGCTGAAGCCATCGGATTTTTTGATTGATGAAAGCGTGCTTAGATTAAAGTTTTTGACAAACATCTTCGGCTTATTCGGTAGAGTTCTAGGGTTTCTACGAGCAGCAGCTGAGCTATACATAATTAGCGACAATATAAGAAGTAGTTTTGCCGTGTGGTTTCCGGCAGACTAGAATAGAATCGCTCCGTTTCTTCCCGTGGATGTCGTACAAGGCGACTAAGGGAAATACATTATCAAATATCAATCAGGCCTCCCCAACCGGTTTGGCCAGCGTGGGGAGAGTAGGCCAAATCCTCCTTCCGTCTATGACGGACGAGAGAGGGTCGTGCTCCTGTAGTGGAGACTAAAATGGACCTGATGATGATGAAGAAGTAGTTTCATTTTCACATTCAAAAATTCCGGTCATAGGAAGGTTCAATGTTCGTATTAATATCGAGCAATTTTTGTATCAGAGTGCTTTGAGTTTTTTGCTCACATTCGAACGTGTTAACGTTTACAAGCCGACCAAATTGAGAAAAAGTTTCGTATTGTGAATTTAGTAGACACGTGGAACATATTAGTCGGTTTGCTCACTTCAAAATGTGAGCAAGTAAGCCACATAATTTTGATACGTAACACACGTCTTATAAATAACACAACATAAGAGTTCTTCGTTATTTTGTCTTGTTGTATCGAACGCTAACAAAAAACTCACACTAACACATTGGGGATTTTCTGAGTTCTGAGAACTCAGAAAATCCCCAAAACGCGATGCATTCTCTAAATATATTCTATAAATATCCCGACTTCTTTACAAAAGCAGTCAATAGATCGCGTAAAGTTAGAAAGCAGTTCAGACACAAGCTAATAAAACCAAAATCAAATCTCGCTATGCATAGTTCTAGCCCTAATTCAATGGCCGTCGAAATATTTAACAAATTGCCAAATAAAATAAAAGATATTGACCAAGGAGCAAGCTTCATTAAAAAATTAAAGACCTTTCTGGTAGCCAATTGTTATTATACTCTTGACGATTTTTTAAATGATAAATTAGATGACATATAATAAACCGTTCCGTACACTTCAGACTGTTGCCATACCCTTATAGGGTCATAATATGTAATAACTTAAAACTAACATGTATTTTATGATCGACATGTACCTACATATTATATGCAATAAAGATATTGAGTATTGAGTAAATAGCGCGTTTCCTATACAGCGGGCGAAAGCAGCTAGTCGCGCTACGGCTATCGTGAATACGTTGATAGCTGTAGCAGGTTTTGGCGGCGAAAACGTAACTAGCTGTTGCTAAAAGTACCATGTCTGTTAAAGCCCTAACATACACCTTTATTGACAAATTCAAGACATTCTTTCGGGTAACAATAATGTGATCATTTTATATCGAGCAAATCTATTTTCTTTAACATCTTCTGTGATATTATTGTTAGTACTTGGGAGACTGAGCAGGGGGCCCTACCGCCGAAGCTGAAGCGGATTACTATCGAATATTTTGATTCGAAAATTAGGTGTTACGTGTTTAGGGTTCCGTACCCAAAGGGTAAAAACCCTATTACTAAGGCTCCGCTGTCCTGTATCTCATGAACTGTGACAGTTAGACAGTTGAAATTTTCACAGATGATGTATTTCTGTTGCCGCTATAACAACAAATACTAAAAAACAGAATAAAATTAAGATTTAAGGGGGCTCCCATACAACAAACGTGTTTTTTTTAGTTGTTTTTGTTCGCAATTGATAACGGCAATAGGTAGACGCATGAAATACTCACATAATATTTAGTTATTCACTATAAAAATAAATAATTAAATAAAAACAAAACAAATATTTAAGGGGGGCTCCCATACAACAAACATGATTTTTTTTTTGACGAGCTCGGTGGCGTAGTGGTCGATGACGCGGCTTCGACACCAACGCTCGTGGGTTCGATTCTCACAACGGACAAACATTTGTGAGCATGAACATGTCTGTTTGTCTTAGTCTGGGTGTTGTCTATGTGTTATAAGTATGTATTTACAAAAAAAAAATGTTTTTACATATGTTTATCAGTTGTCTAGTACCCATAAAACAAGCTTTGCTTACTTTGGGGCTAGATGGCGCTGTGTAATTTGTCTGACAATATTTATTTATTTATTTTTTGCCGTTTTTATAGATAATGGTACGGAACCCTTCGTGCGCGAGTCCGACTCGCACTTGGCCGGTTTTTTGTTATTGACAAACATCTTCAGCTTAGACGGTAGAGCTCCAGGCTTTCTAGCAGCTAAGCCAAACACCAATACCATATATCTGATCTGAAGACTGATTATCGCAATCAAAAAAATTGGTTGTCTGTAAAGCAGGGATTGAAAGCGGTAAAGGTATAAAGGTATGGTACTGGTATAAAATTACGATATCGTTTTGATTTAAAGGTAGAGCCTAAACGGTTGAGAATTGTGGTTACGGTACCGGTAAAAAAAGAAGAATACCTTTATTTTTTTACGGTACCATTATACCTTTATATTACCAGTACCTTAACCAAAACCATTTCGGTACCGAAAAAATGATGCGACAACGACGCGACGTAGGTAGCATTGGCGTGTGATCAAGTACTTACCTACCAATGTGGCCGACATTGTGGAAAGAAAACCTTTATTTTATAATTTTGATACCTAAAAAAATAACGATACCGGAATATTACAATACCGAAATTATTAAGATACCTTTACTTTAAGGTATCGAAATTTAAAACCTTTATTTTATAATTTAGATATCTAAAAAAATAACGATACCGGAAAATATTCCGGTATCGTTATTTTTGTAATAACTGTGTAAATGTATGAAAAGTGGCGCCACCGCTCATATTGAATACTTATTATTATACTTAGGTATTTGCTCATAACGAACACTAGATGGCGCTGTTCAATTCTGTCTATATATTAAATCGCGTTATGGTTTTGTTCATGGTGTTTTGACTTAGTTGTAAGTTTCGAAATATATTTTGAATTCGCCTTGGTAATAGTGGTTTTTTTTAATACAACCAAAACCAGTATTTATTGAGCTACAACACGTATACCATCGGGTGGTGTAGTGCCTGAACATAATGGTCCTTGATCGAGTCGGATCGGCCTAGCAGTTCTTTCGTCCGTTTTTGAAGAATCTTCGTCTTCGCACCTAAGGGTAGTGGATCGCTACTCGGGGCGAACCTTGGTGCACAGGTGTGTTCCAGTTCATCATCATCAGCAACCTGTGGAGGTGTACCGTTCTGGTGGACGTCGTAAGCAGCCGGTGGTGAGCCATTCAAGGAGCAAGACGACTTAACCGATTGTGTGCGAAAAGTGGTATGCAGTGTTTATCTATCAGTGTGAATCAGTCAACGGAATAAAACTGTGAGTAATTTGAACCTTATATCCATAGACAATTTAACTTTGAACTTTTCAAGAATAATTAACTTTAAAATTTTCAAGTAGTTAAAAAGACTTAGAATAATTTTAGCGGTTTGGGACTTAGAATAATCGAGCAAAAAGTGTTACTACGGGGAACCTATGCCCGATTTTACTCCAGTGTGAACGTGTAAAAGACTTGTAAAATTTTCGGAAAAATCTTCAACTTCAACAAAAATAGATAAATTAAGCTAATCTTACACTTATAAAATTTCAAGAGTACATTAAAGTAATTTATATATTATACTTTTGGCTTTGTTAAATCAATTCATATTGTCTACTACTTCCTAGTCTCTTAATAACTGTGTATTTAATATAATTCAATAGATTTATCTGTATTTCTATAACTGGTGATTATAAAATGGAACCGTTGTCGAAGCTCCAATTGGACGCTATTGCAGCAATCACAAAGGCCAAAACTAATTTCAAAAAATCTCCTAAAGAGCGCGTAACAGAGTCGTATGTCGAAACTCGTCTTCAACTTTTGGAAGTGCATTGGTCTTCTTTCTACGCAACCCACCGAAAAATTATAGAGGATATTCCTCAAAGTGATTTAATAAAATCTGACTATCACACTCGTAACCAATATGGGGCCACTGAAGAGCTGTACATAGAATTCAAATGCGAGTTGAAAGAGGCATTACGTCGACTGCAGCAAAATGTTTTCTCAAATGTTGATACAGGGTCTACCTCTAAAGTTGCGCACAATATGTCTAGCGTAAAGCTGCCTAAGATTAGCTTGCCTATGTTTAGTGGCAAGTATACGGAGTGGACAAGTTTCAGAGACTTGTTTGCATCTCTCATACATAAAAATGTATCACTGGACAACGTACAGAAACTTCACTACCTTAAATCTCATTTAACTGGTGAAGCTGAACAACTATTGCGTCACATTCCCATAACTAGCGATAATTATTCAATTTGTTGGTCTAAATTAGAAAGTAGATACGATAATAAGAGATTTTTAGCAAACAGTATTCTCACACGTTTCATGAACCAAAAATCTATTAACTCTGAGTCATCAAGTGCTCTGAAAGAGCTGCTTGATACCAGCAATGAATGTCTAAATGCTCTAAAACACCTAGACATTAAAGTTGATACATGGGACATCATAATAATTTACATACTCAGTCTGAAGCTAGACACGGAAACCCGCAAACAGTGGGAATCTAAAATTAGCGAAAGTTCAGATCATTTACCATCATGGGAACAATTTCAAGAATTTTTAGAGCAAAGATTTAGAGCATTAGAGTTTTTAGATCCAAAAGTTTCCAAAAATGTTTCTAAAGTTGTTACACATAAATCACTTCACGTTGCCACAGTCACTTGTCCATACTGTAAAGATACACATAAACTGTTTAACTGTAAAAAATTCGCACATGATGATATTGAAACGCGTCGTAATTTTGTTCAAACTCAAGGCTTGTGTTTCAATTGTTTAGGTTCACGTCATTCAGTAATAGCATGTCGTCAAACTGCTAGATGTCGAATTTGTCAAAGAAAACATCATTCTTTACTACACCATCCTAATATCAGTACTAAGCCAGTCGACAATAAAGGGAATTCGGAACAATCGATTGGTGCAGAAACTGTGTCTACGGTAACTATTTCACAAGGCGATTCCACTCAAAATATTACCAACTGTTTTTCTCAATCTCACTCTCAAATATTACTGGCTACTGCCTTAGTAAATGTAGAGGCCCGAATAGGCACAAACATAACTTTACGGTCACTTTTAGACCAGGGATCACAGGCGTCGTTCATAACGGAGTCTGCAGTCCAACAACTCGGACTGAAGAAGAAAGCATGCACAAGTTATGTCTCGGTGTTGGGAAGTAGCTCGAGTCCCAAAGTGGTGTCTAAACACATAGTTCAACTCAAGTTACAATCTCTTTCCGATTCTAGTTTCGTTATTTGGGTAAAAGCTCACGTATTAGACAAACTGACAAATTTCCTACCCAGTCGGAAAGTTGCAGTTCAATTGTGGTCACAATTTGCACAATTGTCGTTGGCTGATCCTACTTTTGACACCCCTAATAAGGTGGATTTGTTACTCGGTGCAAAAGTATACAGTCAGATTTTAAAAGAGGGCTTAATGAAAGATCCATCCAGTTGTCTCATAGCTCAGAATACTTCACTTGGATGGATAATATCAGGTGAAACAGACCGTGGAGATGATAAATCATTAGTATCTCATAACAGCAATATTCTATTGAATATGCATGTAAGGATAGACGACAATGAGTTACTACAAAAATTTTGGGAACTTGAATCAGAATCATCAACCACATATGACAAGAAGTTCTTAACAGAAGAGGAAAAGAAGTGTGAGGAGATCTATAGAAACACGACCAAAAGAGACTCGTCTGGTCGGTACATCGTTAAGCTTCCTTTTAAGGAAGACGATCCAAAATGCTCAAAGGGTAATTCCAAAGAAATAGCATTGAAGAGACTTTCAGCGTTAGAGAGAAAATTTTCAAGAAACGCCACTCTTAAAAAACAATATTCGGATGTATTCTCTGAATACTTGACGTTGGGGCATATGGAAGTGATACCGTTCAACGAACGAGACAAATCCAAAGCATTCTACTTGCCTCATCTAGATGTGATTCGGGACGACAAGAGTACAACACCAGTTCGTATTGTATTTGATGCCTCATGTCCAGGGTCTAATGGCGTTTCATTGAACAATGATTTACTGACTGGTCCCACACTACAGGCAGATTTGAGGCACATAATTATGAGATGGCGAGCCCATCCAATATGCATCACTTCTGACGTTGTTAAGATGTATCGTCAGATATTAGTTTCCAGGGAGGACATTGATTATCAGCGGGTACTTTGGCGTACAGATACAAATTCTGAAATAGAATATTACAGGATCCTCAGAGTTACATTTGGTGTTTCTTCAGCGCCTTATCTTGCTATCCGAACACTCCAACAGTTGGCTCACGATGAAGGTGTACATTTCCCGCAGATTTCTGAAAAGGTATTAACAGATTTTTATGTAGATGATTTGATGACTGGTTGCCAAAATGAAGCTGAGGGAAAGCAACTTTATTTAGATATGCAACAATTACTTAGCAGAGGAGGGTTTGAATTGCAAAAGTGGACAAGCAATAGTGAAAAGCTGATGGAATGGATGAAAGAAGCAGAACGAAGCAAGAAAATAAGAAAGGACGTCGGCGTTGATGTTGAAGAAGCTCATGTCACTGCTGAAGCCGAAGACACCTACGCCGCTGCTCAGGAACCTGAAAAAGAAAAATCAAGATTAGTCATAAAAACAGATAAAGAAATGAAGATCTTAGGACTCACCTGGGATAGAAATAGCGATGCCTTCAAATATTCGATACAGCTACCACCACAGGATATACCTATTACAAAAAGAAAAGTCATTTCAGATATCTCTCGTCTCTTTGACCCTCTAGGTTGGCTTGCACCTATCATAATAAAAGCAAAGATCCTTATACAAAAATTATGGATCTCAGGTTTACAGTGGGACGATGAACTCACACCCGAACTGTTAGCAGAATGGATCACATACAGGAAGGAGCTGTCATTACTGTCAAGCTTTGAAATGCCAAGGTGGCTCAATACACGAAATGATGATGTTTGTGTCCAGCTTCATGGTTTTTGTGACGCGTCGAGTGAAGCATACGCAGCTGTTGTATATATACGTGTCATAGATAAAGAAAAGAACATTCATGTACATCTCATATCATCGAAGACAAAAGTAGCACCCATAAAACAAATATCCATCCCTCGTCTAGAACTATGCGGAGCAGTGTTGCTTTCAAAATTACTAGGGGAAATCTCTCACGTTTTAGGGATTACAAAACATCACACTCACGCATGGACTGATTCATCGGTGGTGCTTGCTTGGCTAAGTAGCCACCCGAGCAGGTGGAAAGTCTTCGTCGCAAACAGAGTGTCGGAGATCTTGACAAGCATGGACAGGTCACAATGGTCGCATGTACCATCGAAGGAGAACCCTGCTGATTGTGCGTCAAGAGGAGTGATGCCGTCTGATCTTCATAACATTCACATCTGGAAGAATGGACCTCATTGGTTAAAAGAAGATATTTATAATAATGGCGAAGAGAAAACAACATACGATACTAACACAGAAGAAAAAGCAGCAAAGGCGGGTCAAGCGTTAATATCTACAGGTGATGATTCTATATGGCTACGATTTTCATCATTGAGAAGACTTGTTAGAGTTATGGCATGGTGTAGAAGATTTAAGTTACGCAGCTCTATCAAGTTTCCTCAATGGCTAACATGCGACGAGTTACAGCAAATATTAAACATTTGCATCAAGCAATATCAGAGTCAGCACTTCTGTGAAGAGATAGCAAGCCTAGCTAAAAAAGGGACAGTTAACAAAAATAGCAAACTTACCTCACTTAATCCTTTTCTTGACGCGACAGGCCATCTGCGAGTAGGTGGACGGTTGGATCAAGCTGTTGTATGCGAAGACAGGAGACATCCAATCATTCTTCCAGCAAAGTCTCATTTGACAGATCTAATTATAGCGAATGCGCATGAAAAGACATTGCACGGGGGGCCCCAGATAATGATAAATTATTTGAGGTCGAGATACTGGGTTATAGATGCAAAAAATCAGGTCAAACGTTATGTGCGTAATTGCGTTAGATGTGTCAGATATGCGGCTCGTAATCGAGAACAATTAATGGGACAGCTCCCGGCAGCCAGAGTAACTCCTGGTAGAGCATTTAATCAAAGCGGAGTAGATTATGCTGGCCCAATAAGTATACGGGCATCAAAGGGACGTGGACATCGAGCATATAAAGGCTACATTTGTCTATTCATATGTATGGTGACGAGGGCAATTCACCTGGAAGTCGTAAGCGATCTTACCGCACAGGGGTTCATAGCTTCCTTCAAAAGGTTTGTAGCACGGAGAGGCCATTGCGCAAAGCTTTTCAGTGACAACGGCACTAATTTTGTTGGCGCTGCTCGCGAACTTAAATCACTTCTCGCTGCGGAAAGGTCTGGTCTAGTTCCTGAGATAGCAGATTGGTTGTCATCAAACGGTACAGAGTGGCACTTTATACCGCCTCACTCTCCAAATTTCGGAGGACTGTGGGAGGCTGGTGTAAAGTCCACAAAACATCATCTCAGACGAGTAATTGGCACTTCAACTCTGACCTTCGAAGAGATGAGTACAGTGCTAGCACAGATAGAGGCTTGCCTCAATTCCAGACCCCTATCCAGCCTTAGTTGCACACCGTATGATCCCATGCCATTGACTCCTGCACATTTTTTGGTTGGTGAACCTCTCGTATTAGTACCAGATGTTAACTACGAAAAGTCGAACATTAGCAGCCTCAAAAGATGGCAACTTACGCAGCGTATGGTCCAGCAGTTCTGGCGAAAGTGGTCGCAAGAATACCTCACACAGTTTTTGCACCGATATAAGTGGAGTTATCAAACACCCGAACCAAATGTAGGGGACGTGGTGTTAGTTAAGGAAGATGATCTTCCTCCAGCACGATGGCTATATGGTGTCATCACAGCTAAGCATCCGGGTTTGGACAACATTACACGCGTGGTTAGTCTAAGGTGTAAGGGAGCAATTCTTAAGCGACCTGTATCAAAGCTGTGTTTATTACCTCTATGTAAGTGATGTCTAAGATTTTGTCAATTACCACCAATGTCACACCATTTTTGTCCAATGTTTTAGATTAAGATTACTAATAATACAGTTTTTTTTTGCTATTGTACTACCATGGCTTATAGTTATAGTTAACGGTCTTGTCTTATAGTTATGTTACGCATCAATTTATTTAAACATTAAGTCAAGCGCATCTAGCGTTCCTGTTTCAATTTGAATGTTACTATCGTCATGGTGGGCGGTATATGAACATTCTGTCCATGGTGGGCGGAATGTGTAAATGTATGAAAAGTGGCGCCACCGCTCATATTGAATACTTATTATTATACTTAGGTATTTGCTCATAACGAACACTAGATGGCGCTGTTCAATTCTGTCTATATATTAAATCGCGTTATGGTTTTGTTCATGGTGTTTTGACTTAGTTGTAAGTTTCGAAATATATTTTGAATTCGCCTTGGTAACAGTGGTTTTTTTTAATACAACCAAAACCAGTATTTATTGAGCTACAAGTATACCATCGGGTGGTGTAGTGCCTGAACAATAACAATACCGAAATTATTAAGATACCTTTACTTTAAGGTATCGAAATTTAAAGGTATAACGTCATACCATTAACCGATATATCCAAATTTTTTCGGTTATTCAATCCCTGCTGTAAAGTGTGTTTACGGATGATAATTCTATGTGATAACGTCATCAGTACTATCGAAATTATTGCCACAAATTGTTTAATACGACTTTTTCGCCGCTTAGGGTGCGTGGTATTAAGGTTCTGATTGAAAATCAGTGTTGCTGGTATGGCAGCAACTTATACTGAATCAGAAATAATCAGAATCCTTTTTCACTTCCACAGCATTAAGGTGCATAGTCATATGATTATAGGTATTATCATATTTAATATTTATGACTTATGTGTATGTTATACCATTTTTATCATCTGTTATGTTGTGGATCGTTAAAATAAATATTTTTTATTTCTTTTTTCTTTCTTTCATAAGACATCATCGACCGACGGAGTGAAAGAGATAGATGAGTCACAAGCCGCACTCTCGCTTGCACGCTCGGCTCAGGCGGAACGTGACAATCAGTCATTCTTTTTCGTGCGTGCAGCCGGCGTTCATTATTTTTACCCGACTGCGACAGAAGGAGGGTTAAAACACCGATATTTTCGAGAGTATGTATGTATGTATGTAAGTATGTATAATTGTTTGGCACGCTCTGCAGCCTGAATGGATGGATGGATTTTAGCTTGAGAGGTGTCGTTAGATTCGTATTTGCTGTGAGAGTGACTTAGGCTACATCAAATATAAAAAAAAAAAATATGGCGGCTGTGAGCCGCAAAATTGTCGTTGCAGTAATTCTTTTTTCTTCTAAATATATCGATATGGGTATCAAAGTAAAGGTCTCGATGACCTGATTTCAAATATATATTTGTCATATTAGTTTTTGACTGCGGCTTTGCTTGTATGTAATTATATTATTGTTACGCGTGATTAATAAATCTGTTGTAGGTGCGACGGGTTTTTGATTTTTTTAATTAACTTATAACTTGTTTAAGACGTTATCGCGTCAAAAAATTAAACAGAGTTTTATTTGTTTTTTGAATTATAATTATTTGATTCAATATTATTGATTACTTCGTATTAACATACTGACTGATGCTGACGTTAGTAGTTTCTAAATTCGGCAACGGGCCAACTGTCTCGGCTCATAGTTCGCATAAGCAAGCCGACAAAACTGACATTTGTGACAATGTTTTTTTTTTTTTATATATATACATAAACTACGTCGGGTGACAGACAAGCATATGGCACGCCTGATGTGAAACGGTTACTGTAGCCATATTAACGCTCGCAATATAAAAAATCGCTCGCGCGCCGCCAGCCCCGCTGTCATCACAGCATCTCCTTCCTTTCTGGTGACCTCACTCACTCGTAGGAACACAACAGCCCTCAAGGGAAGGGAAAATGTATTTACGTATGTTTATTAGTTGTCTAGTACCCATAACACAAGCTTCGCTTACATTGAGGATAGATGGCGCTGTGTAATTCGTCTGACAAATATTATTATTATTACCCAAACCAAGACTAGACAAACATACATCTTCATGCATACAAAATGGTTACCTTGTGCAGGATCGAACCCGCAACGTAGTAACTATTATGTAATCTGTGCCGCAACCTCAGAGTCAAAGCGGCCATTGCTAATCATTCGACCACCGAGCTCGTCGATGCGTCAATCAAAAAATGCCTGAAATCTTATTGTTTGTTTACCTTGATAATGCCATAAGGCGAAACCGGTTGCTAAAAATAAAGTTAAGTGGAACAGTACAAATGTTAACATTCATTCAAATTAGTAGTAATTCTTGTGCATTATATTCCACAAAACTAACCGCAAATTAAAGGAATACTTAATCCAATTATGACATAAAGCAACAACCTACCACTTACAAAGTTTAAAGACACAAAAAAAATCAATTCGTTCCACCCTTAATAGGTATTAAATAATCACCCCTTGTACAGTGCAAGGGAATTAATTTGACGCATCCGTATATTTAACATAAGTGAAGCGTAATAAAGAATAATTAATGACACCTAGAGCTGCCAACGCTGCGGGTTTGACCCGGATTTTACGGGTTTGAAAAGTGCATATCCGGGCTACGGGTTTTACATGGACATGTCCGGGCGGCGAACGAAAGTCAACCGTATATCAAATCAAAGCAAAGATGCTGCAACAAACTTTTACCAGTAAAAAATATAGTTTCATTAAATCAAATCAAGATGGCCCTAGCAATAGCAGAGTTTAGAGTTGATTTATTTGATGTAGGTAATACGCCTAATTATTTGATTTTAATAAATTATACCTACCTGAATATGTTTTATTTTATTATAATAAAAAAATAGCGATGTCTCAAAAATCTCCGGGTCTGCTCTCTTTGAGAAATGGCAGCTCTAATGACACCTCATGTCGTCATGCTCACATCAGACGACCCGAATGCTTGCCATCGTAGTATAAATAAAAATGTGGAGGTACTTTCTCAGGCTAGCCCTACCTGGGGTCCTGCTTCGGCTTATAGGTCCCATATGGGATCTTTTGACCCATCGGATATTTTGATTGCGAAAATAAAACTTCAGTTTAGGTGTATGGTACCTATTTGTGATTAAATTAAATATTCATTTCAGATTTGAGTATCAATGTAAAACATTATCATTAGTATAGGTATGAAATAATTAATGGGGACGTTTGATATTTTTTCTGACAATATGTCGCTAGGTAGGCGTCGAATCCATAATGTCAAAATGTACTGAATTTTTTGACAGTGAAACTTTAAGACGACAAGAGGTCAACAAGACATTTGACAAGATGCTTTGAATTGACAAATGATTGGACCCTACGCTACAGTGCTGCCAAAAGGCCCTCATTAAAATATCAAAATTATATTAAAATAGAGTGTCAATTTAATAAGTATCAAATAAAATAACAATGTCAAAAATAGGTATAAAAATTTAATTTAATTTAATTATCCAATTCATTTAAGTACCTTTTATAATTAACTTTAATTTAGCTGGTAGAAACTCAGGAGCTCTGAAGATGTTTGTCAATAACTAAATCGTTAGATCTATTGTTTGAATCAAAATCTTCGATGGCAATCGGCTTCAACTTCGGCGGTAGGACCCCTGCCCTATCTCTCTTTTATTAATGAACTCGCTGTGCCGTGACTTTGTCCGCGTGAAATAGTTATTTTTTTATTATTTACTAGCCCCGGCTTCGCACGGGTACTTAAATGTACTACAGAAGGTCTTTGCGCTTTGTCCTATCCAGTCCTTCCCCAGTTATAGGCACACGCCGCCGGCTCCGCGGCCGGTACCGCCACAGCCGTTATGTCCCTGCATTTTAAATGTGTAATATCTTCTAAACTATTCATTTAAATTACATGCTGTGAAGGGCCATATTGATCTATATTAAATGCGCAATGTATTTAAGGTACTTAATTGGATAAGGATTAATTCTGTATTGCTTAAAATCGCTTCGTAAATAAGGCATTATTTCTTGTAAAATGCAAAGGATAAAATAACGGTTATTGTGTGTTACCACTAAGAGATAGACATATACCATCGCGAACTTTTTTGTAGACCAGTTTAAGGTGAACAATACTGTACCACATTATTTTGATCTATCTCGTTGGGTTCAGCCAGCGTTTGCAATGAAAGAGCAAAAAAATGTGTTTATTTACGACATCACATTAGAAACCTCTAAATTATCAGTGTTTTTCTACTATGTTATGCATATGTTATACATATAAACTTTCCAGTTGAATCACTCTATCTATTAAAAAAAACCGCATCATAATCCGTTGCGTAGTTTCAAAGATTTAAGCATACAAAGGGACATAGGGACAGAGAAAGCGACTTTGTTTTATACTATGTAGTGATTTATGTTAATGAAAATAAATAATATTTCTAAAATAAAAGTAAGTTGTTACGTCAGTTAGCAAATGAAAGTCCCGTGGAACAAACAGAAAACAGACAGACAAAAATTAAAAACAAAATGTTATTTTGGTATAGGTATGTACCGTGTATACATCTAATAA
Organism: Hypsopygia costalis; assembly: GCA_937001555.2. Classification (NCBI taxonomy): domain Eukaryota; kingdom Metazoa; phylum Arthropoda; class Insecta; order Lepidoptera; family Pyralidae; genus Hypsopygia; species Hypsopygia costalis. The sequence goes on from OW443355.2 coordinate 10,912,736, forward strand.
TGCATTTAGTAAAAAACGACAATTTTAATATTACAAACAGACACTACAATTTTATTTATCTGTGTAGATTATTGATTCCTCAATTAAATTGCAAGGTACTGTATCAGATGAGCCACACCCCAAAACAACCCCAACATAAGTTCAGTACTATTTATAACACCAATATATTTAGACGTGTTTTTATAAGTTTAGAAAACAAATACGACTTTTTTGGAACTTTACTAAAAAATCTATTTTTATTTTTTATAAAAAATATATTAACGTGTGACAGAGTTTTACAAGTGTGCGTGACATTGTTGAAGTGTGTATTATGATAACTTTTAAACTTTTAAAAAATAAAACCACGTGAATTAACACGATCATGCTTATGAGGTATTTTATTTCTTGACGTTTACATACATACCTATATTATTGCTTGACGTTTCGTGGAAAATCAAACTTTAGCCGTAGTACTATTACACTTACACCCCAAATAAAATAAATAATTATATAAGGTAAAGAATGATAACGACAGGTATTGTAATTTGATTTGTAATTAAATTTAATTGTGTTTTTGATAATTAATTACATAGAAATTCATGTAACATTTGTACGCCGTAACACGGCCGAATACGCCTGGATCTTCACTTGAAAACTAATCATCAAAATAATTGTTTGTACCCTTAATCTGACAAATAAAGTAATTCTATTCTATTCTAGATATAGTGTTAGTAACAATTTTGTTTTGTTTATTAGTGACTAAGCTGAAGATGTTTGTTATTAAGGTAAACCTAAGATCTACTTTCGCGAGCAAAAAAATTTATTATAATCGCCTTCAACTTCGGCTGTAGGGCCCCAGGTCACAGGCAGACCTGACGTGACGTCATCACAGCTGATCTGACTGAGTCGGATGTGTGTGTGTGCCTGTGCATGATCGCGTTTATTCCTGTGGTTATTATCATTTTAAATTTGTCTTATATTACGAATAAAGTCTTTAGTGAAATTTGTACAGTGAAAATGTATACAAACTAGGTGTTAGGTTTTAAATTTTAATTAAAGTTTCTGAAGACAGTTTGTGAAAACTTTTTACATTAAAAGCAGCTGTTAATGTGGTGGACAGGTATTATTGTCGATGTAAAATCGTGGAAAAATAAAACAGTGGAGCTGAGAAATAATATCAAGTAAGTAAATTAAGTGGTTAACTTTTGAATTATCTTAGACTTATGATCTACTAGCTTCCCCCGCGACTTCGCCTTTATTTTTTATTTTTTTTAATAAAATGTATTCTATATCCATGCCTTCCTAATAACTTTGAGGATATCTGTACAAAGTTTCATGATGATCGGGTGAGTAGTATCGTCGTGAAAGAGTAACAAACAAATTCACATTCGCATTATTAAGATACCTTATATTCGTATCATAATATTAGTAGGAATTAGTAGAGATAGGGAAGTAGCAATAAAATTAGCATATGTGCTGACATTCCTGTCAAAACAAAAAGTCTGTATTTTCCCAGTTCAGCTAATATATTGAGAACAATAATATATCTATATGATATAGATGATACAGATAGATGACGACTTTGTTTTATATATATAGATATACACTTCTGGACACATCTATTGGTTCACCTTAGAGTTTAGGTTTCGATGGCCCCTACCGAAATATGATTGCTAGATTGAACAAAAACTATTGATGCAGTTTTAAACCTGATACATTTTACCATCTTTTTCGATCATATTGTTTTAAATTTGATTCTATACGTTACCATTATTGAAAACGGCAAAATAATCACATTTGTTGTATGGGAGCCCCCCCCCTTAAATATTTGTTTTATTTTAATTTTATTATTTATTTTTAAATTGAATATATATATTTAAATATTCTGTGAATATTTCAAGCATCTACCTGTTGCCGTTATCAAAACGAGCAAAATCGAGCAAAAATAATCATCACGATAATTTTATCATCAATGCCCATTATAAATAGGCCCATATTTATCTAGATAATTTCAAACCCTGATTTCTGACAAATATGTTCAATGTACCATCAAGGACGTCAAAAGCCTTACCAGCTTAAGAATATCCTTGAAAGTAAATCCCTAATGTTCCTAAAAACTTATTAGCTCATGAGCTATATGTGCCATTTCAACTTCATTGTTTTTGGACCTTATCTCTACGTCGTAAGGTTCAATAGCGAATGGCGTGTTTCGGTAGGAGCGCCATCTAGCCTCTGGTAATGTACTACCCAATTCTATTCGTCTTGCAATACATTTTATAAGTTCGTCGGCTATTACTCAGTAACTTGTAAAGTCTGCTTAGCCGTGATAGTTTTCCTTTTAAATTCACTATATGGACTAGGTACTTCCATGAATTTTTTCACATTTCTTTAGATAACAGTTTCGTAGGTGCAGAAAAAAAAACATCCCCATTTTACGTGTAGGGGAGGTACCCCGAAAAAAAATATTTTTCAAAATTTTATTCTACCACTTTGTCAGCATAGTTAATATGTGTCTACCTACATGCCAAACTACAGCTTTCTAGTATCAAGCTTCTCTGAGCTAGGCCGCGGACGGACGGACCGACGGACAGACGGACATGGCGAAACTATAAGGGTTCCTTGTTTACTACGGAACCCTAAAAACATTATTTACATATAAATAGTGTCAGTTGCAAAAGGATTGAGATATTTATTGCTTGTCAAATATTGATGCGTGCGTTCACAAATTACATCGAAATAAATAATCTTCTCACAGTCGCAGTTATCTTAATAAAGTACTTATTAATATTTATTTTATATTAATTGAATTACTTCCACAAAATCATAAATTTAATTCAGGTAATAAATAACTCGATATTCATTGACTGTTATGCGATACGAAGTTCGCCGGGTCAGCTATTAGGTACTCTATAAAAGATCTTTATAACAATGTACTATGTATGGAATGCAAAAAGCCAAAAAGATTGTGTGATGAGTATTCAGTAACCACTGTTTTACTTGACGTCACATCACTGTCAAAAGGACTACTGCTACTGGTGGCCTATTCTAACATACTGGATTTCTCTCGAGCTTTTGATAGTGTAAGTATTCCGCTCTTGCTATCTAAATATCTTTCCACGGATTGGACCATGATGCAATCAAATGATTTCACAATTAGGGACTGTCAAGCTGGCAATGAAAGTGGATTTAACCACCTTTCGTCTCCAGTTTTTTTTTTTTTTACCGAGGAGTTTCGCAAGGTTTAATATTGGGACCGCTGTTATTTATAATATACAGGGAGCTTTTGATTTATCTGCCAGGATTGAAAAGGGTAGTAGTATTACATATGCCGATTTCGATAGTAAATGAAATTTGTGCCCCACGTGTTATTTTTTCTCTCTTAGGAAATAAAATCGCATCATGAAAAGATTAGTTTACTTTGTATGAACCATCCCTCTGTGTCGCAGTCTAGACAATGCGTGGTCAATGCGCTCGGGTATGACCCGTGCCGAAAGGCTACGTCACGAGCTGCCAAACGCTTTCCGAACACGGTGATAACCGCGGTAAAGTCAAAGTTTACTCAAACGTTGGGCCGCCCTTTGTAAACGCCGCCGCTTCGCAGCGATGTCTGTCGCTTGATCTCCTGCCGCCCACCCCCGCACGGGCGGCGCGGCAACAGCGCTCGCGCCGCGAGAAAGAAGGAAGAAAGGATCCAAGGAAACGAAAACAGTGTTAACCGTGATTCGTCCGTGTGTTGACCTAATCATGCCTATACGCCGCAGTTTTACGAAATGTACAAATTTCTCGAAATGGTATGGTAAGGTTTCTTGTCGCGAGTGTAAATGCGCACGCAGAATATCTGTACGAAATTCAGTACAGATAGACCTCGATCAGTTACAGAAAGCGGTAGTGGACTTTTTCCGCAGACATTCCATGGCAAAAAAGTGGTAAAACATGTATGTAGACGTGGATAAATTAGTGGCTAATTGTGATTTTGTGTAAATAATTTGAATGAGCTTTTAAACACGCCAAGTTATTGTAGAACATGTTATGTGACTGCGTTATTTTTGAAAACTAACATCGTAACTAAGTGTTTTTATGATGTTTCCATAAACAAACACATACATTATTCGACGAGCTCGGTGGCGTAGCGGTCAATGACGCGGCTTCGACACCAACGCTCGTGGGGTTGATTCCCACATAGGACAAACATTTGTGTGCATGAACATGTCTGTTTGTCTTGGTCTGGGTATTTTCTATGTATCATAAGTATGTATTTACAAAAAAAAACTGTATTTACGTATGTTTATCAGTTGTCTAGTACCCATAACACAAGCTTCGCTTACTTTGGGGCTAGATGGCGCTGTGTAATTTGTCTGACAATATTTATTATTTATTTATTATGATATTAATTTGACAGTTCAAAACCTGTGATAATAAGTGTGATGAAAAGTTCAATGACCTTGATAAGGACAATCATCTGCCCACCTGTAAGTGTATGTTATTATTACCTATCAGTTTTAAATTTGATTACATTTTTTTTACCTAGCCTATTTTGATTACAATGCATTTTAAAGGAAATATGCAATTGGGACGACGCTACCTACGTACAGCTGTTATTGTTATTATCGACTTCATCTGATAGCGCGGAATATATTAAGCACTATGAAACCAGTTCATTGACTACGTTATTTATTTTTTCAAAGCTTATTAATGATATTGGGACGCCTTATTTCTTCACTAACGTAACAAGTAGGCTTAATACTATCTGCCATTAAATTCCTGGCTAATACAAAAAAAGCACCTTATATACCCCTGATTTAACAAGGGTTATCCAATACTGCAAGTATCACTCTTATGCTAACGACTTCCTGAGTTACGTACTGGCAAATGAAGGCAGCCGTAGTTCTACCCCCCGCCCTGGGACTGCAGTGAACTTCACTGTCCATTGCTGTTTTTGATGGTTGCTGCTGTTAATTTTGGCCACACAACAGACACAGCATTCAACTATTTAAATAATTATTATAATGCTTATTGCATTATAATAATTATTTAAATAGTTGAATTCGCCAGAATATTATAAATAATAATAATAAATATTCCTGGACAATTTACACAGCGCCATCTAGTCCCTAGCGCAAAGCTTTTGTTATGGGTACTAGACAACTGATAATGCATTTTTTTTTTGTAAATACATACTTCCAATACATAGAAAACACCCAGACCAAGACAAACATTGTTCATGCACACAAATGTTTGTCTTGTGCGGGGATCGAACCCGCGACCTCGGAGTCAAAGTGGCCATTGCTAACCATTCGACCACCGGGCTCGTCAAATGTTTTGAAAATGTGAAAATTTCCTCCCCAGCCTAGGTCGGTATTTGAACCGACATCTCGATTGCCGGTCGAATGCTCTTCCAACTGAGCTACCAGGAAGGTTTGTGATGGTGGCGAATTTTTGCATTTCATATTTTACTGCTGTGAAGTCGCAGTGTGGCGCCATCTACCTATTAAGTATTACACTATTCAGTAGTTTTTTTTTCCTTTTTCTTAATGTCACCGTAGCAGGGATTGAATAACCGAAAAAAATTGGATATATCGGTTAAAGGTATGACGTCATACCTTTAAATTTCGATACCTTAAAGTAAAGGTATCTTAATAATTTCGGTATTGTAATATTCCGGTATCGTTATTTTTTTAGATATCTAAATTATAAAATAAAGGTTTTAAATTTCGATACCTTAAAGTAAAGGTATCTTAATAATTTCGGTATTGTAATATTCCGGTATCGTTATTTTTTTAGATATCTAAATTATAAAATAAAGGTTTTAAATTTCGATACCTTAAAGTAAAGGTATCTTAATAATTTCGGTATTGTAATATTCCGGTATCGTTATTTTTTTAGGTATCTAAATTATAAAATAAAGGTTTTCTTTCCACAATGTCGGCCGCATTTGTAGGTAAGTACTTGATCACACGCCAATGCTACCTACGTCGCGTCGTTGTCGCATCATTTTTTCGGTACCGAAATGGTTTTGGTTAAGGTACTGGTAATATAAAGGTATAATGGTACCGTAAAAAAATAAAGGTATTCTTCTTGTTTTACCGGTATCGTAACCACAATTCTCAACCGTTTTGGCTCTACCTTTAAATCAAAACGATATCGTAATTTTATACCAGTACCATACCCTTATACCTTTACCGCTTTCAATCCCTGCACCGTAGTAATAAACGTACTATGCGTGATTATCAGTTGTGCGAGTTGAATGAGTAAAAGATACCTAAGTACTTATATGTAATTGTGCTAATTGGTAGTTATCTAATCAATTGTTTATAATCACATTTTTCTTCTTTCTTTTTTTAATGTATAACTATGTTGACGTGGAATTATTTAGCATTAAGACAAACCTCAGTGGTTTTATAATGCTAATTATATGTATCTGTTTTAGTGAACTTATATATGTTAAATAAATAAATAAATAAATAAATAAAATAAAATAAAAGATCTTTTTCCTTTGCAGTCGGGTAAACCAGGTCTTATCAACGGCTAACTGGATAATTAATTTCACGAACATTTTCAAGCCACAATACATCACTGTCCATTTTTATCACAAAAACCATCTAATAGTTAAACCATGCACTTAATTATAAACTTAATTACATAGAAATAAGGTTGAAGATTGAGTAAGGTTAATTAAAAGGTTAAGATGTCTCAAGTAAAAATCGATTTTATTTTTAGGTCAGTTAGGTTGAATTTGAACAATCATTAACTTGCTAAAGGTAAATTTTAGGTTTTTAACTAACTTTGAAAAAAGTCTTAAAAAGAATTATAGGGAAATGACACAAAATAATCTGTACAGTCAAAATAAGCGCCATTGCGCCAATTAAGCCGCATTTTCATTAAGCCGCATTTTCATTAAGCCGCATTTTCATTAAGCCGCATTTTCATTAGGGGACATTTGTCGTGCGACTCTGTCGCTCGACACGAAATTTACGTGTCCCGCGCGATGTCGCCCGACGTCGCCCGATGTCGCCCGACGTCGCTTGGGACATTTACGGGTCGCGCAACTTGTCGCTAGTCGATGCTCTGCGAGCGTCGACTCGCGCGACTTTCGTGTTCTTCGACAGTCGCCGGACAGACTTTGAGTGGTGAAAACGTGTGTCACTTTGTGTTTTGAAAAATCGACGCTGATCTAGCAAATATTGCTGAATGGTCCCAAACTTCTCAGGCTGACAATTAACGCGGCCAAATCTCAAGTCATCGTGCTGGGTAGCCCTTAGTATATAACAAGACTGAGTGATACGGTGGTTCCCAATATTATTTTCTCTGGTACCGTTATACCATATTCCTCTACAGTAAAGAATTTGGGTATCACCATTGACCAAACTCTCTCATGGGCATCAGTGAAGTAAGCCGGAAACTTTGTGCATCTCTTCCCTCATTAAAACGTCTGCAAAATTTTCTTCCAGTTTCTACAAAGTCCTTACTTGCTCGATCCCTCCTTCTTCCTCTCCTCGATTACGGCGATGTGGCATATCTAGACCCAGCGGAAGAGTTAGTTGATAAATTAGATCGTCTACAAAACCAATGCATACGATTTGTTTTCGGCCTACGCAAGTATGACCACATTTCAGCATTTCGTCTTCGCCTTGGTTGGCAACCCATTAGGGCTCGTAGGAGCAGTCACATTCTCTCTTTCTTATATAATGTACCCAAAGGCTCCTTCATACCTTCGTGATAAGTTCCAGTACCGGATAAGAGACTGTCGATTGAGTTATCAGGTTGATTTGATCCTGGACATTCCACACCATAGTACCAATACCTATACCAACTCCTTTCCAGTAAGGGCAGCAAAGCTTTGGAATTTGTTACCCAATGAAGTGAGAAAGGCTTCCTCAATATTTTCATTTAAGTCCGCACTGGAGAAATACTTCCGTGTCAATTTCTCTAACAACGAGTTCTTCACATTAAAATAATTTTATTAAGTTTTGTGAGTTCCACTAACAAGTTACTTGTATGATATGTAGTAGATTTTATATTATTGTACTTCTACTTATGTAGAAGACATGAATATCATGTTACGTGTGCGTTTAAATATATACCCACATATATGTAATCCACCTACCTATTTGTGAACTATGTCATCTCAGATGCTCAAAGGTTGGCTGGAAGAGATCCCTCTATGGGATAAGTCCGCCTTTGTACAAATTCATGTAATCATTTTTATATCTACTGTGTTCTGCAATTTTTGTACAATAAAGTTACTTACAACAACAACATTATATATACATAAAAACAGTATATATGTCGCAGCCAATTCGTAGAACCCGCCGCATTATATATCGGCTAACTGGGTCAGAAGCAGATCGTCCCATTCGCAACTCGTCCATATTGCTACTTGTCCCATTCGCAACTTGTCCCATTCTCAATTAGTCCCGTTCGCGTCTCGTCCCATTCGCAGCTAGTCCCGTTCGCGTCTCGTCCCATTCGCAACTCGTCCTATCCTCTATTTTTTTACGCAACTCGTCCCATTCACTACTTGTACGGTCTTTGCTCGCATTGGGTATATGACTAACTAAATAATAAAAAATACTGCAAATCATTTATTTTCTTAAAAAATATTATTAAGGTGAAAAGCAATGACTTTATTCAAAATTACCCTGAATTATCTAAATTACCTATATAATAGGTAGGGGAAAAAGTCTTTTCGCATTTTAGTATGTATGAACTTGTAATAAAATCTCTTTGGTTATACCATTTGTATCTGGCAGGTTTTGATATCTTTAAAAAGTTTAAATTTTAAAAAAGATAATTCCAAATTCAAATTAGGTAAATGTGTGATTTTCATTTGTTTTTTTTACTGTCAAGATGAGTGAATCTAATGAAGAAATTCGATTCATTTTAAAATTTTACTACAAAAAAAGTAAAAATGCAACGCAAGCTGCGAAAAAAATTTGTAACGTTTATGGATCTAGTGCAGTGTCTGTGAGAGTAGCACAAATTTGGTTTAAGCGTTTTCAATCAGGAAATTTTGATGTGAAAGATGCACGTCGCTCTGGTCGCCCTGTTACGGATAAAATGGATGCCATTTTTGAAAAAGTGGAGCAAGATCAGCATATCAGTAGTTACGACGTAGCTGAAGAATTAGGAATTGACCACAAAACAGTTTTGGCGCATTTGAAAAAAGCTGGGTACACTAAAAAGCTCGGTATTTGGGTGCCTCACGATCTCACTGAAAGAAACTTAATGAACCGTGTACTCATTTGCGATTCTTTACTACGACGTAATGAAAGCGAACCGTTTTTGAAGAAGCTTATAACTGGTGATGAAAAGTGGATCATGTACGGCAAGAACGTGCGAAAAAGGTCGTGGTCAAAGGCCGGTCAGGCTTCACAGACTCTGGCAAAACCCGGGTTAACCCGCAATAAGGTGATGCTGTGTGTATGGTGGGATTGGAAGGGCATTATTCATTATGAGCTGTTACCGCCAGGCAGGACTATCGATTCTAAACTCTACTGTGAACAACTGATGAGATTAAAGCAAAAAGTTGAGAGAAAGCGGCCGGAATTAATTAACAGAAGGGGTGTGATTTTTCATCATGATAACGCTAGACCTCACACATCTTTAGCCACTCAGCAAAAATTAAGAGAGTTTGACTGGAAGGTGTTAATGCATCCGCCGTATAGTCCTGACCTTGCACCTTCTGATTTCCACCTGTTTCGGTCTCTTCAGAATTCTTTAGGCAATGTCAGGTTAACATCACGAGAAGACTGCCAAAACCACTTGTCGTGGTTTTTTGAACAGAAGTCCCAAAATTTCTATAGTAATGGGATCATGTCTCTATCTACAAGATGGCAAAAAGTTATCGAACAAAATGGCACCTACATACTTTAGTTAAACGTAAATAAACTTTAGTAAAAAATGTTTTGAATTTTCATATAAAATACGAAAAGACTTTTTCCCCAACCTAATATAATAAAAAGGCAAACAAAATTATTTTTAAAAATACAACATTTTACAAAATAAGAATATTCAAATTCTTTAATTCATAAAAAAACCATTAAGCCGTTTACCCACAACAAAAATCCCCATAGGACCCCGTGCTTACACAACATTTTACAAAAAATAATATTATTCAAATTCCTTAATTCATAAAAAAAAAAAAAACATTAAGCCGTTTGACGAATCACTCCCTGGGCTATAATGTTATAGTGCCACAAACTTATCTGACCCGGTGGCCAAATTTAGAACTAAAGCCGCCATCTTGAAATGTTAGTATTGCCAGGTACAATTTATTTATTTACCACGTATACATATTCCATTGAGGTATATTTTTTTAAATATATAAATATCTTTTTCTATACATACAATAAAAAAAAATCGTCAACGAGTTGTTTCTGTGCAATATTATAATTCTAATATTATATAATAGCCATGATCGCGACTTAACATGGTGCATTTTTAAAACTAATCAACAAAAAAATAGAAGGAATTTGATATTTAATTGAAACACCACACATCACAATTAATCAGTATATCAATGCTATTATTTTAACAATGTATATATTTCTTTGATTTTAATGTTTGCTCTAAAACGGGCGGCATTTCGTTTAATGGCAACACTTAAGTCGATCGTACCGCCCCCGCCACCGCGCCAGATAAGTTTGTCAAACGGCTTAATGTTTTTCTTTTTGCAAACATTCAAATTAACATCCTGGTAATCGTTAACGATACCACAAGTTGTAATAAAATAAAAATGGGACGAGCTGCGAATAGGACGAGATGCGAACGGGACGAGCTACGAACGGGACGAGCTGCGAATGGGGCGAGACGCGAACGGGACGAAATGAGAATGGGACAAGCTGCGAATGGGACGAGTTCCGAATGCGTGACGAGTTGCGAATGGGACGACCTGCTTCTGACCCGGCTAACTGTTTTATAAAATGGCCAAGCCATTATTTCAAACCGCCCTTTTATCATATTAGTGAATTGTCACCACATATGCGGCCAGCTATCTGGTCACAATTCACTTGGGTATCCACCAAGTTTGTGGAACCTCGGGTTTCTAATTAATCACAAGACAAATCTAACCGAAAGATTATTTAAAAACAATCCGCCTTAAATTTGCCATTATGTACATACATATTCCATTTTTTAAATATTAACTATTATAACTAGAATATAAAAATATTCTAATTAATATTTAATAAAATTATATAGTTAATATTTAATAAAATTTGCCATTATGTACATACATATTCCATTTTTTAAATATTAACTATTATATCTAGAATATAAAACACTAGCTTTTGCCCGCGACTTCGATTTCGTACGCGTATGAACTTAGGGGTTGATTATCGAAAAATACGTTTTTACCCGACTGCGACAGAAGGAGGGTTATGTTTTTCGAGAGTATGTATGTATGTATAATTGTTTGGCACGCTCTGCAGCCTGAACGGCTGGATGGATTTTAGCTTGAGAGGTGTCGTTTGATTCGTATTTGCTGTGATAGTGACATAGGCTACATCAAATATAAAAAAAAACAATATGGCGGCTGTGAGCCGCAAAATTGTCGCTGCAGTATTTTTTTTTTCTTCTTAATATATCGATATGGGTATCAATATAAAGGTCTCGATGGCCTAATTTCAAATATATATTTGATATATTAGTTTTTGCCTGCGGCATCGCTTGTAGGGTATTAAATTATTGTTACGCGTGATTAATAAAGGAACAATAATTTCTGGCACCTAATTTTAGATGTGCCACTAATCTGCAGTACCCTAATAATAATATCTATCCCCAAGAAATATATTAGTCATCATTTTAATCAAAACTGTCTCTAAATATAAGTCATCAGCTTAACAAACTACTATTATCATTTAATTCGTTTGATCATCAAAATAATAGATCTGTCACCAATTAAATAGATCAGCTCCTTAATTTAATGAAAAAATGGCTAATAGGGGCGAAGTCAAATTGGCGTCATATTCACTGACGAGTCTTACCAATACTTGGTCAATGTAATAAATCATGTTTTGGTTAGATTTGAGTTGATTTTTGGTTAGGTTAGGGTTTTCTTGTGTCCTGTCATCGGAAATAGGAGCTCCGCGAAGCGGAGCTCCGTCAACCTAGATGATGAATGATGTGGTGCCAAGTAAGCTTAATTATTAATAATTGACAATATAATACATACAAAAACATTTATTTGGTACTAGACCCTATATCTCTATGATTTTAGGTGATTTATTGTGGAATCGATTTTATATTGTTTGGTGACTACATTTTGGTGACAAATCTATTATTTTGCGGGCAAACCCTATTAGTTAAGAAACACAAAACTAATTTAATTGGTGATAGCTTAAATGATACCCATTAATAAATCTGTTGTAGGTGCAGTCGGATTTTTGATTTTTTTAATTAACTTATAACTTGTTACTTATTTTCTTTCTTTCCACATTTACAAAGTTCCAACCCGAAATGGCCACTTAATATTTTTCCCTCTTACAAAGTATATAAAGAGAGAAGGATCGAATTTTAGAAAATATTGAATTCGAGTTTTATTAAATTATGATGTCAAAGAGCAATATTCCCAAAGCGCTATCTAGTCCCAAATTAAGTGCAAAGCTTTTGTTATGGGTACTAGACAACTGATAAATGTACATAAATACATTTTTTTAAATACATACTTATAATATATAGAAAACACCCAGACCAAGACAAACAGACATGTTCATTTCACAAATTTATATATAATATTTATTTATATAATATTTTTAATATATATATACAATTTATAAATAATATACATTCTGTGTACTAAGTATCGGGAATTTGTCAATAAAACAAAAAATACAAATTATTCATCTAAATTTATTTTATCGCCTTCAAAGTAGGCCCCATCGCTTGCAATACAACATCTCCACCGCTTCACCCAGTCTTCCATACATTTTTCATAGGCTATTTGCGGTATGACCTTTAGCTCATTCAGCGAATTTTCTTTTATGGCTTCTATCGACTCAAAACGTGTTCCTCGAAGTGGTAATTTTAACTTGGGAAATAAAAAAAGTCAGACGGAGCCATATCAGGTGAATACGGTGCTTGGTCGAGAACTTTTGTTGAATTTTTCGCTAAAAACTCTTTCACTATAATGGCTGTGTGTGATGGTGCATTATCATGGTGCAGCATCCATGAGTTGAGTCGCCACAAATCTGGACGTTTTCGGCGGATACTCTCACGCAAACGCTTCATGACGCCTAAATAATATTCTTTATTCACTGTTTCTCCCTCTGGAAGGTATTCGGAGTGAACCACACCACGGTAGTCAAAAAAAACTGTCAGCATCACCTTGATTTTGGAGCGACTTTGCCGCGGTTTTTTGGATTTCGGCTCGTTTTCGAGACGCCATTCTGAAGACTGTTGGCTTGTTTGCATGTCATACTTATAAACCCATGTCTCGTCGCCAGTTATTATACGTTTCATAAAGGTCGGATCCGTAGAAGCTCGGGAAACCATGTCTTCAGCGACATGCTTTCGCTGCGCTTTTTGAACAAAATTGAGCTCTTTTGGAACTAGTCGAGCAGCGACGCGTTTCATGCCTAAAATGTCAATGAGAATATTGTGGACGGACTTAATAGATATGTTCACCTCACTAGCCAACTCTCTCAGACTCATACGCCGATTTTCGAGCACTAGCTTCTTGATTCTGTCGATGTTTTCTTTAGTCGTAACGGTTGAAGGTCTACCAGAACGGAGCAAGTCTACTACTACTTCTCGGCCATCTTTAAAAGCCTTATACCATTCATAAGCCCTTGTTTTCGATATACACGATTCGCCGTAGGTATTTCGCAACATTTTTAGTGATTCACCACATGAAATATCATTCGAAACACAAAATTTAAGGCACACTCTTTGTTCAACAATATTTTCCATTGTAAAAATCGCCGAGGACTCAAAACTATGACCAACAAAAAGTGTAGTTTAAAACAAATTAAATGACAGATCCCGCTCAAATTTTGCGCTCTAAATCAGTACAGTGCTACCAACATGCAGTAAAAAAATTAGAACGACCTCTTTTACGCGGGTCTTTTTATTGACATATTCCCGATACTTTTTACACAGTGTAGTATATTACGGTATCGATTTCAGGATCGTCTAAACGCCTACAGAATTCGTCGATTTTAATCAGAAGGACATAATCGATAAAGGACCAAAGTTTCCAATATAGCCTTTTCATTATGGATACTTTAATAATAAAATATGAAATTACAAAATTCCAAGGTGGTACGCTGAAATCGTAAATCTTTAAAACGACTTCTCGAAGAATTTCAGCATTGAAAGCGACCGCGGATAGTTGGGAAGTTGGACTTTGACAATTTGCAGCGACTTATTGATGGGGACTTATTAATTTTTGGCATATTAAAAGTCCTGTCTTATAGGATTTTGTGTGTTTGTAATATCAATAATATAAAAATGAATCGCTGAATGTGTAGTGTGAATGTTAAGCGCAAATCTCGAGAACAGCTGAACCGATTTCGCTAATTCATTTTTTAGAATATTCCTTGAAGTACCAGGATGGTTCTTACTCAGAGAAAAATTTAAGAAATTACCTGAAAAAGTCTAATAACAACACTTTTCTACACTCCCATACGAATGATTCGTAATAATACTTAAAAGTCAATTTGAACTTTAATACCATACCATAAAGTTCAAGTGTTAGTGGAGAGGTTCCGGGAAGGCAAAACAATTGAGTGACGTTAGTATCATAAGCGGTACGAATTTCACTGGGTCAGCTAGTTGTAAATAAAATAAATTGACAACAAAGTAATTTAAAGGTAAAGTACGAAGGAGGATTTATCCCTCACAGAGATAAGTCCGCCTTTGTTTCTACCAGCCAACCTTAGAGTATCTGAAAGGATTTCATGAATAGGCAAGCGGAGTACCAAACATTTGTGGGATATAATATAACGAATATGTTAATTATAAATATACATGTAATAAATGATACTACATTTTGGTTCTGTACCCTACCGTTCTTCCGCCATAGCCTCTTTCGTTAAACGGTAGCGTGCACCACATGTAGGTGACATTGTCTTTGGCTCAAAAATACACTAGCGACCCGCACTGGTACCGTATTTTTTGGAGTTTAAGTAATTTTTTTCTACCAGCTTAAATAGGTTATCAAAATATTGTGTATGTTAAAGTCAATATCCGAATCTAGGCGCTTTTATGTTTGACTAATTATACCTAAGTTATACCTAAGCTACTTCACCTTCTTTTCCAAAAGAAAGGCTTTTGTTGATAACTAAAATGAATTGACTAAAAATAAATAAATATATATTCCTGGACAATTTACACAGCGCCATCTAGTCCCAAATTAAGCGAAAAGCTTGTACTATGGGTACTAGATAACTGGTATAATACTTAAATACATTTTATTTGTAAATATAAATAATAATAAATAATAAATAAATAAATATTGTCAGACAAATTACAGCGCCATCTAGCCCTTTGGGGCTTGATGGTAAGCGAAGTTTGTGTTATGGGTACTAGATAACTGAAAAACATACGTAAATACGTTTTTTTTTTTGTAAATACATCCTTATGATACATAGAAAACACCCAGACCAAGACAAACAGACATGTTCATGCACACAAATGTTTGTCCTATGTGGGAATCGAACCCACGAGCGTTGGTGTCGAAGCCGCGTCATTGACCGCTACGCCACCGAGCTCGTCGATGGGGGTTTTCTATGTATATTATATATACATATAATACATAGAAATCCCCCAAAATTATTTGTTTAATTTCAATCATTAAATAATATCCATTCTTATTGGTAGCAGAATACTAGTTTATTTCGATGACGAACCCTGTGGTCGAATGGTTAGCAATGGCCACTTTGACTCCGAGGTCGCGGATTCGATCCCCGCACAAAACAAATATTTGTGTGCATGAAAATGTCTATATTTCTTGGGCTGGGTGTTTTTTTTATATAATATATGTATGTAATTACAAAAAAATAATATTTTTAAGTATAATATCAGTTATCTAGTACCCATAGTACAAGCTTTGCTTAGTTTGGTACTAGATGGCAGTGTGTAATTTGTCCGGGAATATTTATTTATGTTATTTATTTATTTATAATGATACGGAACCCTCAGTGAGTTTGACTTACACTTGACCGGGTTTTTTCTATTATAAGTAAGGATGCAACCCCAATAAGCATTAGTGATTATTCCCTAAGGGTTGGTTACCCTCGAAAGCTATATTTCTAGCGCGACACATGCCACGTGTTGGCTATCTATCTTGTAACGTTATGGCACGTGCCGGGGAGGGAGAAGAGGGGGGGGGGGGGGGGGGGTTACCTAATACAAATTATACAAAGGGGAGTGCGAGTGATTTGATACCTGCCACTATCGTACAACTCGCCATAAATTAAAATTCCATCCATATCATCTTTTTATTTTATATACTAATTACGTCGGGTGGCAGACAAGCATACAGTCCGCCTGATGTGAAGCGGTAACGGTAGCCATATTAACGCTCGCAACATAACATATCGCTCGCGCGCCGTCACATCCGCTGTCAACGCAACATCTCCTTTCTGGTGACCTCACTCACTCGCAGGAAGACAACAACCCTCAAGGGAATTGTTATTTGGCTGCGGTATTCTGTGAGGTGGAGGTACATTCCCCAGTCGGGTAGCTTACAATTAAGCTCCCTACCTATCTCCTCGCCAGAGCTTCGTTTGTCAGTCAGCAGGGTGCAGTTGAAGTTGGCTTTGGTTAACCACTTACACCCCAATCCATCAGTGGATATCAATATCCAGCAGTGGATAGATACAGGTTGTATAGACGCTTGCAGCATAGGGTATCACTCGCGAATTCCCACCCCATCTTTCAATTCAAAATACACAAAGTCATTCAGAAAAATTGCGTTTTTTTTTCACGGTCGTTAAATGTTTCACGCGAAATTGAATACTTACCACCCTGTATTAACGCCGTATAGGTCAACCCCAAACAACACACCCATTGCGTCGTCGGGGAAGCTGAACAGGGGTTGAAATACGTCATCTATATTGACTGTGAGGGCTGAAGGGTTCGTTTTCATTGTTACATTACGATACGAGAATTTATAGAAACGCTACCTAAGATTTTGTATAGGGAAACCATTGCGAGACGGCAGCTTGAATTGCAAAAAAAAAATGACACATAATAATAATATCAATTTAAAAAAAAAACGGGTTGCACTCCGGGAGTGCCAGCAGAAGTGAAAACTTGAACTTTAACGTTGTGCACTTTTTAATATTTTGGTATGGTTACGGAATAATTTCGCACGAATTGCTTTATCAGTATAAAAGTGCTATCATTTATGTGGTAAAATACAATATTCATTTATTACACAAACATGACAATTTATATTACATTATAAATAAACAGCACGAGCAGGCATACATTTTCACCGCGCTGTAGAAAGAGAGGGGGATATTACTTCCTCTCTTACGCCGCTTCTACTCTCCCTCCGTCTGACGAATTTTCGATCAGGCCACGTGTCCTGACGCGAGTTTAACATTTTTTACCCATACCAAAAAGTGCACAAAAGAAAGATAAGAAGAAAAGAGAGAAATAAAGAAGTTTTCACTTCAAAAATTAGATGTCTGTAAAGTCGGTATACGAACGATAATTTTACGTGATAACGTCATAAGAAAACATTGGCCGATGGAGTGGAAGAGAGATAGATGCACGCTCGGCTCAGGCGGAACGTGATAATGAGTGATAATGAGTCATGCTTTTTCGTTGCGTGCAGCAGGCGTTGATCGATTTATTGATAAAAAAAAATAGTGACAAGTTCTTTAGGCGCTGTACAGAACTTTTATAGTTAGAGAATGAGACTGGGCCGTAACGCTCAGCTGTGTAACGCTCGTGGTTAGCGAATGCTCGTCACTATATAAATATTTTTATATTAAATAAATAAATATTTCTGGTCAATTGTCTGAATTGTGACGAGCTCGGTGGTCGAATGGTTAGCAATGGCCACTTTGACTCCGAGGTCGCAGGTTCGATCCCCGCACAAGACAAACATTTGTGTGCATTAACATGTCTGTTTGTCTTGGTCTGGGCGTTTCTATGTATCTTAAGTATGTATTTACAAAAAAAAAATGTATTTAAGTGCATTTATCAGTTGTCTAGTACCCATAACACAAGCTTTGCGCTTAATTTTGGACTAGATGGCGCTGTGTAAATTGTCCAGAAATATTTATTTAATTTACACAGCGCCATCTAGTCCCAAATTAAGCGCACAGCGGGTACTAGACAAATGATAAATGTACTTACTTAGATACTTTTTTTTTTGTAAATAAATACATATAATACATAGAAAACACCAGATCGAGACATGTTCTTGCACACAAATGTTTGTCCTGTGCAGGGATCGAACCCGCGACCTCGGAGTCAAAGCCATTGCTAGCCATTCGACCACCGGGTTCGTCGAATGTCGTCACCGTAGAATGGACACAGTCCCTATCGCCGTGGGAATCGCGCTAATTTTAGGGATCAACGAGCATTAGGAGTCCCGTACCAGTCCTAATTTGACATTTAAACCAAATATGGGGTGCCGCGATGACTGCTTGACATGTATGATTGTTTTTGACGTGAAATGTCTTTAAATTCATTCCAATATTGACGAGCTCGGTGATGTAGCGGTCAATGACGCGGCTTCGACACCAACGCTCGTGGGTTCGATTCCCACATAGGACAAACATTTGTGTGCATGAACATGTCTGTTTGTCTTAGTCTGGGTGTTTTCTATGTATCATAAGTATGTATTTACAATAAAAATGTATTTACGTATGTTTATCAGTTGTCTAGTACCCACAACACAAGCTTCGCTTACTTTGGGGCTAGATGGCGCTGTGTAATTCGTCGGACAATATTTATTTATTTATTTATTTAATACATACGTGTACTACTAAGCTGAAGCTGAACAAAAATCTAACTTCAATTTAGATTTAGGGTACTTGTGCTTGGCCGTGTGGTTTCCGGCAAACTAGAATAGAATCACTCCGTTTCTTCCCGTGGATGTCGTACAAGGCGACTAAGGGAAATACATTATAAAACATCGATCAGGCCTCCCCAACCCGTCTGGCCAGCGTGGGGAGTAGGCCAGATCCTCCTTCTGTCTGGGACGGACGAGAGAGGGTCGCGCTCCTGTAGTGGAGACTAAAATGGACCTGATGATGATGATACGTATCAATCAATCAATCAATCAATTTATTTGCAAATGTAGGTAACAATAGATGTAAGAAATACATAATAGCAACCTCTACTACATTTTACTTTTCGGCATGCAAATCTATATTTTAAATAGCTAGATACATTACAACAATGTCATTAATGGAGGTATATAGTATTTCCAATATTTATATCACATCAATATTAAGTCATATCAAAATCAATTATTAATTCAAGCATTGCAATGTCAGAGAATAAATTAAATCAGTCAATGAAATTATGTCAATTACAATTAAAATTATTATAAAATGTCAAAGAGATATTCATTTACACTATAACATACCTTTTCCTTTAAGTAAGTTGAGGACACTACGTTTGAACTGTATATAATCCAGAGATAGAATTGCTCTTGGTAGGTGATTATACAATTTAGATGTCATAAATATAAAGTTTCGATGAAAATGTGCGGTTCTACAGAGCGGATGAAAAACTTTATCAGGATATCGTCTACTAGTACGTATGGTGTATAAGTTTATATTCTTTTTAACAAATATTACACATTCAAATATGTATACACAAGGAACCGTTAATAGTCCTAACTCTTTGAAATGGGATCTACAGCTATCTGTCTGTTTTTGCAACTTAGATATTTATATTTGTAGTTTAATTTTTGCATAGATTTTTTTTATTTTACAATTTAAACTGTAATATACGCATCATCGGCATTTCTATTTTGTCCAGCGACCATACCAGTCCACCTAATATGCAGCAGTTACCTTAGACTATGTTATAGTTACTTTCGACAGGGTATCTACGCTTGCCAGGAGTATTGCTCAACGCTAGCACACCGGTGTGAGGAGGAGGTTCTTCCCCAGTTTAACTTGCACAGCACTACTTCTCTTTTTCTGAGGTGCGGTACTTCCTTAAAGGACTTGTCGCTATTTCGTGTAATAACTGGAGAAGAACGTCCTCATAACAGGGGTGGTCAGCGTTGAACAATATACTGCTGTATTGCAAACGGCTATAGACAACAGAAAGAAGTTGTAAAGGACGTTTGACGACCCCGGTGGTCGAATGGCTAGCAATGGATACATTGACTCCGAGGTCGCGGGCTCGATCCCCGCGCGTGCAGCCGGAGTTCAACGATTTCTATGACATTATCAAGTCAAAATGTATTTAAGTACATTTATCAGTTGTCTAGTACCCATCAATCAATCAATCAATCAATTTATTTGCAAATGTAGGTAACAATAGATGTAAGAAATACATAATAGCAACCTCTACTACATTTTACCTTTCGGCATGCAAATCTATATTTTAAATAGCTAGATACATTACAACAATGTCATTAATGGAGATATATAGTATTTCCAATATTTATATTACATCAATATTAAGTCATATCAAAATCAATTATTAATTCAAGCATTGCAATGTCAGAGAATAAATTAAATCAGTCAATGAAATTATGTCAATTACAATTAAAATTATTATAAAATGTCAAAGAGATATTCATTTACACTATAATATACCTTTTCCTTAAGTAATTTGAGGACACTACGTTTGAACTGTATATAATCCAGAGATAGAATTGCTCTTGGTAGGTGATTATACAATTTAGATGTCATAAATATAAATATAAATATAAATACGTAGGTATTAGTTTTAAGGGAAATAAAGACTTCCTGAAGGCTCCCATGTCGTAATTGTTCTGAAATACCGCTGAGGGAAGTTGATTCCACAGTTTCACCTTTTGTGGTATAAAATGTCTTAGGCAACGTACTGTAGTAGATCGCCAATTATCAAGATGGAATGGATTATTTACTACTTATTCTATGACATGTATTTATACGATGTAAGTTTGGGGTGGTGTGGTTCATCAACATCTTTGAACCAAAGCCATCTTCACCTGCACGCGGTGCACCCTGCTGACTGACAAACGAAGCTCTGGCGAAAAGAGAGGTAGGGAGCTTAATTTGTAAGCTACCCGACTGAGAATGTACCTCCACTTCACAGAATACCGCAGCCAAATAACAATTCCCTTGAGGGTTGTTGTGTTCCTGCGAGTGAAAGGAAGGAGATGTTGCGATGGCAGCGGGTGTGGCGGCGCGCTAGCGATATTTTATGTTGCGAGCGTTACTATGGCTTCGGTAACCGCTTCACATTAGGCTGGCCGTATGTTTGTCTGCCACCCGACGCAGTATATAATAAAAAATATTAAATTAAAATTTTATGCCATCGTATGTATTTTTTATTAAATTAAAATTTTATCACAAAATCAGTAATAATGTCAAAATAAATGAAAAATCGAATCGTCAAAATCGAATGTCAAAAATAATAATAGCGAAAAAGTTCAAAAAAAGTCTTTAGTCATTCACCAACATCGAATAAAGTTACAAAAAGAGTAACGACCACATCGAGGCGCGAACGTAGAAACGATAGTTCAAATTGGTCACACATTTACAACTGCGCCATTGACTCGATAATACTCACTGGCGACATACGAGTATGTATTGTATAAGGAAATGTTCTTAAGCCAGGTCGAGTCCAAAGGGCATATTAGGTGGGGGGTGTTAGGTTTTATTTTCGTTACGGAATTTCTTGATTCGGTCGCCGCGCTCAAAGCCCGCGATAAAAGCTATGCAATAGCTTAAAAATAACGATGGGCCCGTATCGAGACGAGCTCGGTGGCGTAGCGGTCAATGACGCGGCTTCGACACCAACGCTCGTGGGTTCGATTCCCACATAGGACAAACATTTGTGTGCATGAACATGTCTGTTTGTCTTAGTCTGGGTGTTTTCTATGTATCATAAGTATGTATTTACAAAAAAAAATGTACGTATGTTTAGTTGTCTAGTACCCATAACACAAGCTTCGCTTACTTTGGGGCTAGCTGGCGCTGTGTAAATTGTCTGACAAAAAAATTGTCTGACAATATTACAGTCAACCATTTCGATTTTTTTTGTAGCTCAATTTATTATTTTCAATTTTATTATACCTATATGTATAGAGTAAATAAACTGTAAAAGCAAACAAACTCTTTTTCAGTGCACCTACTCGTGTTCATATTGATTTTACTCATTGAATTTCATAAATTCAGCACATCGTAGTAAATATTTCAGTTTACTATTTAAAATATGAAACATTTGCGTTGGTAGAGCTTTAAAATTTTAATACCTGAGTATTTATTCAGTATATTTCATAGACACTCGTACTAAAGGTGTGTAAGTCAAAAGGCAAATTCGCATAATGGGGATGTTTGATATTTTTTCTGACACCAGATGTCGCTAGGTAGGCGTCGGGTCCAGATTGTCAAATTGTACTGAATTTTTTGACAGTGAAACTTCAAGACGACAAGACAACACAAGACGTCAACAAGACATTTGACAAGATACTATGAATTTTTTTTTTTTTTTTTTTTTAATTTTTTTTTTTTTTTTACAGGCGTTATATTTAATATAATTACCCACACCAGGCTAAGCCTGTACTGTGGGAATTAGAATGATTACATTTGCCATACGAAAGTAATAGTTGCGATACTTGCATAGAATTATAACAATACAATTAAATCGAAATAATAAATAACAATAATTATAACAATACAATAAAAATTAAGCAATGAATAATAAAATCAATTTATACTAAGAATGTCGTGGGTAGCCAAATATTAATTAATTAAGTAGTACAAACATTTGCTATAACATATTAATGCAATTAACATTGCCATTCAATTATTTTCCCATTAAATTATTTATTTAACATCACTGTAATGTACACAAAAAATCCTCTGAATACCGGTAGGTCCAGTCTAGCAATTCAGCTTCGATCTTTACCTTTGCCTCGCGACAGGTTGACTTGTATAGGGGAAACAGTGCATTTATCTTATTATAAATAAAAGGCTTTCTAAAAATGGTGAAACGTTGGGCAAATGTGGTATTTAATTTGGGTATTGGGAGTCTAAATGTACGATTGGTCAACATTTTTTCATAATTTACCGATGAACGTACTTCTCTGTGCGCCAGTAAGACAACTGACAGATGATTGAACCCTACGCTACAGTGCTGCCAAAAGACCCTCAAATAAATAAATATTCCTGGACAAATTACCCAAACTAAGCAAATCTTGTACTAGCTTGTACTATGGATACTGGATAACTGATATTATACTTAAATACATTTTTTTTCTCTGTGTCCGTTTTGTTTCTTTACCTCACGCACTCGCAGGAGCATAACAATCCTCAATGAAATTGTTTTTTTTATACCACTAAAGTGGTAAATAAGCTTACGGCCCGCCTGATGGACAGCAGCTACCGCAGCCTATGAAAGCCTGTTACACCAGAGGCATCACACGCGCGTTACCGACCCTGTAAAACCCTCTTCACGCCCTTTTTGAAGAACCCCATGCTGTAGTCTCCTGGGAAAACCTCGACAGGCAGTTTATTCCACAGCTTGACAATACGCGGGAGAAAACTTCTCTGGAACCGCACAGTATGCGACCACTTAGGCTCCAATGTATGATGATGAATTCCCTGTCGATGGCGAGCGGTGCGACTGTAGAAGGGGGCGTGAGTATCATGTCAAACAACTCCTCTGAACACACCCCATTGTACAATCGGTAGAACGCAGAAAGGGACGCAAAATATCTTCTCAGACTTAAAGGTTCTAAACCGTCTGTCAGTTTGGGATCATCAACAATCCTCACGCCCTTGAATTACGTCACAAGGTGCAAGCTGGTATCTAGGCGCTCCCGCCCATAGATGGCAACAGTACTCCATATGCGGCCGAACTTGAGCCTAGTAAAGCTCTTTGCCTCGGGTTGGGGTACTGCTTCGCCCTGTTGAGCACACCTAGTTTCTTAACCTTTCCCTCCAGGGTACAACGAAACTGGACGTCGCTGGAGATTTCAACTCCAAGAATCCAATTGTTATTTGGCTGCGGTATTCTGTGATTGGGTGGAGATACTTACCCAATGGAGTATACGCTATGCCCTACCTCTCTTTTCGGTAGAGCCTCGTTTGTCAATCAGCAGGGTGCACCACGTGTAGGTGAGGTTGGTTTTAGATCAAATATATTGATGAACCACTTATTTTCTTCTTAAAAATTCTTTATTTTTTTCTTTAAACGTGGGTAAACCGTAGCGTAGCGAAAAATATTAAGTCCATAATTTTACTACATATGACGAGCTCGGTGGTCGAATGGTTAGCAATGGCCACTTTGACTCCCAGGGAGTCTACCGCGCAACGTGAATACGATTACCATTTGGCTAAAATGACACCGTTCGTCCACTAAACGGATATCGTCGCACCGGTGAAACGATGTCCGCCGGTCTTCAATTCCTTTACCAGTGACACGTGTTCGAGGGATCTTTGAATGAATGATATGCTTAGACTTTGACATTTGTAGTTACCGCCGAAAAAACGAATATCGATGGGTGAAGATCCACCGGTAATGAGAACTGTCAGTTGAAACAGTCTACCTTACTGTGGTCGGTTTGAACTGAATATTCGTATTTCTACCAACTTTTGCTAGTTATTACTTATTTTTTGTTTCTATTTGTACAAATATTATGACCTCCTAAACGAATTAACAAAAAGCGGCTATGTAGTTAATCTATACGATGTAAAAGTAGGAGCGAGAGGTATACCAGCAAAATCTCTCTATAACCTGCTGAAAGACCTTGGCTTGCCCAGAAGTGCAGTAAGTTCTATACTAGAACGAGTATCTAAAGCTGCATTAGCAGGTTTATACCAGATTTGGCAGGGCAGGGAGAGAAACACAAGTGAAGTGAAGGTGAGTGTTGATGTACGTCGGAAAGGGGCCCCTTAAACCTACACCCGTGTCATAAGTCTCGGGATCTACTTGGGGTTTCTCTCTCTGCCACACGATGGACCTGGCACCCGCACGGTGAATCCATGGAAGCTAAGAAGTTCGTCTCTCTTTAAACCCTTCTACTATAGTGTATTGTGTGTGTGGGCAACTAATAAAACCCATGACAGGAAACTGGATACTTGCCAGAACGCTATGGAAAGGAGCATGATGGGAAAAAAGCTATCAGATAGAATCAGGAACTCAACCATAATAGAACAAACGAAAAGAACAAACAACGTTACAGTAATAATAAGAAAACTAAAATGGAAATGGGCAGGCCATACCATTAGAGGTAAAGACAAATGGTCAAAGACAATAATGCACTGGTTTACTGGACACAGGAAAAGGAAAAGAGGCAGGCCATTTCGAAGATGGGCCGATGAAATAAGGGTTACAGCAGGTGTAGGCTGGACAACAACGGCAATGGATAGACAAAAATGGAAAAAGTTGGGGGAGGCCTTTGCCTATAAAAGGCAAACAGGCATGGTTATCGATGGAAAAAAACAAGTGGACTTGATACTGCCAATTTAAATGGAAACATGCAACAAATGTGTTGAAGAAGTTATTTTTATTTTTATTTCATGTAATATGTCTGAATAAAGGCTTTTATTATTACTATAGTGTGTTAGTGCAATATTGAATGTTTGTGTCTTGTAATCTGTGTTTTACACGAACTATGGCGTTAGCGGCATTATCTGCTGCAGCGGAAGAGGAACGGCTCAAGAAGCTCGAGACCTTAGAGCGCAGGATGCTACGTGATAGCAGCTAGCCTATGCTCTTATCAGAGAGCAGTTTTATTGATAATTTTAGGTTATCAAAGTCGCATTTTCTGACTTTGTGCAACGATTTGGCTCCGTTTTTGTCAACGGCCCAACGCTCATCAGCAGTGCACCCAGAAATCAAAGTAGGTTGATTTATCACGAGAGCTATAAAAAACCTGATGGTCGATGGAAAGTAATCACTGTAGCCTAATACAAAACAGCGAGCTTCTATTTTTTTTTATACTACTTCGGGTGGCAGACAAGCATACGGCCCGCCTGATGTGAAGCGGTTATCGTAGCCATATTAACGATTGCAACATAAAGTATTGCTTGCGCGCCGCCACCCACGCTGCCAACTCAGTATCTCCTTCCTTTTTTTCTGGTGACCTCACTCACTCACAGGAACACAACAACCCTCAAGGGAATTGTTATTTGGCTGCGGTATTCTGTGAGGTGGAGGTACATTCCCCAGTCGGGTAGCTTACAATTACGCTCCCTACCTCTCTTTTCGCCAGAGCTTCGTTTGTCAGTCAGCAGGGTGCACCACGTGCAAGTGAAGTTGGCTTTGGTTCGAAGATCTTGATGAACACCCCAAAACGGCACGGTCGCAAACACTATAATTTAAATAACTCAAGGAAAATAAATAGTTTGTTCGTAATAACATACATTTATAAAGAATTAAATCATTTATTTAACAGTAAGTACATATATAAAAACAAGAATGTACGTAAATCACAGAGTTAGTTTTAAACCACAGCATAAGTTATAATAGTACTACAAACAGTATGGCGACCCCACCTCGAGTCGAATGTGGAACTGCGCCGCGTATTACGAAAATTCGTTCGTAGTATATAATCTATCCTCAACTAAACTTAAATGGTAAAATGATTTATTTCTTATTTTTAATCAATACAATTAAACTACTTGTTTTTAAATTATTTTTTTCCAGTTTTAACAACGAATTTTACACATTATATCAATGTAATCGTTGATTTGACAGGTCAACATTTTTGGATTTTTATATTCCACAATTTTTATAGATAACTAATAATAATAATAAAATAATAAAATGTTTTATTTTCTCACTAATCAATACAAACACAATCTGTACGTGCAATTAAACAATCAGGTAAATACACCAATGCGACAATAAACATTGGTAGTATCGACTGCGTGAGACTGGAGCCTATGAACTAGGCATAAGCCTGTATCTCAGCGCACCAGTGCTCACCTCTCGGTCAAGACGGAACAATTTACATACCATACATAAATCACGGAACTTTAAGTATAGACAGGCACTATAAAATATAAGATACGTACATATAGCAGTTTGCAAAACAAATCAAAGGGAAGAAAGAACTGACATTAGATTGTACAATAACCAATTACAAAATGTGTGAAATATTTGTTGTATCAGGGTAACTGTATTTAATGCAGTCTCATAATCACAATCATTCAAAATAAACGTTTAGAGATATTTATTAATACAATATTATCAAAAGTATAACATCTTACGTTACAGCGCAAGGTGCATATGCAGTCAACCCTAAGGCTTCTTCACACACATTTGCACAAATGCAGACGCGGTCTGTTTCTTGTATGGAGTGACCGGGGTGTGTGTGTGTTACAACATACGTTTGCACCCATCTCCGTTTTTATTTCAAAATTAATGTATTTATTAACAATTCGTATTATGCTAAACAACATTCTAAGCTGACGATAACCATACATTTCAGAATGACAATTGTATCTTTTTTATTACAAATATAATACGCTCAATTTACATAAAATAATTAGAGGAATTCCTCTGTCATGTATGCTTATAAAATACTAAAATAAATAAAAAAGGTAAATTGCGATTTATAAACTAAAATAGGTAAACAAACTACTTGGGCACGCTGTCACAGTACTACGTATAGTACGAATCACAAGTTAAAGGTCTGGCGAACTTGCGGCCGCGGACTTGCGAAGGCGTTCACCAGTCGCTGCAAGATTTGGTTGTTGGCAACAGCAGCATCTGCGAGGTCTTCGGCGGCTACAGCTAGCCGCTCCAGTGTCGAAGCAGTAGCTTGAGCTACCCTGTTGTTCTCTTCGGCTGCTGTTGCTAACCGGTCAATTGCATTCGCCAATCTATTTTCATCCTTCCGGGGCACCAACATTAAAACGGTTGCCTGAAAAAAAAAAGTTAAATTGTATAAACTTTATTGGTGCATCCTGAAACATAACACATACCGTTGTATATTTTTTCATTAGTATTGAAGTAATGATGACATTTGGCCTACCCTCTCCTTCCCCGGTGTATTTTTGAAATAATGTATTGTATGATAATAATATGCCTTGTTACATCAGATAGTCAGTGCTGTCATATTGGTGGTGTTATAGGGAATGAACCAAAGTAGAAATTATTGTCATAAGATTATTAGCACATAAACAAAGACAGGAAGAAAGTAACAAAAACATGCGTAAGCCTTGTTATACCATAACCCTGGCAGTCATTAATAGATGTAACTTGTCAGTATTTTTAGTTTTGACTAGATACATACCTATAGTAGGTACAGACACTTATAAGAGATACGTATGAACTGCCTAATGACATGGATTAAACCATTTCAATAGGTAGTCCACCTATTGTTTTGTAGGTATACCTACAGTATCAAACACAAATTATTTACTAAGATATCTGTACGTCTGATTCTCGGCTCCTGATTATATATCTCTTTTGTTGACTGTATGTTGTTTACATAATGCAAATTCATAACAAAACATCAGAAAAGTACTTACGTCTCTCCATTTTATGGGGGGTTTGGTGGTTCCAGACCCCACCGCGTTCAGCCTAGCTGCAAGTGACACCCACTTGTCGTTTGGACAAGGGTGCCGCATGCGAGGAAACACGCCCAGTTGCCAGCGCAGGATTCGCGTGCATATAATCCAAGAGCAAACGCTCTTGGGCATTTGATACAACCATAAGCGCTGGCATCTAGAAAAATATAAGTCGACCGTAGTCAGTCACTTGTACACTTCACCTCTTATGTTATTTAATTACAGATAGATGTTTAAAAAAAGCCGTGAAATATCACCTTCTTCAAATAATTTCAAATAAAAATAAGAATTTAAATGTAGGTTATGTAAACAAAGACACACAGTCTAAAAATACTTCGTTTACCACAGATTATAAATTATACCCCACTACATTGTAGTTTTGCGTTTAGTTGTGTTTAATTTGTTTTATTTTTTTTATCAAAGTAATAATCACAATTTAAAATAATAATTTACAGTAAAAATAAAAACTATATTTTCTTAAAAATTATATATTATAAGTATTTCTCAAATTCTAGACAAGCTACAACATTATTACGAAACGCAGGTCTTAAAACTAGATAAATCATTCGTTTAAGAACTGTCCGCACTAATACGTCTAGAATTTTGTCTATGGCGATACCCAGTGATTACCACCCAGTTGTCCAACGTTTCCCCGGTACCAATTGGATGAAATTCCATGGGTGGGAATGGACATAAATACCAAGAAATTGAATGAAATTCACTGATTTCCCCGGTAGGCCCCCAGGTCGCGGGTTCGATTCCCGCACAAGACAAACATTTGTGTGCATGAACATGGCTGTTTGTCTTTGTCTGAGTGTTTTCTATGCATTGTAAGTATGTATTTACAAATAAAAATGTATTTAAGTACATTTAACAGTTGTCTAGTACCCATAACACAAGCCTTGCGCTTAATTTGGGACTAGATGGATCCAGAAATATTTATTTAGAATTTTGTGTCTAGACCATATTTGGTCCACTGTACATAGCAGTTAACTTGGTTCAACGTTATAATAACTGACCCGCCTCACTAATTAACTAGCTATACGAGTACGTGGCAATCAAGCGAACCGCGTTGGAGTTAATTGAAAATTGTTGCATACTATATCTGAGGGAACGTTTATACCGTTTGGATTACAAAATATTGCGGGTAAAGTAAAACCAATGTTGAGTGAACAAGGTGAAGCGACTATTGTTGTTTTTTTTTTTTATACTTCGTAGGGTGGCATACAAGCATACGGCCCGCCTGATGTGAAGCGGTTACCGTAACCGTATAACGCTCGCAACAAAATATATCACTTGCGCGCCGCCACCCCCGCTGCCAACGCAGCATCTGCTTCTTTTCTGGTGACCTCACTCACTCGCAGTAACACAACAACCCTCAAGGGAATTGTTATTTGGCTGTGGTATTCTGTGAGGCGGAGGTACATTCTCCAGTCGGGTAGCTTACTATTACGCTCCCTACCTCTCTTTTCGCCAGAGCTTCGTTTGTCAGTCAGCAGGGTGCACTACGTGCAGGTGAAGTTGGCTTTGGTACAAAGATGTTGACAAACCACTTACAAAATTGTTTAGCGAACAAGTGATTTATTCATCATCAGGTCATTTTAGTCTCCACTACAGGAGCACGACCCTCTCACGTCCGTCCCAGACAGAAGAAGGATTTAGCCTACACTCCCCACGCTGGCCAGACGAGTTGGGGAGGCCTGATCGATGTTTTATAATGTAATTTCCCATAATCGCCTTGTACGACATCCACGGGAAGAGACGGAGTGATTCTATTCTAGTCTGCCGGAAATAAATAAATAAATAATAAATAAATATTGTCAGACAAATTACACATCGCCATCTAGCCCCAAAGTAAGCGAAGCTTGTGTTATGGGTACTAGACAACTGATAAACATACGTAAATACATTATTTTTTTGTAAATACACACTTATGATACATAGAAAACGCCCAGACCAAGACAAACAGACATGTTCATGCACACAAATATTTGTCCTGTGTGGGAATCGAACCCACGAGCGTTGGTGTCGAAGCCGCATCATTGACCGCTACGCCACCGAGCTCGTCATCCACACGACCAAGTGATTTATTACAAACTAAATAACATAATAAATAAACTAGGGCTGATCCTAGCCCACGGGGCCGAAATCGAGGTTGAGTGGAGCGAGTAGATTCGCTGAGTGTATGTTTTCCATTGATTTCAATGGAATATGTATTTGATGATCATTCCTCAAGGACATGATCGATCTCAATTTTTTCCGACACAAACCTCAAGTCTGACTAGGTCTTTAATTGTGATATGTTTCATCAAAATCAGTTCAGTGGTTTTGGAGCCTATTCATATCCAAGAGTGACTTTTCGAAGTATATAAGCTCAGCTTCGTATACTTGTCTGTTCACTAGTTTTATGTATTTGTTGCTATGCAATAAAGAATATATAAAACATTTTGTGTGCATGAACATGTCTGTTTGTCTTGGTCTGGGAGTTTTCTATGTATCATATGTATGGATTTACAAAACAATGTACCTATTTAAGTATAATATCAGTTATCTAGTACCCATAGTACAGTACCCATAGTACAGTCTAGTACCCATAGTACATTATTTTGGACTTTCCCGAAAACGCTCCATACAGAAGGCCACTGAGTTGACGTCACAGGTTTGTATTTTGTATGCATCAAATCAGAAATTTGTACGACAGCTATGTTAAATATTACGTTTATGTGATTAGTATCATAATAAAAGTTATAGTATTTTTTATTGCTTCTCCAATGGAAGTATTATTTTTTAATTTCATACTTTTAAAATGATCTTTCCCGCCAAACTTTGATCGACCCTAAAATAAGTCTGACGGAAGATATTACAATGAAAGTTTGCAGATCTTTATAGTTTTGTGTATTTTACGATATTGTTAAATAATTTATACAATTTTTGAACATTCATTAACCTATTTCTGTAGACACTCCCGGAGCGCCACTGTTTTTGTTTTTATTTATTTATATCCCTGATCAATAGAGAGATTTATGATCAGTGGCGGTTCACACGGGTGGTATACACCCCACACATACGGACAGACATAACGCACCGCACGTGGTCGCCTCGTGACCTCTGACAATGGAGCTAACTGGCGCAGTCGTTAACTCAGTCCTCATATCAATTCGTTGAGCGTAACTTTTAGCAATTTCCTTTATCACAGCGTTGGCAAATATATTTGCATATGTTCTGAAAATATGTATGTGTGCTGATGCAGCGTTACTAGATTTATTTTAGATCAGAACGCCATT
Organism: Hypsopygia costalis; assembly: GCA_937001555.2. Lineage (NCBI taxonomy): Eukaryota > Metazoa > Arthropoda > Insecta > Lepidoptera > Pyralidae > Hypsopygia > Hypsopygia costalis. The sequence continues at coordinate 10,944,657 of OW443355.2, forward strand.
TTAAACGTTTGAAAGTAAAAGAGCGGGACATGTTTGAAAAAGCGGGACTATAAGAAAAAAATATTACATACTTTTTTTTAATGAATGGATGAGTGTACACAATCAGAAGATCAAAAATAATTCAGCGCTATAAAATATGACGTAAAAATATAAAACTTTTATATTGCTTAAATTTTCCAGAGATTAAAATTTTGACATTTCGTCCATTTCCATTTGACATTTAAGTTGATGAAATCACAATTTTTGGCGTCCACCGCGATAACCGGAACATTACATTTTAATTTTTAACTTAAAAAGGCGGGACGTCCCGTCAAAATCAGGACGTATGGCAACACTGGCTGATAGGTAAATCTTTAACTACTTTTTCCTTATTTTTTTTAAGTTCCCCGAAGAGTTAAATCGCTCTTCGAGGGATTTTATTTGTTCTTTATTTGTTTTCTAATTTACTCTTAACCTAATAAATACAGCACTGGACCTTTTCTCATGATTTTTGCTTTACTAAGATAATACTACTAAAATTAAATAAATATTCCTGGACAAATTACACACCGCCATCTAGCCCCAAACTAAGCAAAGCTTGTACTATGGGTACTACTTATTAGGATTATACTTATAATATTATACTTAAACATACATATATATATTACATAAAAAACCCTCTTATATATAAAAAAAATGCTAAATGATAATCTAGAATTTTGGACCACTTCTATTTGTATGCCTAAGATATATCAGTTATATGGTCCCCCCCCCCCCCCCCTCATATAAAAAATATGTTCAATGAAATTACTGAAACATTATTTTAATTAGTTAACATGATGGTTCTCACAGAACCGAAATAGTCTATGTTCCCACAGCACTATTTAATTGTCATTCGGATTATTTTGACAAATTCTTTTCAATGTTGGGATTTAAAATGTTTAGCTAACAGCTCTGAGGGTTAATTTTAATATTTGCTTAAGGGTTGTACTCCTATAGGGCTGTTGGTAGATGGATTAGTGACAGTTGCAGTCGTCTCATTGTAAGTGTGTAGACAGCGTGTGTTCAAACAAATAATTACTGCACGAAAACGTCAAGTTGCAAAATTGCTTTTTAATTCTATTTGGATTCTACCACCCGATATAGTATTAAAAAAAAATCGCCCAAGTGCGAGTCGGACTCGCGCACGAAGGGTTCCGTACCATTATCTATAAAAACGGCAAATAAAAAAAAACACATTTGTTCAATGGGAGCCCCCCTTAAATATTTGTTTTTTTTTAAATTTAATTATTTATTTTTAAAGTAAATATAATAACTAAATATTCTGTGAATACTACAAGCTTCTACCTTTTGCCAATACCAATATCGAGTAAAAACGAGCAATAAAATCACGTTTGTTGTATGGCAGCCCCCTTAAATATTTATTTTATTCTTTTTTTTAGTATTTTTTGTTATAGCGGCAATTGAAATACATCATCTGTGAATATTTCAACTGTCTAACTATCACGGTTCATGAGATACAGCCTGGTGACAAACGGACGGACGGACGGACGGACAGCGAAGTCTCAGTAATAGGGTCCCGTTTTACCTTTGGATACGGAACCCTAAAAAATTGAGGATCGAATGGCTACTTTGACTCCGAGGTCGCGGGTTCGATCCCCACACATGACAAACATTTGTGTGCATGAACATATCTGTTTGTCTTGGTCTGGGCGTTTTCTATGTATTATAAGTATGTATTTACAAAAAATATATATTTAAATATATTTGTCAGTTGTTTAGTACCCATAGCTTTGCGCTTAATTTTGTAATAGATGGTATTTTTTTTTTATATAATGATGGTTGTCACAAAACCTAAATAGTCTAAGTTCCCACAGCACTATTTAATTGTCATTCGAATTATTTTGACAAATTCGTCCAGAAATATTTAGTTATTTATATAAGTTAAATAATCGTGAAATCGGTCCAAGATGCTGTGTTTTTAACTAAAGCTTCAATTTCGTGTACTATGCCTTTGATAGTCTCCCTAAGAGAGGGCTGTATTGTGTTTGAGGTACAAAACGTGGGATTATTACATTCCACGAGTGCACTGACGTCAACACAGAATAGCTTTTTTCATGAAAATAACTATCATTATTTATTATTAATTTGGCGAGCCTGGTGTTCGCATGGCTTTTGAATTTTGTACCATTTTTAACCGGCTCAAAAAAAGGAAGCCTTGTTATTTAGATTTCTCTGGTCTATGTAATATTAAATGGTTTAATTTGAATTGAAATTCCATCCATACCGTCATGCCCAGTGGTCGAATGACTAGCAATAGCCAATTTGACTCCGAGGTCGCGGGTTTGATCACCGCACAAGACAAATATTTGTGTGCATGAACTGTAATGAAGTAACAAACATAAAAAAAATAACTATAGCCGAATTGAGAACCTCCTTTTTTTGGACCACACACCACATTATGATACAAATATTTGTCTTGTGCGGGGATCGAACCCGCGACCTCGGAGTCAAAGTGGTCATTGGTAACCATTCGACTATCGAGCTCGTCTAATATAACAAGGAATTGAACGAAATTCTCGTTAAGTTCTCGTAAATTTTTGAAAAGCCATGCATTATTTCCCCGGCGCTACCCCTGTGCTCGGTTCACTGGGCGACCGAGTGGGTGCATTCATGCGAAGGATAAATGCATTATGCACTAGTCTGTCAAAAGAGAGGGATTATTGCATAGAATTTAAAACCTAAATTGAAAAGACTGGGTGCAAAAAAATATTTTTTTTATTTAATAAAAAACCGGGCAAGTACGAGTCGGACTCGCCCACCGAGGGTTCCGTATGTAGACAAAGAGGGGAACAGTATTTTTTGCTATTTTTCATTATAAATAAGAACTAATACGTCGAAAAAATAATAAGATATATTTTGCAAAGTGCACATTACATTAGGATTTTTTATTAAAAAAAACTGGACAAGTGCAATTTGGACTCGCCCACCGAGGGTTCCGTACGTAGTATTTTATTTTTATTTTATTTTATTTGGAAAACATTACAGTATAAGTAACATGGTTATAAAAACTATATAAATAACACAATTAACATGTTTTCGCATACAGGATCATTATAAATAAGAAATAATGCGTCGGAAAAAGTAAATAAAATATATTTTGCAATGTGCACATCAATCCCTTTCATATGATACCCCATTTGAACTAGTAGCTTCAATTTGAAATTTCGACCTCCTATAAAAAATATAGACCCGCTATTTTTTTTAGATTTAATTACAAATGTATAGTTTTGAGATTTATTCTTGTACTTGTAGTCTATAAGGATGTTACTTGCCAAATTTCATAGTTCTAGATCAACGGGAAGTACCCTATGAGCTTTGATTCCCTTGAGAATGTGTCGGAATATGCGTCTTTTGCTGAATAAACGGCCGTATCTTTTTTTTACATAAACTCAACAGTTTAATTTTTTTACAACTTCATGGGACCGTAGATCTGAGTATACAGTTCAAATTTCAGCTTGATACCTACACGCATTCTCTACATAGGGGGTCTTAACAGACACACAGACGGACAACAAAGTGATCTTATAAGCATTCCGTTTTTCCTTTTGACGTACGGAACCTGGTCGTTTTTGTGGGTTAACTATAACACGAGATCTCAAGTTGTGGATTGAATTAACTGCCGACGTTTTACCAAGAGGCTTCAATATGCGGTCGTTCAAGACAAGCGTGAAGGAGTTTTCACAAATTACACAGCGCCATCTAGCCCCAAAGTAAGCGAAGCTTGTATTATGGGTACTAGACAACTGATAAACATACGTAAGACATTTTTAAGCTATTGCATAGCTTCTATCGCGGGCCTTGAGCGCGGGGACCGAATCCAGAAATTCCGTAACGGAAAAACCCCACGCTCCCCACTCCGACGGGCAAGGAGGTGTGGCTTGAAGGCCGTGCATCGTCTAACGTCGTTTCAGTTCGGCAGTCTTCGACACGGCGTTGTGTGCGTGCGATTAGACGTATTGTACGACTCTACGAAACTCGTTTTATTTATTTAATAATAGAAAAATTTGTTTTCTTATCGGTCACCACGCTCAAAAAGTGTAACTTGAATTAATATCAAAGAAAAAGCAATACTGCATGAATAAAATAAATAAATAAAATTATAATTGCATAAGTTGATACAAAATGCTATGCAATAGCTTTACCGCGGCAGTCCCCGAGTGCCACACGTCTTTTTTTTTATTGTAAATACATACTTATGATATATATAAAACACGACCAAGACAAACAGATATGTTCATGCACACAAATGTTAGGCATTCGACCACCAGGATCGCTATAATAATTAAATATAATATCAGTTATCTAGTACCCATAGTACAAGCTTTGTTTAGTTTGGGACTAGATGGCGTTGTTTTATATTAAACTAGCTGGTACGGCGAACTTCATATCGCCTTTAAATAAATAAATAAATATTTCTAGACAATTTACACAGCGCCATCTAGTCCCAAATTAAGCGCAAAGCTTGTGTTATGGGTACTAGACAACTGATAAATGTACTTAAATACATTTTTTTTTGTAAATACATAGGTACTTATAATACATAGAAAACACCCAGACTAAGACAAACAGACATGTTCATGCACACAAATGTTTGTCTTGTGCGGGAATCGAACCCACGACCATTCAAAAGTGGCCATTGCTAACCATTCGACCACCGAGCTCGTCAAATGTATTTACGTTAATTTTTTCAATGATTAACTATCCTATCTCTCAAGTTGAATCAAACAGCACACACTGTACAAAATTTTATTAAAATCGGTCCAGTAGTTGATTCCATCGCGGACAAACAACGTGACACGCAATTTTTATATATAATGACGATATCTAGATTCGCTCCACCCGCGCGAAGTCGAAACGGACGTGTAGTAATAAATCATCATGATCATCAGGTCATTTTAGTCTCCACTACAGGAGCACGACCCTTTCTCATCCATCCCAGACAGAAGGAGGATTTGGCCTACACTCCCCACGCTGGCCAAACGGGTTGGGGAGGCCTAATCGATGTTTTATAATGTATTTCCCTTAGTCGTCTTGTACGACATCCACGGGAAGAGACGGAGTGATTCTATTCTAGTCTGCCGGAAACCACGGCCAACGGGTAGTAATAAATACCCAACTGTAATAAAATTCACAATTTCCGTGACTTTTCCTGTAACGATCTCGTCCGGGGGTCGAGTGGAAGTTCCCAATTTGTGAAATTCAGTAATCATTTTATCAGAATCAACACGCAGTTGCCTGTAATGTCTCCATTGATCACAAATATTATGGGCAATTTGATCTACACTACTTTAAGTGCTTCCGCCACCAATTAATTCATGCAAACTATTGCCGGCCGGCACCCACCCACTACCGTTAGTGCTAGTAGTATTCTTGCTTCACAGCACGAGGTACCTACGTTGTTATGCAGTCAACCCTAATAGCCCGTGAGCCAGAAGCCAGATAGTATATTTTGTCAGTTATTTCCTCTCAAGATTTTTTTTTAAATACGTGATTAAGATGCTGCCGCTGCCCCCCCCCCCCCCACGGAGAAGCCGCTGACGTTTACTATAATGTTTAATGGCGTGTAAGTCGTTCATCAAGATCTTTGAATCAAAGCCAACTTCACCTGCACGTGGTGCACCCTGCTAACTGACAAACGAAGCTCTGGCGAAAAGAGAGGTAGGGAGCGTAATTGTAAGCTACCCGACTGGGGAATGTACCTCCACCTCACAGAATACCGCAGCCAAATAACAATTCCCTTGAGGGTTGTTGTATTCCTGCGAGTGAGTGAGGTCACCAGAAAGAAAGGAAGGAGATGCTGCGTTGGCAGCGGGGGTGGCGGCGCGCGAGCAATATTTTATGTTGCGAGCGTTAATATGGCTACGGTAACCGCTTCACATCAGGCGGGCCGTATGCTTGTCTGCCACCCGTCGTAGTATAAAAAAAAAAAAAAAAACTATACGGCATAATACAGCTCTCTGAAGTATTTCCCGAGTTATCGCTTGAGAGGGAATTGGTCAAGAAAATCTGTTGCTGGCTCACGGACCATAAGGCTTTAACTCACATATTTGCACGTATATAGCCGTGATCTCTTTATGTCGTAATTTTTTATATGGAGTTTCCAAGGTGTGTTGGTTGCCTAGGTAAGAAAACGTTGAAATTCGTTATGGTCGTCTCTACGACATGTGTTTCGCCTCTTCACGAGGTATCATCAGACGATATGTACATGTTGATAGAACAATAAAACTATCAAAATCTAAACAAAAAATAATCGGTTTCTGTAAAGTCGGTTTACGGACGATAATTTTACGTGATAACGTCATAAGAAAACATCGGCCGATGGAGTGGAAGAGAGATAGATGCGTCACAAGCCGAAAGGCCGATCGTGCCTCTCTATCGCTTGTTCCGCGCTCTCGATTTCACGCTCGACTCAGGCGGAACGTGACAATGAGTCATGCTGTTTCGTGCGTGTCGCAGGCGTTCATCGATTTATAAGGAGTCAAAAGAAATTACTTATTATGATTACATTCGACGAATTCTTTAACGACAAGAATATCGTTCTGCCTGCCTCATAAAATTGTTATGCCCTGCCGGGGTAATACGTGAACCTTACCTATACCATCTGTAATAATTACACATATGAATGCAATAAATAAATAATCTAAAACGGATTCTAGCCCACGGGGCCGAAATCGAGGTTGAGTGGAGCGAGTAGATTCGCTGAGTGAATGTTTTCCATTGATTTCAATGGAAAATGTATTTTCACCTCACTAGCTCGTAAAAGCTCTGTTTATCATTCGAAATCTGCGTGGAAAATCGCACTTTATCCGCTAGCGTGGAAAGTGTTTTTAAAATTCGAATATTTTTATTCAATAAAGGTTTCGTACAATAAATTACATATATATAGAACCTCATTGGTTTCGTAATAGTTTATATTCTCTGCAGCCAGTCCATTGATGATTATTTATTAAAACTGTTTTTCTTGCACCTAACATTTTCCTCGCTTTAGTGAGGTGAAAAGTTGTGTGTTGCGCTCGGCAGCAAAGTTATTTAGCGTCTCGTACCTTTGAAACCCTCGCTACGCTCAGGATTCTATATTTGGACCACTCGCTTCGCTCGTGGCTCAATTCTAGAATCCTTCGCTTGCTCAGGTTTCAATACAAGGTACTCGCGCCAAAAATTAACTTTGCAGCCTTGCATAACAAATAACTATTGATGATCATTCCTCAGGGACATGATCGATCTCAATTTTTTTCGACACAAACCTCAAGCATGTCGAGGTCTTTAATTGTGACAAGTTTCATCAATATCGGTTCTGTGGTTTTGGAGCCTATTCATTTCCCAGAATGACTTTTCGGCGTACTTAAGCGTTCCACTCAGTCCACACAATAAATTATTATACTGCGAACCACCTAACCATCGTGCTCGTCAAAACCTTCGCTTCACTGATTCCAGAACGACCAGACCAATTATAATAACGCCATAGGCTAAAAAATATTTCTAACCCCGAGGGTGGAACAATAAATAAATAATCTTGTGCAATAACAAGCGCCGCCCTTAAATATCTTGTTCTGAGTGATTGATTCCCCTCACTAGGGGTCGTAAAGGGGAAGACCAACGAACACAAATATTTTTGTAATAAAAACTCGTTTGTTCGGGTAAAGTCGCCAGAGAGAGATCGAGACGAACGAGAGATGAAATTTTCACAGGGAATTTAATCTACACTACTTTGCGTGCTTCCGCAACCAATTAGTTCATGGAAACTAGTGCCGGCCGGCACCCACCCACTACCGTTAGTAGTTGCATGCGACTGCCGTGGCTGCTTTGGTCGTCTCTGCTCCAGCTGCTGTGGTCGTCTCGGCGAATCTCCAACATCTGAAACAGAAGATACATGCGATCGCCGCTGCCCCGACTGTCCACTCGTCGGCGAGCTCTTCGGACCACCGTTTAATTACGTTTTCTGTGGCTTTGGGTGGGGCAATGGGTGAACCTGAGCGCATCCATGCAGTAGGGGAACCGCCTAGGTTTCGGGATCGTGGGGTCAATTGGACCGTTTTCAAAGCACGGATTAACCCTTTAATTCGCAATAGAAATTGTAGTAAAAATTGCTGTTGTTTTTTAACTATTCGATCTACGAATGTCATAAATTACTTAAAAAAAATAAAAATAAAAATCTGTAATTAATATTTTTTTGGAAACTGGATGTTAAAAATACATAACATTGCGAAGTAGCTAATATTTAAATATTAAAAAAATATGTTACGTATTCCTAACTTTGCGAAATGCGCAGGAAACGAAAAATAAAATTTTTGCGGTTGTTTTTAATACAAATTTTTATTAGTTAAAGAAAATTATAAAAGAAATTATTGCAAAAAGTACATACAATATTCATGAATCATTTATAAACATTTGCGCTTCCTAAATTCCAGAATTCGTCACGAGTAATATTTATAAACTTCAGTTTTTTTACACGGTGTACCTATAAATTCGTATTTTGAATAATCATATCAATAACATCTAAAAAAATCATAAAAGTAATCGGATGGCGACTTTCAATCAGAACCAAATTCAGTAAAAGTAATTTCTTTTAGTATTACACGATTTTAATATTTACCACTTTCCCATTTAAAATCCAACGGTTTCTAACAAACGGTTTATTTTTCTTTATCAACAATGTTGGTAAAGGATTAAATTTGTTTTTTTGAACGTGTTTTCTTGATAACACTAAAAACTACAGGACTTGATGGATCAGACAAAACAGAAGATATTGACTGGGTGGCAGGTAAATCTTGCGGTAAGATTTATTTACCGAGGACCTGACAAATAGATGGAGTGGGTGGTACCAGATCTTCAGGCAACATGGTATCATATATATCCGCCAAAAAGTTAAGTCATTTCAATGAAGAATCGAAAAATCGAAGTTCAAAGCTATAATCATTATCGTCATTTATCATCTCCATCTCCTGATATGCTACTATTGCTAGAAGAAGCATTAAGCGGAGGCGTAAGTGCCAGAATCTTCTTTACACGTTCTAATTGTAGGTTATGCTACAACAAAATCAAGCTTACAATCATGTAAACACCCTCCAACACCAAATTTACCGAAATAAAAAGCCATTATTTACATCCCTTATCATTTCGCAATGTTAGTTATTCTTTACATTCATAACCTCATCTCAATCACCGGTATCTTCGCAATGTTAACTATAGCTAACATTCAACTTTAACGGGCTTTAGCACATACAAACTTGCATTTTTAATAATACTGTAATTGTACAATTATACAATGCGAACACAAAAACATAAATAACATACAATATTAAGGCAAATCGAGCAACTTAAGTGAAAATATTGATATTTCTTAACTTAAGCGCGGGAGCAGCTCGAGGTTGGGTCGCCATTTTGCACTTTCATGTCAGAATTTACAATACAATGACTTTTTTTTATTTTTTTATGCGTACGTAGTAATGTTCTTTACTTATTATTAGAAAAAACCGTAAGATAATCGATGTTGTATTGTAAGTAAAATTTTAGTTATATATAAGTTAAGTATACCTAACGTTGCGAATTAAAGGGTTAAGGGGAGGATGGGGTACCTTAATATGGGACTACCTGCAGGTAAATTGTGCGAATCTTTCCTTAGGATTATTGAGGACACTGCCCGGGAATGCCTAGGAATGAAGGGTCAGAGGAGCGCCAAGGGATATGAATGGTGGTCGGAGGAATTGAACTCCCTTAGACGCACTAGCAATAGGCTCCGTCACGCGTGGCAAAGGCGTCGTAAAAGGGAAGGCTTTGACGAGGAGGCATCGCGCGCTAGATACCATGAAGCCCGCCTTAAATATCGGAAGACCATGGAGCAGACGCAGCTCGAGTTCTTCAGGGGGATCGCGGACTCAGGCAACACGGACCCATGGGGTCAGGCGTACCGGTTGGCCAGCGGGAGGGTTCGACCCCCTGCCAACGTCATCAATGGGGCGAAATTCGCTGAGGGACAAACGGGGGGACTGGAGGAGGCCATGCACAATCTTTTGTATGGTCTGTGCCCTGACGATGATAATTCCCAGGACACGGAGCATCAAAGGAGCGTGCGTCTCATGGCGGCCTTCATGCCCTCCGGTCGAGCTTCTTCCGCTCCGACTCGTAAGGATTTGGGAGAGATAATCAAGGCACTGCCTAACACTGCTACGGGTCTCGATGGCATCAGCTCAAGGATCCTGAAATACGTCTGGGACGCGGCGCCTAGCGAGTTTCTGGGGGTCGTGGTGCAATGCGTTGCTGAGGGGGTCTTTCCGGCAGCCTGCAAAGATGGTCGCTTAATTGTAATACCTAAGGGCAACGAAAAACCACTCAGCGACCCAAAGGCGTACCGCCCAATAACGCTCCTCCCTATCTTCGGCAAAATATTAGAACGAGTAATGCTCAGGTGCGCTCCGCAGATAGCGTCTGGAATTTCCGAATTCCAGCACGGGTTTTCTCCGGGGAAATCTACAGTCACGGCACTACAAGATATCCTAGGCACGGTTGCAAAGTCTGTGTGTATGTACAGTTGGTCTTCCTCGACATCTCTGGTGCCTTCGACAACGCATGGTGGCCCATGATCTTGCTCAAGGCTAAGCGGGGGGGTTGTCCGCAAAACATCTATAAGATGTTAACGGACTACTTCACCGGTCGCCGTGTGGGCCTTTTCGTGGGTGGCCGTGTGATGTGGAAGGAGTCCACCATGGGATGTCCGCAGGGCTCCGTGCTGGGGCCGACGCTGTGGAATGTTCTTATGGACGACCTGCTGCGTCTGCCCCTTCCTGAGGGGGTAAAGATGGTGGCCTACGCCGACGATGTGACGCTCATCATAGAGTCTAATTCTCGTGCGGCCATAGAGTCGACTGCTAGCGTGGTCCTTAGCCAAGTAGGCGACTGGGGTGCCCGGAATAGGCTGAGCTTCTCTTCCACGAAGTCGTTGACTATGACGGTGAAAGGGAAGTTCCAGCGGCCCCCAGTTATTAAATTCGGCCAGGACTCAGTGAGGAGCGTCACATCGGCGACGGTCCTTGGCGTCAAGTTGGATTCGGGGCTTCTGTTTGTCCATCACGCGAACAACATCGGGGAACGAGCTGCCGCATGCTTCGGCAAGATGTCAAGGATTACAGCCTCATCATGGGGGGTTAGGTTCCCGGCGCTTAGGGTTCTTTATCGGGGAACGTACGTGGCTACGCTGACTTACGCAGCTGCCATTTGGTGCCATCGTCTATGTACGTATGTATGTCGTAGTGTCGTGCTGAGAAGTCAGAGGCAGGCACTAGTGCTTCTGACGAAAGCGTATAGGTCTACCAGTACTGTTGCCCTGCCGGTGCTGGCAGGGGTACTCCCGGGGGACCTGGAGGTGACTCGGGCTGGACGATTGGAGGGCGCACGTAGAACCGCGGCCGGGAAGGAGTTGAGCCGGCGAAAGCGCGAAATTTGGGTCGCCACACTAGAAGAGTGGCAGGATCGTTGGGCTGGTGACGCTAAAGGGAGGGAACTATATCGATTTTTCCCGGAAGTGGCCGGCCGACTCAGGGCAACCTGGGTCGAGCCGGATTATCAGATCTCGCAAATCCTTACGGGTCACGGGGTATTCGGGAGGCGCTTGCGCGATATGGGGTTGTGCGAGGTGAGTGCGTGTGCGTGTGGCGATGGGGAGGACGACCGGGATCACATTTTGTGGGAATGCTGCAGGTACTCCGATATTAGGAAGGAGCTACTGGACGGAATCCGTCGCGATGAAAACGACCCAGGTCCGGTGTACTACACCGATCTCGTTTCCTCGGCGGCGAACTTTGCTGCTTTGCGCAGGTTCGCTCATCAATGGCACGCACGCAGGAGCGCAGAAGAGAGGGAGCAGAAGAGCGGAAAGAGGACTTCATCTTCGGACGGCGGTGAAGGCGTACCAGTGGTTGTCGCCGCCCCAGAAGGGGGAGAGTGCGAATTAAGGGACAAGGACGTAGATTAAATAATTTGTAGAGAGTCAAGAATTGCCGCGGCACAAAAGAGCCTCAGAGCAACGGTGTCGCGCGCATCTCTCGCGATTCGGCTCATATGACCGCGAGGTCGGTGGAGCCATGGGAAGGTGGTGGGTTTGCCCCGACTGCCGTGGTCGTCTCTGCGACACGTGTTTCTCCTCTACGCTAGGCAGCCTCAGGCGATCTGTAGATATTGACGGTTAGAACAACAACCTACTTTGAAAATTACGCCCGGTTTGACCTATGTAAACGTGTTGACAGTCGTCACAGAACAACTTATAGACTCCGAATTTTTTATTGGGAGGGATTTTATCTTCACTATTGCAAAGTGATTTGAGGGAATTATTTGTTTTGAGGGCAACCTGAATATTATTTTTTCTAATAATATTGACTATTTTGTCGGTGATCTTTCCAAGGTATGACAAATGTTCACTTCTATCGTGTGGTCAAGCACACGCCGCCGTTTTCACGTGAATACGCTTTAAAATTACTTCCATAGGGAGGCCAATTAAAAAAAACGAATGATGAAAAAATCGGGGGATACAATTTGGTGTTGCAGCTACATATCTATCATCTCCATCGAAAAAATTAATCACACCACTGGATGAAGGATCAAAAAATTTATTACGCTAAGTAAGGACTATGGCACATCGCATGCAGAGGGCGAAGCGCTGCCATTTTTAGATAATTTTAGTGCATATAACGTATTCACGGGCGTGTCCATGACACAATCACACTCCATTTCTTTATTTATGTTTCCATAGTCGAATTACAGTTTTTTTTAAACTAATTAGCAGCTCCTAAAATAGAAGAATTTCTGGCAAGATTAAAGGAAAAAATAGCTAAATCTACAGAACTTCTCCTGCGAGCGATATTAGAGGATAGAGGTCGATAAACAGTTTACCCAGTTCCTGCTCCATTTTCTACAATACTTCTAGAAATAAGTAAAGTTAAGGAAGGTGGTAAATGTCAAAATCTTATGATACAATAGATTGCTATTGTTATTGTTGCAACTAGAGCTGCCACTTCTCGAAGAGAGGTAGGTATAATGTATTAAAATCAAATAATCAGCTCAAACTTTGCTATTGCTAGGGCCACCTTGATTTGATTTACTAACATTATATTTTTTGCTGGTAAAAGTTTGTTGCTGCATCTTTGCTTTGATTTGATATACGACTGACTTTTGCTCGCCGCCCGGACTTATCGATGTATAACCCGTAGTCCGGATATGTACTATTCAAACCCTTATACTCCGGGTCAAACCCGGAGGGTTGGCACCTCTAGTTGCAACGCAATGTGAACAAAAACCGAGATCATGCGATGAATCGGTATGCGTACAAAGTCTGCTGGCTTTTTAGCATATTGTACTTTAAGAATATTATGTAATAATGTTATAAGTTGTGATTTAATAAAATAAAAAATAAAAACAACGGCTTGCACTCCGGGAGTGGCCGGCAGAAGTGAAAACTTGAACATTAACGTTGTGCATTTTTTAATATTTTGTAATAGTTAGGAAATAATTTCGCACGAATTGCTTTATTTATCAGTATAACAGTACTATCACATAGGTGGTAAAATACAATATTCATTTATTGCGCTATCGTACACAAACATAAACTATTCAAAGCAATCTCAATCGTATTGTCTTTGCTTAAAGTTGAATTTTGTAGTTTCGCAGCTTTATCTTACGGATTTTCGATCATTTTTACCCATCCCAAAAAAGTGCACAACGCCGCTAAAGAAGTTTTCACTTCAAAAATTATTCGAGGGAAGGCTATCTGGGGCTCCTAATATTAAAGGAACTAATCAATTACTAATTATATGTATATTTAGTATAGAATCAGTAGGAAGTACTTGCCCTTAACTAGAACTATTCAGTGATCGATCCCCTTCAGTTAGGGGTTGCTGTACACGAAACTATCAACGTCGACAAGAAAACAATGAACACGCTGTTTTCCTATCTACCTATCTAACTATAGATGACTTTTTTTCTTCCAATGCAAAAGCTAACTAGAGATGGACAAAATGCCGGGCATTAATATATAAATTTCCAGTAAATAAATATAATCAGCATCAGGTCATTTTAGTCTCCACTACAGGAGCACGACTCTCTCTCGTCCGTCCCAGACAGAAGGAGGATTTGGCCTACACTCGCCACGCTGGCCAGTCGGGTTGGGGAGGCCTGATCGTTGTTTGCCTGTTTGGTAATGTATATGTATAATAATATATATGTATGTATCATAGTAGATAAATATAAATGCCCACATTTTGGGCATAAATTGGGAATTAATATGTACTTATTGGGAATTTAACGTAAATTCCCGGAGTATTGCCCATCTCTAAAGCTGATACATGATAATGAGGAGCTCGTTCGGACGCTTACTTTTTGGGGTGTAAGTGGTTCATCAACATCTTTGAACCAAAGCCAACCTCACCTGGTCTGGTGCACCCTGCTGACTGACAAACCAGGCACTGGCGAAATTCAGGCTCAGACTTATTTTCGAATGGGGAAGTATCCCCATTCTAAAATACGCTGTTCCCTATCTATCTTTTCGCCAGAGCCTGGCCTCCTCCTCACAGAATACCGCAACCAAATAACAATTCCTTTGACGATTGTTGTGTTCCTGCGAGTGATTGAGGTCACCAGAAAGAAAGAAAGGAAGGAGTTATAGGCTGGCAACGGATCGGCGACCCCTATTGGTGTTGCTGATCTCCATGGGGCGGTGGTGATTGCTTTCCATCAGGTGACCCACATTCTCGTTTTGCCCGTCTCATATAAAAAAACGGGTTGCACTCCGGGAGTGCCGGCAGAAGTGAAAACTTGAACATTAACGTTATGCATTTTTGAATATTTTGGAATGGTTAGGGAATAATTTCGCGCGAATTGCTTTATTTATATATATCACATTATCAGTATAAATATACTATCATTTATGTGGTAAAATACAATATTCATTTATTACGCTATCGTACACAAACATGACAATTTATATTACATTAAAAATAAACAGCAGGAGCAGACATACAATTTCGCCGCGCGGTAGCAAGAGAGGGGGATATTACTTCGTCTCCTACGCGGCGCCGGCGGTCTACTCTCCTCCGTCTTACGAATTTTCGATCAGGCCACGTGTCCTGACGCGAGTTTAACATTTTTTTACCGATCCCAAAAAGTGCACAACGCCGCAACGCAAAAGAAGTTTTCACTTCAAAAACGCGCGCGCCACGCATACCGTCCCATGTTTACTACAAACTTGGTCTGCGAGTTAAACTATAATCCTGCGAGTACCTTAATTTAGAAATAGCCCTACACACAATGGCCTTATTAATTTTAATAGGACCAAACATTTGAAGTAGTAATGTCTGCTGTCATCCCCCGGCGCACCCTTCCAAATCACTCGTTTGGAATGGGAGGGTGGACTCACCGACTGTGGTGAAGAATTATACAACTAATAAATTATGCATTGCTACAACTATCTTGCTTTATTGACACCATCATCATCATCATCAGCCTGTATCTACCCACTTGAAATGAAATGATTTTTTTTACTCTGTCATTGGGTCTTTGTGGTTTGCGTGTTTTCTATATAATATGTGTATATATTTACAAAAAACATTTTATCAGTATCAAGTATTTTATCAGTTATCTAGGTACAAACTTTGATTTGATTTATTGGGACTAAATGGCAGTGTGTTATTCGTCCAAGAATATGTATTTATTATTATTTATTTCTTTTTAATCACGGGTCAAGCCCGGTCATTTGATAGGCGTGCGCGGGGATATAGATCCAACGCGTAGAGACCCCTTTGAGAAGTTTAATGTAATGATGTACGCCCGCCGTGACCCGTTCCAGGATATGTCAATGGAACGACATACCCATGAGCAGGTCTCGGCAGGCGTTGAGACTATTGCGTAAGTGTGATGGAAAATAAATGGGTTATGGAGATGAGATCTGGGTGAACTAAATACCAGGCTATTGCAGAAAAGGGACGGACGCCTGCCATAACTGCTTTTATTGCTAGATAACTGCGGCAGGCACTCACTAGATGGGCCCCCGAAATGCCAGGAAAACAGCCGGGGGCAACACCGGTGTGAATGACTCAGGGATGTCGAGAGGTGTGCTGCGCTTTCTCCGAAGTTACTCGCGGCGTAATGCCTTTTAACACTTCCACCCCTGGAGCATATAGCTCTAGCGGCTCCTCTCTGGACGGCCAATGAAGGCAAGCCAGAGCTGAGAGTTCTACGGGCCTTCTTGTGTTTACACTCCGACCGATGAAGACACGTTGAAGACGAAGGCCCTGACCGACTCTCTGGAGACTCGGGTCCGTGGTGTCTATACTCACACAACAGTTCGCCACAAGCTGCCCTGCGGACTTATTTATTTATTGATCAATTATAAAGTAAACGCCCTATCCAAACACCATTCCCGACAATTGATAATCCAAAAACATAATCCCTTTACGCAAATACAGACTCAATAACCTATTGATTGACTGTCGGTCCGGTCCGTTTACGAACAGATGTGAAGAGGCCTCGATCAATTTACACATGTTCGATTTTAAGTGTATTTTAGATTTAACAGGGTTATAGGGGATTTGTGGTGCACGTAATTATATTTGGAAGAATAAAAATATACATTCGCATTGCTGTTTTGGGAAATGAAATACCATAAAGTTTTGACTTGAGTAGGTACGTGTTTAAAATTACTTCCATAGGGAGGCAATTCAAAAAAACGAATGGTTGCAAAATCGGGGGATACAGTTTGGTGTTGCAGCTATATATGTCTATAATCTCCATCGAAAATTCAATCACACCACTGGGAAAGGGGAAGGATTAAAGAATTTAATACGCTAATTAGAGACTATGGAACATCACATGCGGGAGAGGGAGAAGCGTTGTCATTTAAAGATAATTTTAGTTCTTAAAACGTACTCATGTACAACACACGACCGTATCCAAACACAGCCACATCTAATTTTTTTCTTTTTATCATTTATAAATAGTTTTACGGCTCTGGAATCAATGTCCTTTTGAGCTCATCTTTGTATTCTTTTTTTTATCTTATTCCCGGCTTCAGGTTGTATATTATACTGTGCTTCAGGGACATGCCTAAAATAACGTCAGGAGTCTTCCATTAGTTGATCAATGTGTATTTGTGTATGACGAGCTCGGTGATCGAATGGTTAGCAATGGCCACTTTGACTCTGAGGTCGCTGGTTTGATCCCCGCACAAGACTAACATTTGTGTGCATGAACATGTCTGTTTGTCTTGGTCTGGGCGTTTTCTATGTATTATATGTATATATTTACAAAAAAAAATGTATTTAAGTGTTATATCAGTTATCTAGAACCAATAGTACAAGCTTTTCGCTTAATATGGGACTAGATGGCGCTGTGTAAATTGTCCAGGAATAAATATATTTTTTTCTTTGTTGCCAGATGAGGCAGTGTGAGCAGCGGAGCACTGGTGGCTGAGAATGATGGAGGCTGCCTGGCTGGTGCTGCTGGCGATACTCATAGCTGCGCACGCGCAGAACAACAGAAGTGAGTAAATAAAACATTATTTATTATACATTGTCTGTATATAGTAATACACTCTACTTACTCGATTAGTGGGACCGAGCAATAGCTGCATATTGTACCGCCTATACTACGGAGAGTGCTCTGAAGAACTGTTTTCAAAAATATGTGACGTCACACTAGGGAGGGGGGAGTCTCACATGTGACCAGCTATGACAAAGACGGGGGAGGGGTCAAAAAATTTATGGATGGCCCCTTACGTATATCTATTTTCTAGACACTTCTATTTTTTTTTTTTAATCTGCTTTAGAACCGGATTCGTGTATTTCTGCTATTCCCAAAGCTTGTATGATAGAGAATGCTCTTAACGTTAAGTTCGTCTTTTGTACTCTTATGTAAGTTTGATTTCACGTGACATGCCCAAGAATGTAAACTGAACTGAATGAATGTAGAGAAAGCTGTGCAGTTTCGTGGCGCTTTATCGTTTTTTGGGCATGGTCTTCTGTAATATGAGAGTACTTCCTCATTCGGGAAGCTTAATACAAATTACAAATACGGTCTACCTAATAAGAGGCTGTGGCAAACGAGAAATAAGGCACACTCAACCTCTCATATGCCAAAAGCCTCTTTCACTAGTCGGCATGGTGCACCACGTGCAGGCGAATATGCCTATGGCTCCAAGGATCATGGTGAGTCACTTACACCCCAAAACGTGAAGAATCCTAAGTCTAGGCATCTTATCTTATCTTAGAGTGGGTCCAGCGCTGCAGCACCAATGACACGTCGACCATCATGGATATTTTGTGCTCTCCCTAATCCTTTAGTCACTATCCGCTGATTGCCTGGAGATATGTTCCATGTACTTCAGTATGCCGCTTATTGGGAAGAGTCTGTAGTCCTCCAGGTCCGGGTACGCCTTCCCTAGGATTTCCATTCGTTTGCCGGCTAGGGCGTCACATTGACACATCAAGTGTTTCATGGTCTCGTTAGACATTTTGCATGTTCTGCACTCCGGGCTCTATCATTCTCTCATTTTGTATCATAGCATTTTGTATAGATGTCCGTGGCAGGCATAATGGCCCGTCCGCCAGTGCCCCAAGCATGTAGACGCATCCGTTTCCTATCATATTTGTGTACATGTCTGTACCAATTCATGGTACCTTCGCCAATGGTTTAAGTCTAGCGATAGAACGATGAGTAATTAGATATTTTTAATCGATAAACTTTCGCAAACTGTAATATTTTTCTGCCATAATTTAAAAACCATTACGGTTTAACCTAAGGGTTTAACAATAAATAGTTTACCAACCGACGCAGCGTTTCCGTTTCCCGTCTAGCCGCCATTTGCAGACCGTCTACGAAATGTTGTCCTAACTGTTCTCGCTTCCCGCCTTTATTTATTTGTTAGACAAGTTTATTTTATTTTGTTGTAGTGTTTTTATTTCGGCCGTAGACAGAAAATCTGTAGGCAATTAAATGGATAGTTTTCTTCACAAATTATATAAATACCATAGATATGTAATCAATAATGCTATATATACTATAGATATACGTCCTAAACGTGTATTTATTTATTTAAATCTTTAAGGAAGACTTACAGCTAATAACACAAGATAATTATATGAGTAGAAAACAATAAGCCATTTACCAGTCCCCACAAATAGAAACGAGATAAAAATATGAAATCAAACATTAGGTACGCGTCACAAGCATAAGGTCCAATGATCGAACCGAAAGTGACTGCCGCACAAATAATAATATGCAAAACCTAGTAAGAAAAAAAAAATGCAGTACAATCGGTAAAAGAAAAAAATATATGCTTGCAAGATTAAAATATGTATATAAATAACAAAGAAACAAAGATTCTCTTTCTTTTTTCTAAAGTATGCTCCCGTAAGTCCCAAGCATTCAATCAATGAAGTATTTGATAGACGAGAGATCATTTTACCGCCTACTGAAAGAAACTTTTCGATAACACTCGTCGCGCTTTATTAATGCTAGTGTTAAATATGTCGAGGTCATACTCCTGACATAGGTTATAATTGACTTGCTCGTCATATATATACCTAAAAAGTGAGCCAACTGTCTCACCTCGCAATAGTTCGACGACTTGCTGTCACTTACGTGAATTTTCGATCATAGAAATACAAGTCGTCGAAACTGACGTTTGTGACAATGGGGTTGGCAAGTTAAAGCTGATCTCAGATGGCGCCACCACTGTACGAACCTTTGTCATTTATCATTAAACGTTTCGGATTTGTTTGTTGCGTTGATTTCTTGACAATTTTACGATTTAAAACATGTATTTCAATTGGAAAATATGCGAGTTAATAATTAAAATGGTTAATAATAATAAATAAAATGGTTAATAATATTTATCGCTTTGAGCCACAACTTTTTAAGTTTCTCATCTGGAGGAAACTGGTTGCCTCCAGTTTCTTTACAATTTGGTACACAACATCTAGGCATTTTCTCAATAATGGTCTATCTATGAATTCACTACTAATTTCATACAAAAACTGCTTTGTTATTGGTCTTTGCGCTGCTAGCGCCACTTTGACAGTTGTCGACCCCATTGATTGAAATAGGTAAAAATGCCTTCTTCTGTATTACTAAAATGCTCAAACACGTATTTTAGGTTAATTTCATATTTTTGCATAAAAAGACGCCATAGCGCCGATTCCGTATTTATTTATTTATTTCCGTGCTCAGCAGAAAGAGGTAGCAAGTGTATTAAAGCGCTGAGATGATAAGGATAACGATAGTTATAGATCTCTCAGGCCAGGAACCGTTTTCTGACGAAATTTAGTATGGGTATGCATTTGATCTATCTAACCAATACCTTGGTCTTGTTCTTATTTATGACTAGATTCATGTCCAAACTGATTGTCTGCAGACAGTTAAGCATGCTCTTCATTTCTGCCTCTATTATGAAAACTGCATATGGCTGGTCGTATACTGTTACTCCACCTATCTTGATTCCTCCCGACCTGCCCTCTAGCGTTCGACGCATTATATGCACCACATATATATTGAATAAGATGGGCGCCATTACACAAACCTGTGGCACGCCCTGTTGAAATATGAAAAGGCTAATGCTAGTGTCGTAATGGAATTCATACTAATTACGGATGAAAATAATGAGGTGATCAGGTACACCGGTGTTAGCCAAGACTTCCCAGAGTTTGTCCTATTTGACACAGTCGAAGGCTTTTCGGTAGTCGACAAAACACATGAACGTATGGCTGTTGTATTCGTAACATTTTGCTGCAACAAGCTGAAAATTTAATGTTTGTTTATTTAATTTCTTTATATTATCTTTATTGTACACTAGGTTACCCGACAGACGTTGCCCTGTCTTCTTAACTATGGATATTGAATTTCGCACTATCTGTCAAATGACTGGCAGTTCTGTCAAACGCCTTAGTTAGATTTGAAAGCAAAAAAACGCTTTAGTTAAATTTGAAAAATTAATATGGTCGTTCAGTTTTCTTAAATTTTCTAATTTTCCGCGAACCTTTGTTATTTTTTTTCTTTCATAAGGACCTTTTCCAGACAATATGAAACAGAACAAAAAAAGAATTAGTTAAATCGGTCCAGCCGTTCACGCTTGATGATGTGACCAAGGAAAATAGGGATTTATTTTTGTATTTATAGAAGATAATGAGCATAAATATGTATACATAAAAACTCTGTTCTCTGGTTTCTCTTCCTTTGACAAATCCAGCTTGTTCCTGTGGTATCTGCCAATCGAGATAGGATTTTTGAGTACGATGTTAATGATGTGCAATAGAATTTTCATAGCGTGTAAGATGAGAAGGTTAATTCACGTAATTATTTTACGATCGCAGAATGAAAGTGAACCTAATCGATATCGAATTATGAATTGAATGAAAATTATACTCGATTTCATTCATTAATTATTATTAATTCTTATTGCTAACAAAATATCGTTCTTAGTTTATTATATTTGGTCATATTTCGATATAATCCCACTATATACAAACTTTGAATACGAGAATATTATTTTCGACATTTGTGAGATCGAGACTGGATCTGAACTAAATTTTGACTACATTTTAGTTACAAGAATTGTCCTCAGTGCTATTGTTCAATAATTCTTGCATTTACGCACAGAGTATTGATAAAATTCTCAGTTCTAACACATCAACAATGCATCAGTTGTTAAGAACTCGCCTGTCCACCATATGCCAACAGCGCACTCTTTCCTATTTCAGCCACATAATGAGCAGAGACCACGATAAATTGGAAAAACTGATGGTGGTTAGGAACACCGAACGTTCACTAACGAGATGGGCCGATCAAGTAAAAGACTCGTCGTCTTCTAAATTTTATACGGCTGAAAGAGACGCGATGGACAGAAGCCGGTGGAAGCAGATCATTCGCTCCAGATGCAACCCTGATGCTGACCACGATCCTCAGATATGAGGGACCGACTCGAGAGAGAGAGAGAGAGATTAATGAAACACACCCCAGGAATTCAGAATTATACAAATTTATAACATCCCGGTCTAGATGTTCAGAAGTCCATGAGGCTATATCTACAAAAGCCCTATTAATTTTCACTTCCGTGAAACTTGGCATATAAATCGCGGCGCGAAACTTCAGCCATTCATTTGAAAGAAACGAGACTGGAGTTATATGGATATTATGTTTTATTTTCAGGAGTAGACATAGTATGAATTGTTTGTTGATAAGGAGCCTCTTTATGCAGTAGATTTCACCAATAAACCAATTTTTTGGAGGAGTAAGATCTTACTCAGTTCAACTTACGTTGAGTTAGATGAACAAAAAATATCACCTTTTTTTCTTTAGAATGGAGTCTTGAAAAAATTGTAATCTTTCATTTTTTTCATACAACTAAGGGAGGAGACGAGCTTGGTGGTCGAATGCCTAGCAATGGCCATTTGCCCCCTTCAGACCTTTCTTAGGGAACCTTATACTATAGTTTCTTAGGAAAACATCAAATTTACAAGGTCTTATAACGATGGATGAGAAAGGGCACGGGAGGTAGGGTAGTATATCTGTCTTTTTCATATATAGATAAGAAAGTGAACCTTATCCCAGTGACACTTTCCAGACCTTAAACTTGCCTGTAAAAAAACACGTCAACCATTAGTTGCTTTCGACGTGAAAGAGGCACAAACATATCAAAAGCATGAAGATGGATTTGCTTTTAGGTTTTACTTTCAAATGAAATGAAACTACACCACAAATTCAAGATATGTACATAAAAAGTAAAATATATAAATTTAACAAACTACTTAAAATACTGTATTTCGACGACCAGCCGACACTAAAATAAGCCCTGTGAGGCTTCTAGATATGTTATGAAATAATTTTGAATAAACAAATAAAAAAAAAATTTACGATAAATTTAGCTTTCGTAATTTATAATATTAGTGTGTCTGTATTACCTGTACAATGTCTGTTTCTGTTTTTACATTAAATAAAACTAACATATTTATTAAAACCAGCGTCGGACTGGTCATATAGTCGAAGTGGCATTTGCCAGCCGGGCCCCAGCCTGCGTGGGCCCCCTACGGGCCTGGCTTGCGGGGCTTGCGGCAACCGTAGTATTGAACGACCGCGCAAGCTAGGTCCCAGCTCTTGCGTCAGATAGTTCGTTCATACTATTAGAGAGAAATGATATAGAAAGTTGATAATTAAAATTTATATTTTGTTTATCTCAATTTGTGTAGGTATCTCAGTATTTCTCGATAATATCCCATCTACCATCATGTAGTCTCGGGCCCCGGGCTTGTGATCAGCCACCCGGGCCCTTCCGGCCCAGTCCGACCCTGATTAAATCTCTTTCCTGCTTTTACAGATGATGGCCCGAGGTTCCTGTCGCGAGGCCACTCGTTCAGAACTGTCGTCGGAGACACGTTGTTACTGCCGTGTCAAGTGCAGAATCTGGGTATGTTATTTATCTCACCAGCAACACTACCCATCACTCTAGCAACGGAGAGCGGAGGCGGTCGTTCTTGGACATTTCCAAGAAATGGATTCAACCCCCTATTTACCAACTCTTATTGCGATTCAATAACTGAATAGAATGCTTATTCATACCAATGAATAAGCGACTCTATGCAATTTGAAATAGAGTCGCTTATTCATTGGTATGAATAAGCATTCTATTCAGTTATTGAATCGCAATAAGAGTTGGTGGTAAGGGGGCGTAATGTTTATTGAGTAGAGCGAGCGGACCGCCTTATATACGCCGAATAGTCACCCTTGGATATGAGGCTCGAAAACCACTAAACCAATTTTTTTTTTCTATACTACGTCGGGTGGCAGACAAGCATACGGCCCGCCTGATGTGAAGCGGTTACCGTAGCCATATTAACGCTCGCAACATAAAATATCACTCGCGCGCCGCCACCCCCGCTGCCATCGCAGCATCTCCTTCCTTTCTGGTGACCTCACTCACTCGCAGGAACATAACAGCCCTCGAGGGAACCGTTATTTGGCTGCGGTATTCTGTGAGGTGGAGGTACATTCCCCAGTCGGGTAGCTTACAATTACGCTCCCTACCTCTCTTTTCGCCAGAGCTTCGTTTGTCAGTCAGCAGGGTGCACCGCGTGCAGGTGAAGTTGGCTTTGGTTCAAAGATGTTGATGAACCACTTACACCCCGCAATTTTGATGAAACTTGTCATTAAAGGCCTCGATATGCTCGAGATTGGAAAATTGAAATCGACCATGTCCTTGAGGAATGATCATCAAATACATTTTTCATTAAAATGCAATGGAAAACATGCACTCAGCGAATCTACTCGCGCCACTCAACCTCGATTTTGGCCCCGTGGGCTAGAATCCAGCCGAGTCTTATTATGAGTACAGCACTGGTAGTACGTTGGTCCTCATTATTGATCTTTTGTGCACTCCCTGGTTGTATAATCGCTTTCCCAGCTGTCTAGAGATATGTTCCATGTACTTCATCTCTTAGCTGATACTCTTTCAATTGAAGATAAATTATCCATAATATAGACGAGCCTGGACAATGGCCACTTTGACTCCGAAGTCGTGGGTTCGATCCCCGCACAAGATAAACATTGGTGGGCATGAACATAACTGTATGTCTAGGTCTGCCTAGACGTTCTGGAATGTTCTTAAATACTCTCAAATTTTTTGGACTGTTCGAAATTTGTTTTGCTTTTTGTTTAATTTCTCACCTTTAGCTAACTCCATGTTGTGTTTCAGGTTCCCTAGTGCTGCTATGGCGGCGCGGACCAGCAGTCCTGACTGCCGCCAGCCTCATGGTGACCAGGGACGAGCGGTTCCGACTGGTCGACGGGTACAACTTGCAGATCACTGACGTTGGACCTCAGGTAATACTTTTCGTCTACCCTATGGTTGTCTGGAAGACATCGCATCGCGATAAGATCGCCCTCTGTGCTTGTTGTACTTGTATCTTTTGTAAATTTCTATATTCATCATCATCATCAGGTCTTTTTAGTCTCCACTACAGGAGCACGACCCTCTCTCGTCCGTCCCAGACAGAAGGAGGATTTGGCCTACACTCCTCACGCTGGCCAAACGGGTTGGGGAGGCGTAAATTTCTATATTGGTGGTATAAAATTTCTATATTGGTGGTATCATATTCAGGGGCGTCGACTCCGTGGGTGCTCGGGGGCTTGAGCACCCACGAGAAATAAACAGTGGGTGCCGAGCACCCCTGAGAATAGGCATCAAGAAACAGATCAGCAATCGCCTTTTAGCACTTTTAAATTATAATATTTCTTGATAATAAAAACTATAGTTTCATTTTTATATAATGGTTTCATTTCATATTTTTATTAAACATATTTAGTAATTAAGTACGCAGTATGTAAGTAGGACATTAATTTATTTGTCGGTCGATCAGTGTGCATTTCTCTTCTCACACTTCGCCACTTTTTCGAGTCATCAAATGAGCATGAGCACCCATGAGGTTTTCGAAAAGCCGGCGCCCCTGATACATTGCCATTGCATTTTTTTGTAACATCATTTAATTTTGCTATTTGGATTTCGTGATTGACTGACCTACTATGAAGTAAAACTTGAAAATGCATTCGTCATTTGGCAAATAACGTTATGTACCTTTTCACGTACCTAACCAAATATTATTGTTACCAAGCCAAATAAAATTAGGAATTATATAAAATTAAAATTAGGAGGAGCTCGATTGCGTCATTGGATGATGTCAGTCTGGCTACTGGCCTCCGCCAAACCGCAGTTGAGCAGCGTGGTGGAGTATGCTCTAAACCCCTTCGATTGAGTGGAGATCAGTATCCCACAGCAGTGGGATGAAACAGAGTCGTCGATGATGATATGTTGATTCTTTATTAAAAAGCAACTTGTACATTTGTGACTTGAAAAATACAATTATAATTCCTAACGTTTATTAAACAAGATCTTAGCAGTACTTCCTTGTTACAACCAAATCTGAACTAGGCCAGATACTAGCCCTCGAGGCCGAAATCGAGGTTGAGTGGAGTTAGTAGATACGCTAAGTGTATGTTTTCGATTGACTTCAATGGAAAATGTATTTGATGATCATTCCTCAAGGACATGATCGATTTCAATTTTGTTTTCGACACAAATCTCAAGCAAGTCGAGGTTTTCAATTGTGACAAGTTTCATCAAAATCAGTTCAGTGGTTTTGGAGCCTATTTATTTCCAAGAGTGACTTTTCTGCGTATATAAGAGTTCCGGTAGCTCCAATCAATAGTATACCAACCCGAATACTACATATACGGAATTGAACCTAACTTTGAAGAAATCACTTTTTCCCCAACCAACTTACCAGTGAAACATACCCACACTTTTTAAGGGCACCATAAAACATAATAAGCTATTCAACGGGACGTGACACCGGACACGACGTGTGCAGTGGCGCGGACAAGCAAATGATGCAGAAGGGACCCTCACTGTGTTTGTATAGGCACGGAACGAGAAAAAAGGCGTAGTTATATGATTTATAGAACTGCTGAAAAAGTTAGAGGCTTAGTAGGTTTACATTTAAACTAGGGTATACTCTTAAATTATTTGTGAAATGGCATGGATACCAAAGTCAGTTTTTAGCGTTAGACAAAAGGTAAGAAATGGTGGTCATTATGTTTCCTGTTTATAGGTCTCTTTTATTTTCCACCATGACCTTTTTCTGTTGTCTCGAGAAACTGGACTCGATCGAAGCATCGTTTTAGGCTAATTACGACCAAAATATCATGATTCGGCCACATTTGTTTTATACCATTAAAGTGGAAACAAGCATACGGCCCGCCTGATGGGAAGCAGTTACCGTAGCCTATGAACGCATGTAACACCAGCATTACACACGCGGTGCCGACCCTGTAAAAACCTCTTCACACCCTTTTTGAAGAACCCCATGCTGTAGTCTCCTGAAAAGAAAAAACCTCGACAGGCAGTTCATTCCACAGCTTAACAGTACTCGAGAGAAAACTTCTCTGGAACCGCACAGTACGCGACCACTTAGGCCCCAATGTGTGAGGATGAATTCCCTGTCGATGGCGAACAGTGCGACGGTAGAAGGATGCCGGCCGGGCACCATGTCAAACAACTCCTCTGAACACACTCCATTGTACAATCAGTAGAACACACGAAGGGACGCAAAATCTATTCTCAGACTTAAAGGTTCTAAACCGTCAGGTTGGGATCGTCAACAATCCTCACATCACGCCCTTGAATTAAATCACACGGTGCAAGCTAGTATCACATTTTCGTTTTCGGATACCAAACGCTTCGAACAAGTCGAAAATCAATCTATACAACACGAAATACACAACATTATTTATTGTAATAAATTGTACTGTAATAAATAAAATTTTAATAAAATTTCGTTACAAAATAAGCGTAGGTACTTAACTTCAACAATTAGGATTAATAGGTAACCGGGCAAGCACGTTCAAAAACAAGTGCTAGTATATGAAACTAGTTGTCAATTAAATTGCATTAATTAAGCTTACCGTGAATATAATTATCGCAAAGTTTTTATCTCACAGTACACTAACACTATTTAATGCCAAATGTTAACTATTGAGAAACATAAAACAGAGATGGAAAACATTCCATATATTTTCCATCTTCGTTTTATATCTATATTACTGGAAGTTTTGTCTATGATTTTGACAATAATAAATACATTTTAAAAAGATACTACACATTTTATATAGACATACATACTCGTATATACTACAAAACACCTAGTTATTTTTTGGTATTTCTAAACGATATACTGCGATAATATATTGTCTATATTCTACATACTCTTAATAATTAAAACTCTCACAGAATATTTGCTCCAAAGAAACTACTGTTGATTGTTATGTTGATAGTTATTCTAAAACTGTTACATCTTTCGTTTTAGTAAAGTTAAATTTAAACAATTTATCAATAAACCCACAGATCCCAGTTCCCAAGAGGAATCTATTAGGGAAAGCACTACCTCACTCCGCCCAATCCATGTAAATTTATAGCATCTTTAACTATTACATAAACAATGACGTCTATGTAGAGCTGGAATAAGCGTGTATGCGTGTGGTGCCTACAAATTGACCCAGATTCGTCTCATAGGGGAATTAACACATAATACAATATACAATTGTCAACGCTTTAAAATTACTCAAACGGAAAAGGGTATCACAAAAGGGTTTCACCAAATTCAAATCAAACCAAAAATTGGTTATAACCTAATAAACCTAAATGGAAACTCTTACGACTAACCAAGATATTTGCCCTTTGGACTCGCAAGGGACAAAACCCATATAAAAACATGAAAATTGGCGTTCGTCGGCTATAAAAAATAACGATGCGCCCACGAACGCTGGCAATTATCATATTTTCGCCCCCTATTACCATTTAGGTGGGCGTTTAGCATTTTTCGAAGATATACTCAATTGTTGCTTGGTATTTAGTGTTATTGAGCTATTGGATCTTTCATTTCATTTAACTAAAAAAAATTTAGGAGGCCGTCACATACATAAGGGGCCATCCATAAATTACGTCACACGTTAAGGGGAAGGGAGGGGGTCGACGAAGTGTGACATTATGTGACAAGGGGGTGGGAGGAGTCCTAAATTTCGTGACGTGACATTTCAAAATCTATTATAATCTAAGTGTCAAAACACGAACTTTGAACTATTAACGAAAAACTTAACATTTTCAACTCTAGGTGTAAAATTTCAAAATATGTGACATCACACTAGGGAAGGGGGGAGTCTCACAAGTGTGACCAGCTGTGACAAGGACGGGGGGAGGGGTCAAAAAATCATGAAATTCGTGTGACGTAATTTATGGATGGCCCCTAATGTGCTTATTCATTTATTTTTGGAAAATCGAACGACTAAAAATACTAAATGAGCGAGTGAAATATCAAGTTAGGTTAGGTTTGGTACGTAGGCGGGATGATAAGTAACTAGCCACTGCTATTTAAAAAGTTAAAATAAAACAAAAATATATGTCATTTTTAAATACGTATCTCTGGCCACCTGTGTTCTAAATTTGAATTTGGTGGCGTGAAAATTTTATTGATTTTTTGTCATTTGAAAATATATTTCGTCAACTGTTTTCAAAATGGATAAAATTGAACAAAGAGCAGCGATAAAGTTTCTTCATATGAAAGGCATGAAGGGGAAAGATATCTATGACGAGTTATATAATGTTTTGGGTGAATGTGCTCCTTCTTATGCCACAGTAAAAAACTGGGTGGCTGAGTTTAAACGCGGTCGTACATGTGTCCAAGATGAAGCCCGCCCCGGACGTCCAAAAAGCGTCATGACTCCGGAAATGGTCGTGAAAGTACATGATATGGTTTTAGCAGATCGACGATTGAAGTTATCTGAAATAGCTGACACTACAGGTATCTCAAAAGAACGGGTACATCATATCCTAAGTAAGGAATTAAATATGAAAAAGTTATCGGCCCGTTGGGTGCCGCAATTGCTTACGCACGATCAAAAAAGGATTCGAGTGCAAAACTCAAAAGAATGTCTGGACCGTTTTCAGAGTAATAAGGCCGATTTTTTACGTCGATTTGTAACAACAGATGAAACATGGGTTCATCATTACACGCCAGAATCAAAAATTCAATCAAAACAGTGGACTCAATCGGGATGCCCGGCTCTAAAAAAGCCATCGCTGTAAAGTCGGCTGGAAAAGTGATGGCTTTCGTCTTTTGGGATGCAGATGGGATCTTGATGATAGATTACCTTCCTAAAGGCCAAACAATTAATGGAGAATACTACGCTAATCTTCTAGATATGATTCATCAATGTATTCAGCAAAAACGACCAGGTTTGGCGAAAAAAAAAAACATCTTCCACCAAGACAACGCTAGGGTTCACACATGTGTTAAAGCTATGGCAAAAATCAACGAATTAAAGTATGATTTGATGCCCCACCCACCTTATTCGCCAGATCTAGCGCCATCAGACTTCCACTTATTCCATAAGCTCAAAACTTTTTTGGGCGGACAGAAATTTGCCACAAATGATGAAGTCATAGCCGCTGTAGAGGAGTATTTTGCAGGCCTCGAAAGAAATAATTTTATGGAAGGCTTTAGAACGAAGATGGAATAAGTGCGTAGAGGTTCACGTAGACTATGTCGAAAAATAAAATTAATTTTATCACGGAAAGTTAAGTGTTTTCTTATTAGGCTAGTTACTTATCATCCCGCCCTCGTATGTTTTAGATCGTCTTTAGTCGCCAGTTTATTATAATAGTCGCCCAGTTTTACAATTTTGGATGCTCGTTTAAAGCCTTTACTTTTGTATATGACCATGCGTAACTTTTATGCTTGATACCTAGACTCGCGCGAAGTGCTAGGATCGTCAAAATGCCGACGCGCGCGTTCTTGCGATCATTGAACAGAGAGAGTTTCAATTTATGACTGAGGACCTCAAAACGCTTAGAGCAAAAAACCATCTATGTTTTGTGATCTTATAACTATCGACTATAAATATGAAAATGTTAACGCAATCTTTAAATTTGTTGAACAACTCGTTGAAATTAGTTTTGGTAGGATTTATGAAAATAACTATTTCACTAGGCTTATTACCTTCTTACTCGCAAAGCGCTAATCCGATTTTGATGAAATTTTGTGGATAGGTAAATAATATACATACAGTCCACGTGGTTACTGTGCAATGTAATCGGAGTAGTATCTATATATCGTTATAGTATCATAGTAATACCATACTATTACTTATACTGTGGTAATACCTAGGTATAATATTATCTCTGTTTTCTACCCCAGGCGAATCTGATCAGTTTGTTCATAGAAAAAAGAAGCTTTTCCTTTATTTCCCAAACTTTATGTTCAGTATTATGTTTGTTACTTGGGAATACTTAGTGTCTTATACTATGTCGGATCGGATGGCAGACAAGTGCAATTCTTACAAGTACACAGCCCGCCTGATGTGACCATAGCCTCTATATAGGCTTCTGTATTTTGTGCTAATGGTATATAGAATGAAGCTTATGATGCGATTGACATCGCCACTTTCTGTAAAAAAATAACATAAAATGACTACTTTTGATTCCTGACAATGTACCTTTAAAATGGCCATAAAATTCGGGGTCTCCCCCAAATGAGGGTGCACTAATTCGCCGTGACAAAATGCCTCAGCGATTTTTCAATGAAAGTGTCTTTGGAGTCATTAACAACGCCGTTTTACAAGATTTCATTAGGAGATAATGATTTTAGCACTTACATAGATGCTATTGGCTTCGTATTGATATCTTCCGACGTGTCTTTCAAATAGAATGGACTGACAGAGTCCGTCAGTCTATTCTATTTGAAAGACACGTCGGAAGAATACCAAGCACGAAGTACATTATTTTAATATTCAATAATAACGTATAAGCATTGCCATTCAGCGTGGCAATGCTGCCAGCCATCTGGGCACGATGCCTTTTGGCAATGCCGATAAACTATCTTTTAGTTTGGTATATAATTAACTAGCGGCCCGGTACGTGCTTCGCTACGTATAAAGTGAAATACTAAAAAAAATTAATTTGAACATTAAATTCATTTATTCAAACAAAAAAATATTTTATTAATTTCTAGCTATTTTAAAACTTAATCCAAAACATTTGGATAAACAATATTTTTTGTTTTCCATTTTGAGCATGAATAAACAAACGGCTGGCTACCGACTCTGGAACCAGCAACATAAAGTCGAAACACGTCCAAAATGAAATGACCGCGTGAATGACATAACAACACGCTTCTACTGTCTACACTGAAAAAAGTTTCAATTTGACAGCACAATCTCCATCTGAAAAAAGTTTCAATTTAACAGCAAAATCCCCATTAACAAAATGATCAGCCATTTATTGAATTCATTTGTTACAAAAAATGTGATAAATGAAGAACCGCTCTACCGATTTTGTGCAAACTTCACATAAACCATCTACTAAATAGTCCCAACAAAGCCTAAACATTTGGTTTGGATAGGTGAGCCCGTTCTTGAGTTATAAAATTACAACTAAAATTGGCATTGTTTTTTATATATATAGATATGTAATAAATGCTTGTTATGTTAATAAACAATAAAAAAAGAAAAAAAAATGACGCGGTTTAGTTATATATTTGTTTTCTTCTTTTTATATAAATAATAATATTCATTTTCAGATTAGTTTATTTTTAGTTACTTATACAATAGGTATACTTACTACTTAGTTACTTATATTCTATTCTATTCTAAGTTTTTATTTTTAGTTCATTTAGTTTGAAACATTTAAGTAATATAATATAATACATGTGTTGTTATAGGTGCCTCCCCACCCCGTCTGGCCAGCGTGGGGAGTGTAGGCCAAATCCTCCTTCCGTCTGGGACGGACGAGAGAGGGTCGTGCTCCTGTAGTGGAGAC
The DNA here is from genome assembly GCA_937001555.2 of Hypsopygia costalis. Classification (NCBI taxonomy): domain Eukaryota; kingdom Metazoa; phylum Arthropoda; class Insecta; order Lepidoptera; family Pyralidae; genus Hypsopygia; species Hypsopygia costalis. The sequence continues at coordinate 10,977,091 of OW443355.2, forward strand.
TAAAATGACCTGATGATGATGATGATGATGATGTTGTTATAGGTTAATTAATATTAAATATTCAATTACCAGTGATTTACGTACGTTTGCACGCCATGACAGAATAAATTGGAATCTAATAATCATTTCACAACCTGTACAAGAACCTTATTCTGCAAATAAACATGTTCGTTGATTTGTTTATCATGTTCTTTTTTTTTATATGTAAGATGTGGGTGGGTCACCTGATGGAAAGCAATCACCACCGCCCATGGTTATCCAACACAGGGGTCGCTGATCTGTTGCCAACTTATACTCCTTCCTGTCTTGCTTTCTGGTGACCTCACTCACTCGCAGGAACACCTTCAAAGGAATTGTTATTTGCCTGCACTATTCTGTTAGGCGGTACTTCCCCAGTCGGGTAGCTTACAATTACGCTCGCTACCTCTCTTTTCGCCAGAGCTTCCTTTGTCAGTCAGCAGGGTGCACCGCGTGCAGGTAAAGTTGGCTTTGGTTCATAGATGTTTATGAACCACTTACACCCCTATCTCTTAGCAATGTGAGACACAGCGATATAACGAATAAGGCATTAAAAGCCAAAAGAGATGGGTAGCAGTAGCTATCAGCGCTTGATTTACTTAAGACCACACTAAATCTTCTCCAATCATTTCTTTTTTGTTTCCAGGATGCTGGAGACTACGTCTGCCAGATATCAGACCGGGTGGCCAGGGATCAGGTGCACACAGTGGAAGTGTTGGTGCCTCCCAGTGTCCGCGCCTCCCCTGAGTCGAGGCATGCTGCAGCGAGGCGCGGGGGCGCGGCTGTGCTCGAGTGCCGAGCTGCTGGCAACCCAGTGCCATCCGTCACTTGGCAGAAATTGGTTGGTTATATCTCATCTCAATATAGGACCACCAAGTTATATCTCATCTCATTATAGGACCACCAAGTTATATCTCATCTCATTATAGGACCACCAAGTGTGATTCGAATGATCCTATACGCTGGTTTCCACCAGAGATGTGTGAGGAAGCGTAACGAAGGTTTTTTTTTTATTATAAAGGATGGCAAGCAGGCGTATGGCTCGACTCATGTGACACGGTTACCGTAGCCATTATAAACTCTCCGAAAGAGTACTCTACCGATTATGGTGAGGTTGTGGGTTGACAGGAGGAGAAGAGAGGGTCTCAAATTGAGAACTATTTATTATTTTAATTATTGATTTTGTAAGAAATACTCACAGGCACCACTCTATAGACCAAAATAAGCTATATTCATTGGTGATGCTACTTCAAAAATATAAAAACAAAATTAAAAATTTTGAAAAAACCCACGGCGGTTAAAACGTAGTTGAAAAAGTATAAAATAATTTTGAAACCCCGACTTAAACAATTTATGCTATGAACTCAATAAAAAAAACCAAGAAAATCCGTTGGGGCTGCCAATAGATGAACTAGTTTGGCAGTTTTGTAGTAACTTGTATACTTATTTATATTTATGTTGAAAGCAGCCCCCGACGGATTTTCTTGGGATTTTTTATTAAGTTCATAGCATAAATTGTTTAAGTCGGGGGTTTCAAAATTATTTTATATTTTTTCAACTACGTTTTAACCGTCCTGGGTTTTTTCAAAATTTTTAATTTTGTTTTTATTTCAAACTTTTTAGAGAGCAAGCATACGTATGACAATTGAAAACCGCATCAGAATTAGACTAGTAGTTTTGGTTTTGCGCAAACAAATGTTTACTGCAGCGCCCACTCTGGTGAGTTGTCACTGTAACACCTATCTAAGAACATGCACCAATCAAATCCGAACCCATCACTGAAAACCGCATTTAAATCGGACTCGTACTTTTGGAGATAAATGGCAACATTGGTTTCTCAAACAAATATTTACTACAGTACCCCCTGGTGAGTTGTCACCATAACACCTATCTAACAACATGCATCAATCAAACCCGAACCCATCTCTGAAAACCGCATCAAAATCGGACTCGTAGTTTTGGAGATAATTGGCAACATTGATTTGCACAAACATCCTAGCACCCCAAATGCATATATCGTCTCAGTTCCGTCGCGGGTAAAAATTAACTTAAGGATTTCTAGAACTTGAGAAGCCTTCCCCAATCCTTTCCACCAAATACGATCCTCCGCCTTCCGCATCCAGCCGCTTTCTTAAGGTCATCGAACCATCTAGAAGGAGGGCGTCCAACGCTTCGTCGTCATACGCGCGGCCTCTACTCTAATACCTTCCTCCCCCATCTGCCATCACTTACTCGGCAGATGTGACCCGCCCATTGCCATTTCAGTTTGCAAACTCGAAAGGCTATGTTATCATTCGAGCTACCCTCTCCATCGCTCGCTGCGCGACCTTTAGCCTGTGGACCAGTCCGATGGACAGTGTCCAAGTCTCTGCACCATAGGTCATTGCAGGGAGGACGCACTGGTTGAAGACTTTAGTTAGTTTTACGTTCATGCAGTATGTAATTCATATATATAAAAAACTAGCGGCCCGGTACGTGCTTCGCTACGTATAAAGCGAAATAATAAAAAAAAAAAATTGGAACACCAAATTCATTTATTCAAACAAAAAAATATTTTATTAATTGCTAGCTATTTTAAAACTTAATCCAAAACATTTGGATAAACAATATTTTTTGTTTTTCCATTTTGAGCATAAATAAACAAACGGCTGGGGGTACCGACTCTGGAACAGGCAACATAAAGTCGAAGCACGTCCAAAATGAAATTACCGCATGAATAACATAACAACATGCCTGTACTGTCAACACTGAAAAAAGTTTCAATTTGACAGCACAATCCCCATCTGAAAAAAGTTTCAATTTGACTGCAAAATTCCCATTAATGATCCGCCATTTATAGAATTCAATTGTTACAAAAAATGTGATAAATGAGGAACCGCTCCACCGATTTTGTGCAAACTTCACCTAAACCATCTACTAAATAGTCCGAATAAACCCTAAACATTTGGTTTGGATAGGTGAGCCCGTTCTTGGGTTATAAACTTACAACGAAAAGTGGCATTGATTTTTATATATAAAAAATAATATCTATTTCCCTTGGTCATCGCATCACGCGTGAATGGATGGAACAATTTAGCTAATTCTTTTAATGTTGAATTTGTTATTGTTCGGAGAAGGTTCGAAAGTATAAAATAAGAAAGTTGCTCGGAAATTAGACAATTTAACAAAACTGCCCCCTTAACACCAACTCTTAAGTTTAACTCTATTCAGTTATTATATATAATAACTAAATAGAATGATTATTCATACCAATGAACAGGGATTGAATAACCGAAAAAATTTGGATATATCGGTTAAAGGTATGACGTCATACCTTTAAATTTAGATACCTTAAAGTAAAGGTACCTTAATAATTTCGGTATTGTAATATTCCGGTATCGTTATTTTTTTAGGTATCTAAATTATAAAATAAAGGTTTTCTTTCCACAATGTCGGCCACATTGGTAGGTAAGTACTTGATCACACGCCAATGCTACCTACGTCGCGTCGTTGTCGCATCATTTTTTCGGTACCGAAATGGTTTTGGTTAAGGTACTGGTAATATAAAGGTATAATGGTACCGTAAAAAAATAAAGGTATTCTTCTTGTTTTACCGGTATCGTAACCACAATTCTCAACCGTTTTGGCTCTACCTTTAAATCAAAACGATATCGTAATTTTATACCAGTACCATACCCTTATACCTTTACCGCTTTCAATCCCTGCCAATGAATAAGCGACTCTATTCAATTTGAAATAGAGTCGCTTATTCATTGGTATAAATAAGCATTCTATTCAATTATTGAATCGCAATAACAGTTGGTGGTAAGGGGGCTGAGCGACCGTAATGGGGTGTAAGTGGGGAACGTAATGGGGTGTAAGTGGTTCATCAACATCTTTGAACCAAAGCCAATTTCATCTGCACGCGGTGCACCCTGCTAACTGACAAACGAAGCCCTGGCGAAAAGAGAGGTAGGGAGCGTAATTGTACATTTATCAGTTGTCTAGTAGGTACCCATAGTAATATTTGCGCTTAATTTGGAACTTAATGGCGCTGTGCAAATTGTCCCGAAATGTTTATTTGTTATATTTTGATTTAATATTTTACCCTACTACAACGAAGCCAAATGGAAGGGTTATGATTGGGAACAATATTTTCTGTCACCTAAGTTTAGATGTGTCACTAATATGCAATACCCTAATAATAATATCTATCCCCAAGAAATAATAATATCCCCAGTGCTACCCGACTGAGGAATGTACCTCCACCTCACAGAATACCGCAGCCAAATAACAATTCCCTTGAGGGTTGTTGTGTTCCTGCGGGTGAGTGAGGACACCAGAACTGAAGGAGATGCTGCGTTGGCAGCGGGGGTGGCGGCGCGCGAGCGTTAATATGGCTACGGTAACCGCTCACATCAGTCGGGCCGTATGCTTGTCTGCCACCCGACGTAGTTTAAAAAAAATACGACCATAATAACTTTTCTAATATAACTTTATGTCGCTTGACGGAACTGTCAGTCATTTGCCAAATTGCGCGAAACCAATTCGAATTCAATGTGCATTATTAAGAAGACAGGACAATATATTCATTTCCTCGCAACCCCCCTATAAACAACAGAAACAATTTGAGAATTGACAGACAACCTAACCAAATTAAATAGAAAACGTCATTCCTCCAGAACGACACAAACACCCGACTCGGCGAGGGTCCTCAGCTCCAGCTGTCTCGACTAGAGAGACATCACAGTGGGCGGTACGCGTGTACTGTTGACAATGGTGTTGGTCCACCCATTGTCACAGAATTCCAACTACAAGTCCTGTGTAAGTATCTTATCTTGTAAGCCTTATACTGTCGTAGATATTTTCGTTAGATTTTAGCTAGGAGGATCACGTGTTGTTACTAAATTTCAGCTACTAGTGGTGTGTAAGTATCTTAACTCATACTTTCGTAGACTTTGGCTCGTGTGTCTAAAGTAAATAATGTGAACTAGCCCTTGTCTGCCCCCCTAGCCAAGTGTAATTCGTATCGTAACGAACGTTAGATAGATCACGTGACATTTGTCAATTCTCACACTAAAATGTTCGATTTTGACAAATGTCACGTGATCTATCTAACGTTCGTTACGCTACGAATTACACTTGGTTAGGGGGGCTGGAGTAGGTATCTCTGTTGCCAATGGAGTAGAACGCCCATTATTACGTAATTCCAACTATAACTATCACTGCCTGTATCTACCCACTGCCGGCCTTCCCCAATACTTTCTTATGTAACCTCGAAAAAGCGGCTAACGAAACGGATAGATGCCGAGGCGCTTTCCTCATCCATCCGTTACCAGCCGCTTTTTTGATGGTCATCGGTCGATCTAGAGAGGCCTGCACTCTAAGACTTTCCTCAGGCAGATGTGGTCAGTAGAGGACCACTTCAGTTTGCTGCTGACTTTGAGAGCTATGATGACCACTTTCATTCTCCGTTCTGCCTTAGTATCTTCTCTTATTTTCCAAAGCGGGTCCCTCATTACTCAGCCAAAGAACCTCCACTATTACGCTTCCCTTAGATTTCCAAAATGATCGATTTTGACCTCTTTGCGTTCATAAATAGCCTGAGTACTTCACCAGATCGTGTAGCCATCAAGTGGACTACTGTGATGTGTTTACTGTTGTCATAATATAAGAACCTTTATGCCCGTTGGGGCATCCATGGGAACTGCATGCTATATGCCTGCCCATTCTGTCAGTACCTTGAGGATTCTTGATATCTATCTGATCTATTTCTACTACGATATACTAATTTCAGTTGATGGAATAGATAAAGAGTGTTTAATTAAAACTTGGTCCTCGGATGGTGGTGGTAGATTGCTTTGGTATGACAGCACACTCCGTAGTTTTTTGTTCAATGAGAGACCTCAGGTTTATTAAATCAAACTTCTTCATTACAGATCCTCCAGAGGCGAAGGTGGAACGAGAATGGATCCATACGGGTGAAGGATTCAGAGCTGAACTGTTGTGTACTGTACTCGCAGATCCTCCTGCTGAGGTAATATCTTCGCTTAAATTTACTTTTGGTTTATCGACTTACAGGCTCATTTCCACCACTGTGTCTTCTGTGGGGCCACAATTAATAGCAGCAAATGCCAAAAAGGCAATGAACAAGTCCATTGTTGTCCCAAGGGTAAAACTACAGCTAACTTGGAACAATTATTACAATAAGAAGGAATTAGTAGGAATAGGAGTCTTTGGAGTTTGATTTACCCCCTTGTGAATATTTATCAACTTTAGGAATATAAGGGCCCATCACACCATCATCTTTGAAACCAAAGCTAACGTCACCTGTAGGTCACCTGGGCCTATAGCAGAACGACACAATGTATGTTATTTAGCGGACATAGACAAGTTATCACGTAGAATATTGGAGACAAAAAGTAGATTGAGTGGCAGCATAAAGCCCGAGAAGAAAAACTCTCTAGCGAGACTCTGGCTCTAATAAGGAAGCGGCAAGATTGAAGGTGACTGCCTCTGCAAGAGCTTCGACAGAGTATGCCGCTTTAAACAAGCAAATCAGAAGGATACGGCGCGGCTATAACACCTTCTATGCTAAATGCATTGAAGATGTGATAGTCCGCAACGCAACCACACGGCCAACTTACTTTATTACAGCTACGTTATTTCGTCATTATGTTATCCTCTGGCTTGAGCCCTGACAAATACGTATTTCCAGAAGACTGAGAAAAGACTTTAAGCCGTGTCGTTTCTTCGAAGAGAAAGATCTTCGCAGAAATAGAAACATTTTATGGCAAGATCTATGCTGCACAAGCTGCTCGTGTAAGTGATCGTCGTGTATCGTTAACCCGACGCCATTCCAGACATCAGCATGGGCGAAATTAGGATAGCCCTTGAACAGCTGAAAAATTGACGAAATTGGTGAAGACGGAATTACAATAGAATTGTTGAAAGCTGGAGGGACCCTGGTTCCACAGGAACTATAGCATCTGTTTAATTCCGTCATTTTAATAATTGTTTGTTTATAATAAAAGTTTAATATAACTTGTATTGATTCCAGGTGTCGTGGTACCAGAACTCGTTTCCGATCAGCGCGTCCGAGCGCATCACGATGTCCGCGCGCGGGAACAACCACACGCTGCTCATCAACAACGTGCAGCCTGAGGATTTCGGAAACTACAGGTACATCATCATCATCATCATCATCAGGTCATTTTAGTCTCCACTACAGGAGCACGACCCTCTCTCGTCCGTCCCAGACAGAAGGAGGATTTGGCCTACACTCCCCACACTGGCCAGACGGATTGGGGAGGCCTGATCAATGTTTTATAATGTATTTCCCTTAGTCGCCTTGTACGACATCCACGGGAAGAGACGGAGTCATTCTATTCTAGTCTGCCGGAAACCACACGGCCAACTTACTTTATTACAGCTACGTTATTTCGTCATTATGTTATTATAGCTGATCCCTTGGGGCTTAGACGAACTTCTCGGTATATACCGAGAAGTTGGCTTAAGTCCCAGTCGATCAGCTATATCAACACTGCTAGCAACAACTTGACAAGCTAAGCAAAGATAAAGCAACGACCTCAAGAAAGTTGGAAGGAGTCGATGGATGCAAATCGTGCAGGATCGATGATGTTAAAAATAGGATCAAATTAAAAATGTTTTATAATGTATATCTTTTAGTCGCCTTGTATGACATCCACGGGAAGAGACGGAGTGATTCTATTCTAGTCTGCCGGAAATCACACGGCCATTTTTTTTGAATTTGAAATGTTATCCAGATATTTAAAATTTTTCGATGTGGTAACCCTACGTGTAATGTAACTCGCAGCTGCGTGGCGGACAACAGCCTGGGCCGCGCGCGGCAGCACGTGGAGGTGTCGGGGCGGCCGGGCCCCGCGCGGTTCACGTCCCCGCCGCTGGCGCGCCGCGCCGACCGGTACGCGCTGGCCTTCGCCGTCGACTCGTACCCGCCGCTCGACGAGCTGCGCCTGCTCTACAGGCAGCTGGCGGTGAGTCTCACACTGACGAGGGTCCCTCGCGCCGCGCCGACCGCTACGAGCTGGCCGTGGCCTCGTACTCGTACCCGCTTTCATTGTTTTATAAATACCATACATATTGATACGCTGATTGAGTCAAGTCTGGTACTGTATTAGCTAGCATAGCAGTTATTAGTATTCCACACTCGCGTAATCTCTCACTTGTTAACTGCGACCTTTTGTGAGGTCGACTTCTTATATAATGTAGCTCGTTACGCACCTTTAAGTACCTCGATACTTCCCTGGTCGGGTTTGAAATGTCCTACCTCTCTTTCGTCAGTCTCGTTCTTTAATCGAACAGAAATCAGGAAGAATCCAGGTATAGACGAGGTTAACTACTCTCTCAAGGTGATGATGACGGTGAGCCACTTTCATGCCTTTTTAGATTACATACTTGTACACTTACTCGTTTTTAAGCATCAGGATGTTCTGTTCAGAATTGTTTGTGTTATCAGTTCCAGCACCCGTTCCAAATCTTTAGTACCAGTTGTTCACCACATATCCAAAAATACTAAATAGGTCTTCAATGGACGATTGGATTTTTTTCAAGCATTTGACACCTTATCTCCCGATGAATAAACTAACAAGTACGATAGAGGTGAATCTTCAATGCTTAGCATGGTTGAATGCATTATATCTATGTGTTACCGGCCAAACCCGATTTCAGGACAAACTAGTTTGGCCTAGGCTAAACTAATTTTTCCTATTACGCGATTCCAGATAAGTTAAGGTTTTTTTATTTTTATGACTTCGTTAAGGTTATATAAGTTAAGGTATTTTTCTATGTACTTCATGTGACAAAGTCCCCAGTAGGTTAAGATAATTTTTTTATGACCATCTACTCCCTATATAAAGGAAGAACAAGTTTTGCCTAGGCAAACCCGATTTCAGGACAAACTAGTTTAGCCTAGGCCAAACTAGTTTGTCCTGAAATCGGGTTTGGCCGATAACATATGCACTAATCTCAGTATCTAATGAGGTACGGTGGTTCTAGCTAAATTTGTAGTGCATATGTATCGAGGAGTCCCACAGGGTTTAATACTTGGCAACATACATAATAATATTTTTCTATATTAAGTCGTAAAGAGTATCACCGTCCGGTACATTGCAGTGCCAATAAATGATCTTTGTAATAAATGTGTGCTAAACAATATGTTACAAAATTTTATATTATGACGACAACTAAGCTGTGCTGTACGTTTACCATGCATCACATACAAGAATTAGTCTTGGTGGGAACATTTCTTGTAGTTTTATAATACTAAATGATGATTTTTGTACACAGATAAACGAGTCCTTCCAGCAGCCGGGCAGGTGGCACGACGTGGTGATACCAGCCCCTGAGCCAGCCGGCTCACTCACTCACAGAGTGACGCACGAGCTAAAAGGCTTGGAGCCAGGAGCCGTGTACGAAGCTATAGTGCAGGCTAAAAATAGATATGGCTGGAACGAGGTAAGTTTCATAATTATTTTTTCATAATCAACAGCATTCGCAGACTGTATCTATTCAGGCCGGATAAAGGCCTTCCACGATGTTTTTTTTTATCTACCTACCATATGCGATCTTCCATTTTCTGCATTCATCAGCTTCCAAAAATAAACAATTATATTTCATAATAATGTTTGTTTATTTTTCTCTCCAGATATCATCATAATTAAATTTAAAAAAAACCTCTTCCAGGTGAGCGACATCTTCCAATTCCACACTCTCGGTGGAGCTCATTCCGCCCACGCAGACGAGCTAACACCAATGTTCGCATCGGCGCACCGACACAAACTGACAACTAGCCACGTCGCAATCCTCGCCTTATATACCCTCGGTGCCCTCGCCTGATTGGTCCGCAGTGACAGCCAATCGTGAACGTTGACATGTGACACCAAGTTTTAGTGTAACTAAGTGTTGTGACCGGTTCATTTTTAGTGTAATTATGCTTGAATTTGTTATTATTTGGCTGATTTGTCGAGTTTTCAATATCAGGTGTTTAGAAATGTTGTCAAACGCCGATCTGATTTGTCCATTATACACAAAACTCATTATATTTCACTACTCCTTCGCCACGTCAAGATGTCATCTATAACATTTATCCGCTCATGAAGTTTCGTAAAATTTTAAATTACATATAAAGGCACAAATTGCTGTTCGTCATAAAAATAATTTATCGAATGTATAAGTTTAGGATACAAACTTATTCAGTCTACCGTATGGCTCTGAAGAGAGTGTAGAGTACGTGAGCGATTCTTTCGAATAGTTGTATAAGAAGTAAACATACAAATCCTAAATCCTAACATCTAGGGAATAATAAGCCGCAGGGCAAGTCCACATTTAAAAAGCTAAAGTATTCTGATAAGTTTGATTAATGTCTTGGATTAGAAATTACAATATACATGTTCTTTTTTGCAATATTGCTTGTTTCAGTGGAGACGCCGCTTTGATGCGTAAAAACTTTGTACCGTCCCTAACCAAATTATTTTAGTCGGTCAACACTTAAAATGTTGTATAATGGTTGCTAAAAACACAACAATTTTGTCAATGGACAATGAAGCCAAGTAAAACTTGGTTGCCTTTCTTGAAACAGTATATTCTTTTAATTGTCATTCGCCAGCAATTTGTTTTATGACGGCTATAGCTCTTATTGCAAACTGTTGTAACAAATGTTTTTCAATCACCTGATTGTAGCAGTAAAGCATACTTAAGTCAGCCAAATAATAACTACTAAAAAAAATTGTAAATATTTCAAACAAAATCATGCATCTGATATTCATCAACTCACAATTTATTTGCGCACAATATTATACGAGTATTGCTGATTATAATTGCAACAACATATTCTAATAAATTTAAATTCTCGAGAGTATAATTATATTTTATGAGATATATATTTTTATTAACGTTCAGTCATGTAATCGTAAACAAACCGATCAAATAGAGATGAACACTATATGTTGTGAATTTGTAAGACGCGTGTTACATATCAGAATTATGTGGCTTACTTGCTCAAATTTTGAATTGAGCGACCCGGCAAATTTGTATATGTAACACGCGTCTGGTAAATTCACAATAAGATTTTTTTTTCAAATTGGACGACTTGTAAATGTTAACACGTTCGAATGTGACCAAAAAACTCACCATGTGATCCAAAAATTTTTGGATTAATTCCAATCTTCAATACACACTTTTGCATATTTTTCATAAAATTATTTTAACATATATTGTTGAGATAATGTTACGGGCAGAAGTTTCATTGTAAAAGTTTTGTGATGTTTTAAAAGACTTGTAAAACAGATTAAAAAAATAATATTGGTTTTTTGCTAGACTTGGCGGTGGCACTGCCGTGCCCGTAATTTGTATTTTACATAGATTTATTTTTATTGCTCATATAGAAATAAATATTGTTCAATTAAAATCAGCAATAAATAATAGATTCTTCAGATATATTTTGCTTTATTATTACTTTTTTCATATTTTATTATTAATATTATCGCATCCATATAAAAGAATTTATTAATAATATGTAGTATAACTAATTTAAGCAATAAAAGTGTTAGTGATACGCTATTTAGATTTTAAATATATATATAATATATAATGTACGTATTTTTAACTAAAAACTCTCTCAATGTATAAGTTTTTTTATATTTTTTTGTAAATTATAAAAGTGTGTTAGTGCAATATTAATTTTAGTGAAAATCATAAGCAATATTGGTACACATCATTAGATTATTATTTATAATAAAAATGTCTTCAATTATTTATTAAAATTTATTAAAAAAATATTAAACAATGGTAACGCAAATTTCGTAACTCTCGGGCCAGCCTTTTACGAAATATATTGTTAAACAAATATTATAGGAACTCAATGGCGTCATTACGCGAGTCAGTCTAATCGATCACGCAAGTTAAGCATCGTCGACCGTAGCTGGTCCATAGATGGGTCTAATTATCTCGATCTCCTCCTTGCTTCGGGGAGCACGTTAAGGTGTCGCCGGTTCCGGCTGTTGTCTATACACGATATCGTTCACCAGCCAAGTCAGGTGGGGTGTAAGTGGTTCATCAACATCTTTGAACCAAAGCCAACTTCACCTGCACGCGGTGCACCCTGCTGACTGACAAACGAAGCTCTGGCGAAAAGAGAGAGGTAGGGAGCGTAATTGTAAGCTACCCGACTGGGGAATGTACCTCCACCTCACAGAATACCGCAGCCACATAACAAATCCCTTGAGGGCTGTTGTGTTCCTGCGAGTGAGTGAGGTCACCAGAAATGAAGGAGATGCTGCGTTAGCAGCGGGGGAGGCGGCTCTTGAGCGATATTTTTAATGTTGCGAGCGTTAATATGGCTACGGTAATCGCTTCACATTAGGCGGGCCGTATGCTTGTCTGCCAACCGACGTAGTATAAAAAAAATACGATCGATTTGTCCGCACCGAATCACTTTTATCAAATAGCATCGAAATAGGACGGCAGTAGTGAAATACTTAATTCTACATCTGGAAACCCCCTTCACTCGCAGGAACACAACAACCCTCAAGAGAATCGTTATTTGGCTGCGGTATTCTGTGAGGTGGAGGTACTTACCCACTCGGGCAGCTTAGAATTAAGCTATGCCTTACATCGCATTTGCTTTTATTATATATACTTAGCATGTATTTGTTCAAGTGCTGGCCCAAGTCATGAATTTGTAAAAACTTATTTACTTGGACTCGAAAAAAGATGGACGCCCTGTCTAATTTAAGACCTCTACTCATCACTATGTATTCAGAAAGTAACATGTTCTAAACCAAAATCAAATCAAAATATCTTTATTCCGTGGACTTTAAAAAGCACTTAGAAACGTCATACAAATTAAATATAAGAACATGTATAAATCATTACTATTGTAAATCCGCAGAGCTTAGATTCACTTTCATCACACTATCTTGAATGTGAAAGTGAATTTAAGTGCCAGTTCCGGCGACGGGGCTTCTTGAGAAGAACTGGCAAGAAACTCAAGGCCGACTCTTTTAATTGCCAATATCGTTACATTAAATACAAATACAATCATTTACATAATATAACAAGAGCAATTCATTTCCAAATACTTTTATCATTTATGTAATCTGAGATACAATAGTAAGCCTTTTGACAAAGTCTTTAATTGCTTTACCAAGTGTATTTATTTTATTTAAAACTTCATTGACTACAAGAAGTGCAGAACAAGCAAAGGGTCTAACGAGACCATGAAACACTTGATGTGTCAATGTGACGCCCTAGCCAGCAAACGAATGGTAATCCTAGGAAAAGCATACCCGGACCTGGAGGACTACAGGCTCTTCCCAATAAGCGGCATACTGAAGTACATGGAACATGTCTCCAGACGGCCAGGGGAGAGTGAGTAAAGGATTAGGGAAAGCACAAAAGATCCATGAGGGTCGACGTATCACCGGTGCTGCAGCACTGGACCCACTCGAATATAAAATCATTGACTACAAAAAATTCGTATAAAAGGCAGACTTATATATAGCATTATCTACAAGTCAACCATTGGGAATAGAGACAAACACGAATGCGGTTTAAGACCAAATACATGATATTATAAATGTAAACTACAATACAAATATATTCTATAGATACGTATATATAAACCATATATATATTGACGAGCTCGGTGGTCGAATGGTTAGCAATGGCCACTTTGACTCCGAGGTCGCAGGTTCGATTACCGCACAAGACAAACATTTGTGTGCATGAACATGTCTGTCTTGGTCTGGGCGTTTTCTATGTATTATATGTATATATTTACAAAAAAATGTATTTAAGTATTTTAAGTATTATACCAGTTATCTAGTACCCATAGTACAAGCTTTTCGCTTAATTTGGGACTAGATGGCGCTGTGTAAATTGTCCAGAAATATTTATTTATTTATTATTTATATATATACAATACATAATGATTGCTGCATTGCCAATGCCTCAATGAGATAGGCACACACATTCTTTTCAAATACAAAATTACTGGATTATTATCTTTGCTGTAGTAGTTGTAGTCAAAATGTTACAGTGTCAACACTCTATTGTAGTACTCTTTGATGGAAACGCACAGTTGAGAGTTTCGTGTTACTGATGAGTGATTTCCATGAGTTATGGTGATTGCTTACCATCAGGTGAGTCACATGCTTGTTTGCCTATTATAAAAAAAAAAGCAACAAAATAATGCATCATAGTTTAAGGTATTTAGGGACATGGCGTCTATCTTCTTTTCCTTAGCCCATAGATAATTTTAATTATTAAAGGAAAATACCGAGCGACTAAAAATACGAATTGACGGTTTGGTATCTGTTATATCACTTTTAGGCGCCGGCCTTACTGCGGCGGCCTAGCGGTCAGAGATCAAAATTCAAAATGTCACAGAGAAACGCGGCCTGCGGTAGCGGCCTGTTGTAGTAGTTGGCCTGTATCTAGTATGGAACTTAATGATACTATTCAAATCTTGGCTTGAATAGTTTCATTATGTTCCATACATTTTTCCGACAGGCCGCCACCGCGCCCGCCACCGCAGGCCGCGTTTGTGTGCTTTCTGCGTTCCGCGTTAATTGTAACATATGCAATGTCTTAAGAACCTTACACACACAAAAGCAGTCAGACCGCGGCGGTCATTTTGTGTCAAAAGCTCAAGACGGTCAAGGTGTCCGACGACATGTAAAAGTTCATTGAATTAGTGCTAGACAAACGTTTTCTTTATGATTGAAGATGAACTACCGAGATTGAGTAACACAAGTGTCATTTTTGCATGTAAATAATAATAAATAAATATTTGTGGACATTCTACACAGCACCATTTAGTCCCAAATTAAGCGTATAGCTTGTGATATGGGTACTAGACAACTGATAAATGTAATTTTTTTTGTTTTTGTAAATACATACTTATAATACATAGAAAACACCCAGACCAAGACAAACAGACATGCTCATGCACACAAATGTTTGTCTTGTGCGGGAATCGAACCCGCGAGCTCGGAGTCAAAGTGGCCATTGCTAACCATTGGACCACCGAGCTCGTCAAATGTGTATTTTGCATTGTGACAGCGAAGTATGAGATGAGGATTGTATGTCGTGTTATCACTGGTAAGTATTACTGAACTTTTTTGGCTGCATTTGAACGTGTCAACGTTTACAGCCGACGAAATTGAGAAAAAACTACATATTGCTAATTTATTAGACGCGTATTGCTTAGCCAAATTAGCCGGGTGGCTCACTTCAAAATGTTGCTCACATTTTAGTAAGCAACATAATTTTGATATGATTATTTTTATCATCGTAATATCGTGTATCAAACACGCGTCATAAAACGATACCTCCATAGAGTAAAGGATTTCTTTAGTCCCTGGATACCTCCAAGGGACACTACGCCAACTAAAATTTGGATAGTTTTCTTTTTTTTATCTAAATCGATTAATTACTTCAGTAACATTATGATACCTGAATTTTATTTATAAAAGACACACAGACACAATAAAATCGACAAATACAAACCGCTAACTAAATGTATAACTTATATAAGCGGTGTGTATCTGGATGTGTATGTATTGAGTTGGTATAACGTTCATTGGAGGTATCGATAAATTCACAACATGAGAGTTCTTCTCTATTTGTTCGGTTTATTTACGTTGACTTGATTGAATGCGAACAAAAAACTCGCAGTAAGCAGTGTAAGCACTCGGAACTCTGACCGCTAGGCCGCCCGCAATGGGGCCTGCGCCTTAGTCGCCAAGTTATTATAACAGTCGTCCAGTTTCACAATTTTAGATGCTCGGTTTATTGCCCATATGTACTTAATATAACACTGCCGTAACTATGTTTTCTACTTTTTTTACTTATCTTAAGAAATTCACCAAACTTTTCTATTGTTTTTTCTCAAACTTGGTCATGTTCGAAGTTCCATTCTTTTTTCTACACTCAATTTCCATATGGAACGGCACTACTAAATACCACTTGATATTTATGTTATAATTTTAGAACATTGTCCTGCAGTCTATTGAGCTATGGTAATATGGACTCGTAAAATTTGTAAATAAATGAGAAAAATAAAAAATCTTTTAGGTATCATGGTCACTATCAATCCGGCCAGTTAAGCAACGTTGAGTTTAGTCTGTCTATGGATGGGTTTATTTACCTCGAGCATACTTCGAAAGACACGACACGACAGGCCCGGTAGATAGCATTCGTTAAGCCAAGGCAGTGGCCTTTGGGCGAATTCAAAACACTGGTCACCGCCAATACGCAGTTGAGCGGCGTAGAGTACGCTCTAAACTTTGATGGAGAGCAGACTTCGGTAACCCATATCCCTGCAGCGGGATATGAGTTGGTGTAAATCTTACCACAAGACGTAAAATCGTACTTTAACTTGCACCTGTTCTGATCAAAAAGCAATTTCACGGGTTGTATAACGTTGGATTTTGTCTAATGTTCCGATATTAATTAATGTAGGTAGTGAACGCTTAGATAATTTTCACACTATTCTTGAATTAACTTTATGTCGTATACCCACAGAGTGAATAGATTTGTGTTAGATACTTAAAATCCATAGTACACGGCAGTTGAGCTTCACTTGATTAGCCATCTCTTTAGACTTTTAATGCCTTGTTTGCCATATTGTTGTCTCTCACATTGCTAAGAGGAGAAGTCAAATTCCGAAAAGGTCTTATTCCTACTAATTTCTACTGCTTAAACTCGTTGTGAGTTCCAAGGCAGCCGTAGTCTTACCACCGAGACTCAATGGACTTCACTGTTCATTGCCGTTTTTGGCGGTCGCCGCTGTTAATCCTGGCTACACAGGAGACAGTGATGTGTGGTGGGCCGCCGTCCCTCACTGGCAATAATTTGACGAGAGTATGATTACAATTACTACTGTATATAGCCAACATCAAAAATGTGTAACTATGCACAATAGAAAGAATCGTCAGTAAAGCGTTAATGACAGTGGGCGAGATCGCTAGCTGCTAGCTGATATCGCCAGTTAGTAGCTAGTGATCTTGACATTTGGCGATTTCACCAGCACATCACTATTATGCTATCGCCAAATGTCAATCAACGTATTCACTAGCCAAGTACTAGATTATAAACAATCTAGGTAGACTCCTTTACTAGGACTAAAAACTTCCTTTAAGGACTAAAAACTATCTAACTTACAATGGATATTAAATTATGGGATATAAACGTTATGGCAAATGAAATTATATTATTTCTTATTATATGTTATATTACGCACTGAGCTAGGAGCGTAGCTACCGCCATATCAGCCGTAACAATGGTATGGGGCCCTCAGGCATGTTCGTTTCGCTTAAGACCCTCCCCTCCTGAAGTGTTTTCTAGATGTGACGCCAACAAATTTTGATACATGGCCCGTCTAGCGTAAGTTACGCCACTTACTAGCTCAATGTCATCGATGCTTCAGCGTAAGCCAGGCTTAAGAATGGACCAAAACCAAAGCCGAGAGAAGCGAATGTGTTTTTATACATTTGACACCACATGCGGCGTCAAGCAAGCTACAGCAATGTATCTGAGATACATTGCTGTAGCTTGCTTGCGCTGAGAATGAAATATATGTCACTCTTTCGTACGATTCATAGCTTTTTATTAACTTCAATTAGCTTAGCTTTTTTGTAGTTGCCAAATATGATATTCCTACTTTTTCCGGAAAAAGTTGCAAATGGATAAAAAAAACAATGGAACTTCTAGAACAGCCTCTTTTAATATAAAATTAAATATATAATGAAAGAAAATAATCGGCCATGATTTTTAACGACTAGCTGGTAATTTTTTTAGAAGAATATTGTAATAAACATTAGTTTGGGAATGTAAATTCGTCGGGCTGTAGTATACGCCTTTTTTGATGACAAAAAGAATCCTGTAAGTAGTAAATAAACGTGTAAGTTTATTAAGAATTGATTTTTATTTTATTCTTTCAAGCCTTTGATGAGCTCGGTGGTCGAATGGTTAGCAATGGCCACTTTGACTCCAAGGTCGCGCGTTCGATCTCCGCACAAGACAAACATTTGTGTGTATGAACATGTCTTTTTTTTATACTACGTCGGGTGTCAGACATGCATATAGCCTTATGTGAAGCGGTTACCGTAGCCATAATAATGCTCGCAACATAAAATTACGCCCGCGCGCCGCCACCCCGCTGCCAACGCAGCAACTCCTTCCTTTCTTTCTGGTGACCTCACTCACTCGCAGGAACACAACAACCCTCAATGGAATTGTTATTTGGCTGCGGTATTCTGTGAGGTGGAGGTACATTCCCCAGTCGGGTAGCTTACAATTACGCTCCCTACCTCTCTTTTCGCCAGAGCTTCGTTTGTCAATCAGCAGGGTGCACTGCGTGCAGGTGAAGTTGGCTTTGGTTCAAAGATGTTGATAAACCACTTACACCCCAAACTTTGGTCGACTAATGACCGATTCTAGAAATGACTAGTAGTCAGTATGCAGTCTAAAATTTACAAATTCGTAAAATGTACAATTATATGTATTACTCAATCTGTAAAAGGCCACTTCTAGAAGTAGTACATTTCGAGAATTACCTAGTCAATTCTAGAAGTGGTCTTTTACAGAATCAGTAATACATAGAATTGTACATTTTAGTCTATGTAGTCATTTCTAGAATCGGCCATTAATCGACTAACCCGTTTTAAGACATATTTACATTGTACGTATAAATAATAATGCTTATAATTTGTCGACCTCCACGTGTTGGATCCATATCCTAGAGCACGCCTATCATTAGTGGGGCTTGACCCGAATATTATAAATAAGAATGTGAGTTAGTTTGTTACGCTTTCACGCCGAAACTACTCAAACGATCATCATTAAACTTTGTACACACATTCTCAAAGCACATAGGATACTTCATGTAAAAAAAAAATAGTAAACGCGGGCGATGTCGCGGGTGGATGCTATAATAATAAATAACAAAGAACATACAGACAAATACAAAGTTTTATTTACTGTTTATATATGATATGCTCGATTTAACTTCATGTCATTTGATTGAATATGTCTCTAATACTTGATATTCCGAATGGTCATGTGCTGTAACACCATATTCTGCATTGACATCTTTTCTTTGCTTACATATTAAGAAGAGTATTGCATGCCAAAACTCTATTTTAAACTTCAATTTCATATCATTCAATGAATATTTCTCCATTATTAGATATTCTGAGTGGTCATATTCTGTCACGTCGTATTCTAAACTGCTTTATTTTCATTACTATTCATATGACACACATAAATATATTGATTGATTTACTCTTTACTGATTCTCGATTAAGTCTTCAATTTCATATAATTCAATGAATATTCCACCACTACATAGATGTTCTGAGTGGTCATATTCTGTTACGTCGTATTATAAAACTGCCATGTTCTCATTACTATTCATAATATTCTTTAATAAAGCTCGATTAAGTCCATTCACTTGAATATTCCTCCAGCACTAGATATTCTGAATCTGCATATTCAAACATCTTTCCATTACTATTCACATATTCCACACCGATGCTCGATTTTAAACCTCAACTTCATATCATTCACTTGAATTTTCTTCCACTACTAGATATTCTGAGTCGTCATATTCTGACGTGCAATATTCTGTCCCGTCATATTCTACAGTGGCATCTTTTTCAACGCCTTTTCTTTCTTTTTTCCTAATGTCCTTTATGCCACGTGTTTTAGAATGTTTTTTAGCGACGTGGGCTTCGAGTAAGTGCTCCTTGAGGAACCTTTGGCCACATTTTTGACAAACAAAAGGGTTATCCGTATGGTATCGCTGTGGACAATAGGAATTACTATAATTTAAGATATAACAGAAGTAAATAAATGAGAAGCTCGATGGCGTCGTCTTTTTATACTACTTCGGGTGGCAGGCAAGCATACGGCCCGCCTGATGTGAAGCGGTGACCGTAGCTATATTAACGCTCGCAACATAAAATATCGCTCGCGCGCCGCCTCGCCCGCTGCCAACGCAGCATCTCCTTCATTTCTGGTGACCTCACTCACTCGCAGAACACAACAACCCTCAAGGGAATTGTTATTTGGCTGCGGTATTCCGTGAGGTGGAGATACTTTCCCAGTCGGGCAGCTTACAAATACGCTGTACCCTACCACTCTTTTAGCCAGAGCCTCTGTTGGAGTGGGTGTTTTTTTCATGAAGTCAATCACAATATACACTCAGCGCTGCAGCGGTGTAAAGTGCCGCTGAGTGTGCGCAGATCGGCTTACTTCGTAAATCATCGCGCACCCCTGTCGTGGACAAGGCACTTATTTATCACTTATTTATATACATAAAATTTTAAAAAACTTACATTAACTACATATTTTATTTACAATATAGGGAATAAATATGATGAAGCAATAGCAATGTTATAATGTAAAATGTCATAGTTTATTACAAGCATATGCCTCGGACCCGACAACCGCTTACAACGCCAAAAATAGTACAGTAAAATTACCAGTTTATGTTTGTAGAGGGCTCCTCTCCATTTGAAGACCTTCTCGCAGGATTGGCAAGGGAAGTAAGGACCACCAGCATGGCCGACCATGTGATCCTGGAAATACAATTTCAAAATCACTATACAGTACTTGGATACGAATTTGCAAGTTGAAGTGGCAGTGGGCAGGGCACATAGCACGGAGGACGGATGGCCGATGGGGTCGAAAGGTTCTCGAGTGGAGACCACGTACCGGCAAGCGCAGCGTAGGACGTCCACCCACAAGGTGGACAGACGACCTCATTAAGACCGTAGGATCGCGCTGGATGCAAGCCGCTTCCAACCGGTCTTATTGGAGATCTAGAGGGGAGGCCTATGTCCAGCAGTGGACTTTCAATGGCTGAGATGATGATGACGATGATGAAACAGTACTTGAAATCAGAATAAATATAGTCTAATTTAAGACTGCTATGCCTTGTTATGGCCGTGTGGTTTCCGGCAGACTAGAATAGAATCACTCCGTCTCTTCCCGTGGATGTCGTACAAGGCGACTAAGGGAAATACATTATAAAACATCGATCAGGCCTCCCCAACCCGTCTGGCCAGCGTGGGGAGTGTAGGCCAAATCCTCCTTCTGTCGAGGACGGACGAGAGAGGGTCGTGCTCCTGTAGTGGAGAGTAAAATGACCGGATGATGATGATGCCCTGTTCAGTAGTGTAATGTTTAATAGGTAGATGGCGCCACACAGTGACTCACGCAGTAAAATATAAAATGCAAAAATGCGTCACTAACACAAACCTTCCTGGTAGTTCAGTTGCAAGAGCACTTGACCGGTCATCGAGAAGTCGTGGGTACGAATCCCACCTAGGCATAGGGAGGTGAATTTTTCCATTTTTTTTTTAAATATTCATATTTTTTTTATACTACGTCGGGTGGCAGACTAGCATACGGCCCGCCTGGTGTGAAGCGGTTACCGTAGGCATATTAACGCTCGCAACATTAAATCTAATCCCAAGTTAAGCACAAAGCATGTACTATGGGTACTAGACAACCGATAAATGTACCTAAATACATTTTTCTATTTTTGTAAATACATACTTATAATACACAAAAATCACCCAAACCAAGGCAAATAGTTCATGCATACAAATGTTTGTGTAGTGCGGGGATCGAACCCGCGATCTCGTAGATAAAGTAGCCATTGCTAGCCATTCGACCACCGGACTGGGATAGTTATAACTAACTATATATAGTTATAGGACTCATCGGAAAAATTAACATAAAAATATTGGAAGGCGATACCAAGTTCGCCGGGCCAGCTAGTTAATTATATCATCATCATCAGGTCATTTTAGTCTCCACTACAGGAGCACGACCCACTCTCGTCCGTCCCAGACAGAAGGAGGATTTGGCCTACACTCCCCACGCTGGCCAGACGGGTCGAGGAGGCCTGATAGATATTTTATAATGTATTTCCCTTAGTCGCCTTGTACGACATCCACGGGAAGAAACTGAGTGATTGTATTCTAGTCTGCCGGAAACCACACGGTTAATTATATATATAAATATAGATATATTTACCATAAGTACCGTCCTGTCTCGGAAGGTTTTAAAGCATATTTGACAACAGGACCGCGGCCGCCGCGGGCGGGGGCGACCCAAGTGGACATAACGTCGGTGTTGATTTAACAGATGTGAAGCCTGCAAAAAACCTTTACATATATATAGCGACCTAAAGCTTGTCACAAGATATATATAATACTCTCCCCTCAGTCGCTGAATATCATATTCTCAAAAGACCACATTCAAAACACGATATTCGCAAAACACGATATTCACAAAACATTCTATAACATCTAATAACATCATATTCTAATAACATCATATTCTAATAACATCATATTCTCATAATATGATGTTATAATAAGACGATATTCGCAAAACACAACAATCTATAAACATAATATTTTAAAAAAAGGTAAAAAAAATATAGTGGGCTCATTTATCTTGTTTAAGAATAATTTCACTTTTTCTTTTATTACTTTTATCACTGCAACGCACGCCGAACAACGGAGCGGAGGATGGGGCTTCGGTTTGTTTGTGAGCTCCTATATTATTAGATGATGGCTCGCGGTTGGACTGGAGTTGTGTTCCAAGTTCTGTTTAATTATTAAAATTATTTTAAGTTTCTGTATTATGTGTGTTCAGTGTGCAAATAAAAAAGTTATCTATTTATCTAATCTATCTTATTATTGTTTTTAATTAAAAAAAAATTAAAACACCAATAACTGTACTTTCAAAGTGGTATCACAATTATGTTGTATTTTGCGAATGTTTTCTTAAAAGATCATGCTATTTTGAGAATATGATGTTATGAGAATATCGTGTTATGCGAATATGGTGGTTTACGAATGTGGTCTTGTGAGAATATGATATTCAGTGACGGGGGGAATATTCTTGAGCGGCTTGAGCAACGGTGAGCTTAACTCTACGAGAAATCTCTTCCAACCAACGTTAATTATGTAGATAACGTAAAAATGCCTAATGCTGAGGTTACACAGTGCAACCATGCAAGCCGACATAGTCAGTTGCTTAATACTGTAGATATGGCACACCCATACTTTTTTTTGTATTATATATTAGGGGTGTAAGAGGTTCAGCAACATCTTTGAACCAAAGTGAACCTCACCTGCTTATGATCCTTCTGACTGACAAACGAGACTCTGATGAAAAGAGAGGTAGAGCATTGCGAATTTTACAAAATTGTGTGGAGGTACTTCCCCAGTCAGGCAGCTTACAAGCTGCCCGACTGGGGAAGTACCTCCACCTCACAGAATAGTCAAAGTCAAAGTCAAAATTCTTTATTCAGTGGGCCCTCGCGGGCACTTAGACACGTCTTTTACAATTAGGTTTTTTTTTTTTTATCTACCAGCATTTCGGAATGACCATTGACGAGAAGAAATGCCGAAAGAAACTCTGTCAATATAGGTCTTTTTTAAATAGCCATACAATATTATCATTATACATAATACAATAAAAAAATGGTTTTCAACCAAAATAAGAGAAACAAATACCGGACAAGTGCGAGTGCAATGTGTACATCAAGCCCTTTCATATGATACCCCATTTGAACTAGTAGTTTCAATTTGAAATTTCGACACCCTATAAAAAATATAGACCCCCTACTTTTTAAGATCTATTTACAAATGTATTGTTTTGAGATTTATTCCTGTACTTGTAGTCTATAACGATGTTACTTGCCAAATTTCATAGTTCTAGGTCAACGGGAAGTACCCTATAGGTTTTGATTCCCTTGAGAGTGTCGAAATATGCGTTTTTTGCTAAATAAACGGCCGTAACTTTTTTCTATGTAAACTTAGCAGTTTGATTATTTTACAACTTCATGGGACCGTAGACCTGAGTATACAGTTCAAATTTCAGCTTGATACCTCCACGCATTCTCGACATAGAAATTCTTGACAGACAGACAGACGGACAACAAAGTGACCTTATAAGGGTTCCGTTTTTCCTTTTGAGGTACAGAACCCTAAAAAAAATTAAAGTAAAATAAAATAGTAAAAAAAATTAAAATATAAAAAATCATAGTATAGAGTGTATATACATATTGTATAAAAGTCTAAATATGTATATCCACAATACTACTTGTAAAGATAAGACGCCTGTGCTTCACATCCTGTGCCGAGAATTTGCCATACATTTTTATCATTAAGGTAATCGTCGGTCCTGTAGTAAGCCTTTTTGCATAAGGTGGTCTTAATAAGCTGTTTGAATTTAGTGTCGGGTAAAATCAGGACCGACTCCGGCAACTTATTGTAGTAGCGGATGCAATTTACGACTAACGAATTATTGACCTTCCCCAGTCTATGTTTTGGAATAACCAATTTGTTTTTGTTCCGCAAGTTGACATTAGTTACATATATCACATACTTTTGTAAAATTCGAAATATTTTTACGGACGTACATAATATTTACATAAATATATTGAGAAGCGACAGTGAGGATGTTTATCTCCTTAAATAACTCACGGAATGAATCCCTAGAACCCAAATTGTAAATTGATCTAATGGCTCTCTTTTGTAAAACAAAAAAAATATCAATGTCAGCTGCTTTACCCCAAAGCAATATGCCATATGACATAATGCTATGGAAATAACTAAAATAAACGAGCCTAGCAGTTGTCTCGTCCGCTATCTGTCTTATTCTCCTAACCGCATAAGCTGCGGAACTGAGTCTGCGAGCTAGTTTCATTATATGAGGGCCCCATTGCAACTTTGAATCAATGGTAATACCAAGAAAAACAGTATCATTGTCATAAACTAGGGTGGTGTCCTTTATGACTACATCAGCATGGATTTGCCTGACATTGGGTAACGTGAATTTAATACATTTAGTTTTGTATGAGTTAAGAAGGAGATTATTTGTAGTAAACCAGTTCAAAATTGCAGAAAGAGCATTATTTACATCTTCAATTTTGTCTTTATACCTAGCAACTTTAAAAATAAGTGAGGTATCGTCGGCAAACAGTACTACGTTGGCAAATTTTTCTACCAAATCAGGCAAATCATTGATGTATACCAAGAATAAGAGAGGACCCAAAATTGAACCCTGGGGCACGCCCATTTTTACCTCAAATGCATTTGATTTTGTGCCATTTACATCCACCGTTTGAGTTCTATTACTAAGGTATGATTCTACCATTTGCAAAGCCTTCTCTTTAATACCATAATGATTTAATTTGAGCAGCAGTGTCTGATGATCAACACAATCAAATGCTTTGGAAAGGTCGCAAAACACACCGATAGCGTCCTGAGACGTCTCCCAAGCCTCAAATATGTATTTCACGAGCGCGATTCCTACAGCAGCCAAATAACTAAAATTCCCTTCAGGGTTGTGTTCCTGCGAGTGATTGAAGTCACCAGGAACCTTTGGTAACCGCTTCACACCGGGCGGGCCGAATGCTTGTTTACGACCTTAGTGGTATTAAAAAAAATCACTTCCGCATTTATAATATTAGGTTGGGGAAAAAGTCTTTTCGTATTTTATATGAAAATTCAAAACATTTTTTAATAAAGTTTATTTACATTTAACTAAAGTATGTAGGTGCCATTATGTTCGATAACTTTTTGCCATCTTGTAGGTAGAGACATGATCCCATTACTATAGAAATTTTGGGACTTCTGTTCAAAAAACCGCGACAAGTGGTTTTGGCAGTCTTCTCGTGATGTTAACCTGACATTGCCTAAATAATTCTGAAGAGACCGAAACAGGTGGAAATCAGAAGGTGCAAGGTCAGGACTATACGGCGGATGCATTAACACCTCCCAGTCAAACTCTTAATTTTTACTGAGTGGCTAAAGATGTGTGAGGTCTAGCGTTATCATGAAGAAAAATCACACCCCTTCTATTAATTAATTCCGGCCGCTTTCTCTCAACTTTTTCCTTTAATCTCATCAGTTGTTCACAGTAGAGTTCAGAATCGATAGTCCTGCCTGGCGGTAACAGCTCATAATGAATATCTTCCCTTCCAATCCCACCATACACACAGCATCACCTTGTTGCGGGTTAACCCGGGTTTCGCCAGAGTCTGTGAAGCCTGGCCGGCCTTTGACCACGACCTTTTTATGCGCCAAAACTGTTTTGTGGTTAATTCCTAGTTCTTCAGCTACGTCGTAACTACTGATATGCCGATCTTGCTCCACTTTTTCAGAAATGGCATCCATTTTATCCGTAACAGGGCGACCAGAGCGACGTGCATCTTTGACATCAAAATTTCCGGATTGAAAACGCTTTAACCAAATTTGTGCTACTCTCACAGACACTGCACTAGGTCCATAAACGTCACAAATTTTTTTCGCAGCTTGCGTTGAATTTTTACCTTTTTTGTAGTAAAATTTTAAAATGTATCGAATTTCTTCATTAGATTCACTCATCTTGACAGTAAAAAAAACAAATGAAAATCACACATTTACCTAATTTGAATTTGGAATTATCTTTTTTAAAATTTAAACTTTTTAAAGATATCAAAACCTGCTAGATACAAATGGTATAACCAAAGAGATTTTATTACAAGTTCATACATACTATAATGCGAAAAGACTTTTTCCCCTACCTATTATTAGTAACGATATACTTTCAATGCTTCATAATGTTTATTGAATAAACTTGTTTGGAAGATACAGTTACTAGCCAACGAGGCTTTAACTCCGCCTGCAGTACCGTGATTTTGTGGTCAATAGATACAAATACAAAAAAACAGGGTAGAGTCGAGGGCACAAGACCTCGCGGCAAATCCCCCATGCGGTGGATCGGCCAGATAAAGCCTGCCGTGGGCGGCCCACTGCATGAGTGCACCAGCAGTGCCTCAAATCGGACGAGATGGCGGGATATTGTGAGGCGAGCAACTACAACCCCGAATCCTCCCTCATTCATTCATTCTTCATTCAGTCTTCGTTCATTCTTCATTCAATCTTCATTCATTCTTCGTTCATTCTTCATTTCTTCATTCATTCATTCGTTCTTCATTAATTATTCTTTCACTCATTCATTTTTCATTTATTCATTCTTCATTCATTCATTCACGACCGCTCTGTTAACAGCGTAACGAAGAAGAAGAAGAGATACAAATAAATGAATAGCTTACCTTAAAGCTTTTCCCACACGTCTGGCAGTCGAACGCCGGTAACTTGATATTCTACAAAATAACAAACTGTTATTAACCCCTCGCATGCCGTGACCTGTCAATTCTGTACCAACGCAGTACCCACCATGGGACTGTAGCACTCGAAGGTTAAACATTGGTACACATTGACCTATGATCCCAATGGACGTCGGGTTTAATACTAGGCCGGATTCTAGCCCACGGGGCCGAAATCGAGGTTGAGTGGAACGTAGATTCGTTGAGTATGTTTTCGATTGATTTCAATGGAAAATATATTTGATGATCATTCCTCGAGGACATGATCGATCTCAATTTTTTTTCGACACAAACCTCAAGCATGTCGAGGTCTTTAATTGTGACATGTTTCATAAAAATCGGTTCATTTGTTTTGGAGCCTATTCATTTCCAAGAGTGACGTATATAAGCGTTCCAGCTCGCTCCGCTCGCTCCACTCAACATATTTCACGAAAAATAATCATCATCATTATCAGTCTGTATTTACAAAATCAAATACCTTGTTGTATATATCGACTGATATTTACTTTTATTGGCTTTAAAAGCTCGTTGGCGTCGTCAAGTGTCTCAGTCTAATCGATCACGCAAGTTAAGCAACGTCGACCGTAGCCTGTCTATGGATGGGTTTAATTATCTCGAGTTCCTCTGTGCTTCGGTGGGCTGACAGTCGTTAAACCAAATCAGTGGGCGGCTAGAAAACACTGATTTCCACCAACCCGCAATTGAGCCGCGTGGTGGTGGAGTATGCTCTAAACCCCTTCGATTGAGCGGAGACACGTATCCCAACAGTGGGATGATTATGGGTTCATGACATACGTACCTTGATATTAAAAGAAGCCTCCTCAAGCGTATGCGTCTCAAACATATGTTTAGTCAAGAAGTCACTGCTTCCTAAACGTTCCCCGCAGTGAACGCATGGGTAACCTCCTTCGAGACATCTCTCCACATGCACCTCCAACGCACCATCGTTTTGAAACAATACTTTACACCCACTACATTCATAATAATAGTCCTCCGACATATCACATCGCATGCAGTGCTTGTACAAATGATATTTTAAATGCATCTCAGTAGATACATTCACTCCGCACCGTTTACAAGCGAATAAATCGCATCTATTCGAATCCTTATGTTTAGCCAACGCACTGAGATTTAGAAACGTACTTTGGCAATCACAAATCACTTCTTTTAAATCGCTATGCACTTTATTGTAATGTTTCTTTAAGACTGTGGTGTTCAGGAACGTAGCATTGCATAAATCACAGGATAATAACTTCGTAGGATGTTTAGTCCGTACATGATGGTACCAGTTTCTATAATGCTTGAAAACTTTACCGCAATAAGCACATACGTGGGTAACTCCGTCGTCACAATGCTTTTTGTAATGCTGTAATAATTCATTTTTAAAACGTGTAACAAATTTGCAATTCTTACACGAAAATTCATATTTATGTGTACGCATATGTAATGTTAAATCCAAATTAATTTCAAATCTGCAGTTGCATATTTGGCAACAATATGGAGCATTTGGATTATGAATTTTCTCCATATGAATTTGTTTTAATGCTTCCGTTATGAAATCTTCACCGCAATGGTCACATTTTGTCGTACAAGGAGCTAGTATAGCTGCTCTTCTACGTTTGTCGACTTCATTTAATTGTTCATATTGTGTAAAAACTTGAACATTAAAATCTAACTTCTCCGCTACAATTTTCAATCTGCCGTATTGTGGCATTACTTGATATGACAATTTCTTAGGAATTTCATTGGATGATTTAGCAAAATCTGCTTTTCTTTTACGATTCTCATCTTCAACATTAGCTTTACATTTTCTTCTAGAAATTTCATCGCTGTTTCTAACTTTCTTTTCAATTTTAACATAATTCTTAGGTGAATTTAGAAAGAGATTTATAAGTTCTGCTATATCAGAATCGCTTTCATTTATTCCATCATCATCATCATCATCAGATGCATTTCTGTCTATAGTAGAATCATTCTTGCCATTGCTAGCATTTTTATTAATATTACCGACATTTTTAGGGATTTGTTTATCAATATTACATACATTATTTTCAGCAACGTCATTATTGTTTGATTTATGAGAGATATTCGGACCCTTTACAGCATCTTTATCAACAGAAGAGTTCTTATTCATTAATAATGACTTCAATATGTTATTTTTTTTATATTTCTCATCAACAATATATTTTTTCTTAGATTCATTCTTTGTAATATCACCATCATTCATCTCATCATTACAGTCGCTATCAAAATCTAGATACTCATCAGACCAATTATCTTGGCTGCTATTTACACCCTTTTGGGGATTGATTTGTAATATATGATCATTATTTACATTTTCAATTGTGCTTTTGTCAAGTACAAGTTTTGGTAACTCATTATTTGGACTCCTATCTACAACATTATTTGTATTATCTTGAAATACTTTATTATTATTTACAAATTTAGCTCCATTTTTGTCTAATAATAATGGTCCTAAAGGTATAGTTTTATCAATAATTTCATAATCGTCCTCAAATTCTGTTCTATCTGAATCATTTTCGTCAGCATGTGGTAATTTTGCTGCTTCTGAATTATCAGTATGCTTTTGCTGGCTCTTAATGGAGCCATTCTGATCATTTTTTACAATTATTACATTAGTGTAATTCAGATTTTGAACACATTCTATAATTTCAGGTTTTGTCTGTGTGAAATTTATATTCAGGTTATAATAGTTACGGTCGATTGAGCTGACGTATTCCGTTGTTAACTGTAATAAAATTCAGTTATTCAGTACAATAATGTGTCTAAAGAAATTAGCTAAACTTAAACCAAATGGCTATAATAAATATATAAAAATAAGCTCAAAACATTTAATTCAATACTTTTTTTTTCACATAAGGGAGCAAACAAGCATGTGTATCACCTGGTGAAAAGCAATCATTACCACACATGGAGATCGGCAACACCAAGGGATCTCTGATCCATTGCCAATCTTTTAAGGGAAATAAAGACCCTGTTCTTGAAGGTTCCTATGTCGTAATTGTTCGGAAATTTTAATTTACTAAAATCCAACTAGTTAGACTGGTAACAGTAACTAATTACTAAATTAACTAAAAGTAACTAATTACTAAATTCGGTATGAAAGTATAATTACAATAAAAATAATGATAAGTGGCCTGCTAGCTAGACACTTGAAAAGAACATCATTTAATCAAAAACTGTTGAGGTACCAAATATATG
This sequence comes from Hypsopygia costalis, assembly GCA_937001555.2. Lineage (NCBI taxonomy): Eukaryota > Metazoa > Arthropoda > Insecta > Lepidoptera > Pyralidae > Hypsopygia > Hypsopygia costalis. The sequence continues at coordinate 11,007,536 of OW443355.2, forward strand.
TTGAGGCAGCAGATGACATAAATCTTAAGTTATTTAAGAGCCATATTACATTTTGAGTGTGATTTTTGCGTAAAATGGCCAATTTTGGCGTTCTTGATCTCGGAAACAAAAATACATTAACAATGTTGATTTATTGAATAGTACAGAATAGCTATTGGCATAGTACATAGCGGCTCGCTTTTTGTAAATTTTGCTTAACTTTTTTAATAAACCCAAAATTGCAGAGAAAGATTTTCATAAAATGCGCGCATTCACTATTTTGAGTTTCTGGATTGTACTACTGTTCCAAACAAATGAAATAAATAAAATATAATGTTATTTGTTATATAGTCGTATAGTACATAGCGGCCTCGGAATTTTGAAATATCATTGATTTAATATAGAAAAAAAACATTCTTTTAACCAAAAAAACTTCGAAAATCGCTTTATGTAAACTGTTAATTTCTCGAATAAACGATAATATTATTGAGCAAAATTTATACGGGAATAATTGTAACTTCATGATGAATAAACTTTGTAGCATCAATTTATTGTCTTATTTCAATAAAAACGATAAATATAACTTCAAAATTACTACAAAAACGATGCACCGGCGGCCTTCGCGGGTTTAGTACTGCGCGAGAGCTCGTCAGCTTGCAAATGTAATAGGGCTCTTAACAGCAATATTATAAGAAACTAACTCCTTTATCTTAAACATAACATTATGTGCGCTTGGGGATTTCCTGGGACTTTGGGAATCCCGTCACTTACTGTATATCCTGCTCTTTGTGCTTCTTTTAATACATCAATAGCGGTGCTACACTTTTTCTTAAACGTCTGGAAACTCAGCAACTGTGTCCGGCAATACATGCACAAGTACTTTGGATACTGGTCTGCCGATGAGCGCAACTGCCGACAGAAAGAGTTACAGCATTCTATCATCATCATCATCATCAGGTCATTTTAGTCTCCAGTACAGGAGGACGACTCTCTCTCGTCTGTCCCCGACAGGAGGAGGATTCGGCCTACACTGCCAGACGGGTTGGGGAGGCCTGATCGATGTTTTATAATGTATTTCCCTTAGCCGCACTACATTTTGGGGTGTAAGTAGTTCATCAACATCTTTGAAGCAAAGCCAACTTCACCTGCACGCGGTGCACCCTGCTGACTGACAAACGAAGCTCTGGCGAAGAGAGGTAGGGAGCGTAATTGTAAGCTACCCGACTGGGGAATGTACCTCCACCTCACAGAATACTGCAGCCAAATAACATTTCCCTTGAGGGTTGTTGTGTTACGGCCCAGGCGGGCCGTATGCTTGCCTGCCACCCGACGTAGTATAAAAAAAAAATCTGCCTTGTACGACATCCACGGGAAGAGACGGAGTGATTCTATTCTAGTCTGCTGGAAACCACAAGGCCAATTCTAGCATAACTGTACAATATCCAAAACACCCACTATCTACCAATCTTAAGACTCTTCCAACTATATGTACATAGGCATATATACATAGTATTTGTAAGATCGTTGTATGCAGATATGATGTACATCTAATAAACATCAAATAATGGGTATTTTGATATTTATTATAAATATTGGATTTTGGCGAACCCTGAATATGAATGAAAGTGAAATACAGGTTCAGTGGTGAGCATGACACTATGCAGCAGCGGACAATATGGCACCTATGTTCTGGTTAACTTCAAGATGGGGGGAGGGAGTGGAGGGTTGGATGCTCCTCTGTTGATTAATTTATGCCTACGCTTTACGTACTCTTTTTTAGTATACCTACTATAGTAGTAATATATTCAAAAATTAGCAATCAAAATCAAGCAAAAAAAATCAAGAAAATTTTTATTTAATCGAGGAGCTCAGTGGTTAAAAGGATAACCTGACAATGTTGCAGGTTCGATCCCCGCACTAGACAAATATATTTGACAAAGTGAGCGTGATAGCGTGAACATGTCTGTTTGTATTGGTCTGAGTGTTTACTATGTACCTATATGTATTTACAAAAAAAATAAGTAAGTTTATCACTTAGTATCAATAAACCTATAGTACAGCTTTGATTAATTTGGGACTAGATGGCGCTGTATTATATTTTGTCCAGGAATATTTATATATATTATTTATTTTTATCAACTCTTCTGAACAGAACAGGTACACTATACTCCTTACCTACTCCATATACGAGAACCTAAGGTCTCAATACTTGGTCTAGTTGTAACGTTTTAAATTTTACCCGAAATCCAGTAAAATCTTCGTAGGGCTCCAACAAACTGACATCAAGTATGCTGTAAAGTTTCCCGCCTGTGGCGAGACACCCGCGGCACGCTAGTGTTTCAACTTTATTTTTAGTTTTTGCGGACATATTGCCTTTACAATTACTTGCTTGATAAATATTACATTTTCCAGCAACAAGGTTATGGTAATTTAATGTAAAATGTGAATATTTTCCGGCAAAATAAATAAACACACACAAAACCAAAGAGAATGTAACCACTACGTTTTCACAAAACTGGACGACAATTTTATTTATCAAATGAATTTGCACGGCTCTGGAATCTTCTTCTTCTTCTTCTTTTTTTAATTTAATGGCTCCATCGTTTTCTTTTTTCCACGATGATTTTGCCAATGTCGAGGTTGAGAAATACACGTTCAAGTTAATAAGACTATTGATCGGTACTATATAGCGGAAGTCCCATGAGCGACCTAAAACAACACAATACATCACAAACATTTAGTTAGTGTTAGTATCATAGCCAGACGAACACAGATTAGTGGGTTTAATACATGTAAATATAAATTAAATAACACTATAACTTAACACAGGGACGGAACAAAATGACAATAGATAATACAAAACTCACAAGTAGATGTTGTTGACTTTTATGAATTTAATTAAGACTGAAATCCAACGAGTATGAACAAGAGTAAGTAGGAAAGGGATGTTAACAGGACGAGGAATACTAGCAGGAAGAATTTCATACAGGGGGACCTGTAGTTTTGGGCAGTTAAAAAAAATGTGTTCAAGGGTTCCTTCTTCTAAGCCGCACTCACACAAAGAACTATCGAGGATCTTGATTTTGGCTAAAAACACTGGAGTGCAAACATGGCCAAGACGTAACCTAATTATTGCAGAGGTGGAGTGTTTGTCAAATTTACGGTATTTGGAGAACCATGGTTTAATAGGGACAACCGGTTGAATTTTTGAGTAAAATTTTGCATTTGTGGTTCCCGTTTTTTGCCATAATTCGTTCCAATCTTTTCTTAATCGCGCATCTGCCGATAGTCTGAGGTCGCGAGAGAAGCAAATGTAATATTTATTAACTCCCATATGGATAGCTTCTTTAGCACATCTGTCTGCAGTTTCATTACCGGCAATACCTACATGCCCGGGGATCCACGCAAGCACTACCTCTAAACCCAGAGAGTGACATCGATATAACGACTGTTTTATAGCTAAAGTCAGAGCAAAGTTATCTTTACAATGGAAAGGAGACTTGATTAGATCTTGAAGACAGCTCTTCGAATCTGACAAAATTAAGGCTTTAGAAATATGATGGGATTCAATGTAAGAAACAGCTTCAAGAATAGCTGTGGCCTCGCCTGTAAAGACGGAAGATTGACGGGGACATTTCAAGCTTAAAATGATTTGGAATTTGGGGATCCATACAGCGGCGCCAACATCACAGTTTTCAGATATCTTAGAAGCGTCGGTGTATAACCTAATCCAATCGGGCCAGTCCTTTTCTAATAATTTAGTGAGGAATTTGCTTGGCTCAGAAGTATGTTTGGTAATGCCTAAATCTAAGATGATACGCGGTTGAAAGATAAGAGCCGGAAATTCTATTAAAAACAACGGATTTTGATGAAATTTTTTCATGGGAGTAGTTAACGAATTATGGCTGATAAAACTGTTAATAAGGGGAGGAGGGTCTTTATTAGACCAATATGGAGAATGAGGGATATACTGGCGAAGGCGTTCTAAGATGTGTAGCAATGGGTGGGAAGAATTTTGTACAATTTTATAAAAAAATCTGTCAGCTAGATATTGCCTCCGGAGCTGGAGAGGAGGGTCTAGGCATTCAATTTGGAGAGCCAGTGTTGGAGAGGACTTCATAGCGCCCGTGATAATCCGCAGACACTTCGACTGTACTCGATTCAGTTTACCTAATGCAATTTTGCTGCAGGGCTCTAGTAAAAAGCATCCATAATCAAAGTGACTGCGGACTATTGCATTATAAAGTAATTTTTGGCTGTAGGGATGAGAACCCCATCGAACTCCTGAGAGAGCACGCAGGATATTGATGCCGTTCTCAGCTTTACGGCAGATATAATTAAGATGGTGTAAACCCGATAGCTTAGAGTCAAGGATGATGCCTAAAAATTTTATTTTATCTTTAATAGCTATAATTTCTTCATTTACTTTGATAGCAATTGGGGGAATTACTCTCTTCCTGGTAAATATAACTGCATTACACTTGTTGACAGAAAGGGTAAGGCCGTGGTTGTATAGCCATTCGTTTAAATAAAATAAAGCTGAATTCAGGTTGTTAGATGCTTCGGAAAAAGAGTTTGAACGAGAGTAGAGAACAATGTCGTCAGCATATTGAAGGATATTGCAGAAACTAGAAACGGATAGGTCAAGATCAGAGGTATAGATATTATAAAGGAGAGGGCTGAGAACTGAGCCTTGAGGAAGGCCTTTCCAAACATGTCGGGGAGGTAGGAGGGATCCGTTTACGCGAATGCAGATGGAGCGAGACATGAGAAGCTTACATATTATGTTGACCAGTCTCTCGGGGATACTCAGATGGAGCAGTTTCTGCCTGAGTACTGGAAGCTGGACATTGTCATATGCAGCAGCAATGTCAAGAAAAACCCCAATAACATGTTGATTTTCGGAGAAAGCGAGTCTAACCTCAGAAGTGAAGATACTCAGACTGTCATTAGTACCCATGCCACGTCTGAATCCGTATTGGTTATCTGATAGGAGACCTTTATTTTCAACAAGCCATTGTAATCTGTTTTTAATTAAATGCTCTAGGATCTTCAATAAGGTTGAGCTAAGCGCAATAGGCCTATATGAGGAAGGGTCTGAGGGATCCTTTCCCGGCTTAGGTACAGGAATGACAATTTGGGAAATCCAAGAGTCAGGAATGTTGCATGAAAGGAAGATAAAATTTAGAGTATTAAGTAAAACCAGTTTAGAAGAGGATGAAGCTTTGCGTATAAAAGAATAGGGGATGCCATCAATGCCTGGAGAGGAATCTTTCAAATGATCGAGTACGCAGTGGAGCTCTGCTAGTGTAAAGGGATCATTCATGCTATCTTTAGGGATTGAAGAGGAAAGAGGAGGGGGGAAGCAATCAAAGTTAGGGACATATGGTGGGGCAAGTTTACTAATGAAATCCTCTAACCATGGAGAGGGGTCGTTGGAGATTTTATTTTGGTCAGAAAAGGAGAAGCGAAAGTTTTTAATTTTTTTCCAAATAATGGAAGGAGGAGTTCTAGGGGAAAGGGATTCGCAGAACTTAAGCCAGCCTATCTTCTTTTTTTTTGCTAGAAACCTAGTAGTGCGGGCACATGTTTTTTTATAAACTATATAGTTGTCAATGTTTAAGTTTGATGCATATGTATTCTCAGCGAGCTTTCTTTCCTTTACAATAGCAGTGCATTCAGAATCCCACCAGGGGGGGGAGGGAATACGATTGCGGGCCGAATTTTTGAGGGGGATAGATTCCTCGGCAGCTGAAGTGAGACAGGAGATAAATTCATTGTAGATGAGAAGGAAGTTATTTTCATCGACTGGACAGAGTAATGATATTTTCTCATCCAAACAAGATGCGAATTTCGTCCAATCTGCATTGAGAGTTTTGTATTTAAAGAGGGGTTGGGGAGGGGGGGTGGGAGATATGGAACTTTGGATAGAGACTAGGATAGGGAAGTGATCACTACCATATGAGTTGGGAAGGACAGTCCAGGAAAGTGAGGGGACTAAGGAAGGAGAAGCTAGAGACAAATCAGGGGCACTTAAATTTTGAAGGGGAGATACCCTGCGTGTGGCAGATCCATCATTAAGGACACATAAATTCTGTGAGTCCAGAAGGTCTAACAGGAAGGAAGATATGGGGTCATTAAAATTAGAACCCCAAAGAGTGTGTCGGCAATTGAAATCACCTAACACAATCATTGGGTTTGGGAATTGGGATAAAATGGAGTTGAATTCAGATATAATTTGGGGATTTGGATGAGGAATGTAAACGGATATAAGGGAAACGCCAACACATTTGGCAGCAACTATGTGGATGTCTGGACTGTGGGGGGGAATGGGGATAAAGGAGAAGGAGAAGGAGTTAGAGATGAGAAGGGCACATCCAGCACGACCATCATCCCTGTCGTCCCGAAGACATGAGTAGCCTGGAACTCGAAAACGAGAATCCGGCCTCAACCATGTCTCCGACACGGCAGCGGCGACAGGTCTATACTGGTTAAAAAGTTGTATAAGTTCATTTTTTTTTAATCTAATACTTCTACAATTCCATTGTAGAAGGATTTGAGCCATTTTTAGCTATTAATGCGGATAGCAGTTCTTGAAGTACACTTACGACATTGGACGGTATAGCATCGCTAAATTTAGAAATAATATTTAATAGAGAGCAAACTAAGAGTTCGATCAGGTTATCGTTAGGAGTCAGCACAGGAGTAGGACTATTAGGTAGACCGCAGCCATTAGGAAGGGCAGAATTTGGGGTTCCAACAATTCTGTTATGGGCTTCAATGTCATAAGACTTACCAGGGGAGGGTTTGGGACTGGGGGAGTAAAATACTGTTTTTTTATAAGATTGCCGTGGGGGAGTGGCAAGGTGGGAGAGGGGACTATATGGGGGTTGAGTTGGCGAGAACAAGGGTTGGGACTGGGACATACTAATATGGGAAGAGGCAATATCTGCATAAGATTTCTTGCTAATAGGGAAACGTTTAGAGGCTTCAGAGTAGCTGATGTTTTCCTCTGACATGACAATTTTGATAGATTTTTGTCTACCATGTTCTGGACATTTGGAGTCAATGGCAGAGTGGTTAACACTTTGACATAGGAAGCAAGAGACTCTATCATCATCTACATCACAAGTTTCGCCAGAGTGAGGTTGTGCGCATTTAAAACAACGAGGTTTAGACCTACACTGATTGCGAATATGGCCAAATCTACAACAGTTCCTACATTGAATAGTTGGTAACATATAAATATGGACATCCATTGCCATTTGGTAGCAATATATTTTAGGAGGTAACGCTTGTCCCAGGAACGTCAACACCACTGTAGTCGAAGGAACCCAAGTTACTCCAGAATCGCTATGTTTTTTTATATTCAGGCGTCTTGCTTTTATAACAATTCCACAACCGCGGGGAGTAGAGATTCCATCTACCAGATCCTCTAAAGTCCAATCTGTTGGGATAGCACGCACTATACCCATTCGCGAAACTTGAAATTTAGGGATTGTGGTTTTGAGTTTCTTTTCAGCTAAGAGAGGATTTCCAAAGAAATTATTGGCATCAGCTGCACTTTTAAACTGGACTGACATTTTACTCCTACTAATAGTCTTAATGCCTCCGTCAATAATTCCTTTGAAATTATACCTGTGAATGAACTGGGCGAATTTAAGGGCTCTGATAGTAGGACCAGAGGAGACATCCGGGTCTTCTCGAGACACGTGAACAACGAATGGACCTGGGTCCGTTGCGGAATACTTAAAAGCAGAGTCGTCTTCGTATCCGGGTCTGACGTATACTGATTGTATTGAGGCAGAGGGAGGGATATTTTTCTTTGGCTCAATTTCGAGAGTCTCGTCAGCTGATCTTTTAGGAGGTCTCGTTTTGGATTCGTCTATCTGCATATCAGAGACTGGGTGGAGGGCAGAAGGGCCTCCCCCATCAGGGGGGTCCTTGCCCATTATAATGGGCAAGGACTTACAAAAACAGTAATAAAAGACTTACCTTCTATTAAGTAATTAAAAAACCCAACACCAACACACAACAATTAAAATTTTGGACAGCTCAAAGGGAAAACACGATGAAAAAACGATTTTTTATCTCAACCACGTGTGATTAACAACACAGCGACGGGCAAAATCCGGCTCTGGAATCAATGGAATTTGAAAAATCCCGTCAGGGTATTATTTTTTAACATATTCCCGGCCTCGAACACATGCCGAAAAATATCCTCACGAATCTTCTTGTTCCCCCATTACTATTAAAACCTCAGCTCAGCCATCAAACTTTGCACAGCAGTAAAACCCTTAGTGTAATTATTCTGCTCTTTTATTTACACGACTTTTTGGAATAACTCGACAGCCCCGATTTAAACACTTTTAATCAAAGATTCTTCTAATTTGATCCACTCACATGATTACTTGCACCATAATGCACTATCTCTATAATATATGAAATTCGTTATATCTACATCAAATTATGAATATTTGTTAAGAGGCACAACTGCGCTCACTAAGTTCGCACCTAAAAGTCATGCTCACACACAGAAATTTGACGAATGTAGAGTTTTATTGGTATTGGTTGCTAGATGTGCTTAAATTATAAACATCAATTTATCGATATATCGACATTTTTTGTTTTTTTTAATTTGACGAATTCTAGTAATAAATAATTTAAGAAACAATGTATTTGTTAAAATTTCACAAGTGCAGACATTTACAGAATACTTCTGATGTATTGATATTTATTTTATTGTAATAAAAATATTTCGGATAAGACTTTTCAAAAATATCGATATGACCTATTAAATAGTTAGGCTGTATTCCGCTGTATTCTTAATGCATGTCTTGTTCTTTGATTAGTTTCTGGCAACCACACTCTTCAATCAAATTATTTTCGATATTATCAAGTTAATAATTTCATCCCGGCTTCAGAGGTATACAGTTAGGAATTCATTAAATTTTTTATTAACCCAACAGCTCAACCAATACTTAATGCAATTTTACTGCTGTTTGTTGCAATGTTAAGTATTGTAATTGTGCTGCAAAGATTCCACTAATTTTATGCTCTCTAATGATTACCTACCTTCACCATGGCATGCTCTTCAGCCTAAGCCATTTGACTGAAACAGGTAATGACGATAAAAAGACGATTATGGCATCAATGTGTTTATCTTCTTTATAATAAATAAATGTAGTCGCTATCGAAAACATTAGTAATAAACATTACATCAAACTTCTCAAAGGGGCCTCTACGCGTTGGATCCATATCCCCGCGCACGCCTATCAAATGACCGGGGTTGATCCGTGAATCGACAGATATATAATAAAATAAAATAATAATTAAATAATTATTCATGGACAAATTACATACGACCATCTAGTCACAAACTAAGCAAAGCTTGTACTATGGGTACTAGACAACTGATAAATGTACTTAGATACATTTTTTTTTTTTGTAAACACATTCTTATAATACATAGAAAACACCCAGACCAAGGCAAACACACATGTTCATACACACAAATGTTTGTCTTGTGCGGGAATCGAACCCGCGACCTCGGACCCAAAGCGGCCATTGCTAACCATTCGACCACCGAGCTCGTCAAATCGTGAATTGATAATGTCTTATGAATCTATGAACGACGGCTGCACGCAAGAAAAAGCATGAGTCATTCACATTCCGCCTGAGTCGAGCGTGCAAGCGAGAGAGCGGAACAAGTGATAGAGAGACACGATCGTAATAAGCGTTAGGATTGTACCGCATCTATCTCTCTTGCACTCCATCGCCTGATGTTGTTTTATGACGTTATCACGTAAAATTATCGTCCGTAAACAGACTTTACAGTAAACCAATTTTTTTATTGCATGCTACGAAGCATTAGTAGTGTATATTATTCTGTCTGTATATTAGTCTAGATAACATGTAATGCTTGTCAAAGGAAGTCAATAAATAAATAAATAAATAAATAACGCTGTGTAAATTGTCCACAAATATTTATTTATTATTTATTTATTCAATAAAAGATATATTAAGTTATTTAGATACTTTATTGTTTAACAATAATCTATATATACACAATAATTATGTTTATTCGTCTTTGACTCTGTTCCTCCGTCTGTTCCGAGGCGGCGTCGGCAGCTTCATGTGAACTGTTTTGATGTGCAGTTTCACGCATGTGGACGTACGGAATGTCTTGTCACAGAGCTGGCATACATGACGGCGGGTGTCTGAGTGTATCTGTGGAATAAGTATATATCTATGTATACAGGGCGTTCAGTCTTGTGCTTAATCGGACACTCCTAGGTGCGCACTGTAATAGTACAGTCCGATTAATGTACTAGTACACCTTAATAGTACTATTAGTACCTATTAGTACTCAGAAATGTAGCCGACAATATAATCATGTGATCAATGTAAATTTGGTAATTACAAGCACTATACAGCGCTGTATAAGATTTTCTATGAATAAAACACACGGCGCTGAAAGCGATTTATACCAGTGCAGTGCGCTTACCTCCTATCTCGCTTACTCTTACGATAACATTGCGAGACGCTTTATTCTTTGTCTCTCGGACAGACCACAGACAGACAAGTGTTTCGGGCTTGGATAACCTAGTACACTGTACGAATAGTTCGATTAGTCCGAATAAGAGTTCGCGTTTGGTAACGTTTCTTTTAGTACAGTGTCAAGTACCGTCACCTATTAGTACATCGTACATGTACTACTCAAGACTAGTATTTTTAAAGACTAGTCAAATTCAAGGAGACGAGTATGTTGTTAGTATTAATTACGAATCAATAAAAAAAAAACAAATCAACCATAAACGCGGCATGGCTATCGAAAGATTTCTTGTTTATCTCCGAGATTCAAGTTTACTAAGTAGGTAGGAGACACGACCGTGTGGTTTTCGCGCAGGGCGCATGCGCGAAAACCACACGGTGTGCGCTTTCCGTTGTGACCGCTTTCAGCGGTTATCAACAACAAAGTATACGTTAAAATGACAGATACTACAAAAATTAAACTGATTTTGATGTTTTTTTTAAGGTGTAGTTTTTATTGTTTCGTGATCAGTAACAACTATACAATCGCCTCTAGCAATTTGACCAGTCTTTAAAATTGCAGCCTGTATATTATGGTGAATGTAATGAATAAGTCATTCATTATTCATACTGACCGACCCTTGGCCAACAACGTAATAAATAAGAATAGATACAATGTGTTTAATTTAATTATGGATATAGTGACAGATTGAAATAATTACTGCAAACACATTTTATTTAATTAAGCTATTGCTACATTACGTTAAAAATTATGTTATATTAATTTGCTATTGTGCCATAGATATTATATTAGCTTTAAGTGTATATAGTTTTAAGTACGATTATAAAATATGTAGACTTTAATTATATAGCAAACTAGCGGCCCGACCACGCTTCGCTGTGGCTCAATCTTTTCGTTTCCATCCATTTCCTTAGAGATGGCGCTGTATGGGAAAAAAGATTTTCCCGCTTTTCTTTTCAAATTTTTCCAGAATTTTCTTTGCTATAAACCTCACGGAGCGCGAGACCTTTCCAACGAATGCAAAACGGTGGAAATCGGTTCGTGCGTTCTGGAGTTATAGCGTCAGGAAGGAAAACCCGACTTATTTTTATATAGTAGATAAGAGCCTTGTCCATGACAGGGGTGTGCGCTATTTACGAAGTAAGCCGATCTGCGCACACTCAGCGGCATTTTGCACCGCTGAGTGTGCGCATATTGCGATTGGCTTCGTAAAATCAATAATAAAATCAATAAAATAAAAAAAAAAACAACGTAATAAAACGTGTTTCGGTCAGGTTAGGGTTTTCTTATGTCTCGTCACTGGAAGTAGTTATGCCCCGTCAACCTAGTTGATACTTGATGAATGATGCGGTGACAAGTAAGCTTAATTATTAATAATTGACAATTTATTACATTTTTTTTTATACTACTTCGGGTGGCAGACAAGCATACGGCCCGTCTGATGTGAAGCGGTTGCCGTAGCCATATTAACGCTCGCTACATAAAATATCGCTCGCGCGCCGCCACCCCCGCTGCCAACGCAGCATCTCCTTCCTTTCTGGTGACCTCACTCACTCGCAGGAACACAACAACCCTCAAGGGAATTGTTATTTGGCTGCGGTATTCTGTAAGGTGGAGGTACATGCCCCAGTCGGATAGCTTACAATTACGCTCCCTACCTCTCTTTTCGCCAGAGCTTCGTTTGTCAGTCAGCAGGGTGCACCGCGTGCAGGTGAAGTTGGCTTTAGTTCAAAGGTGTTGATGAACCCCTAACACCCCATACACATGGATATTATACACCACCATATCTATACCTAAACTAAGCAAAGCTTGTACACTTTTTTCTTGTAAACACATACACATAATACATAGAAAACACCCAGACCAAGGTCGTGTGGTTTCCGGCAGACGAGAATAGAATCACTCCGTCTCTTCCCGCGGATATCGTACAAAGCGACAAAGGGAAATACATTATAAAACATCGACCAGGCCTCCCCAACCCGTCTGGCCAGCGTGGGGAGTGTAGTCCAAATCCTCCTTTTGTGTGGGACGGACGAGAGAGGGTCGTGCTCCTGTAGTGGAGACTAAAATGACCTGATGATGATGATAACCTGGACCAAGACAAACAGACATGTTCATGCACACAGATGTTTGTCAGACCCGCAGCCTCGGAGTCAAAGTGGCCATTGTTAACCATTCGACCACCGAGCTCGTCAATCAAATATCAATAAAAAAATGACAATTGTCGTCCGTGACGAGCTCGGTGGCGTAGCGGTCAATAACGCGGCTTCGACACCAACGCTCGTGGGTTCGATTCCCACATAGGACAAACATTTGTGTGCATGAACATGTCTGTTTGTCTTAGTCTGGGTGTTTTCTATGTATCATGAGTATGTATTTACAAAAATGTATTTACGTATGTTTATCAGTTGTCTATTACCCATAACACAAGCTTCGCTTACTTTGGGGCTAGATGGCGCTGTGTAATTTGTCTGACAACATTTATTTATTTAATAAATAGGACTACAAACTCACCAAGTTATGTCTAGATAATCCAGCCAGTGTCTTGAAGGCTTTAGGACATGTCCCGCAGAGGAAGGGCCTCTCGCCCGTATGGACTCGCATATGTTCCTAGAAATGAAGTGAGTGAGCAACAATCACTACAAATAAACTGACTGAAGGGACGGGGGCCCACCACAAATTTCCACCACTGTGTCTCCTGTGTAGCCAGGATTAACAGCGGCGACCGACAAAAAAGACAATGAACAGTGAAGTCCATTGCTGTCCTGGGGGTAAAACTACGGCTGCCTTGAAACTCACAACAAATTTAATCAGAAGAAATTAGTAGGAGTAAGAAGCTTTTGGAATTTGACTTCCCCTCTTAGCAATGCAAAAAATCTTAGCAAAAAATTCACAACATGAGAGTTCGATACAGAAAACTCTTCTGCCCCCCTAGCCAAGTGTAATTCGTAGCGTAACGAACGTTAGATAAATCACGTGACATTTGTCTAAATCGAACATTTTAGTATGAGAATTGACAAATGTCACGTAATCTATCTAACGTTCGTTACGCTACGAATTACTTGGCTAGGGGGGCTTGAACCGTATAGTACGCGCTCAATTATGTTACAATGTGTGAGGATAAATTCCCTGGGTATGGCGAGCGATGCGACTTTAAAAAGAGGCCGCAGGCATCAACAAACAACTCCTCTTAAACTTAACTAATGCACTAGTATACAAAAGAAAATTGTTAATAACACTATACCTATGAGCTGTAATGCTTGCAATAAAGTATTTTTATTTTTTTAATTTTATTTTTAAACATTGTACAGTCGGTAGAATATGCAAAGAAAGGCATACAGATAAGTATTGACAATCGGGACGAACCCACATCGCATTCCCACCTGTGCTTGAAACAAATTAAACATATATTTTTCATTACAAAAACACTTACCAAAAGTGTCTGTTTACGAATGAACTGCTTGGGACATTCGGAACATTGGTAAATCTTCTCACCAGTGTGAATACGCTGGTGGTACTTCATTTGGGCTGCATTCTGAAATATAACATTTTAAAAATATTAAAAAAACTGATAATTTCACCTCCCTCGCCAAGGTTGGGATTTGAACCCACGACCTCTCTCGATGACCGATCTAGTCGGGACCCATACTAGGAATGGAGGCTTAGTGAATTTAGAGCACATGTAGGGTCCCGACTGCTACATGTTTTCTTATTTTAGGGGTTTTTCATTTCCAAATTACACAAAAAAGCAATCGGGTTTTTTAGTTTTTTAAATTACCGTTTTTATTTTGTTTTTTAGTTTTATTTATTTTAATATATGCAATGTCGCTCTCACAGTAAATACATATCTAATGACACCTCTCCAGCTATAATCCATCGAGCCGTCCAGACTGCGGCGCGCATTTGCATTTGAACTCGGCGCCAAAAACCCGCCATTTTGTTTTTTATTTTATTTTGACGTACCCAGTATCACTCTCACAGCAAATACGAATCTAACGACACCTCTCAAGCCAAAAAAATTCATCCAGCCGTTCAGGCTGCAGAGCGTGCCAAACAATTATACATACATACATACTCTCGAAAAACATAACCCTCCTTCTGTCGCAGTCGGGTAAAAAAGACATACCAAGAAGCTCTTCCCGCAAACTTCACAAACAGCCGTGTTGACAGTCTTCCTCTTGATGACTTCTCCATTGGGCCCCTGCTTCTCCATCACGAGGTTCTTCCCTTCTTGCTGTTCATCCACCACCTTCCATTTGCGTAACGTGTACGTTACACCTTTATACCTTCGAGGTTTTTGCTGTTTGAAAGCATTTTTAAGTCAGTATTAACGCTTGGTAAAGATTATAAATATTTCTGGACAATTTACACAGCGCCATCTAGCCCCAAAGTAAGCGAAGCTTATGTTATGGGTACTAGACAACTGATAAACATACGTAAATACATTTTTTTGTAAATACATAGAAAACATCCAGACCAAGACGAACAGACATGTTCATGCACACAAATATTTGTCTTGTGCGGGGATCGAACCTGCGACCTCGGAGTCAAAGTGGCCATTGCTTTCCACTCGACCATTCGACCACCGAGCTCGAAATTAGGGCGAGGAGCTCATTGACTTAATATTAAATGTATAATTTATAAAATATTTTATTATTGATTCGTCGTCAACCCTTATTCATCCCATTGCTGGGATACGGGCTTCCTCTCAATTGAAGAGGCTAAGAGCATACTCCACCACGCTGCTCAACTGCGGGTTGGCAGAGGCCAGTATTTTCAAGCCGCCTGAAGACTGACTTGACTTAACGACTGTTATCTAATGTCAACAGCCAGGACCGATACGGCTTAACGTGCCCTCCAAAGCGCGGAGGAGCTTGAGATAAATAAACCTATCCATGGACAGGCTATGGTCGAAGATGCTTAACGTGCGTGGTCGATTAGACTGACACTCGGAACAACGCCATCAATGTACTCAATTATTATTGCTTATTATAAATAAATAAATATTCCTGGACAATTTACACAGCGCCATCTAGTCCCAAATTAAGCGAAAAGCTTGTATTATGGGTACTAGACAACTGATAAATGTACTTAAATACATTTTTTTTGCCGTGTGGCCGTGTGGTTTATGGCAGACTAGAATAGAATCACTCCGTCTCTTCCCGTGGATGTCGTACAAGGCGATTAAGGGAAATACATTATAAAACATCGATCAGGCCTCCCCAACCCGTCTGGCCAGCGTGGGGAGTGTAGGCCAAATCCTTTTGTCGGTGACGGACGAGAGAGGATCGTGCTCCTGTAGTGGAGACTAAAATGACCTGATGATGATCATTAATTATTATTGCTTAATTTATTTATTATATACTAGCGACCCGCCCCGGCTTCGCACGGGTGCAATGCTGATACTAAATGTACTACAGAAGGTCTTTGCGCTTTGTCCTATCCAGTCCTTCCCCAGTTATAGGCACACGCCGCCGGCTCCGCGGCCGGTACCGCCACAGCCGTTATGTCCCTGCATTTTAAATGTGTAATATCTTCTAAACTATTCATTTAAATTACATGCTGTGAAGGGCCATATTGATCTATATTAAATGCGCAATGTATTTAAGGTACTTAATTGGATAAGGATTAATTCTGTATTGCTTAAAATCGCTTCGTAAATAAGGCATTATTTCTTGTAAAAAGCAAAGGATAAAATAACGGTTATTGTGTGTTACCACTGAGAGATAGACATATACCATCGCGAACTTTTTTGTAGACCATTTTAAGGTGAACAATACTGTACTACATTATTTTGATCTATCTCGTTGGGTTCAGCCAGCGTTTGCAATGAAAGAGCAAAAAAATGTGTTTATTTACGACATCACATTAGAAACCTCTAAATTATCAGTGTTTTTCTACTATGTTATGCATATATTATACATATAAACTTTCCAGTTGAATCACTCTATCTATTAAAAAAAACCGCATCATAATCCGTTGCGTAGTTTCAAAGATTTAAGCATACATGGGGACATAGGGACAGAGAAAGCGACTTTGTTTTATACTATCACTACATAGTATAAAACAAAGTCGCTTTCTCTGTATATATATATTTATAACTGAAGGGTAAAGATCAGGGTATGTCCTAATGAATAGACTTTGATGAAAACACAGTTAAAATTTCAGAAGTATTACAATTTACATCACAAACAGCGTGTGTAGTAACTTTTACTTTGACTTTTTGGCGCCATCTGCTTACTTTTTTTAAAAGTTTGTGATTGAAAATTAAACTAGCATCACACCCCGGCCACTCCATACAAATGTCGCATCGTTTACTACTACATAAACAATGACGTCTGTGCAGAGCGCGAATGAGCGTGTGTGAGTGCGGCGCCATACAAACTGTTCCAGATTTGTCTCAGAGGGGAGGTGAGGTCGACACGAGAGAGCGGCAGGGAGAGGCCATACTGTGTATTATTTATACTGTGCTAGCATAGATAAAGATTTGCTCTCAATAGATAGGTTAAAAATTGTGACATTCTCTGTTATTTGCCTGTACCCTTCAATTTATTGTTTATTATTATTATTCCTTACCATTTTTGAACTGGGATCTGTTTTTTCTCGCTTCACACGAACTTTCCCACTCTTGTATTTATGAAATTTACTAAAATGATCTCGAAAGTAAAATGCATTTATGAACGTTTTGTCACACTGAAAAATAAACACATTACTTCAAATATACAATATGACATGTAATAGGCTTGTGAACCATTTTTTGTTTCGATTTGTTATATCGTACAAATTTCTGTTTTAATGTATACAAACTACCTAGGTGTGACGTCATAACTCAGTTTTGTATGGAGCGTTTTCGGTTAAGTCAAAAATTGTGATTTTCAAGTTATCATATCTCGAGAAGTATTATAATGACGTCCTTACATAACAAATCAAAAGAAGGCATTGTCGTATAGCCTATTAATTATTAATAGCAAAATTTCAACCAAAATAAATAAATAGATATCCCTGGAATACAAATTACACAGAGCCATCTAGTCACAAACTAAGCAAAGCTTGTACTAAGGGTACTAGATAACTGATATTATACTTAAATACATTTACTTCTTCGTAAATACATACATATAATACATAGAAAACACCCAGACGAAGACAAACAGCCATGTTCATACACACAAATGTTTGTCTTGTGCGGGGATCGAACCCACAGCCTCGGAGTCAAACTGGTTATTGCTAACCATCCGACCACCGAGCTCGTGAACATCAACCAAATCAATCATCCTCGTTTTGTTAACCGACTCCAAAAAAGGAGGTTCTCAATTCGGCTGTATTTTTTTTTCGGATCAGATAAAATGTACTAAATTCTCACCTCTTCACATCTAAACTCATCTCCAACAGTATGTAACTTATTAACATGATCATTTAACAATGCATCAGACTTGAAACTCTCACCGCATTGAACGCAAGCGGAACCTCCATCTCTACACACATCCTCATGTTTATTCAACGCTGCCAAATTCAAAAACTTAACTTTACAACTCTCACATTCCAGATTCTGATCGTTCCTATGCTGTATTAAATGATACTTCAACAGTTGTTCCGTTACAAAATTGTCACCGCATTTCGTGCAACTAAACAAATCGCACTTGTTAAACTCTTCGTGTTTCTTCAATGCATCATTGTTTAAAAAGTTTTTACTACATTTCTTGCATGTATAATCTGTATTTTCTACGTCTCTGTGCATTCTGTTTTTATGAGTGGCAATACCTTGCTGGCCTATAAAAGATTCTCCGCATAATTCGCACCAGTTAAGCTCCGATGCATGCTTAAGTCTTATATGGGTGAAATAACTCGATACTTTTTGAAAAATCTTTTGACAATACTGACATGTATGTGATTTCCCTTCGTGAAATTCATAGTGTCTCCTTAAGGTATCTCTGACTTTAGTTGTAAATCCACAAGTTTGACAGCAGAATTTGGTAGCGTGTATCCTCATGTGAACTAAGTAATTTCTCCTAGGTTTGAAATAAGTATTACATATATCGCATACAAATTTACCTATGTTCGGATCGTGGTAGTTTTTATAATGTACATCAAAGGTATCTTGATTAAGGAACTTTTTACCGCAGTGGTTGCATTTCATTACTGCGGTAGATTCAAATTCTCTTTTCCTCTCTTCGATTTCTTCTATCTGTTGCTCTTTTGTTAGGAAGATTACGTCGAAATTCACAGATTTTGCGAAAGCCTTTATAGATTCTTCACTACCTTTCTTTTTGCCTTTCTCCGCTGGCTTTTTACGCTTCCTCGGAACTTTGCATTCCCTTTTAACAGTTTGCTGTTTTATGCAATCTTGGACGAAAATCTTTAAGGGCTCATTCATTTCCTGATCGCTATCAATTTCCGGTTCAGATTCTATTTCCATCTTCTGTATATACACCTCTACTTTAGTTTCACCGTGAAGACTTTGTTCTACGTTTGTTTCAACATCAAGACTTTCTTGTTTCAAATCAATTTTCAGTTTATCTTCAGAATCTTCTGCATGTATATATTCCTGTGTATCTGTGTGTGTTTGTTTGTAATTTAAATTTAATTCTGGCCATTGTATGCTCAAGTCATGGATGTAGGCTTTTGTAATCTGTAATTTAAACATATAGCAATGGATATAATGAGAGAGGTAGATTAAAGAAAACCGGCCTAGTGCGAGTCGGACTCGCGCACGAAGGGCTCCGTACCATTATCTATAAAAACGGCAAAAAATCATATTTGTTGTATGGGAGCCCCCCTTAAGTATTTGTTTTATTTTAATTTAATTATTTGTTTTTAAAGTGAATATATAACTAATATTTCAAGCGTCTATCTATTGGTGTTATTATCAATATCTAGCAAAAACGAGCAAAAAAAATCACGTCTGTTGTGTGGGAGCCCCCTTAGATATTTATTTTATTCTGTTTTTTAGTATTTGTTGTTATAGCGGCAATAGTAATTTATCATCACCAGAAACGAAGGAGCATGCGTTTGCAGCGGGGGTGGCGGCGCGCGAGCGATATTTTTATTTGTTGCGAGCGTTAATATGGCTACGGTAACCACTTCACATCAGGCGGGCCATATGCTTGTCTACCACCCGTCGTAGTATAATAATAATAATAAAAAAAAAGTCTCGTGTCGACCTCACCTCCCTCTCAATCTGGAACAGTTCGTATGGCGCTACACTCACACACGCTTATTCACGCTATGCACAGACGTCATTGACTGGGGGCGTTCAAATATTACGTAACGCAATTTGGGGGGAGGGGGGTCTTGTAAAACGTTACGATGCGTTACAGGGGCGGGAGGGGGTCCAAACAACGTGTTACGTAACAGTGGTTTTTTTATTTAGGAGCCATGCATAAATTACGTCACACGTTAAGGGGGAGGGAGGGGGTCGACGAAGTGTGACATTGTGTGACAAGGGGGTGGGAGGGGTCCTAAATTTTGTGACGTAACATTTTAAAATGAATTATAATCTAAATGTTAAAATACGAACTTTGAACTATTAACGAAAAACTCAACATTTGCAACTCTAGATGTAAAATTTCAAAATATGTGACGTCACACTAGGGAGGGGGGGGAGTCTCTCAACTGTGACCAGCTGTGACAAGGACGGAGGGAGGGGTCAAAAAATCATGAAATTCGTGTGACGTAATTTATGGATGGCCCCTCACATAAAAAACTACGGAATTAAAATTACTTAAGTTGGCAACATTTTACGTTTAGGTTTCACGGGGTCTCATGCTGACTCTCCAACTGTGCCAAAAATGGTCAACGAATTTCAGCGACTTTCCGGAACTTTTTTCGCAACATAAATGGTCACTTGCATGTTACGTAACGTTTAGGGAGAGGGGGGGGGGGGGGGGGGGGAGAGTGCAGAAAAACGTTACGGCGCGTTACATGGGGCGAAGGGAGGGTCATAAATCTTCAAAAATTGCGAATTTTTCCATTTTTCACATATATTTATAATATTCTGGAAAGTTGGCCAAGACAACTATTTAAATAATAATTACCTCACAACATTATTGAATCCATTGTACGGTTATAGTTCGCGAGTGGCGAGAAGCCAACGGTGAAATTAATACTGTCACAGTATAGGTAATAGTACTTGCTAAATACAATAGTACAATAGCAACTTTCTCGTTTCGACTTCACCTCCCTCTGAGACAAATCTGGAATAGTTTGTATGGCACCACACCCACACACTCTCATTCACGCTCTGCACAAACATTATTGTTTATGTAGTAGTAAAGAGTGTACTATTATAAATCTACAATTTGGGGTGTAAGTGGTTCATCAACATCCTTGAACCAAAGCCAACTTCACTTGCACGCGGCACCCTGCTGGCTGACTAACGAAGCTCTGGCGAAAAGAGAGGTAGGGAGCGTAATTGTAAGCTACCCGACTGGCGAATGTACCTCCACCTCACAGAATACCACAACCAAATAACAATTCCCTTTAGGGTTGTTGTGTTCCTGCGAGTGAGTGAGGTCACCAGAAAGGAAGGAGATGCTGCGTTGGCAGCAGCGGTGGCGGCGCGCGAGCGATATATTATGTTGCGAGCGTTAATATGGCTACGGCAACCGCTTCACATCAGGCCGGCCGTATGCTAGTCTGCCACACGACATAGTTATTTTACAAACCATTCCACAGCACAGGTTAGCTGGAAGAGGTCTCTCAAAGAGAGTATACTGCCTGTACTGTATAATTTATATGCAATAAAGAATAAAGAATATAAAAAAAAAATACAAAAGATGGAGCTATTCCATCTGGTTGCGAATAAATAAATCAACAGGTACTAATTGAACTGGACATATGCTGCGCCACCCTATTAACAAATGGAGCATGCAAGTCACCCTCTGGCAACCAAGAGACGGCAAAAGAAGTAGGGGCCGCCAAGTCAGGAGATGGGAAGATGACTTGAAACAGACAGCAGGACCATTCTGGTTGAGAGTAGCAAGAGACAGGATCCATTGGAAGGAATTGGAGGAGGCGTATGCCACAAGGCACACCGAAGTTAGGGACTTTTTGTAACCCTAGGTTTAGGAATAAAAGGCTATTATTATCTCTTTTTAATCACGGGTCAAGCCCGGTCATTAGATAGGTGTGCGCGGGGATATGGATCCAACGCGTAGAGGCCCCTTTGAGAAGTTTGATGTAATGTTGTACGCCCGCCGTGACCCGCTCCAGGATATGTCAATGGAACGACATACCCATGAGCAGGTCTCGGCAGGCGTTGAGACTATTGCGAAGTGTGATGGAAAATAAATGGGCTATGGAGATGAGATCTGGGTGAACATAATACCGGGCTATTACAGAAGAGGGACGGACGCCTGCCATAACTGCTTTTATTGCTAGTTATTTGCGGCAGGCGGTGGCTTGCCACTCACTAGATGGGCCCCCGAAATGCCAGGAAAACGGCCGGGGGCAACACCGGTGTGAGTGACTCAGGGGTGTCGAGAGGTGTGCTGCGCTTTCTCCGAAGTTTACTCGCGGCGTGATGCCCTTTAACACTTCCACCCCTGGAGCATATAGCTCTAGCGGCTCCTCTCTGGACGGCCAATGAAGGCAAGCCAGAGCTGAGAGTCCTGCGGGCCTTCTTGTGTTTACACTCCGACCGATGAAGACACGTCGGAGACGAAGGCCCTGACCGACTCTCTGGAGACTCGGGTCCGTGGTGTCGCTACTCACACAACAGCTCGCCACACAAGCTGCCCTGCGGACATAAATTATTATTATACCAATTAAACTCTAGAGGTACTTTAACAAAGTGTACTCACAAATGTCCTCTGCATTATCACATCATCAACCACTTCTTGAGCTTTCCTACATCGGGCTCTGAACTTAGAAAACTTGATGAGCAGCATCCGACAGAAGCTGCACAGGTACTGTAAGCTTTTATCCGAAGACATCACCTGAAAAACAAAGTAAAGATCACTATAGGTAGTTTTTATTATCTATTGTAGTGACAAGCTTGATGGTCGAATGGTTAGCAATGGCCACATTGACTCCGAGAACGAGGAGGTTCGATTCCCAAGATAAATATTTGTGTGCATGAACAAGTCTGTTTGTCTTGGTCTGGGTGTATTCAATGTATTATGTGTATGTACAAAAAAATGTATTTAAATATAATATCAGTTATCTTACGTCATACCTCATACCTAGTAGCCTGTTGTATGGAGTGTTTTCGGGAGAGTCCAAAATTGTAATAGGCTATTTGACTAACATTTTTTTCGGTTTGATATGTAGGGACGTCTCCATAATATATATATCCATATTACGTTTATGTTATTAGTATCATAATAAAAGTTATAGCATTTTTTATTGCTTCTCCAATGGAAATATTATTTTTTAATAATTTCATACTTTTAAAATGGACTTTCCCGTCAAACTTTGATCGACGCTAAAAAAAAGTCTGACTGAAGATAATAGAATGAAAGTTTGCAGATCTTTATAATTTTTTGTATTTTACGATATTGTTAAATAACTTATACAATTTTTAAACATTGGAAAATAGCCTATTTTCAAATTAATCAAATTAAGTCTATCAAAGTAAGTCTTTCACATGTCTGCCGTGTCATGCGTAAGTCACGTAAGTTGAGATACGTTAGTTACGCTTAACAACGCTTATTAGTCTTTTAAAATGTTCTTTTACATGAAGAAAAACGCAGATTTTAATTCAAAGCATTTTTTCATTAAAAACACCGATAGCCGAACTAACGTATTTAAGTTTTTTGAAAGCAATTGTAAAGGACATCTGCGGTAATTACGTTAGATAGGTCATACAAGTTTTCAACACGTAGTCGAGATACTATTTTGTCTATCTCCGGTATCTCATAATAGCCATCAAATATAAAGACTTTTAAATCAATATAATAAAAAAAAAATATAGACTGGTCTGATAGGACCAATGTGAAGTATTATTACACAATAATATATTTGGGGTGTAGTTAGTTTAAAAATGCTGATGAACCGCTCATCAGCATTTTTAAACCAAAATCCATCCTCACCTGCACCCTGCTGACTGACAAACGAGGCTCTGGCTAAAAGAGAGGTAGGGCCCGATTGGGGTAGTACCTCTACCCCACAGAATACCGCAGCCAAATAATAATTCCTTCAGAGTTGTTGTGTTCTTGCGAGTGAGCTTGCCACCCCGCTGTTAACAGAACAATTCCCTTCCTTTCTGGTGACCTCATCATCAGAAAGGAAGGGAGTTGCTGTGAAGGATGTAACAATTCCCTTTAGGGTTGTTGTGTTCCTTCGAGTGAGTGAAGTCACCAGCAAAAAGAAAGGATAGAGGAGGAGATACGTGATATACGCGTAACACGGCAGATGTGGTTTTATTATTGTGACATCCTTACATATAAAAGGGAAAAAAACGTTGGTCAAATAGTCTATTGGTGAACATAGCCTATAGATGCTTGTAATATATGTATCACTTGACTGCTGCCATCTTCTCTTTCGTCTTAGCAACTTCACTTACTTGCAGGAACACAACAACCCTCAAGGTCTATAGATTATTGTTTATGGGCTGGAGTCTCCTGTAAGGTGGTGGTATTTCCATGGCAAATGACACACCTAATGCTGTCTTAAGTGATACTGGGTCAAGTGATGCAAAGAAGCTACATCTTTGTGTTACTTGTGATGAGAGATAAAGAATAAGCAACACTTGAGGCTGTCATGTCAAACGTAATGATTAAAAGCCTCATCATCAGAAGAAAATAGGTAAATAAATAAATATTCTTGGACAAGTTACATATACATAATAGCCTATTTTTGGGGTGTAGGAGGCTCACCATAATCTTTTACAGTTAAAGCCAGCCTCACCTGCACGTGGAGCACCCTGCCGTACTCGGCAGTAGCGAAAGAGTTTCTGGCAAAAGAGAGGTAAGGCACAACGTATCTGTAAGCTACTCTAGTGGGGAAGTACCTCCACCTTACAGAATACCACAGCCAAATGCATTGGCAGCGGGGGTAGACACGCACAGCGATATTTAATATTGCAAGCGGTAACAGCTTTCCATCAAGCGGGTTGTATACTTGTCTACTCAACATAGTGTAAACAAACCCCGGCCACTCCATACAAAAATGGCGATTTTGCATGTAGTAACCAAATGACGTCTGTACACGTGCCTATGTTTGAGTGACGTTCTCTAGGGCTGACATTATTCAATTATTAGTCGGACATGTAAGGGGGTGTAGGTGGTTCATCAACATCTTTGAACCAAAGTCAATCTTACCTGCACGGGGTACACCCTGCTGACTGACAGACGATCCGAGGCTCTGACGAAAAGAAAGGTAGGACATAGCGTATTTTTTAAGCAGCCCGACTGACGTAGTACCGCCACCTCACAGAATACCCCAGTCAAATAACAATTTCCATGAGGGTTGTTGTGTTCCTGCGAGTGAGTGAGGTCACCAGAGAGGATGTAGTTGCTGCGTTGGCAGCGAGGATGGATGCGCGCGAGCGATATTTAATGTTGCGACCGTTAATATGGTTACGGTAACCGCTTCATATCAGGTGGGCGTAGTGAAAAAAAAACATAGTAAATACACTACACTGACTTCAGCCAATATTTACAAAACGCCTTGTATAATTGCCATTGCTAACTTACCCAAAATTATACATTTTCTAATCACTACCAAATCAAACGTTCGCCTTCCGAACACCGGTTCATTGTAATGGTCAAACCATTTCATTCTCACTAATTGTAGCTTTTTACTATTCATATAAATGCATGTGCAATGATTTGATTCATTTTCATATTCACATGGAACAAACACACATGAAAATCACGCACAATAAATAAACATTGAAATGTAAATAAGAAAATTGTAAACATTAACAATAAACCACCATAACTCAAGTGACAGCAATGTCAATTCCGTGTCTCCGCACTCACTTGCTTTTTGAGACATATAAATCTGCTATCCTTTTTTCATCTCGTATTAATTGTATCTTGTATCCTACTTTGACAGACATGAATTAGTTGTGATGAAACTATGGCTGCCACATGCTTTTTAGGTAATTTATAAAAAAATCTGTACTTTATTTCATCCAAAGGGATCGAATAAATTTCTTTTTTTGACTTTCCATGTGTTGAGACATCCATCCACTGCACAAATAACTCCCATCTTTTAAACTGAATGGAGAATAAAATACGAGCGACGTCAATTTGTAGGACGTTGCATCCATTGCGAACGGTTCCAAATCGGTCTCTTAAGGGAGGTGAGGTCGACTAGTGAGAGCGGCAGAGAGTGTCCATACTGTACGTTAGTACTATTACTTATACTGTGGTATAAAAGAAATAAAACCCAACTACGGCAGCCTTCGCATCATCAGGCGAACCGTTCTGATTATAAAACCAGGGTATAAAAAACCAGCCAAATGCGCATCGGACTCGCGCATGAATGGTTCCGTACCATTATGTATAAAAAGGGCAAAAAAAATCACGTTTGATTTATGGGAGCCCCCTTGGTCCGTGGGTAGCTTTCGGGGAGCCTTAAATATTTATTTTATTCTGTGTTTTAGGATTTGTTATAGCGGCAATACATCATCTGTGAAAATTTCAACTAACTGTCTATCACAGTTCAAGAGATACAGCCTGGTGACAGACGGACGGACGGATGGACAGCAGAGTCTAAATAATAGGGTCCGTTTTACCTTTTGGGTACGGAACCCTAAAAACACAAAACTTACCGGAATACCAATTAGCTGGTCGTATAGTTCGGCTAATTTGAACAATTCAATATTATACAGTTTTATATCGGAAGCGAGACAGCCGCGGCAGGCCATTATTTCACTTGATTTATCATTCATCTCGCATGACCACATTGCACTACTTGGCAATCCAAGAACTCCAAAAGTTCTATGTAAGTGATCGGGTTTCAAGCTTTCCGCAAGGCAAACATCTACGTATAATGATTATCGCCTAGTTTAAAATTGATTTTGTTGATTGAAGAAACGCAGAAACAAATAGAATAAGAGAAAACTCAGCAATTTTCAGAAAATAAGAGATTCTAAATAATTATTAATAATAATAATTCTAAATAATAGATTAATAAACACGATTCTCGTAATATAAAAAATGACGGTCGAGAACGACAGTGTTGTCATGCTACTGTTGTGTTGTTTGACTGTGTTGCCAAAATTGAAAATAATCGTACCATTTATCTCAAAATTACCGTAGGTACATACATAATAATGGTTGGTGATAAAAACAAAATTAAAATTTTTGAAAAAACCCACGACGCTTAAAACGTAGTTGAAAAAGGATAAAATAATATTGAAACCCCCGACTTAAAGAATTTATGCTATGAACTTATTAAAAAAACCCAAGAAAATCCGTTGGGGCTGCCATTAAATGAACTAGTTTAGCAGTTTTAACTTTACTTGTATACTTATTTAAATTTATGTTGAAAGCAGCCCCCGACGGATTTTCTTGGGTTTTTTTAGGAAGTTGTAGGTAAAGTCGAGAACTCAATAAGCTTTTTACTTTACTGCGAGCCTTACATCTACAGCGATTGTAATAATAACGGCACAGAGTCTAACGTGTAAAGCTTCACGAGAGACTTTACAATAAATATAACTTCTAAATAAATAGAATCTCGGGGGGGGGGGGGGGGGGGGCAGCTGCTCCTGCTCCCCCTTGGCGACGCCCTTGCCTCTCTGGGACTCTTTGCCGAGTTTGATCTTATGCCTGAGATAGATATTCTCAACAACTCGTTCAATGGTATTATTCCCGATATTCATGTCTTCTGACGTGTCACCTGATATATTTAAAAAACAAAACTTGAATGCGCTTTGAGAGGACTTCATTTCATTAGAATTTGAATCGCGTTAATTGACGCTTCGTCGCCGCGTCGTCGCTATCCGAATTCTTCTTTTCCTAAACAAAGTCTCAAAACTAGGATAAGCAGTGTGTACTTCCGGTTACGTTTCTCGAGAAGCTGCTCTTTTGGCTTACCATGGCTACGTCTGTTCGTTATTTAATTAAGGCATAGTTCTTTGGGGAAACTCGGTTGACTCGGACCGAGCATTTGTAGCCAAAAAAATGTATTCCATAAGCGGAGCAGATCGACACGACACGTGTGTGCCGTTGTTCAAAGAACTCCGTCTTCCGATCCGACCGTACGATATCTGTACATAAAATGGCGTTTTAATATTCCCCAAATAATTACGAATTTATAGGTAATGATCATGTTTAAAAGTTCTTTGATTGCTTTATTTTAATTAAAAAATAATAGAACAATAAGTCTGTAACTATACATTTGCTCTATAATTTGCTAGGATTGACGAGAGAGACAATCGCAACTTCAAGGTATCTAAATATATTAGTAGTTACTTATAATGCCATATTAAAATCTCAAGTTGCCTCAAATACATTTTATATATGCTTTTTTGAAAAATATTTGCACGCGCCTGGCAATGTTAAAACCCCGACTAAATCGTCTGGCTTATTTCTTTTTCTATTATTTGAACATTAAACTACAAGATATAAAAAATGCATGGCTATATGCATTTTTTATATGTTGTAGTTTATTGTATAAATAATTTTAAAAAAATAAGCCAGATGATTTAGTCGGGGGTTTAACATTGCCAGGCGCGTGCAAAGATATTTAAAAAAATAAATATATAATAGGTATTTGAGGCAATTTGAGATTTTAATTGGGTATTCTAAAAAATAAAATTCTCAAAAAGACAGGACATTTTGGTGGGACTTTCTACTAGCCAGGTGATCTAACAGATATAACTCTCTCGCACCTATACATAATTAGTTAGATCACCTGGTAAGTAGAAAGTCCCACCAAAATTGACCTGGCTTTTTGAGAATTTTATTTTTTAGTTATAAATAATGCCATATAAAATCTCAAGTTGCCTCAAATACATTTTATTATACTTTTTTGAAAAATATCTTTGCACGCGCCTGGCAACGTTAAAAAGCTGACTAAATCGTCTGGCTTATATTTTTTTCTATTCTTTGAACATTAAACTACAACATCTATAAAATGTATATTGCCTCAAATATATTTTTGGAACAAAAAAAAAAATATATTAAAAAAAAAATGGGGTTGATTTAGCCCCGCTACTCACCAGCCAGGTCTGCAGTTTCGAATTGGGATATAATGAGAGGTATGTGACAAGTTTTCAACTTGCCTTAAATACCTACTCAAATATTGGTGCCAGCTCTCGGACTATAGTAATCGATGTGGCCCGCTATGCGTTGTTAGCACACTCATATTCATTTATTTCATTTCTACTATTTTCGGTCGCACTTTATGCAAGCAATAGTTTAGTAGAATTCTGAATTTGAGAACGTTGACACTGATTCCAGTCAATATCAAATAGTAGAAAAAATGAAGAATGCGTCAATCGTAAATTTTTATTATTTATAAAAATTTGTTCAATTCAATAACAAATCAAACTCAAAAAAATGTGGTCGGTCGGTCAACAAATGAGCGAACTACTGGCGTGCCGCGGGTGTCTCATCACGGACGTAAAACTTCATAATATTCATGAAAGTCTTCTGGTGGAGCCGTACGAAGAACTTGTCGGCATTCCGGTAAGGATTTTAAATAAAAGAACATTTGAGAAGTTTCAGCGATAACAATAACAATACAATAGCGATGGACTTCACAAGGTAAGTCACTCATAAGTTGAGCAGCTGAAATCTAAATAACATAGATACTTGTATGCGGAAATGAATTCTGTACCTGCCCTAACATTCGGGTGGAAAAAGTAAACTTGTTCGATTTTTAGAACCCTATTACTAAGGCTCCGCTGTCCGTCCGTCCGTCCATCTGTATGTCACCAGGCTGTAACTTGTGAACTGTGATAGACAGTTGAAATTTTCACAGATGATGTGTTTCTGTTGCCGCTATAACAACAAATACTAAAAAACAGAATAAAATAAATATTTAAGTGGGCTCCCATACAACAAACGTGATTTTTTTGCCGTTTGTATAGATAATAATACGGAACCCTTTGTGCGCGAGTAGACTCGCACTTGGCCGGTTTTTTAAGATGCATTCAACAAAGCAGAACACTGCCGCAGTATAAATGTTTATTTATTTATTTAATATCGTTTAAGATTTTATCTTGTTGTACTTCAGCTAATAAATTATTTTATTTCATTTATGTTTATATGGACAGAGTTATTATGAATCGTAATATTACAGGTAAAACAGATGCTATTTTAATATAAGTAATTATAATATTTTGAAAACTGAATAAACTACCTACTCTAAATATTGCATAATGTAAACTTATTTTTTTATGTGAAATAGGTCTTTTTACATAAAATATATTACCTAAAGTATATGCACATGGAAATAAGATAGGGCAATTTGTTGCAATTATTATGATATCATTATTTAATAACTAAAAATATTGTAATGTAATGTATCAATTATATCATAATACAATATTTTTGAAATTAGAATTCTTGCATCCTTTTTAATTTAATGGGCCCATAATTATTTAGTCCACAATGATTTTGCCAATGTCGATATTGAGAAGGAAATGTTTAAGTCAATAATTATATTTATTGGTACAAAATAGCGAGAGTTCAACAAGCAACCTAAAACAATACATCACACACATTTAGTATCATGACTAGACGAACACAGATTAGGAAATTTAACACATGCAAAGCTGAAATAAATAACACTTAATTAACCTACGTGGCAGATGTTTTTTCCATTAAAATATCTATATTCGGGCAAGTTGATCAAAATCAACTATTTAAATAATAATTGTTATTTGACTGTGATATATATCCAAAAGCTTCTCCTACAAATTTCTTCTGATTAAATTCATTGTGAGTTCCAAGGCAGCCGTAGTTTTACCCCCCGGGTCTGCAATGGACTTCACTGTTCATTGCCTTTTTTGGCGGACGCCGCTGTTAATCTTGGCTACACAGGAGACACAGTGGTGGAAATGTGTGGTGGGCCCCAGTCCTGTTGTGGTATATTTGGATGTGGTATGGTGCGAAGTGTAAGTACTTCCCCAGTCAGGCAACTTACAAATATGTTGTATTCTACCTCTCTTTTGCCTGGGTCTCATTCGCTCAGTCGGTAGGGTGCACCTAGGGTTGCCAACCATACTTTATAATAGCGTATCCTACTTTATTTTTGGTAATTATACTTTATACTTTTGCATACAAATAAAGTATGTGAAAATACTTTATTTCCAACCTTTACTGTGATCTAAAGTGGCGAGAAGAGAGAAATAGAGCATTAATAAATTTAATTAAAAATGAATTAAAATTTTGAATTTTGTTTGATACAAGCTTTGAAACATTTAATTTATTAAATGTTTAATGAAAAAATATAGTAAAAAAAATATATAGCATGTACTAAAAGCACATCAAAATACATTTTTAAGGCAATAAAATCATAAAATTTTAAAAATACTTTTTTTTCTTCTAAATACTTTATTTTTTTCCTAACCAAACTATAATATACGTTTTGTTGTCAAAAAAAAGTTGGCAACCCTAGGTGCACCACGCGCAGATGACGTAGGCTTTAACTGTAAAGATTGTTGTGGGACATTACACCCCACCCAATTACAGCCAAATATATGTAAAATATTGTAATTATTCGAAATCTTGTATTGGGTTTATAATTTTGCATAAATTCTATTTCTCCATAGCTCCTATCATCCGATCTGTATCCACAACATCTGTGCAGTCACTGCCGTTTGCTGCTGATCAAGTTCTCAACGTTCCGTTCCAAATGCAGGAAGTCGCAGGAAGTGCTGAGAGACTTCGAACTGGCTGGAAAATGTGTGAGTGTGAATCATCTTCTCAACCATCCATATCATCTTGATAATTGGTGATCTTCTACAGTACGTTTCCTAAGACAGTTTATACCACCAACACTAAAGTGGCTTACATGCATACGGCCTGCCTGATGGAAAGCAATTACCGTAGCCTATGAACGCCTGGAACACCAGGGGCATCACACGCGCGTTGCCGACCCTGTTAAAACCTCTTCACGTCCTTTTTGAAGAACCCCATGCCACCTTTTCATCAGGCGGGCCGTATGCTTGTTAGTCACTTTAGTGGTATAAAAAATGACGAAAAAGGGTTAAATGACGTCATAAAAGTAGGCTCTCTGTTTTAGCCGCATGGTGTCTGCGTTAATTTCAATACCTTTATCTAAATTCATTACGCACTTGTATCAATAAATTAAACGGGTATCTCTTAGACTAGTTTCGATATCAAGCGGAGACCTTCATCAGGGCGAGTATCCACCCTCTTTCTATCGCGACGAACACTGCGTGCTAATGCCCTCGCTGCTCGACTCGAATGAGTGGCGGAGGCTGGTGCGTTGATTGGTGGAGGTGCTCCACCAATCAACGCACCAGCCTCCGCCACTAGATTATGACGGGGCAACAGCCAGCATACGGCAGTTTTTATGACATCTAATTGTAAACACATTATATCCCGTGAATTACATGTCCTGGATGACTGAGCATATCGCATAGTTTTACATAGTGCTGCATGTTGAATTTGAAACTCATTTGCGACATGTGCATATGGGACATGTGACGCCATCTATTGTCAAAAGCTAACCTTATCTATGTTAAAATAGATGGCGCTGTATGCGATATTGCTTTACTGTGGATTAATAGATACCTAATAATTATTCAAATTTACTATATATATTAAATATTATAATTTGAAGAGGATTACTAGCACTACAAAATAAATAAAATAATTTTTAATATCGTAATCCGTGATCATGTATACAAAGTTAAAAGAAATGCTATTGTATTTATGACCCTTGAATGTACACATCAAACAACTACTCCGAATTCTATTTCTTCTTCTTTGTCGCTTCACTCTTGCCAGAGTGGTCTATTTATTTATTTATTTATTTAGGTGTACAATACAGATTACAGTTTTTCTAGTATAACTTATAAATAATGCTTATTATATCCGAACTGCAATCCAATAACACGTACACACAACATTAATAACTTTTGCGCTCTTAGCTATACATATGTATTAAACACCTGCACGCAAATACGCCACACGTATGAGCGCGGACACGAGCGCGCGCACGCACACACGCCCACACGCATATAAACACACACATTCATATATTCATATACACATACATACACACACATGCACATAAATATACACACATATACATGCACACACATACATTCACAAACATACACACGCGTATACGAATTCACCCACACGCATACTCGTACAAAGGTGTACTCATATATGTGCACATCAAATTACTATTTGTATAAAAATTAGTTAAAAACGAAACACAGTTTAAATCTAAATACAACATTACATTATTATAAAATACGTACAAAAGGCAATATGCTGCGCCTCACTGAGTCAGATCGGAATATTTGAGAAAGATGTCTTTTAAGCAGTTCTGGAATTTTGGAAGGCTCAGATGGAATATGTCGAGACTGGTTGCAGTACTCGATACGTCGTTGTATAGACGACACATACGGACAACGGGGTTAAAAAAGGAGGTGTTATTAGTATGGACCTGCAAAGCAAAAGTGTAACGGTTGGCATCACGTGATCGAAACTTTGTTTTAAAATTTAAAAGTGAGATTAGTGACGGCGAATCAATGTAATTGTTAACAATTTTAAATAAACAGGAGAGTGCAGAATAATTGCGTCTGTTTTCTAAAGTAGTGAGTTTAAATTTAGTTAATTTATCCTTGTAAGAGGTAAGCTGACGACTGAAACCGGTTTTATAGCAGAGTAATTTTAAAAATTTCTTCTGTATCCGTTCAATACGATCTGAGTGGACATTATAATAAGGGGACCAGATAACAGAGTTGTATTCAAGGACGGTTCTTACTAGAGTTTTGTATAAGTATACATGTGACTGCGGATTTCGGAATTCTTTGGCAGAGCGAGAAATGAAGCCAAGCATTTGAGAACCCTTACTTGCAACATGGTCATAATGCGCATGAAAGGATAATTTATCATCAAAATACACGCCTAGGTCTTTGACAGCATTTTTTCTTTCTAGTACATGACCATTAATTGCGTAGTTAAAAACAAATTTGTGACTTTTACGAGTGAATGAGATTACATTACACTTTTCAGCATTCAGGAACATACCATTGTGCTCGCTCCATTTGGAAATCACATCCAAGTCTCTCTGCAATGAGTGTGCATCGTGGATGTCATCAATTATTTTAAACAGTTTGAGATCGTCTGCGTAAAACAAACTGTGACATGTAAGTTTGCTTGCTAGGTCGTTTATGAACATGATAAAGAACAGAGGACCTAGATGCGATCCCTGCGGAACCCCAGAAACGACCACAATAGGACTTGATAGATGTCCCCGAATGGCAACCAGTTGACTTCTTTTAGACAAGTATGATTCAATCCACCGCAAGAGACTTCCGTGAACACCATATGCTGCTAGTTTATTGCAAAGGATTCTATGATTTACTCGATCAAATGCCTTTGCAAAATCAGTGTACACTGAGTCCACCTGAGATCGTTTAGCAAACGCACCACATAAATAGTTTTTGTACTCCAGAAGATTACTAGTTGTTGATCTGTCTTTAACAAAACCATGCTGTTTTGGGGTTATTAGAGGTTTAAAATGGGAGTATAAAACATCGTAGATGATAGATTCGAATATTTTACCAAAACATGATAAAATGCTTATGGGCCTATAGTTTTTACACTCAGTTTTGTCACCAGTTTTATGTATAGGAACAATGTGAGCTACTTTCCAAAGGTAAGGGAAAACACCTGTTGACAGTGACATTTGAAAGAGAATACACAAAGGAGTACTTAACTCTACACCACATATTTTTATGAAAGATGGAGGAATACCATCTGGACCGGCACCTTTAGTGGAATCTAGAAGCTTAATTTTTGTCAATACTTCTCTTTCAGATATTGTGGCAGAATGTAAAGTATAGTTATGATAAGTAGAAGTGTTATCATTATTGTGTTCAGGAGCTGTTGTCTCATAAACAGAGCCAAAGTAAGCAGAAAATAACTCGCATATACTATCAGGAGTTGAAGCTACCCTATTCCCATGTTTCATAGCTGATGGTATGGAGTTGATTTTTCTCTTGCTATTCACATATCTCCAAAATTGCTTAATATTAGAATTTAAAGATTGTTCTACAGATTTTAGATAGTCCGAATAGCATTTACGTATGAGGCGCTTACATCTCTGGCGTAACAAGTTAAAGGTGTCATAATCTCTGGGATTGCTGTACTTCTTAAATTTTCTATGATATTTATTTTTTTCAGCTAAGCATCTTTTTAGAGCGGGACTGAACCATATTGGAAATTTATCTGAATCATGTTTTGTTAAAGGTGTATGAGCTGCAATAATCTCGCGAAGTTTATTGTAAAAAGCATCTAAAGCAGTATTTACATCGTCTTTCAATAAGATAGTAACCCAATCCGTCTCTTTTAATTCTTTTTTAATTTTACTAAAGTCACACTTATTATAATTAAAACGTTGTGTATTGCTAGATTTTACAAATTTAGGAAATGTTATTCTTTCTTGCAAGTTAACTAAAAGTGCTGGATGGTGGTCGTCTGGGCGACTGAGAGGATCGGCCGCAGAAACAGTCACAGAATCAATTGTTGCAAGAATCAAATCTAAGTAGCGGTTATTTTTATTTGAAATACAATTAAATTGCTGTAATTTACATATATCAATAGTTTCCGTAAGAAGTTCCGATTTTGTATCATATGGATGGCCGGGGAGCAAAGCCGTACAACCGTCCTGCGGAGTCCATACCAGTCCTGGAATATTAAAGTCACCTACAAAAATAAATAAATTGACTGCTTTCGTCAGCTTCCAAAACTACTCTTTGACAATTATTATAAAAAGATACAAGCATCTCTATAGGTAAATCAGGAGGCAAGTAGCATATGCAAATATAAATTATATTATCAGCCGGGTTATTTGGAGTGATACACAGCCAAAGGTCTTCGACGTTACTCTCCCAAGCTGCTTGACGCGTGACATTGAGACATTTTTTAGAGGCGACCGCGATGCCTCCTCCTTCGTTTTTTTTTTAATGATGTACTGCTACGGTCTCTCCGGAATAAGTTGTAACGCGCATCGATTAACTCAGAGTCAGAAACTCCACTGTTTAGATTTGTCTCCGTCAAACAGATGAGATCATAATTACAATTGAGGATATTAAGATAAACATCAGTTAACTTAGAACGAATTCGATTTACATTCTGGTAATAAATTAACATTGACATAAGTGTAAAGTACAAAACTTATAGACTAAATTATATTTTTAATTAATTAATATAAAACCACAAACCCGTGGTTTTCAAACTAATTTAGCCAATGAATCCTCATTACTTATGAGAATAACGCCTGATTCGTCATCTTTACGCACAAATATGCGGCCGTATTTTACCCAAACGTACTTGTAGCTCTTTTCCTTTGCAAGTTTTCTTGTTTTAGCGTGAAGAGATTTACACTCTGGCGAAATGTGTTCTGTGACATAAATCCTGTGCACTTCGCCTAGTAGCCCGAGATGTCTTGAGCTGAGTTGATCATTCTTGTGTAGTTTATTGAATCGCGAAGCATACGACAACAGAGTGTCACGTAGTCGAGGGGATGACAGGGTAACTAGAATATTTCTGGGGCGGCTGGAAGTCGAATTCATTTTAGCCACTCTCCGACATGAAAGAACATTTGCCTCTGCTATAGGTGCACCCACAGTGTCACACAAGTTTTTCAAAATTGAAAGTATATTTTCATTCCTAGATTCAGGCACCGCCTGGATTTCGACATTGTAACTGCGCGACATTTTTTCCATGGATTGTAATCGATTATTTAAAGCATGGAGCTCATTCTGTAATTTGATGTTATCCGATTCAAGCGAGATGATTATATCATTTTTTTTCTCAATCTGTGATTTTAGGGATGTTTGTTCCTGGCTAATAAATTCAATAGAAGCGTTAACGTCAGCCTTAAGTTCATTCACCGCGGTTTCGATTTCAGACTTTACAAGTTTTCTTACGTCTTCGTTAAAAGCAGCTCGAAAGTCGTTCATAGCAGCTGTAATAGTTGATTGTAATTTTTGGTCAAGTAATTGACCAATCTTCTCCATAGTGACCTCGTTACGCCCAGCACTAGCTTGGACAATTGATGTGCTAGGGATAGTCGAGGCCACACTTTGGTCTAAATTATCCATAGACATATCCATTGAGGCCTCGTGATACGGAATTTGATGTTGACGCACAGGCGTATTAACGTTTGATCTCATACGTCGAGTTATATTACTGCATGTAGGACACATCCATGAAGTGCGGTATTCCTCGCTAAATGACATAAACTGATCCTTCTGAATATTGAGACATTGATAGTGGAATATTTCGTGACAATGGTGGCATTCCATATAATGTTCAGATTTTATAATATTATTGCAGCCACTGCAGTTCATTGTTGAAATTGCACAAGTAGCGACCTCTGTTAACTATCACTATCCAAAGTTCACTACGTAGCGGGCATTCATATGATGCTTATTATATCAAGAAGCACGGAAATGCGGCGCCTACGCAGTCTTAATGTGTACTACGTAATTAAATTGGTCACGACTAGGTGGCGATTGCAGTGAATAAACAGAAAACATTCACTTATCTCTTTGCAACAGTCCAACCGCAACTACCCGACACACGACTTTAATCACGAGTTTATTTTGTTTTGATTGTTTATACATTAAAACAGGCAGTTTTTAGTATTTTTACACTTTCACTTTAGTAAACGTTAGTCACTTTTGAAAGTTACTAGTAGATCACAACTTCACTTGATAGTTTTATATTTTTAATATTTGTAAATATACCAGACATAAATACACAGTTGTTTACTTGGAGAGCGCCCTCTAGCGAAAAAAAAAAAAAAAAAAAAAAAAAAAAAAAAAAAAAAAAAAAAAGTGGTCGTGGTTATCATGATGAGGCTGCAGACAGGACTCGCCTCACGACGTCTCGCCGCCTCTACCTGCTGGTCGTCAATCGGGTACATTCGTGTACCGGGGCGCCCACCGCCGCCTTCACCTGATCGGTCCAACGCATAGGGGATCTGCCCCGTGGTCTTGTGCTTTCAACCTTCCCCTGTACAACAAGTCTATCTATGGAGTCATTTCCGCGGCGACTAACATGTCCAAAGAACCGCAAAATACGACTCTGCACCAAGGTGGATAGACGTTCTTTAATGCCTAGTTCAACAAGGATGGAGGAGTTGTGCGGAATTCAGTCCACGAAACTCGGAGCATCCTCCTCCAACACCACATTTCTATTTCGCAAGTAATGAAATGAAATGATTTATTTTGTAATTTGGGCCTTTGTGAGCTTTTTGTCATTATTTTTATGTACTAGCTTTTCGGCATTGACCATTGGCGAAGAAGAAATGCTTGGAATAAACTTGATAACATGGGTCTTTTTTTAAATAATCAGATAATACATCAATTACATCTTAGTTTGTATATTACAATATTATGTATGTCAAGGAATTACATGTCATATTGTATGTATATACATACAGCATACTGTGTAGCACTAGGCATCCTACACAGCATTACACATTATTTGTGTATTGTGTACTTGTACACACAAATCGAGGCACATCAAGCAGTACGTGGATTAGGTTGTCGATACAGAAATCTGTGCTTGATATAAGCATTGGTAAAAGTAAAAATGTAAATCGTATTTTGTTAATTTACAGATAACGACACAAACCCTACGGACAATAGATCGACATTACTATCACCTAACAACAAATTACGAACGGACAAAAATAGAAATAACAGACTATGTAGATAACGATCGGAAACTAGACAACGGAGTGAAACAGGAGGAATGGCTTGACGATTACATCGACGATGACAATGTACTCTATCTCACTGACCATAAGATCGAAGTTGATTTAGATCTAAACGAAAGTGTAAACAAAGAGGAGAAAGATAGTGATTCAGAATTAGAACAACCAATAGCAATCTTTGTTGAAAATCCAAAGATCTGTAAACGCAAAAAGGTTGTTAACAAAATAATTGTTGGCAATAAAAGAACTAGTAAGAGCGTTCGTCGAAAAAAAGAAAAAAAGTATGAGTCTGCAAGCTCTTTGGATTTAGATGTAAAATTTTTAACTGAAAACGATGAGATAAAACTAAGAGATAGTGATTCAGAATTAGATGAGCCAGTAGCGATATTCTCAGATCGTGCAAAAGTTCAACGCAAAAAAGTATCTAAGAATATAATAGTTGACAAAAGTAATGAAGGCAGAAGACTTAGTGGTAAAAGAGAGAGAACTGATGATGAAATCAAAGAGTTTGCAAACTCTTTAGACTTTGACGTTAAATTCTTAAATAAAGACGAACAGTTTAGGGAAGTAGAAGAGAGAAAAATGTCCGATTTGAACGACCCTCTAATTATCAAATGTAATTTATGCGGAAAGAACTTTAGAGATAACAATACAGCGGCGACACATCACAAAAACTACCACGATCAAACAGTAGGTCACTACATTTGCGAAATATGTTCGTGTAGATTTAAAAGTAACAACAAATTATTAGGTCATCTAAGGATACACAGATCCAGATTTTGTTGTAAAAACTGTGATTTTGTCACTAAAGTAAAGTGCAATTTAATTAGACATTACGAATGGCATCAAGGGAAACGACAAAGCTGTCCTTATTGCGAAAGGATATTTGAGAAAGTTTCAAGTTACTTCTCCCATATTAGACTGAAACATGCATCTGAATTGACTTGGTGTGATTTATGTGGGGAATCTTTTATAGGGGAGAAAGGTGTTAAGGCTCACCAGAAGAGAGCTCATAAAGACGTGGAGAAGTGTGAGAACAAGTGTAAAAAATGTAATACAAATTTTATAAACAAGGATGCGTTTATTAGACACGAGAAGACTAATAGGTGTGATTTATCAAGTTGTATAAAGTGCGGGGAGAGTTTTGTTAATGAGCAACTCTTAAAGTACCATTTAGTGCAATATCATACAAGAGAGAATGTACCAGAAGTAGATAATCTTGAGTGTGAAGGGTGTAAAGTGAAGTTTCACAATGCTTTCGCTTTGAGAAGACATGTGCAGATGTGTGCCCAAGGAGGATTCCCTTGTATTCAATGCGGAACAAGTTTTGCTTCAAGTGATTTGGTGAATGAACATATGATTGAGAAACATACGGAGAATTCTTTTAAATGTGAAGAGGTAAGGAAGGTATATAATATACGTTTACGCGCTCCGCCCCCACCTAGATGGACCGATGACCTGCAGGATGAGGAAATCGGAGGACCGCATTTGGTGGAAAGCATCGATTAAGGCCTATTTCCAGCAGTGGGTAGATACAGGCTGATGATGATCTGTATTAAATAGTTAGGTTTTAAGGTAAATCTGTAAAAGACAGCCGTTACTGACTAATCTATCGATACACAGCTCAGATCACTGGAAGGATCAAGTTGAAATTTGTCTTGTAGGTAGCTCTTAAGACGTAGGCATCCGCTAAGAAAGAATTTTTGAAAATTTCCATGGGATATCGGAATTCGGCCGCCTTTTCAGATTTCATCTGAAATGGTGGGCTGCTATGCCTGCTGAATAGTGTAATACTTAGTAGATGGCGCCACACTGTGACTGACACACTCCACTATTACTATTATACATTACATGAACAATGACATCTGTTGACAAAAATTTAAACTAAGCATTGCTCTGATATAGACATGGATAACTCAGAAAAATTTCGTGCGTCAAGCTCAGTAGCGCTAGCGCAGCTTACTGCGCCGGCTCACTGAGTTAACGCAAAATTGCGCCAAGTCGCAACAAGATAGAAGGCGCTTCCAGTCGCCAAGTGAGCTGCGCCGCGGGGCGTTGCATACCTGTGTGCGCCGCACTGCGCTCTTTTAACATAAATTGGGTATTTGACTAACATTTTTTTCTGTTTGATATGTAGGGACGTCTCCATAATATAACCATAGGTGAAAGAATTACTTCGATAGCACAAAAATCTCTCGAGATATGGTAATTTGAAAATCACAATTTTTAGACTGCCCCAAAACGCTCCATACAAAAGACTACTGAATTATGACGTCACAGATCTGTATTTTGTATGCATCAAATCAGAAATTTGTACGACAGCTATGTTAAATATTACGTTTATGTGATTAGTATCATAATAAAAGTTATAGCATTTTTTATTGCTTCTCCAATGGAAATATTATTTTTTAATAATTTCATACTTTTAAAATGGACTTTCCCGCCAAACTTTGATCGACGCTAAAAAAAGTCTGACTGAAGATATTAGAATGAAAGTTTGCAGATCTTTATAGTTTTGTGTATTTTACGATATTGTTAATTTATTTGTACAATTTTTAAACATTGGAAACAACCCAATTGCGCATAGTACGCAGCTGTGGCTGTTGGCTCGTTAATTCGGCAAGTGAGTGAGATAATGAATGAGAGCGAGAGATATCGAGGATATTGATATCTGCACTGAATTGCAGTGTGCGGCAACACATTCTGAAAAAGTGTGTCAACTCATCAGCCCAGCGAACTGAGTTAATGCAATTGAAACTACAGCACGGTTCATATAACCCCAAAGAATGAGCAACGTTATATCTTGACAAAAATTGGAACTATTTTCACGATTTTTTTGGTTTGGATGTTAATAATTAAATAATAATAATTTGTTTTCAGTGCGACAAAACTTTTTCTAACGCATACTACTTTCGAGATCACTACTCGAAAATACATTTAGGCTCAAACGTGTTAGACAAGAACGTGCCGAGATTGTCTAGAAGAGTGAGGCCGGATAGAGAAGGGAAGGAGAAAGTGCATCGAGCACTGGTGAGTTGGTAAAATAAATATTACTATACAAATTAGACATCACTATTAAACATAGTTATGTACATTTTGGCCGTTTGGCCGTGTGGTTTCCGGCAGACTAGAATAGAATCACTCCGTCTCTTCCCGTGGACGTCGTATAAGGCGACGAAGGGAAATACATTATAAAACATGAATCAGGCCTCCCCAACCCGTCTGGCCAGCGTGGGGAGTGTAGGCCAAATCCTCCTCCTGTCTGGGACGGACGAGAGAGGGTCGTGCTCCTGTAGAGGACATTAAAAATGACCTGATGATAATGACTGACTGACTGATGATAATGATGATGTACATTTTGATAATGATGATGTACATTTTGAAGTAATAACGTCTTATTAAACGGTGAACGCCGTCTGCACGCACGAAAAAGCATGACTCATTGTCACGTTCCGCCTGAGCCGAACGTGCAAGCGATAGAGAGGCACGATCGGCCTAAGCGTTCGGCTTGTGACGCATCTATCTCTCTTCCACTCCATCGGCCGATGTTTTCTTATGACGTTATCACGTAAAATTATCGTCTGTAAACCGACTTTATACATACAAGATTTTTTTGTAAATGAATACATATAATATATAATTCTAGAAAACACCTAGAGTCTAGGTGTTAGACTCTAGTAGGTAGGCGTAGGTCTAGGTCCTAGACTAAGCTCTAAGGAGCTCGATGGCGTCGTTGCGCGTGTCAGTCTAATCTAATACGCAAGTTAAGCAACATCGACCGTAGCCTATCCATGGATTAATTTATCTCGAGTTCCTACGTACTTTGGACGGCACGTTAAGCCGTCGGTCCCGACTTGTCATTAGATAACAGTCGTTGTAAACGGCTTGAAAACACTGGCCTCCGCCAACCCGCAGTTGAGCAGCGTGGTGGAGTACGCTCTAAACCCCTTCGGTTGAGGGGAGACCCGTAGCCCAACAGTGTGATGATGACATGCTTATGTTTCTTAGTGGACGCGTTTCAGTTGTAATAGTGGTGCTGATGCGTATTCAAATAATTAACATTCAATTTTTTTGTAGAGGCCAAAAAGAAGGGCGGGGAAAGGTCAAGTGGACAAGTCCATACGCAAATGGCGGGTGGTCGGTGAGGACGCTGGCGATGTGGTCATGGAGAAGGCGGCACTCATCGCGCCTGGACAGAACAAGAGTGCTATGTGCGAGGTCTGCGGGAAGAGCTTCATGGTAACACTGTCTTTAATATAATTATTTGTGTTAGAACGCCCAACTTACTGGAGTGGTAGAGTCTAAGTTTGTGACGGGAAAGATTGAATTAGTTGCGCACGAACGGAATAAATAACAGATTTTATTTTATTTTTTTATTTATTCTCATCTCACACACTCTTCGGGAAACCGATAACCGGCTGCGGTCATGCGGGAACCTTCGCATACCCGAAGTACTTACCCTATCATAGTTCAAACGCATACTTTAAATCGTTCACGGTTAGGGCAGCAATGCTCTGAAGGCCAATTCTCGTAATTTTTCTACGAACGCAGATTGAAAGTTGACCGAATGGAGATTGAATCGTGAATTTATAAATATATTATAAAATTATATACTTGATTTAATTAATTAATTATTATCAATTCTTGTTGTTGGCAAAGTCACATTCGTAGTTTGTGTAATTTTCACTCATATTTCGATATAATCCCGCTTAAATTTAATTTTGAATTTACATATTGTGTTACGAGAATACCAAATGTGACATTTGTGAGATCGAGACTGGATCGAAACTGAATTTTGACTATATTTTAATTATGAGAATTGCCCCTCTGGAATTCGCTCCCCACCTATGTGCGCCTGGCACCGTCAGTGGATTCATTCAAGGCTCGTCTACTCAAATGCTTAAACGAGTTGTCTTGAGCGATCCGAAATCAGTGTAATGTATTTTGTTTATATATGTTATTGTGTATGTATATTTATATATAGCTGTATTATATATGTACTATTGTGTAGTGTACGTATAATTGTAAATATTGTAGTATTTGCAAATTGCTTTCTACTTTTCGACGCCCTTGCCACTCTTAATTCTCTTATACGGCACTTGAAGGTTGGCTGGTAGAGATCTTTTATAGAGATAAGTCCGCTTTTGTACATGTTCGTGAAATTCTGCTAGTTATATTGTGTATAAATATATATAAATATTATATATATGTATATATATATATATATATATATATATATATATATATATAATGTCTTTAAATTGTTGGATATAGATACCTACCAGCCCGTAAATGCTGACGATGTGACGGGGAAAATTGGGCTTGCTTGCCGCATCCTGATATTGTAAATTTAGCTCTAATTGTCAATAATATTGCGACCAAATAAATTTTCCGTCTTGTTCTGACGTTAATTGTGTTTTTAATTTTTCTATTGACTTTTTACAATATTTTTTCAGAACTCCGGCCTCCTGAAGTACCACCAAAGGATACACTCTGGGGAGAGACCCTTCGAGTGTACGCAGTGCCCCAAGTCGTTCACCGTCAAGTCTGTACTCGACGTATGTTTGGTTTTTATATCCATACTAGCTTGCGCCCGCGACTTCGCACTGGTGCAAGTAAAATATACCATAATACTGTTACTCGCGGATTCGCTCGCGTGTTTTAATAAAACTATTTTTCCCATTATTTATAATAAAACTTTTTTTTATACTACGTCTGATGGCAGAGATACGGCCTGCCTAATGTGAAGCCATTACCGTAGTCATATTAACGTTCGCAACATTATATATCGCTCGCGCGCTGCTACCCGCGTTGCT
This sequence comes from Hypsopygia costalis, assembly GCA_937001555.2. Taxonomy (NCBI): domain Eukaryota; kingdom Metazoa; phylum Arthropoda; class Insecta; order Lepidoptera; family Pyralidae; genus Hypsopygia; species Hypsopygia costalis. The sequence continues at coordinate 11,051,723 of OW443355.2, forward strand.
AGCGTAGTAACTCCTTGCTCTCTAGTGACCTCAATCACTCGCAGAAACACAACTGCCCTCAGAAAATTGTTATTTATAGTATATTCTGTGAGGTGGAGGTACTAGTACTAACTCCAGCTTACAAATACGCTGTTCTCTTTTGCTAGAGCCTCTTCGTTAGTCGACAGAGTGCACCACGTGCAGGTGACTTTGGTTCAAAGATGTTAATGAACTTCTTACACACCAAATTTTAAGTAAACTGAAGTTTCATATTGTGATATTTAAACAATAATTATTTAGTAAGTTTGGTGTTATCAAAGAATAGCAGAATTTCATTTGCAACGATGGACTGGCTATGCCTGTTTAGTAGTGTATACTTAATAGGTAGATGGCGCCACGCTGCGACTTCACAGCAGTAAAATGGAAAAATTCGCTACCATCACAAACCTTCCTAGTAGTTCAGTTGGAAGAGCACTCGACCGGTAAACGAGAGGTCGTCGGTTCAAATCCCACCTAGGCGGCGGCGGCGGTGGGTGCGGGGAGTGGGGGGGGGGGGATCAATTATTTAAATAATTATTATCTAATAAGTTTGGTATTATCAAAAAATAGGCGAATTTCAACTACAACGATGGACTGTTATGCCTTATATAGTAGTGTAACACTTAAGTAAATGGTGCCACACTGCGACTTCACAGCAGTAAAACATAAAATGCAAAATTCTCTTCTGGTAGGTACATAACCTGAAAAGTGTAATGTTATTTCAGCAACACATGCGCGTGCACACCGGCGAGCGGCCGTACCCCTGCAACCACTGCCCCAAGGCGTTCAAATCAGCCTCAGCCCTCTACAGACACAACTTGGTAAGTAGATATATATATATAGATAACTCCGTCGGGTCTGCCACCCGACGGAGTATAAAAAAAAGGTATTTAATAAGTTTGGTGTTATCAAAAAATAGACAAATTTAATCTGCAACGATGGACTGCTATGCCTGGTTTAGTAGTGTAATACCACACCCCGGACACTACATACTAATTTCGCGTCCTTTACTACTACATAAATAATCACGTCTGTGCAAAGCGCGAATGAGCGTGTGTGCGTGCGGCGCCATACAAACTGTTCCCTAAGAGGGGGGGAGGTGAGATTGACACGAGAGAGCGGCAGGGAGTGGCCATACTGTACGTAGTACTATTACTTATACTGTGATAATACAAAAAACGAAATGGGCAACAGTTACCATGTATTTCAGCATAATATCATAGATTACATGTAATTCTCATGATTTTGGAAAAATGCGTTTTGTACTAAAAAGAAAAGCCGGTGAGACCTCAGTTTTCCAGGTAATAGATTTGTACTATCATTCTATTCTTGTGTTATGGGTACTAGACTACTGATAGACATACGTAAATACTTTTTTTTTTGTATATACATACTTATGATACATAGAAAACACCCAGACTAAGACAAACAGTCATGTTCATGCACACAAATGTTTGTCCTATGTGGGAATCGAACCCACGAGCGTTGGTGTCGAAGCCGCGTCATTGACCGCTACGCCACCGAGCTCGTCGTCTCGTAATTATCTTATCTCATGATTTTGGAAAAATGCGTTTTGTACTAAAAAAAGCCGGTGAGACCTCAGTTTTCCAGGTAATAGATTTGTACTATCATTCTATTCCACAGATTCATTCCGGACTACGTCGGCATGTATGCCAGCTCTGCGACAAGTCGTTCCAAACGTCGACATGTGTCAAACTCCACATCAAGACTGTCCACATGAAGCTGCCGATGCCGCCTCGGAACAGGCGGAGGAATAGAGTTAAAGACGAATAAACAAACAAACATGTATTATATAGATATTTATTTGCATTAAAATAGTTAATTATTACATTGGTTTTTATTTATCAATATTTCGACGGTCCCTACGTATAAAGCGACATGTCAAAAATGGCATTTTTTTTTATTGCATAAATTGCTATAGATTGCCCGTAAAAAACATTTTCTTTTTTATTTTATTGATTGTATATAATTAAAAAGTAAGAAATTAACTCATTTGTCCATTAATAATATTCTCTAATTACTGTATCGTAGTATAAGCAGACATGTCTGAAATGACATGTCGCTTTATACATAGAGACCGTCGATTTATATCTAATTGTATTTGGGTACTGGTACATACGTAAAGCGATGATTCTACCTGATTATTGAGTAGAGCAGGCGAAACGCATATACACGCCGAAAAGTCACTCTTGGAAATAGGCTCCAGAACCACTGAACCTAGTTTGATGACATTTGTCACAATTAAAGACCTCGACATGCTTGAGGTTTGTGTCGAAAAAAAATTTAGATTGATCATGTCCTTGAGGAATGATCATCAAATACATTTTCCATTGAAATCAATGGAAAACATACACTCAGCGAATCTACTCGCTCCACTTCAACCTCGATTTCGGCCCCGTGGCACAAAAAAAAAATATATCCAAGGGGGAAGGGGGGTCATAGATGTCATGATGGTATAGTGCTACAAACTTATCTGGCCCGGTGCCGGGGGCGCTACGATCGACTTAAGTGTTGCCATTAAACGAAATACCGCTCGTTTTAGAGGAAACTTAAAAATCAAAGAAATATTGAATAGATATTTTTTTTTTATTGTAAGAAATGAAATATGTGTAGAAAAAGATAATATGTATTTAAAAAAATACACCTGAATGGAATGTGCATACGCGGTAAGTAAATTAATTGTACCTGGCAATACTACATTTCAAGAGGGCGGCTTTAGTTCTAAATTTGGCCATCGGATCAGATAAGTTTGTAGCACTGTACTAGAACAAACGCCTATAAATTGACCACCTTCACCACCATCCCACCCTTGTTTAAAACATTTACGAAATTTGAATCGAAAGAAATTTTACATGATTTGTCCAAATTTCTCCAAACTTACACCTCTTCAATGCTCCTATTACCCCAGTACTCTAATTTTTGTTATATACAAATCCGAGTGCGAAATAAGCTTACGGCCTGCCTAATATAAAACTGTTATCGTAGCCATATCGGCATGAACCCATAATCATCCCACTGTTGGGATATGGGTCTCCCCTCAATCGAATGGGTTTAGAGCGTACTCCACCACGCTGCTCAACTGCGGGTTGGCGGAGGCCAGTGTTATCAAGCCGCCCTAAGGCCACAGACTTGGCTTAAGGACTGTCATCTAATGACAACACCCGGAACTCTTCATCACTCCCTTCCTAGTACTTCTTTACCTTATGCTGATGAGAAGTCAGACACGCCTCTTCATCGCTCATATCATCCTAATACTTTTTTGCCTTTACACCATCGCTTTTTTATACAAGGGGGGGGGGGGGGGGGGCAAACGAGCATGTGGGTCACCAAATATACAAGATCAGCAAAACCAAGGGGTCGCCGATCCGCCGACCAGCCTATACTCCTTCCTTTCTATGCCCTACCTCTCTTTTCGCTAGAGCCTGTTTGTCAATCAGCAGGGTGCACCACGTGCAGGTGACATTGGCTTTGGTTCAAAGATGTTGATGAATCACTTACACCCCAATCTTCTCGTTCTCAATTCAATCGCTCCTATCTTGTTAACACTCTTTTGCCTTAATACCATAAAAAAGCATTCTTCATCGCTCCTATCGCTTCTTTTATATTTACACCCAATCTATCACCACTCTAGCGCTCTATTAAAGGCCCTCTCAAACAGCCGCGATCAGCGGTGGCGGTGGCGGTCAGTTGTAACGCTAGGTAACACAAAGAAAACATTCAAACAAGCGCGGGCGCCGCGGCCTGGACGCGGTTGGCCACCACCGCAAACCACGCCCTAGGCCCGCCCTGATCGCCACCGCGTTGGTTTGTAGTGTCGCGGCCGCGGTCGCGATCACGTTGGCGTTCAGTTGTAAATAATCACAACTGATCGCGTCACCGCGTTACATAAGTTCAAAATGGCTGCGGACAAAATGGAGCAAGTAATAGAAATTATTATTAACTAGCTGTTACCCGCGGCTTCGCCCGCGTGGTTCAGGGAAGTCTGCTGCCGTTGATTTGTGTATATTTTTCTTTTGTTGTATTTTTTTTTACGTCGTGGGATAAAAAGTAGTACAAATTTTAATGATGATTGGCTGCATAGTTAAGGCATGAAGAAATAACAAACAAACGAATTTACTTTAACACTTATAATATTTGTATGGATGGAACGCCCAAACTCAAGAGAAAATAATTGTTCACCACATAAATGTTTGCCCTTCGAATAAAATATTTTTCCTGGATAAAAAGTGACCTATGTCACTCTCCAGACCGGAAACTATCCCCTGTTAAAACATCACATCAGTACTTACGTTCCTTTCGACGTGATAGAAGGACAAATGATTACAAAGTTAATTTTTTCCCATGGGATTAAATTGTTTTTGCGGGATAAAAAGTAGCTTATGTCACTCTCTAGATTACCCTATTAAAAATTCATGTCTGTACTTAGGTTTCTTTTGACGTGAAAGAAGGACAAATGAACTTTATTTTTTAATAACGTACGTTTACGGTATGGAGAGTGGCATAGGCTACTTTTTATCCAAGAAAAACATCTTATTTCTACGGGTAAATACATACTTTGTAATCATTTGCCCTTCTTTTAAGTCGAAAGGAACCTAAGTACCGACATGATTTTTTTTAACGGGATAGTTACGTAGTAGAGTACGGACATGACTTTTTAAAATGGGGATAGTTTACTGTTTGGAAAGTGACATAGGCTACCTTTTATCCCGCAAAAACATCTTAATCCCATGGGAAAAAATAAACTTTGTAATCATTTGGCATTCTATCATGTCGAAAGGAACGTAAGTACCGACATGATTTTTTTAACAGGAGATAGTTTCCGATCTGGATAGTAACATAGGCTACTTTTTATCCAGGAAAAAACATTTTATTCCCACGGAAAAAATAATTCGATCCCCGCAGAGGGCAATCATTTACGTGGTGAACAATTTTTTTGTCTTGATCCATACTAATACTATAAGTGTTAAAAGTAAGTAAATTCGTTTGTTTGTTATTTCTTAACGCTCTATGTAGAGGATCATCATTAAATTTTGTACCTATTTTTCTTTTGTTGTATTTTTTTTTACTTCGTGAGATATTACTATTTATATAATATTGATAATACTATTTAAGGAACGTTTGTTATTACTATTTATATCTCACGAAGTAAAAAAAATACAACAAAGGAAAAATAGGTACAAAGTTTAATGATGATCAGCTGACATAGAGCGTTAAGAAATAACAAACAAAGGAATACTTACTTTAACACTTACAGTATTAGTATGGACCAAGACAAAAAAAATTGTTCACGTAAATGATTGCACTCTGCGGGGATCGAATTATTTTTTCCGTGGGAATAAAATGTTTTTTTCCTGGATAAAAAGCAGCCTATGTTACTATCCAGATCGAAAACTATCCCCTGTTAAAAAATCATGTCGGTACTTACGTTCCTTTCGACATGATAGAATGCCAAATCATTACAAAGTTTATTTTTTCCCATGGGATTAAGATGTTTTTGCGGGATAAAAGGTAGCCTATGTCACTTTCCAAACAGTAAACTATCCCCATTTTAAAAAGTCATGTCCGTACTCTACTACGTAACTATCCCGTTAAAAAAAATCATGTCGGTACTTAGGTTCCTTTCGACTTAAAAGAAGGGCAAATGATTACAAAGTATGTATTTACCCGTAGAAATAAGATGTTTTTCCTGGATAAAAAGTAGCAAGCCACTCTCCATACCGTAAACGTACGTTATTAAAAAATAAAGTTCATTTGTCCTTCTTTCACGTCAAAAGAAACCTAAGTACAGACATGAATTTTTAATAGGGTAATCTAGAGAGTGACATAAGCTACTTTTTATCCCGGAAAAACAATTTAATCCCATGGGAAAAAATAATCTTTGTAATCATTTGTCCTTCTATCACGTCGAAAGGAACGTAAGTACTGATGTGATGTTTTAACAGGGGATAGTTTCCGGTCTGGAGAGTGACATAGGTCACTTTTTATCCAGGAAAAATATTTTATTCGAAGGGCAAACATTTATGTGGTGAACAATTATTTTCTCTTGAGTGTGGGCGTTCCATCCATACAAATATTATAAGTGTTAAAATAAATTCGTTTGTTTGTTATTTCTTCATGCCTTAACTATGCAGCCAATCATCATTAAAATTTGTACATACTGGTACTACTTTTTATCCCACGAAGTAAAAAAAAATACAACAAAAGAAAAATATACACAAATCAATGGCAGCAGGCTTCCCTGGACCACGCGGGCGAAGCCGAGGGTAACAGCTAGTTTTATATATAAAATTAATCTATACTATCTAATTCTATACTAATATTATAAAGCTGAAGGGTGTGTTTGGTTGAACGCGCTAATCTCAGGAACTACTCTTGAAAAAATATTTTAGTGTTAGATACTTAGCCTATATTTTAAGGAAGGCTATAGGCTACATAACATCACGCTACGACCAATAGGAGCGGAGCACCGGTGAAAAATAGGAAAAAAATATTCCTTTTGAGGGCTTATGTCGCGTGCGCTGCGTAAACGGTTGAAGTTACGCATTATTCATGTATGACGGAATTGTTCCTCTTTAAAAGTTCTAAAAAAAAGTCCGCGACAGTATATGTCTATCTTTTAAGATTGATACACTATAACGTTTTTTCATGGTAATCAATAGGAGAAAGTAGGTAAAAAAAGGTTATAGTGAGTTAATCTTAAAAGATAGACATATGCTGTCGCGGACTTTTTTTTAGAACTTTTAAAGAGGAACAATTCCGTCATACATGATTTTTGCGTAACTTCAACCGTTTACGCAGCGCACGCGACGTAAGCCCTCAAAAGGAATATTTTTTTCCTATTTTTCACTGGTGCTCCGCTCCTATGAGTCGTAGCGTGATGCTATATAGCCTATAGCCTTCCTTGAAATATAGGCTACCTAACAGAAAAAGAATTTTTCAATTCGAACCAGTAGTTCCTGAGATTAGCGCGTTCAAACAAACAAACAAACAAACAAACAAACTCTTCAGCTTTATAATATTAGTATAGATTACCCAGTTCTATACGATACATCGCACGCGGTTATAAAAACAATAGAATTTAAAATTTTCAAGCGTTGAGGTATGAGCAACATGTCTAGCGATTGTGTAGGTACCTACCTTTCCTCATCTTCACATAATGCAAACAAAATCAACACTTCGTCTTCTAAATCTGCGCTAGGATGTCTAAACATCTTGTTAATTAGAACAACACCGTAACAATGCGCGTGCTTGATCGCGCGGTATGGCTGTGATCGCTGGTCACGCCCTGATCGCCACCGCGGCAGTCTGTGTTCAAGTGATCGCGCGATCAGATCGCCACCGCCATCGCGGCTGTTTGAGTGAGCCTTAAGTCAAACACATCTCTTCATCGCTCCTATGCGCCTAGTACTTCTTTTGCCCTTATACCCAAACTATCACCACTCTAGCGCTCTTATTATAAGTCAAACACACCTCTTCATTGCTCCTATCCTCCTAGTACTTCCTTTATACCCAATCACCACTCTAGCGCTTGATTATAATAAGGCAAACAAACACACCGCTTCATCGCACCTATGGGCCTAATACTTCTTTTGTCTTATATATTTTTTTATATCACTAAAGTGGCAAACAAGCTTACGGCTCGCCGGGTGGAAAGCAGTTACCGTAGCCTATGAACGCCTGTAACACCAGGGGCATCACACGCGCGTTGTCGACCCTGTAAAAACCTCTTTACTCCCTTCTTGAAGAACCCCATGCTGTAGTCTCCTGAGAAAACTTCGACAGGCAGTTCATTCCACAGCTTGACAGTACGCGGGAGAAAACTTCTCTGGAACCGCACAGTACGCGACCACTTAGTCTCCAATGTGACCACTCTAGCGCTCGATTGTAAGTCAAACACACCTCTTCATCGCTCCTACTCGCCTAGTACTACATCCCTATATATCACAGTGTAGCATTGACAAATACGAGTGGTTCTTCGCCCTGTTTGCCGCGGGGGTTCCTGTAGGGCGCTGGCATCTTCAGGTGAACAGTTCGTACGTGAAGTTTCATTGAATTCGATTGTGAGAACGACTTCCCACAATGCCCGCACGTATAGGGCTTCGCGCCTGTGTGTACCTGGAAATGAGAATGAACAAAAAATAAATATTTTTAACCAGTTTTTATTATTTATTACTTAATAAACAAAAAAAATGTTGTCTGTAAAGTCGGTTTACGGACGATAATTTTACGTGATAACGTCATAAGAAAACATCGGCCGATGGAGTGGAAGAGAGATAGATGCGTCACAAGCCGAACGCTTAGGCCGATCGTGCCTCTATCGCTTGCTCCACGCTCTCGCTTGCTCGCTCGGCTCAGGCGGAACGTGACAATGCAACTATCAATTTCATTATAAATATCGATAGAGCTAAGATACATCTCTGACACAAACACTTAAACAAATTTACGCATAGAAGTGTAATTCAATTTCAGTTTATACTAATATTATAAAGCTGAAGAGTTTGTTTGTTTGTTTGAACGCGCTAATCTCAGAAACTACTGGTTCGAATTGAAAAATTATTTTAGTGTTAGATAGCCTATATTTCAAGGAAGGCTATAGGCTATATAACATCACGCTACCACCAATAGGAGCGGAGCACCAATGAAAAATGGGAAAAAAATATTCCTTTCGAGGGCTTACGTTGCGTGCGCTGCGTAAACGGTTGAAGTTACCCAAAAATCATGTATGACGAAATTGTTCCTCTTTAAAAGTTCTAAAAAAAATCCGCGACAGCATATGTCTATCTTTTAAGATTGATTCACTTTTTTATGGTAATCAAATTTTTATTTGCAAACAAATTTGAAAGCAGGTATAAAATTAGTAGGTACCTACATAAATTATTCACCATAAGTTTTTTTTCTTAATTATACGGTTATGTTAAGTACTTGATTTCCTATGGTCTTAACACGATAACTGATATTCACGCGGACGAAGTCGCGGGCAACAGCTAGTAAATAAATAATTTAACAACTTTTGTATGTCCTCTATTTCGCTCAGTATCAGGTAGGTACGTAACTTCATGATTTTTTCATAGTCAATCTTGATATTAAGAACTCAAAATTGCTCAATGACACACCAATACGATCTATCTTGATTCTTATAAAACGGATCGGCGATTGGTGTTGCTGATCTCCATGGGTTATGATTGCTTTCCATCAGGTGACCCACATGCTCGTTTGCCCGCTTCTCATATAAAAAATAATGTCGCACGAATTGCTTTTTTTATCAGTATAAAAGTACTATCATTTATGTGTAAAATACAATATTCATTTATTGCGCTATCGTACACAAACATGACAATTTATATTACATTAAAAATAAACAGCAGGAGCAGGCATACATTTTCGCCGCACGGTAGAAAGAGAGGGGGATATCACTACCTCTCCTACGCCGTTTCGGCAGTCTACTCTTCCTCCGTCTTACGAATTTTCGATCAGGCCAGGTGTCCTGACGCGAGTTTAACATTTTTTACCCATGACAAAAAGTGCACAACGCCGCTAAAGAAGTTTTCACTTCAAAAAAAACACTAGCCTCGGATACTTCATCATCATCATCATCATCAGGTCATTTTAGTGTCCACTACAGGAGCACGACCCTCTCTCGTCCGTCCCAGACAGAAGGAGGATTTGGCCTACCCTCCCCACGCTGGCCAGACGGGTTGGGGAGGCCTGATCGACGTTTTATAATGTATTTCCCTTAGTCGCTTTGTACGACATCCACGGGAAGAGACGGAGTGCTTCTATTCTAATCTGCCGGAAACCACACGGCGCTGACACCCCGGATACTTACTCGGTCATGTCTGTTGAGAGCTGCTTTATGTTTGAAAGCTTTGGGACAGTGGGAACATTTATATGGACTTTCACCAGTGTGCGTTCTTCTATGGATCTGAAAAAAAAAAAACATCTAATATATTGTCTATACATACGAACTCGGTGGTCGGATCGCTAACACTTTTACTCCGAGGTTGATACGAACTTTTTCGTACCCGGGAATGAATTGGATGATTCCCGGTCGTCCCGGGAATGGGCGCTGTTGCTGTTGTTCCTAAGAGTGACAGCGATTCTGATCTCTGTGTTGTTCCTATTTAGTTATTTGCATTTTATTTGTTTGTGCCTATTAAGGTTAAATAGCTAGATAATTAGATAAGATAAAGAAGAAAAGTTTTGTTTTATGTATTTTCATTTAGCAGTAAATACTAATGATTAGAGACTGCCAAACATGCAAATTAAGGGTTTCTAAAAGATTGTTGATTGATTGTTAATTATAAAAATAAACGATTTTGTCACCTAATAAGTTATTTTGCTGTAAAATGCACCACCAAAACCTTTTTCATTTAAAATTATCTCTATTCCCGGGTACCCGGGAATTCCCGGGAATGAGAAAAAAAAACGGATTCCCGGGAACCGAAAAAGGCCGGGAAGGCGAAAACCCTAGTTCGAACCCCGCGCAAGACAAACATTCATGTTCACGACCATGTCTGTTTGTCTTGGTCTTGGTGTTTTCTATGTATTATAAGTATATATATAAAAAATATATTTAAGTACATTTATCAGTTGTCTAGTACCCATAGTACAAGCTTTGCGCTTAATTTGGGACTAGACGCTGTGTAAATTGTCTAGAAATATTTATTCATTTATCTCTTTTATTATTTTAAGAGAGGTAGGGAGCGTAATTGTAAGCTACCCGACTGGGGAATGTACCTCCACCTCACAGAATACCGCAGCCAAATAACAATTCCCTTGAGGGTTGTGTTCCTGCGAGTGAGTGAGGTCACCAGAAAGGAAGAGATGCTGCGTTGGCAGCGGGGGTGGCGGCGCGCAAGCGACACTCTATGTTGCGAGCGTTCATATGGCTACGGTAACCGCTTCACATCAGGTGGGCCGTATGCTTGTCTGCCACCCGACGTAGTATAAAATAAAATAAAAAAATCTCGAGCTCCTTCGTGCTTTGGAGGGCATGTCATTTGTCTTGTGCAGGGATCGAATCCGCAACGTTTGTTACAGTTAACCCACCTGTAAACGTTGGTACACGCTGAATCTCTTCGGACAGTCGGTGCATTGATATGGCTTTTCCCCAGTGTGCGTCCTTTGATGATACACCAAATTTGCCTTGGACTGTAAACAACATTACGTTTTAAAGTGTTTATTTCTTAAGGTTGATCTTTCATTAAAGAAATATTTTAGGGTGTAAGTGGCTCACGATCTTTAAAGCCAAAGCCAACGTCACCTGCACGTGGAGCACACAGCCCACTAGCGAAAGAGGCACTGGCAAAAGAGAAGTAGGCTACAGCGTAATTGTAAGCTGCCCGACAGGGGAAGTACCTCTACCTCACAGAATACCGCAGCCAAATAACAATAACTTTGAGGGTTGTTGTGTTCCTGCGAGTGAGTGAGGTCACCAGAAAGAAAGGAAGGAATGAATATAGGCTGGCAACGGATCGGCGAGCCCTTGGTGTTGCTGATCTCCATGGGCGGTGGTGATTGCTCTCCATCAGGTGACCAACCAACATGCTCGTCCGCCCTCTCTCATAAAAAAATTGGTTGTTTGAAAAGTTGGTTTACGGACGATAATTTTACGTGATAACGTCATAAGAAAACGTCGGCCGATGGAGTGGAAGAGATGCGTCCGCGCTCTCACTTGCACGCTCGGTTCAGGCGGAACGTGACAATGAGTCATGCTTTTTCGTGCGTGCAGCCGGCGATCATCGATTTATAAAACGTTAATACGTCAAAAAAAGTCCTAAATAATAATTAAATAAGTCTAAGGTAATAATTATTTTGCGGCAACAATTCATGTACATATGAAATAATTTAATTTGCATCTATCATAAAATAAATATATTAATAATATATTTATTTTACTGGTCCACAGGCTAAAGGTCGCGCAGCGAGCAATGGAGAGGGATATGCTCGGGGTTTCTCTGCGGGATCGAATCCGAAACCAAGAAATTCGACGGAGAACCAAAGTTGTCGACATAGCCTTCAGAGTTTGCAAGCTGAAGTGGCAATTGTATAAATGGCTTAATGATAAAAATTACTATGCAATTAAAGAATTTTTGGAATAGTTATATTTATTTTGTATTGTAATGTATTGTAATTTAATTGTAATGTAATTTAATCAAATTTAATATTTTTCTTTGTATTCTCATTTAATATAATTTAATGATAATGTTTAATTTTAATTTTTTAACATTGACCCGCAATTAATTAAGTTGCATGTGATAGATTTATTTAAATATTACAGTGTGTCAAAATATATGAAATGAATCGATAAGCATTTTTACTATTTAAAAATGACTCAATTGATAATAAATTTAGTGATTTGTAATTTAAGAAATATGAAAACAGTAATTAATACGATTATATCAATATTAATTACAACATAATTTGTTGTAATTAATATTATACGTATTGGATACATTTTTAATATTTTATTTTGTAAAACTAATCAAATTACTGTAAATTCATTGATAAAATAGTATTGAATTTGATAGTGTTGGTGAATCACGTGTCCTCGCCATCTTGTTTACGCTATGCTATAAAATGGCCGGAGCTCGGTCGGACACGACACTTGCCGTCTGATCGTCGGAGAGAGCGGAAGCTCTGCGCGTAGTCTTGTAGACAAGTTCGCCAGTAGGCCACGTGCTGCTATTGTTTATGAAAGATAAACAAGCTAAGTATAATTTCTATAACTAGTAATATAAATTCTAAACCATTTATCAATTATGTTCATAAGTATATAAAGTGTCTAGAAGTATATAATGTTACATATACAGTGTGGGTATATATTGTTATATATGGATACATAAATTATATACTAATAGGTATATAAGCTGACTGGATGTATATACGGTCCTATAGGTGTATGATGTTATATATACATATATGGTGTATGTATATAATTTTATATAGAAGCAGAATGATAATTTAAATTAATTTAAAAATTACTACGCTGAATTGTGTACAAGATGAAAAATAAAAGTAAATATTGGTTATAAGGATTTATTATTAACTTCAATGTTACTGAAATAGTGTTATTATACAAACCTACAATATACTTTCATGGTTTTATTATATAATTTAAAGACCACCCCTATATACTTATATTTATATATATACCAGCCATAATTTGACACATGCTTATTATATTAAGCGGAACATGATGTACAACTTCTATTAATTACATTGTCACCTAAACTACCATGTTTCATGCAAATAAATGATTGAATTGAATGGGCCGGTCATATCTGCCGAGTAAGTGATGGCAGATGGGGGAGGAAAGTATTAGAGTGGAGGCCGCGCATAGGACGACGAAGTTGGACACCCTCCTACTAGATGATCCGATGACCTTAAGAAAGCGGCTGGGAGCGGCTGGATGCGGAAGGCGGAGGATCGCATCTGGTGGAAAGCATTGGGGAAGGCTTACATCCAGCAGTGGGTAGATACATGCTGACGATGATGATGATATTTATTTTACAATAGGGCATGCAGTAATAGTAGTAGGCATAAGCTATTACATATATTATTTATTTATTTATTCACTAGTTGCCCAGCAAAGGCGGATCCAGGGGGAAGGTCATGGGGGTCATGACCACCCCCTGGGCAGGGTCCACGACCTAGATGGACTACTAATTTAAATTGTTAAACTTAACTTTTTATATATTTTTTTGCCACAATTGTAACGTTACACGTTTCTTTTTAATAAAATTCCATATAATAAACTTAATTACATAAAAATACATAATACTAAACTTAAAATAAAACTATATTCAACACGGTTTTGTGTTATTTAACTTAAAATCAATAATAAAAAAGATATGAATTGGATTACATAACTCAATTCTATAACTAAAGTTAAATATTAATTGGTGTTTTGAGTTGAATCATGACAATATTAATTGTTAATTAATATTATGAACATAATGTTGTCTATTTTAATATTTACAATCGTCGAAATAATAAATAAACAATGAAAAATAAATCACTAAATTAATAATTTAAAACACAGTAAATAAGTATAAATAACCTAATTAAAAATAATAATAGTCGTATTACTCAATTGCCCAAAACGTATTTGCTAATGGTTTTCTTGAGCGTCACACGGTACCCTATTAGACAAACATCGTACGATCTTATGGGCGGAGCAAAGACAGCTCATCGGCAACGCCGATACTCGGACCCCACACTACTTTTTTCAACCGACAGACGACACACAGACTAGCATAGTGCATAGACGTACTTCTATGCATATTTCGTACCTGCAAAATTTAAATAACTGACTTTAATCTCTTTGCATATAAGTACCTAATGTATGTGATCTAAGTTCTTCTTTGCCACTTACGTAATAAGTCGCGGAGGACATTTGTAAGCGAAATCACGTATATACAGGAATTCCCCGATAGGGTAAGTGTTGATCAGTTATTATTTCATAGGCCAATCTTAAAAGTGTGTACTAGCTGTGGTTTTGCCGTAACGTGTAATATATAGCTCCTGGATTGCTTATCCCAATATAATCTTTCGTCCATGTAATATTGTTACCGATTTATTTATATATAATTTATCAGTTCATTGCTTTAATTTGGAAAAAGCCGAGTGTATTAATTTAATTAGGGTTAGACCTCATTGTGTTTTCTTTGTTAGCCTTGCAAACCAAAATTATTTAACTACGTAGTTATTTTGATCTACCTTCTTTTATAATTATTTAATCTTGACGGCATATAATTGCTTTAGATTTTTATTGTGAATAATATTACTTTGGCCTTAGTTTTTTGTTATTCACAAATAATTCCGCCTACATACTGCTCCGTTCTGATTGCGATCTTTTATACCGACACAACTCACCGTCTACCTATTAGACCCGTCTTGGCTTGGCTTTATGGCTTGGTGTTGGTGATCGCAATCGACGGGCTTAGCTGACGCATGTGCTTAAGCTGGAGTATTGTTCCAGGGAATTAGATACAACCTAAGAAGAATTATATACAAGTTATAAAAAGGAATTAAATACCACTTGAAAAAGAATTACAAACAAGTTTGAACCTGAGCATTGAGGTCCCCTGCTGCCACGTCCCTACACCACCGAGCCATCATCCATCTTCGGCCACCTTCGCCAGGGAAGTACGGGACCGCGGAACCAAACTTATCAGCCGGGCACTGTGAACCCGATACTTATATTTTTTTAAATAATTTTTTTTTAATCGTGTACGCTGGGTATTATTTCATTTAATAAATTATTACCCGACGCGACACAATATAGATTAAGTACAGTACCTACATACATTAATAAAATACCTACTTTTTACCTGTATCTATTATTTTTTTAAATGGGACGGGGGCCCACCACAAATTCCCGCCACTGTATCTCCTGTGTAGCCAGGATTAACAGCGGCGACCGACAAAAAAGGCAATGAACAATGAAGTCCATTGCAGTCCCGGGGGTAAAACTACGGCGGAATTTAATCAGAAGAAATTAGTAGGAGTAAGAAGCTTTTGGAATTTGACTTCCCCTCTTAGCAATGTGAGAGACAGCAATATGGCAAATAAGGCATTAAAAGCCTAAAGAGATGGCTAGTCAAGTGAAGGTCAACTGCCGTGCACCACGGATTTTTAGTTTCTAACACTATTGGGGACCTAAAACATTGAGTTGTTACCTAACACATCGATTCCAATAGTATGAATTGCAAATTCGCCTGAACGCTTGGTAATTCTCCCTTGTTGCTACCAAATCTGAATAGTATACTACCCCGGATGCAACTTGCAATGAATTCAACATGTCGTCCCGCTCCCGCCGCCAAAGATCACACTCCCAGAGAACATGGTGTACTGTTTGATCGAATTCAGAATTAGCAGTAGAACACTCGCGACGGCACTAATTTAAACGAAAAGAGTTTTGCCTTAAAATTGCCATGTCCAGTTAAAAATTGCGCAACGGGGTGGTCAACTTCTAACCACTTTTTCTTTAATCTATCTCTTACCGATTGAAAGAACAGATACAAGTGGCGTCCTTTGGTAGAAGTTTCCTACCTTTCCTGCCATTCAGACAGCAATATTTCAAATACTTCATTAATAGGTTTAAACAGTCTAACTATTTTTTCACGATCACGAGTTTTCAAGAAATCAGGGACCATATTTTTAGATGTATAGTACATTGAAGCGCGGCGTTGTACTTCTAAGTCTACTGGTAACACACCTGCTAGCACGGGTAGTGCCTCGGTGCTTACAGTTCTATACGACTTACATAAAAATATCAGAGCAAGGCGCTGGCTTTGAAGCAATTTACGACGTGCTGCACCTATAGTAGCCCTATCTGCCCACGCAGGTGAACCGTACGTAACACATCCTAAGTATGTGGCGGTATAAATATTTTTTAACGTTTTGAAAGTTAATCCCCACGTAGAGGTAGAAGGTGTATCTATTATAACTTGAGTGTGACTTGACAACAACTGTGTGACCTCGCCCTGGCGCAAAGGACCCGCCCTTGCTGACCAGACAGACGTTATCCTGTATCCTTAACAATGACTATTTAATTCGAATTGGTTTAGCGCAATCTGTCAAATGACTGACAGTTATGTCAAAAGACATAAAGTTACATTAGAAAAATTCCATATTAACTTTTCTCATGTAACTTTGTCGTTCAGTTTTCTTAAATTTTTCTAATTTTCCGCGCATCTTTTTTATTTTTATCTTTCATAAGACCCTTCTCCTGACAATAACATACATAACAAAAAAAGAATTATAGAAATCGGTATAGCCATTCACGCGTGATGTCGTGACCAAGGCAAATAGGGAGTCATTTATCTATATATATATAAATCAATGCCACTTTTCGTTGTAATTTTATAACTCAAGAACGGGCTCACCTATCCAAACCAAATGTTTAGGGTTTATTCGGACTATTTAGTAGATGGTTTAGGTGAAGTTTGCACAAAATTGGTGGAGCGGTTCTTCATTTATCACATTTTTTGTAACAATTGAATTCAATAAGTGGCGGATCGTTTTGTTAATGGGGATTTTGCAGTCAAATTAAAACTTTTTTCAGATGGGGATTGTGCTGTCAAATTGAAACTTTTTTCAGTGTTGACAGTACAGGCATGTTGTTATGTCATTCATGCGGTTATTTCATTTTCGACTTTATGTTGCCTGTTCCAGAGCCGTTTGTTTATTCATGCTCAAAATGGAAAAACAAAAAATTTTGTTTATGTAACTTAATCCAAATGTTTTGGATTAAGTTTTAAAATAGCTACCAATTAATAAAATATTTATTTGTTTGAATAAATGAATTTGGTGTTCCAATTTTTTTTTTATTATTTCACTTTATACGTAGCGAAGCACGTACCGGGCCGCTAGTATATATATAGATTAAGCATGCAGTTACATTAAATACGGCAGTAAAAAAATAGTTTAATTAAGGTATAAGTTACATCATCATCAGGTCCATTTTAGTGTCCACTACAGGAGCACGACCCTCTCTCGTCCGTCCCAGACAGAAGGAGGATTTGGCCTACACTCCCCACGCTGGCCAGACGGGTTGGGGAGGCCTGATCGATGTTTGATAATGTATTTCCCTTAGTCGCCTTGTACGACATCCACGGGAAGAGACGGAGTGATTCTATTCTAGTCTGCCGGAAACCACACGGCCAATATTCTTGTATGTATCTTTGTTATATTGGAGTAATAAAGTGTATTCTATTCTATTCGATGTCTCACAGTAATTCTGTCGTACGTAACAAGTATTATGTTATGCCCTGCAACATATAACATTTAAAGCTACCTTTGTAATAATGAAAAACGACTTACAAGGCATTCCTTCCCGCAAATCTCGCATACAACCCGCGAGCCCGACCTGTCTCGCTTGTAGCCGTCTTTCTTGATCGGCCTCAGCCCGAGGTGCGCGCGCTGGTAGTGGATCGCGTATGAACGCTCCGTCGCGAATGTTCTGTTGCACTGCGAACAAAACATACATATGTTTTTTATATACTCCGTCGAGTGACAAGCATACGGCCCGCCTGATGTGAAGCGGTTACCGTAGCCTTATAAACACTCGCGTGCTGCTGGTACGTATGTGTTGGAATCGAGCACTGGAGCGCAGCGGAAACTTATCAGGAGCAAACAGAAAAAATAATAGTCCTGCCTGGTCTGGCCATTCTTGCGCCCCCCAGAGTCTACGTCCTGTGCCTGGGCACCGGTGGCACCGCCCTATTTACGGCACTGCCCTGATCCAAACAGCCGGACCCGTGGTTCCAGCTGCGAATCTCTCCACAGTCGGGTACTCCGTGGATAGTATTCCTCCGTGATACAGTCGATAAAAGCTGACGCACTGCAGCGCCTTCTCTGTGGAGTTACAACAAAAGCGGCTCGCTAATAATATACCTCGTCTTGTGTATGAGACTTGTCAATAGCCCAGAATGCAGAACATGCAAGGAACCTTATGAGACCATGAAGCACTTGATGTGTCAATTGTGTGGAATCCATATGAAACGAAATATGTTCTTCAAATTGAAAAGATCCAAAAAAAATTTGCTAGATATATTTATAAAAGGCAATATGGGTATTACCCATTTCTTTACCCATCTCTTTTTGTAGGAGGTATGGTGGAGATTAAACGACGGTCCCTACGTATAAAGCGACATGTCATTTCAGACATGTCTGCTTATACTACGATATAGTAATTAAAGAGTATTATTATTGGACAAATTAGTTAATTTCTTACTTTTTGATTATATACAATCAATAAAATAAAAATGTTTTTATAGCAATTATAGCAATAAAAAAAAACTGCCATTTTTGACATGTCGCTTCATACGTATAGTGCCACAAACTTATCTGGCCCGGTGGCGGGGGCGGTGCGATCGACTTAAGTGTTGCCATTAAACGAAATGCCGCCCGTTTTAGAGGAAACATAAAAATCAAAGAAATATACACAGTTTAAATTATGGGATTGATATACTTATTAATTGCGTTGTGTGGTGTTTCAATTAAATATCAATTGCCTACTATTTTTTGTTGATTGATTAGTTTTAAAAATGGACCACGTTAAGTCGCGATCATAGCTATTATAAAATATTAGAGAGTTATAATATTGCACAGAAACAACTCGTTGACGATTTTTTTTATTGCAAGTATTGAAATATGTGTAGAAAAAGATAATATGCATTTAAAAAAATACACCTCAATGGAATGTGCATACGCGGTAAGTAAATTAATTGTACCTGGCAATACTACATTCCAAGATGGCGGCTTTAGTTCTAAATTTGGCCACCGGGTCAGATAAGTTTGTAGCACTGTAGGGACCGTCGTAATACTCTAGAGTTATGACGTACAATTCAGCAGATAGTGCATTATTATCAGCTTCTTAGATATAAAATACAGGATCCGAAAACATTGGAACGTATTGGGCTAGTTGCACCTTCGCGCAGTAGTGGTGTGGAGGGGCTGCGTCGCCGGCACCGGCTGTGCACTGACGCGCTGGCACCTGAGCGCACTTGTCGCGCGCAGAGTGCACCTACGGCACGTAACATTACACTTATGAACGAAATTCATAAGCGATGCCCGGATGCCGACGTATTCGCTGATACATTATTTATTTATTTATCTTAGCTTAAGTCTACCATTACAGCATCACACCAATACGATAGAAAAGCATTCATTAAACAATATTATAAATTATAACATAAAATACATAATGCAATCTTTGTGAATTCCTTCAAAGAACAAGAAAAAAGGTCTGTTCTCTCGGCCATTTGGTTGAGGGTGCGTAGTGTTTGGGGTGTAAGTAGTTCATCAACATCTTTGAACGAAAGCCAACTTCACCTGCACGCGGTGCACCCTGCTGACTGACAAAAGGAAGCTCTGGCGAAAAGAGAGGTAGGGAGCGTAATTGTAAGCTACCCGACTGGGGATTGTACCTCCACCTCACAGAATACCGCAGCCAAATAACGGTTCCCTTGAGGGCTGTTGTGTTCCTGCGAGTGAGTGAGGTCACCAGAAAGGAACGAGATGCTGCGATGGCAGCGGGGGTGGCGGGGGTGGCGGCGCGCGAGCGATATTTTATGTTGCGAGCGTTAATATGGCTACGGTAACCGCTTCACATCAGCCGGGCCGTATGCTTGTCTGCCACCCAACGTAGTATAAAAAAAAAAAAAAAGTGTGCGCGTCAGCGGAGCATTGCGCTGCAGTTATATTGCTGCATTATATCAATTTATAAACAAGTGTTTAAATTCTTTATAATTATTATTTTTTATAATATTGTATGTTAAGCTATGTGCATGAGTTTTTTGGTTACATAACTGTAAACTCATATATGTTATTGAATAAATAAATAAATAAAAATGTGATGCCCTAGCTGGCAATCGAATGGTAAATCCTAGGAAAGGCGTACCCAGACCTGGAGGACTTCAGGCTCTTCTCAATTAAAGATGTACTAGAATACATGGAACATGGCTCTAGACACTCAGGGGAGAGTTACTAAAGAATAGAGAGCGCAAAAAAGATCCAACAGGGTCGACGTGCCACCGGTGCTGCAGCGCTGGACCCATTTCAAGATAAGATAACATACCTCGTCACATTTGGCCGGCTCCTCCTTCGAGTGGGACTTCAGATGTTCTTTCAGAAGGTCCTCGTTCGTGAACGAATCTCCGCATTGTACACACGGCCTGTGAAAATATGTACACGACTCTTCGATCATTAACCACCCCGCGTGCCACGGTCCCATGGTGGGTACAGCGCTAAGTTTTTTTTTTTTTTTAATACTACGACGGGTGGCAGACAAGCATACGGCCCGCCTAATGTGAAGCGGTTACCATAGCCATATTAACGCTCGCAACATAAAATATCGCTCGCGTGCCGCCACCCCCACTGTCAACGCAGCATCTCCTTCCTTTCTGGTGACCTCACTTACTCGCAGGAACACAACAACCCTCAAGGGAATTGTTATTTGGCTGCGGTATTCTGTGAGGTGTAGGTACATTCCCAGTCGGGTAGCTTACAATTACGCTGCCTACCTCTCTTTTCGCCAGAGCTTCGTTTGTTAGTCAACAGGGTGCACCGCGTGCAGGTGAAGTCAAAGTCAAAGTCAAAATTCTTTATTCTGTGGGCCCTCGCGGGCACTTAGACACGTCTTTTACAATTAGGTATATTTTTTTATCTACCAGCATTTCGGAATGACCATTGACGAGAAGAAATGCCGAAAGAAACTCTGTCAATATAGGTCTTTTTTAAATAGCCTTACAATGTTATCATTATACATAATACAATAAAAAAATGGTATTCAACCAAAATAAGAGAAAAAAAAATTAAATTAAAATAAAATAGTAAAAAAAAATTAAAATATAAAAAATCATAGTATAGAGTGTATATACATATTGTATAAATATGTATATCCACAATACTACTTGTAAAGATAAGACGCCTGTGCTCCACATCCTGTGCCGAGAATTTGCCATACATTTTTATCATTAAGGTAATCGTCGGTCCTGTAGTAAGCCTTTTTGCATAAGGTGGTCTTAATAAGCTGTTTGAATTTAGTGTCGGGTAAAATCAGGACCGACTCCGGCAACTTATTGTAGTAGCGGATGCAGTTTACGACAAACGAATTATTGACCTTGAAGTTGACTATGGTTCAAAGATGTTAATGAATCACTTACACCCCAAGATTCGCGGCATACGAAAGGTTAATACTTGAACTAGGTGAACTAGATCCAATGAACGAATGAGTAAATGAATAAATGAATGAAATTACAAATCCTAATTAAAATAACGTCCGTAGTAGACAAAAGACGACATAAACCCTCAACAACGTTATGTTGACTGCAAATTTTGGGTGTAAGTGGTTCGGCAACATCTTTCAACTAAAGCCAACCTCACCTGCGCGTGGTGCACCCTGCTGACTGACAAGACGAGGCTCTGTCGATAAGAGAGATAGTGCATAGCGTATTTTTTTAACTACCCGACCGGGGAAGTACCTCCACCTCACAGAATACAGCAGTCAAATAACAATTCCCTTGAGGGTTGTTTTGTGGTGTGTTCCTGCGAGTGAGTGAGGTCGCCAGAAAGAAAGGAAGGAGTATAGGCTGGTGACGGATCGGTGACCCCTTGGTGTTGCTGGTCTCCATGGCGGTGGTGGTTGCTTTCCATTATGTGACCCACACGAACGTGTCCCCCCCACCCTCCCCCCTCCCATATATAAGTATGGAAGTATGGATTGATTGTGCTACAATAAAATTACTGTCACAAGTTATTTTTTCCTATTTATATAGGAGAAGAGGGACATACGAGCATGTGGGTCACCTGAGGGGTAATTCTGATAATTAAAATATAGTCAAAATTCAACTCCGACCCAGTCTCGATCCCACAAATGTCAAATATGAAAAAATAAACAAACTAAGAATGATAATTAGTTATCAATACGAATTGGCCGTGTGGTTTCCGGCAGACTAGAATAGAATCACTCCGTCTCTTCCCGTGGATTTCGTACAAGGCGATTAAGGGAAGTACATTATAAAACATCGATCAGGCCTCCCCAACCCGTCTGGCCAGCGTGGGGAGAGTAGGCCAAATCCTCCTTCTGTCTGGGACGGACGAGAGAGGGTCGTGCTCGTGTAGTGGAGACTAAAATGACCTGATGATGATGAATACTTATTGATAATAATGAATTAATGAAATGAAGGACATAATTTTCATTCAATTTATAATTCAATCTCGATTCGGGTAACTTTCATTCTGCGTGGAGTGGTGGAAAGTATTCACCACCGCCCATGGAGATCAGCAACACCAAGGAGTCGCCGATTCGTTGCCAGCATATATTCTTATTATTAAGTGAAGCAAGCAGAACGCATAAATACGCCGACAAGTCGCTCTCGGAAATGCATAGGCTCCAAAGCCACTGAACCAATTTTGATGAATCTTGTCACAATAGGCTATTTGACTAACATTTTTTTCTATTTAATATGTAGAGACGTCTCCATCATATAACCATGTGAAAGAATTACTTCGATAGCACAAAAATCTCTCGAGATATGTTAATTTGAAAATCTCAATTTTTAGACTGCCTCGAAAACGCTTCATACAAAAGGCTACCGAATTATGACGTCACAGGTTTGTTTTTTGTATGCATCAAATCAGAAATTTGTACGACAGCTATGTTAAATATTACGTTTATGTGATTAGTATCATAATAAAAGTTATAGCATTTTTTATTGCTTCTCCAATGGAAATATTATTTATTTATAATTTCATACTTTTAAAAGGGACTTTCCCGACAAACTTTGATCAACCCTAAAATAAGTCGGACGGAAGATTTAAGAATGAAAGTTTGCAGATCTTTATAGTTTTGTGTATTTTACGATATTGTTAAATAATTTATACAATTTTTGAATATTGTCAAATAGCCTATTAAAGACCTCGTCACAATTAGAGACATGCTTGAGGTGTGTGTCGAACAAAAATTGAGATCGATCATGTCCTTGAGGAATGATCATCGAATACATTTTCCATTGAAATCACTCAACTCAATTCAACCTCGATTTCGGCCCCGTGGGCTAGGATCCGGCCTAGATTTTCTTTTTACCTCAAACTAGTGTCACAGACGTCGTTCTCAGCCATCGCTAGATGTGTCTGGTGAGCTTCCGCGTTGTTGAACTGGGCGCCACAAATGGTACAGAGATATAAGTCACCTCTTGCGTCCTACAAACATAATTAATGGACATTTACACCGGAGCGTTTTGTAGGTCTCCATAACACGTCACGGGTCACGGAGGGGGGGGGGGGGGGGGGGGGCTTAGGTTTTTAACATAAATAGCCATATCATATTAGAAAAGGAAATGCATTCGTTGAAGATGATTGGGTTTCAATATGTTTTTTCGTTAAAAAATAAAAGAAGTTCTTAAATTTTTTTTTCACTTTTAAGTGGTAATAGATATAAATAAATATTGTCAGACAAATAAGACAGCGCCATCTAGCCCCAAAGTAAGCGAAGCTTGTGTTATGGGTACTAGACAACTGATAAACATACGTATGTACGTACGTACGATAAAAATACATTTTTTTTTGTAAATACATACTTATGATACATAGAAAACACCCAGACCAAGACAAACAGACATGTTCATGCACACAAATGTTTGTCCTGTGTGGGAATCGAACCCACGAGCGTTGGTGTCGAAGCCGCGTCATTGACCGCTACGCCACCGAGCTCGTCAATATACGTACTCTTGGTTTTACGCATTAATAAAGACAATTTTTTTATTTAACTTTCTCTGCAAAATATGATTTAAAACTATATATTATATACATTACTACGTGAAAACCAGTGGGGTCCTGGCATATACAAGGGGGGGAGGGGATATTATTTTTAACTGAGCTCTTAGTATGGGCACGTTCCTTAAGTAGCTAAAGTATCATAGCGACGTTCATTTACGGGAATCGAACCCTGGTGTTTTTCTACCACGAGTGGTATATGCTCTACCAACCTTGGCGTCCCTATGGGCTTTCTTCTTGTGCATGTTGAGTCCGTTTTGTCCTATGAAGGACTCCCCGCAGAGTTCGCAGCAATGCTTCGACGGGTGGTGCAGACGGACGTGGGTTAGGTGACTTGTAGATTTTCTGCAGAAAAAAGGACTTGTTGCATTCCGAGAGTGCCGGCAGAAGTGAAAACTTCAATATTAACGTTGTGCACTTTTGAATATTTTGGAATGGTTACGGAATAATTTCACACGAATTGGTTTATTTATCAGTATAAAAGTACTATCATTTAATTCATTTATCTAGTAAAATACAATATTCATTTATTGAGCTAT
This sequence comes from Hypsopygia costalis, assembly GCA_937001555.2. NCBI lineage: Eukaryota > Metazoa > Arthropoda > Insecta > Lepidoptera > Pyralidae > Hypsopygia > Hypsopygia costalis. The sequence goes on from OW443355.2 coordinate 11,076,586, forward strand.
CGTACATAAACATGACAATTTATATTACATTAAAAATAAACAGCAGGAGCAGGAATACATTTTCGACGCGCGGTAGAAAGAGAGGGGGATATCGCTTCCTCTCCTACGCCGCGCCGGCGGCCTACTCTCCCTCCGTCTTACGAATTTTCAATCAGGCCACGTGTCCTGAAGCGGAATTATTATTTTTTTACCCATCCCAAAAAGTGCACAACGCCGCTAAAGAAGTCTTCACTTCAATAAATAAATATTTCTGGACAAGTAACACAGCGCCATCTAGTCCCAAATTAAGCGCAAAGCTTGTGTTATGGGTACTAGACATCTGATAAATGTACTTAAATACATTTTTTTTTTGTAAATACATACTTATAATACATAGGAAATACCCAGACCAAGACAAACAGACATGTTCATGCTCACAAATGTTTGTCTTGTGCGGGAATCGAACCCGCGACCTCGGAGTCAAAGTGGCCATTACTAACCATTCGACCACGTGCATTTGTCAGGAAAGTCGGTTAGGATCGATCTTGAACAGAGACTTTCAGCAAAGAAAGTGTTCTGACGCGTCCACCCTCCTTGTAACTCGATTTAGAGGTGAGTTGTGAGGATTGTTAACGATTTCAGACCGATAGACCTTTAACTCCTCGCCTGCCACGGTCCCAAGGTGCTACAGTGTTGATACGGCGGTTGGTATAGCGCTAAAATTCGTGGCATGCGAAAGGTTAAGTCTAAGAAGAGATTTTGCGTCCTTTTGTGTGTTCTACCGATTATACAATGGGTTGTGTTCCGAAGAGTTGTTTGACATGATGCCCACACCTCCTTCTACAGTCGCACCGCTCGGCATCGACAGGGAATTCATCCTTACACGTTAGAGCCAGAGTGGTCGCGTACTGTGCGGTTCCAGAGAAGTTTTCTCCCGCGTACTGTCAAGCTGTTGAATAAACTGCCTGTCGAGGTTTTCCCAGGAGACTACAGCATGGGATTCTTCAAAAAGGGCGTGAAGAGGTTTTCATATGATAAGCAACGCGCGTGTGATGTCCTTGTGTTGCAGACATAGATAGGCTGCGGTAACTGCTTTACAGAGACGAACTTCTTAGCTTCCATGGATTCACCGTGCGGGTGCCGGGTCCATGGTGTGGCAGAGAGAGAAACCCCAAGCAGATCCCGAGACTTGTGACACGGGTGTAGGTTTAAGGGGCCCCTTTCCGACGTACATCAACACTCACTTCACTACTTGTGTTTCTCTCCCTGCCCAGTCAAATCTGGTATGAACCTGCTAATGCAGCTTTAGATACTCGTTCTAGTATAGAACTTACTGCACTTCTGGACAAGCCAAGGTCTTTCAGCAGGTTATAGAGATATTTTGCTGGTATACCTCTCGCTCCTGCATCTACAGCGTATAGATTAACTACATAGCCGCTTTTTGTTAATTCGTATAAAAAAAATATCTATGAAAAACGGTAAGTCCGCGCTGAAAACGACCTTTAAGTTACAGTGACATATACATATACTTACGCGAATGTCGCTCCACATATTTTGCATATAAACGTATAGCCGTTGTGCCACTGAGAGTGCTCCTTAGCTCTGTAACTGTAAAAGAATAAAAATAAATATTTGATACATAATATAAATTAATCCCTATTTCCCTTGGTTGCGAGCGTGAACGGCTGGACCGATTTCGCTAATTCTTTTCATGTTGTATTTGTTATTGTCAGGAGAAGGTTCTATTGAAAGAAAAAAATAAGAAAATTGAGCGGAATATAAAAAAAAAAATAACTTCAACGTCTGTCGGGTCAGTTAGTGTAAATAAATGTCATGACAGGATAAACTAGCGTAAAATAAATGTCATGACAGGATATATTAGCGTAAATTAAATGTCATGACAGGATAAACTAGCGTAAAATAAATGTCATGACAGGATAAACTAGCGTAAAATAAATGTCATGACAGGATAAACTAGCGTAAAATAAATGTCATGACAGGATAAACTAGCGTAAAATAAATGTCATGACAGGATAAACTAGCGTAAAATAAATGTCATGACAGGATAAACTAGCGTAAAATAAATGTCATGACAGGATAAACTAGCGTAAAATAAATGTCATGACAGGATAAACTAGCGTAAATTAAATGTCATGACAGGATAAACTAGCGTAAATTAAATGTCATGACAGGATAAACTAGCGTAAAATAAATGTCATGACAGGATAAACTAGCGTAAAATAAATGTCATGACAGGATAAACTAGCGTAAAATAAATGTCATGACAGGATAAACTAGCGTAAATTAAATGTCATGACAGGATAAACTAGCGTAAAATAAATGTCATGACAGGATAAACTAGCGTAAATTAAATGTCATGACAGGATAAACTAGCGTAAATTAAATGTCATGACAGGATAAACTAGCGTAAAATAAATGTCATGACAGGATAAACTAGCGTAAATTAAATGTCATGACAGGATAAACTAGCGTAAATTAAATGTCATGACAGGATAAACTAGCGTAAATTAAATGTCATGACAGGATAAACTAGCGTAAATTAAATGTCATGACAGGATAAACTAGCGTAAATTAAATGTCATGACAGGATAAACTAGCGTAAAATAAATGTCATGACAGGATAAACTAGCGTAAAATAAATGTCATGCCACATATATGCCCCATTGTAAACTTACCTAGACTTAGAGACGTGGTTGCATAATTTACAAATATATTTCCTTTCGTGCGAGGTAGCTTGGTGCGCACGTAGCGTGCGGTGATTCGGCCATCTTGTTTCACAGATTTCGCAGCAATGAGTTCCAGTTTCCTGGAAACGTTTATATTGTAATTACTAGCGCCAGCCACTTCGCTTGGACGTCATTAATAAACATTAATTATTAATAATTATATGAATAAGTCGACCGTAGACATCCTTAAATGGGTTTATTTATCTCGAGCTCCCCTGTGCTTCGGAGGGAACGTTAAACGTCGGTCTCGGCTGTTGTTAATAAACTGAAAGGCCTAAGTGCGGCTTGAAAACATTGGAATCCGCCAACCGACAACGATTAAGCTGAGACCCGTATCCCAAATGTCGGGTAAATAAATAATAAATAATTATTCCTGGACAAATTTTACACGGCCATCTAGCCCCAAACCACAGATTACATAATAGTTACTACGTAACAGATACTTCACTCAGTAGAAAAATTCCAATACCTACTGCTATAATAGCCTACTCCGTCGCGTCAGCAACCGCTGCGTGCTAAAATGTTGCTAAATGCTGAAGCGTACAGTTGTGATTGCTTCGCACCGTGCGATCCCTCAGCAATCGCAGGGCTGCCTCTTCGATAAAATTAAATTAACAAAACTTTTTATGTCTATGTTATTGAGAACTGTGAATATGTTCTGAACTTCTGACTATAGGTGGTAGTTTAAAATTGTAGTGTTTATAAAATAATAAAATATTTTTTTTATAAATTGGTGCTGACTGTACAATACATCTAGATAAAACATAATTATAGAGGTCAGTGTGTAGGTAAAATAAAAAACATCTTTAAAGTTACATGTTTTATTTTTATAAAAAAAAAATATTAATTTCTTACCCTTTCTATATTCTCGGTTATTAAATTTTAGTGTAGAAACAATCCTGAATCTAATAAAAAGTTTTTTTAGATATTGTTTTGGGAAACAAGGGCAGGGAGAATCAAAATGTATGTCATTTAAAATTTCATAAAGAGTACTACTCGGCCTTTGTTTCATGTTTTTTTCAAAATTATTAAAAACATAGTCTCAAGTACTCTTACATAATTATGAAACGCATCTGTTGGCACTGGTTAAAATGGATAAACAATCTATTCATTGACAGGTAAATGGAAAAATGTTAGGTGTTTATTCCTTCTTTTACATGATTTGCATCAATCGACAGCACATAAGAGGTACCAGACGGCATCGTAGGTACGTGTACGAACAAAAGTAACGATTAAAATTGAACAACGTGCTTGTGCTTCGCTTGCGACAACCGCACTGAATTTGGTCCGCAAACGGCCCGAGACCGCTCGGCCGGGCGGTAGGTAACTATAGCGCGCAAGTACCTAGATTGACGGAGGCCTGCCCAAACTAAGAAAAGTTTGTACCATGGGAACTAGATAACTGATATTATACATGAATATTTCTTTTTTGTAAATACATTATATAATACATAGAAAACACCCAGACCAAGACAAACAGATATGTTCATGCACACAAATATTTGTCTTGTTCAGCGATCGAACCCGCAACCTCGGAGTCAAAGTGGCCATTGCTAACCATTTGACCATTGAGCTCGTCATTACGATATTTACGGATTGATGCCAAATTTTGGGGTGTAAGAGGTTCATCAACATCTTTGAACCAAAGTCAACTTCACCTGCACGCGGTACATTCTGCTGACTGACAAACGAAGCTCTGGCGAAAAGAGAGGTAGGGAGCGTAAGTGTAAGCTACCTGACTGGGGAATGTACCTCCACCACACAGAATACCGCAGCCAAATAACAAATCCCTTGAGGATTGTTGTGTTCCTGTGAGTGAGTGAGGTCACCAGAAAGGAAGGAGATGCTGCGTTGGCAGGGGGGGTGGCGGCGCGCGAGCGATATTTTATGTTGCTAGCGTTAATATGGCTACGGCAACCGCTTCACATCAGGCGGGCCGTATGCTTGTCTGCCACCTAATGTATTATAAAAAAAAAAATCTAAACTCAATGGACTTACCGGATCATGCCTAACCATATGATTCTTAAACGTAGCCTCCGTCATGAACCCTTTGAAGCAATGATCACATTTATAACAAGACTTGAGATAATTCTGCGACTCCTTCCTCAACTGTATCTCCTCGATCTGCTGCTGCTTATCCAGCACAATAACATCTATATCACTATCCACATTCTCTATATTCGGTAACACATCAAAATCACTCTGGACTTCTTTCTTAAACCTCTTTTTAGACTTTTTAACTTTTTTTGACAGCGGTTCTTCATCACTGTAAGTTTCGCATTTAATGTCGTCTATGTCTTTATAATCTGTGTCTGGGAATTCGTTGTCTGTGGTGTCTTCTTCCTTGATGTGCTCTGGGTAGTTTACGGTTTGTGGTATTGTTGTTGTGAGGGATAGCTGGACACTATGGTCCATTTGACGGAGGTATTCGGTGGTGATCTGTAAGAAAAAGAAATTGGCTGTAAAGTCGGTTTATGGACGATAATTTTACGTGATAACATCATTAGACGAGCTCGGTGGCGTAGCGGTCAATGACGCGGGTTTGACACCAACGGTCGTGGGTTCGATTCCCACATAGGACAAACATTTGTGTGCATGAACATGTCTGTTTGTCTTGGTCTGGGTGTTTTCTATGTATCATAAGTATGTATTTACAAAAAAAAAAAAGTATTTACGTATGTTTATCAGTTGTCTAGTACCCATATCACAAGCTTCGCTTACTTTGGGGCTAGATGGCGCTGTGTAATTTGTCTGACAATATTTATTTATTTATTTATATGAAAACATCGGCCGATGGAGTGGAAGAGAGATAGATGCGTCACAAGCCGAACGCTAACGCCGATCGTGCGTGTCTATCGCTTGTTCCGCGCTGTCGCTTCCACGCTCGGCTCAGGCGGAAGGTGACAATGAGTCATGCTTTTTCATGATTTATAGACGTTATTACGTGCACAAGTCTCAATTATTTATTATCTAATTTTATCACTGTGATTTAAGATTATAGCAATATTCTCAAATACAATTGGGGTGTGAGCCAACTTCACCTGCATGCGGTCACCCGTGCTGACTGACAAACGAAGCTCTGGCGAAAATAGAGGTAGGGAGCGTAATTGTAAGCTACCCGACTGGGGAATGTACCTCCACCTCACAGAATACCGTAGCCAAATAACAATTCCCTTGAGGATTTTGTGTTCCTGCGAGTGAGTGAGGTCACCAAAGGGGTGGCGGCGCACGAGCGATATTCTACGTTGTGAGCGTTAATATGGCTACGGTAACCACTGCACATCAGGCGGGCCGTATGCTTGTCTGCCACCCGACGTAGTATAAAAAAATAATACTAGTCTTTGCTAGTCTTAAATAAAAATAATTGAAAAAATACTTTTTAAATAAAACCAAATCCAATAATGGCACTGGGCCTATGGCATTAATACAACTCACCTCCTCTCTCCCCATCAGATAACTCAGCAATTCCTGTGAGCTGTGGCATTTGTCCTTAAAAGCTACATACTTTAGCAGGAGTATGCTGCAGCAGCTGCACATTTGCTGCGGGAAACCATCCGAAGACATGATCTGGAAGTAGACAAATTGTCACTACTTATTTATCATAAGTCTAAATGCAGACTACGAGCATATTTGATGACAGTTTGTAGAGTGTTTTATGTATGCTACTATATGAAATTGGCCGTGTGGTTTCCGGCAGACTAGAATAGAGTCACTCCGTTTCTTCCCGTGGATGTCGTACAAGGCGACTAAGGGAAATACATTATTAAATATTGATCAGGCCTCCCCAACCCGTTTGGCCAGCGTGGGGAGTGTAGGCCAAATCCTCCTTCCGTCTAGGATGGACGTGAGAGGGTCGTGAAATTATAATAACCACAGCGTTAATTCAGTCAGCCTATGAGTATGGCCGGTGCAACCTGGTCGAAACGTCAGGCAATAATAAAGGTATGTAAAACTACCTTACATACATGATCATGTTAATTCCCATAGTTATTATATTTTAATTTTGTAAACCTTCTTTGCAATCTAAGTATCACTGTCTTAGATTAAGTCTTATCTTGATATGATCAGTGTCATCTTGTATAGATTGCAATGCAGACCATGAAAAAGAAGAAAGAAAGAAAAAGGCATGTAGCTGAGATGTGAATGTTGAGATGTTGACGATCCCAAATTGCACCTTGAGACTCGATTCAAAGGCTGTTGCTGTGAGAATTGTTGATGATCCCAAACTGACTGTTTAGAACCTTTAAGTCTGAGAAGACATTTTGCGTCCCTTTGTGTGTTCTACCGATTGTATTATGGGGTGTGTTCAGAGGAGTTGTTTGACATGATGCCCACGGCCTCCTTCTACAGTCACACCGCTCGCCATCAACAGGGAATTCATCCTCACACATTGGAGCCTAAGTGGTCGCATACTATGCTCTTATGTCGCAAACTTCTCTGGAACCCAGAGAAGTTTTCTCCCGCGTACTGTCAGTCATTCCCACCACTGTGTCTCTTATGTAGCCAGGATTAACAGCAGCGAACACCAAAAAACGCAATGAACACTGAAGTCCGTTGCATCCCGGGGGATAAACTATGGTTGCCGTGGAATTTACAACGAATTTAATCAGAAGAAATTAGTAGGAGTAAGAAGCTTTTAGAGGTGGATGGATTATGTGAGAGATGATATGGGTAAGAAAGGTATAACTGTAGACATGACGATAGGGTGAATGGCAAGAAAAAGACATTGCTCCGACCATAAATAATGACAAAAATGGAACAATTCTTTCACCAAAATATCTTTCTCTATATCTCAAATTTTTATTGGTATTTCATACAATTAATGATGTTTATTTTTTAGCAACTAACCTTGGTTCCAGTAAGGTTCTCGTAAGCCGAAACTAGTCGATTTCTGTACATATCAAACAGTTTTATATCTGTAGCGAGGCAGACACGACATGCATGTAATTCTGCCATATTTCTGATAACTCATCCACACAGTAAATTATTTAGAAATTATTAATATAAAAATCAAAACAAAACAACGACAACGACATGAAATAAAATTTTTTTTTTTTTGTTATAATTATTTTACGGACCTGGAATTCAATCTTTTAGAACACGACTTTTATGACATTTACTGCTTCTCCAATAAAAATATTTATTTTTTTAACAATTTCATACTTTTATAGCCCTGCCATACACTCGTCGAGTGGCGAGGGAAGTAGGCAGGAACGTAGTGTGGCCACGTTACTCGTCATGCCGCTCGTCTTGCTCTTCGTCTTGCCCGTCATTCCCTGTTTTGTCGGATTTTTGGGCGCGAGTCAAAGGACCGGCAACGTGAGCGCGAGTGGCCGGCCACATAATTGTTGGAGAATTAGTTTTATTGTTTATGGTTTTATTGATGGCTGAAAAACATAGTGACAGATGGTAGGAATTTGAATTCAAATAAGAGAATGTATTTTGTTTGGTTTGAGAAAATTTAGTTGAAAAGAAGTGGTCAAGAAGTATCAGGAAAAAGATGTGGTAGATTGTGGTTTATCGTTTTGAGTTTTATTTTGATGAAATATATTTTATTATGAGAAGATGAAGTTTTTATAACTTTTAGATAGTGTGTTCCTAAAAGGTGATAGTGAATCAACCCTGAAGGAAACCCCTCTCAACACGTTGTGGTTCCGCAACAGGTCATGGGCCTTGCAAAAAAAAAAAAAATTTTTTGATTAAGAGTTTATATTAATAAATTAACATGGATTCCGAAAATATGGGTGAGAAATTTAAAACTGATTTTTATCCTAAACTAAACAGTGACTGTGGTTATACCATATGGAAGAAAAAGATGCTTATTCTTTTACACGCTAAAGATTTGCATGATGTTTTGACTGCCGAATCAAAAGAAAAGGTATGTACAAAGAAAGACAATAAAGCAAAATACCTAATTATCAATAGTTTGCACGACAAATATATTAATCATATTATAGAATGTAATACCGCTAAGGATATGATTACAAAATTAGATAATTTATTTTTGGGAAATAAAGAAACACAGATTTGCACTTTATTGGAAGAATTTTATAATTTCAAAATTACAGAAAACATCATGAATGACATTAGTAAACTGCAAAATAAAGTAACAAAAATTAGGAGCCTTGATTTTCAAATGGAAGACCAGCAAGTCATATCAAAAATATTAAGCTGTTTACCTACAAAATTTGACTACTTTCGAACGGCGTGGCAATCAACTGGAAAACAAGATAGGAATTTAGATAATTTGATTTCAAGAATATTAGTGGAGGTAAATCATCAAGACAGAAAGGAGAATGATGAAAGTGAAACAACTGCCAACACATTTTATATTAAAGACTGTTACAACTGTGGCAAGAAAGGACATGTTGCTAAATTTTGCAGAAACAGAAATACACATAACAGGATGGAATACAAGGGAAATGCACTACAATGTTTTAAATGTTTAAGAATTGGACATAAACATACAGCTTGCAAAGAAGAAAATAACTGTAGTATTTGTAAGAATGACTCACATTATACAAAATACTGCTTAGATAGAGGATCAAGTACTGTAAGTAATGTCAAATCTTTAACATTCAGTTCACATGAAATAGTTGAATTTATAATGGATTCTGGAGCAAGTAACCATATAATTAATAATGATAAATATTTACAAAATTTAAGCAATAAACAATATAGAATAGCAACAGCTGATGGTAACATACATACTGTTAATAAAGTAGGAAAACTGTACAGTAGAAATAACAATTGGACTTTCAGTGATGTTCTATATGTTCCAAAAATGATAAAAAATATTATTTCAATACCGAAGCTGACAGATTATAATTATGAAATTAAATTTTTCAGAAACCAATGTAAGGTCTACGATGATGGGGTCTGCTTTCTTACTGCGACCAGGGGCAGTGACGACCTGTACTACGTAAGAATTCCTATTGAATATGTTAACCACATAGGAAATTCAAGGTCAGTCAACTTTTCTAGAATATCAAAAGAGGAATTTTGGCATAGAGCATTAGGACATTCCTCGATTAATAATACTAAAGGCTTAGTACGTGGTATTAATCTTGATATTAAAGATAGTTTGGACATCTGCGAAGTCTGCACGCAATCCAAGTTATGTAGAAAACCTTTCAAAACAGAACGTCATAGGGCTACAAAGCCATTAGAAATTGTTCATAGCGACATCTGTGGGCCAATAGGGGTTCCAACTTTTGACGGATATAAATATTTCATCACATTTTTAGATGATTACACACACTTTATGAAAGTTTTTCTCATTAAAAGAAAAGATGAAGCATATTCTAAAATAATTAATTATATTAATGTGGCAGAAAATCATTTTAATACTAAAATTAAAACTTTTAGATGCGATAATGGGGGAGAATACTCTAGTAATAGATTAAAGAAATTTTTTGAAGAAAGGGGAATTCAAATAGATTATAATGTACCATATACACCCCAACTTAATGGGAAATCTGAGCGATTAAATAGAACAATTATGGAAAAGACTAGAGCGTTACTATTTGATATGAGTTTACCAAAACAATTATGGGGTGAAGCGGTACTTACTGCAGCATATTTAATTAATAGGTGCTCGAATAGAATTAATAGTAGAACGCCGGCTGAAATGTGGTTCAACAGAATTCCAAATTTAGAACATTTAAATATTTTCGGTTCTTTGGCTTATTTTAAAAATAATAAACCTAATGTTAGTAAATTAGATTCAAGGTGCAATAAGGGTTTATTAATTGGTTATACGAATAACGGTTATAAGATTTGGGATCCAATTAATTTAAAAATACATTATTCTAGAGATGTGAAATTTGATAATAATAAAACAAAAGTTACTGAATTTTTAAAAGAATCTAATTCGAGTGATAACATGATGGATTTATATAGAATTTTTTGTGATGAAAATGTTAATGAGTGTTCGGTGGATAGTGATTCTCACTTTGAGAGGGGAAATTATAGATATAGTCATGCAGGGTCGAATAGTGATGGGAATACACAAGTGATAGATATTGTCGATGATTATAATTTAGAAAATAGTGATGGAATTAGTGCGGTTAATAATGATGAAGAATTTTTAAATAATAATGAAGAAAGTTTGAAGAATAATGATGCGGTTTTGAATAATATTGAAGAAGATAATGGTATTTGTGTAAATGAAATAGTGGAGCCAGTGATTTTAAATGAAAATGTTCAAGAAAATGAAGATGACGATGATGAACTATTTGAAGATGCAAATGAAATAATTAATGAACAAATTCCTAGAAGAATTTTGCCTAAAAGAGAGAGAAGATTACCAGAGAGATTGAAAGATTATGATTTAGAAAGTTCGTTTTTAACTTATGGTGAAGCAATTAAAGGTGATGAGAAGTTGTTATGGCAAAAGGCCATTGATGAAGAAAAAGATTCTTTGGAAAAGAATAAGACATGGGTTATTGTAAATAAGTCAGAAGCAGAAAATAGAAAAATAATTACAAGTAAATGGATTTTTACAATTAAACCAGGTGGAAAATATAAAGCTAGATTAGTAGCAAGAGGTTTCTTACAGAAATATAATATTGATTATAAAGAAACATATAGTCCAGTGGTTAATACTACAAGTATACGTTTACTGTTGGCAATTGCGGCTCAAAGAGGATACAAGATGAAGCAATTTGATGTGAAGACAGCATTTTTATATGGAGATTTGGAAGAAGAAATTTTTATGGAAATACCAACAGGCTATAATATTGAAAATAGTAAGAATAAAATTTGTAAATTAAAGAAGAGTTTATATGGACTGAAACAAGCACCACTTATGTGGAACAAGAGGATAACCGAATATTTAAAAAAGTTAGGTTTTATACAATTAAAATTAGATCCTTGTTTGTTTTTCTGTAAAGAGAAAGAAATATATTTAGCAATTTATGTTGATGACGGAGTTTTAATCGGAAATAATATTTTAGAATTAAATAATATAATAACAAAATTAGAAAAAGAATTTGAAATGAGAAAGTTTGATAAAGTTGAAAAGTTTCTTGGTATTGATATAGACGTTAGAGATAATTTTGTAAAAATATATCAAAAGACATATGTAGAATCATTAATTAATAAATATAATTATGAGAATTTGAAACCAAGTGTTTATCCGGATATTTTGATCGATACACATCAAGAGGGGAAAGGGAGTATTGATGATGTGCATCGTTATAGGACATTTATAGGTTCTTTATTATATTTAGTGAATAAAACTCGTTTAGATCTTGCTTTTCATGTTGGGTATTGTAGTCGATTTCAAGAGAATCCTAACTTAAATGATTTTCTAAATATCAAAAATTTGTTTAGGTATTTAAAAAGCTCTGTTTCGAATGGGATTACTTATTTGAGAGGGAACGATTTAACTTTGAGAGCGTATTGTGATGCAGACTTTGCCGGTGATCCTGATACTAGGAAAAGTACGACTGGCTTTGTCATCCTGTACAGTGGTGGACCTATTCATTGGTGTTCGCGTAAACAGTCCGTGACTGCTCTGTCCAGTACAGAGGCAGAATACATCTCAGCTGCCGAATGCATTAAAGATCTATTATACGTTCAAAGATTAATTCATGAAATAACTGGTAAAATACCAAAAACGGAACTATTTGTTGATAATCAGTCGGCTATTGTATTAATTAAAAATGGAATCTTGAATAGAAGAAGTAAACATATAGACGTTAGATTTCACTTTATTAAAGAAAAAATTCAAGAAAATAAAATTGAGATATTCTACTGTCCAACAAATTCAAATTATGCGGACATATTGACAAAAGGATTAGACAGAACAAAGTTTTTAAGACTAAGGAAATATATAGTTAGTGACACTTAATTAAAAATGAACATAGTGAAGTGATTTAATGTAATGTTATAGATATAATGATAGGTTAAGGTTGGTAAGGCTGATTAATTGGAAATTTAGTTTTAAGGTTGTTTTGATTGATTAATTTGAAATTTATATATTAAGGTTGTTTAGGTAGAATTATTTTAAATTAATATTTATGGGGTTATATTTATTTAGATAGATTTGTTAAGTGGGGAATATGTGTATGGGATTTAATAAGTTAGTAAATATTAATTTAAGAGGGGATGTTGGAGAATTAGTTTTATTGTTTATGGTTTTATTGATGGCTGAAAAACATAGTGACAGATGGTAGGAATTTGAATTCAAATAAGAGAATGTATTTTGTTTGGTTTGAGAAAATTTAGTTGAAAAGAAGTGGTCAAGAAGTATCAGGAAAAAGATGTGGTAGATTGTGGTTTATCGTTTTGAGTTTTATTTTGATGAAATATATTTTATTATGAGAAGATGAAGTTTTTATAACTTTTAGATAGTGTGTTCCTAAAAGGTGATAGTGAATCAACCCTGAAGGAAACCCCTCTCAACACGTTGTGGTTCCGCAACAATAATCGCGTCGGACACATTCCGCATCGAGCGCTCAGGCAATAAACACGTCTCATTTTTAACCGACTTCAAAAAAGGAGGAGGTGCTCAATTCGACTGAATATTTTTTTTGTATGTATGTTATTCGATATCTTCGCGAATTGTGAACCGATTTTCATAATTCTTTTTTTATTTGAAAGGGTATGATTACAAGGTGGTCCCATATTCAGCAAGTTAGGATCTGATGATGGGATGCCAGGGAAATCAAATGAAACCCTTAAATTTTATGAGCACGTTTGGTCAAATTTATTTCTTTTATTTGAAAGGGTAATTGCGAGGTGGTCCCAGATTCATCAAGTCAGAGTCTGACGATGGGATCCCAGAAAAATCGAGAGAAACCCTTAAATTTGCCCTGTGTTTGCCAGCAGAATAGAATTGCGCCACTCCATTGCTCTGCAATGGATGTCGTACAAGGCGACAAGGAATCTTGTGTCATGCAATAACTTTTCTTCCGGAAGACGGGCAGCAGCGTCTGCCGGGGTATACCACCAATAAGCTGCGCTCGCCAACTGAAGTCAGTTTCAATTTTTTTTTTAAATCATTTTATTAATTATTTTTTTTAAATCATATGTCAGTCCAACATTTCCATAGAACAGCTGAAAGCAAAAAATAAATGTTTGATGCATCTTTTAGACCGTTAGTCCATAAAAAAAGCTTCGTTTCGCTATACTAAAAATGTATATCGCTCACGCTGCCACAGCTTCTTCGTCCATTGTATAGCAAAGGCAAATGTCCAAGTGCGGAGCGTCGCAAATAATTGCGCGAGTAGAGCAGTGTGTGGGCAGAGAGGGAAACATCGCGACAGCGCGAGGAGCAAGGCGATGAGCAGCGCGAGGAGCATAGTGTGGCGGCGGGGTTAAAGTTCGATTAAAAATCACATATTCGATTAAAAAGACCTAGCTTAGTCGGGCCACAGTAATAGGTATCTAATTAATAGTACTGGTCGGTCGGGCTATATGAAACTTGGATGTATATGTACACCCATAAATTAAAAAAAAAACACTTGTAGCCGTATACGGCACATAGAGTGACATTGACAAGTAGTGGATGACAGCTTGATTTGTCATTTATAGTGTTACCAGCTTAAAGCATTTCCCCAAAGTTTAGGGTATTTTTTTATCTATAGTAGATTTTTTCAACACATATGACATGAGGTAATTTCATTTCCAGAAAAAGTTATTTGGGTAAAGGAGTAGTTAGGAGAAACTAAATTTTAAATTTGAATGGGAAAGAAATCACCACCGAAATCTTTGTAAATCATACAGTGAATAATTCTTAAAATTGTTTAATTGCATTGCTATTATTTATTATTACCAGCCTCTATCTATCGCAATACTTGATACGTGTTTGAACAACGTTATCAATTAAATGTAATGTAATAAATTGTGACGTATTAATGAGTCACTGTTGTGCATAATACCCACGCCTAACTAGTAATGTCTTTTCAGGTATTTTAAGGTTGACTGGAAGATATCCCTCATGGGATAAGTCCTCCAATGTACATTTAGTTTTAGGTCAATATCTAGGCCAAAATATATCCATCGCTATACAGCCTGGAAATGCGGCCGGCCACAATCCTCGAAAATTGTCGGGACAATAATTAATATAGTTTTTTATTTTTTCTGTAATGATATATTTTTATTATTTCCGTGTATTTTATTATAATTTTAGATTTTAATGTAGTTGAATTAATTTTATTATACATTTAATTTTAAGATATTTAAAATTAATTTTAGTTTTGTAATATAATTAAGTTTTCTACGAGTAGATTTAATAATAATATTAATAAGTTTTAGTTTCATATCGTATGTATATGTATTTCCACCACAATATACAATCCTCCGCTTTCCGGATCCAGCATTTCTTTTTATGTGCGCGCGCCATTTACCTACTCGTCAATAGCATAAAATTAATGCAATATAACTTATTTTGTTTGATTGTTATTCATTGTAATAGAATAAGTCTTTTTTTTTCTGAAACCTTCTAACGATTTTATTTTCCAAAGAAGCTAAGAGAAAATTCAAGACAGATAATGACAACTCTGGCTGTCGGCGAACGGCACAGAATAAAATAAAATGGCCGTCGCTATTTGAAAATTGCTTTTAGCTATATTCCATAAAATTATTGCTAATCTGTGCTACTAAAAAACGCGCCATGAATGTAAATAATACTTTCTACTGCTCTTTTGTGAGTATACATTACATAGTTTGTGAATGTGGTGAAACTTTTCCTTCGGAGGAAGAATTGAAGGAACATTTGGACAAGGAACATCCTCATAAAATCGAGAGAAAACAATATAAATGCGGAACGGTACGTGAGCATTTATTATCTACAATTATTTATTATCTTCAGCTTAGCTTATTCTATGCTTTAGCGTATTCTGTTTTGATGTCGGGTTTGGATTACTTGTTTATGTAACCATTTTAGGTTAAACAATAAATTGCCGTCCCAAATTCTATTGAAAACGTTTCTCAAATTGCCTAAATGTTCCTTAAAATCACGTCCCACGATGGTTATCTCATCCTAATTCTCGAGGCACGAATAATTATAAGAATTCAGCATCTGCTAGGCATATTGTTTGTATGATACTTTAAAATCTTTGCAGGATTTTTATTGGAAACAATGTTATTAGATATATTGTAATTAGAGGGAATATGAAGATCGTAATAAAAAAGAATTAAGTTTTTCATCTAAAAGTGTGTTAGAAAATATTTTTTGAATATGATTCTGACTTTGACTATACAAATCCTTAGCTTGAGTTTGTAACACAAAGAACTTAAGGAGTTCTTTGTGTTACAAACTCAAGCTAAGGATTTAACAAGTATTTAGTAATGATTATATACTATTCCTCTGAGGTATTATTGTCTATGTTTTGTTGCTGCCTTACATGGTAATATTTTTTTTTAAATTGTGATATCCACTTTGACTATCAAAATGTGCCTTGAAAGAGAGCATTTATGAATAAGGGTGCTTAAATAACATAATAGGCTACCAGTCCTGGTTCTTCGTGTGACAATAAGTGTATGGATTAAAGGTACAGTTTGCTTTGAAATGAAATGAAATTATTTATTCTGCCTTTGGGCTGCAGACTGCCAATGAACCTCCACCTCACAGAATACCGCTGCCAAATAACAAAATTACCTTGAGAGTTGTGTTCCTGCAAGTGAGTGAGTTTACCAGAAAGGAAGGAGATGCTGTGTTGGCAGCGGGGTGATGGCGCATGCCAATTGCAATATTTTATGTTGCAAGCACTAATATGGCTACGGTAACCGCTTCACATCAGGCGGACCGTATTCTTGTCTGCCACCCGGCGTAGTATAAAAAAAAACTCTTGATTGAGTTGTGATTATTTATTAATGAAGATTTTCTACAGCATGTCGGGTGACCGCCTGATGTGGTTACTGTAGCCATATACAACTAGAAATATTGCTCACACACCACCACTCCCGCTGCCAACGCAACAAATCCTCCCTGGTGACCTCACTCACTTGCAGGAACACAACAACAATCATGGTTAATTGTATTGTACAAAATATCCTATGCCCTACCTCTCTTCTCTCCAGAGTCTCGTTTGCCAGCAAGGTCGTCGCCAGCCGAGGGCCGGGGGGGGGGTTGATATGGAGAATGAGAAAAGTATGAATTGTAGGTAAAGTTGAGAGCTCATGAATGAACGAGATTTTCACTTGTCTCTTGAGCCTTTAGACATTGGCTGCTGTGGTTAGGGTGTTGGTGTGGGCTTTAATGTGATGTTTACCCCTAAATCAGATCTGCTAAGGGCTTAATAAGCAGATTGCAAGATTGTGAACAGAATAAAAAATATGCAGGCAATTTGATCTACACTATTTTGCGTGCTTCCGCCACCAATTAGTTCATGCAAACTATTGCCGGCCGGCACCCACCCACTACCATTAGTAGTTGCATGCGACTGCCGTGGCTGCTTTGGTCGTCTCTGCTCCACCTGGCGGTCATCTAGGGGAATCTCCACCATTTGAAACAAAAGAAACATGCGACTGCTGCCGTGGTCTCTCTCTCGTCTCTGTTTCGTCTCTACGCGAGGTATCCTCAGGCGATCTGTAGATGTTGATGGTTAGAACATGCAACTACTAACGGTAGTGACTGGGTGCCGGCCGGCAGTAATTTTCATGAACTAATTGGTAGTGGAAGCTTGCAAAGTAGTGTAGATAAAATTGCCTGTAAATTTGACTTCCGCAAAAAAAACACCTGAATCAATTTGAGTTTGACGAGCCCGGTGGCGTAGCGGTCAATGACGCGGCTTCGACACCAACGCTCGTGGGTTCGATTCCCACATAGGACAAACATTTGTGTGCATGAACATGTCTGTTTGCCTCGGTCTGGGTGTTTTCTATGTATCATAAGTATGTATTTACAAAAAAAAATGAATTTACGTATATTTATCAGTAGTCATAACACAAGCTTCACTTACTTTGGGGCTAGGTGGCGCTGTGTAATTTGTCTGACAATATTTATTTTATTTATTTATAATTAACTAAAAAAAAATATGGTAACTGCTGTTCTAATTTCATGTTTTCTACTCCTTCCAGTGTGCCCAAGTGTTCCACACAGAAGCAGAATGCATTCAACACCATCAACTGAACCATGCGGTGAAGCTGGTCAAGGTGAAAGATGAGGACCTTCCCGAGTCGGTCCGACTGAAGTTAGATAGGAAGAATGGGATAAAGATTCAGAAGAAGAAAATCAATTTGAAGAATATTATTTGCGAAGTTTGCGGGAAAAAGTATGCTGTAAGTATTTTTTTGATGATGTGATAACGTTTTATAATTCGATGAACGCCGGCTGCACGCACGAAAAAGTATTATTCATTGTCACGTTCCGCCGGAGCCGAGCGTGCAAGCGAGAGGGTGAAACGAGCAACAGAGAAGGGCGAAGTGCCTATGTTTCTTATGACGATAAGTAAACCAACTTTAGACAACTAACAACAGCACTGAGAACATTGAGATAAATAAACCCATCCATGGACAGGCTACGGTCGATGTTGCTTACCTTGCGTGTTCGATTAGAATGACACGGGCAACGACGCCATCGAACTCCTTAATATATATGTATAATATCAGTTATCTAGTACCCATTGGAACTTTGCTTAGTTTGGGACTAGATGGCCATGTGTAAATTTGCCTAGAAATATTTGTTTATTTATTATATGTATAATTCCAGTCGAATGCTGCTCTCCGATATCACCAGCGAGTGCACACCGGCGAGAGGCCGTACCAATGTCCGTACTGCCCAAAGACGTTTACCATGCCACTCTTCCTACAGGTACATTAATCTACACTTCTATACTACTATTATAAAGAGGTGTGTGTGTGTGTATGTTTGTAATGAATAAACTCAAAAACTACTGTGCTGATTTCAAAAATTCTTTCACCATTGTGAAGCTACATTTACTCTAAATAACATAGGCTATATTTATTGCTAAATAAAAGGTAAAAATATTAATTATGTTCACCCGTGCGAAGCCGGTACGGGCCGCTAGTATATTATACTTTAAGTGCTTTATTTAGTTAATGGCTTTACGGCTCTGGAATCAATGTCCTTTAGAACCTGCATGACTTCTTGGAATGACTCGACAGCCCCGATTCAACAACTACAACATGCAAAGAATTCAATAAAATGTTGAATTCCTATCATCAATATGCATGTCGCGTCCGGGGTAGTATACTATTCTGATTTGGTAGCAACAAGAGAGAATTACCAAGCGTTTAGACTATTTGGCAATTCATATTATTGGAATCGATGTGTTGGGATGTGGAGGTACTTTTCCAGTCAGGCAGTTTAAAAAATACGCTATGGCCTACCTCTCCTTCCGCCAGAGTCTCGTTTGTTAATCAGCAGGGTGCACCACGTGCAGGTGAGGATGGCTTTGGATCAAAGATGTTGATGAACCACTACACCCCAATGAACCACTTATACCACAATGAACTACATACACCCCAATGAACCACATACCCCAATGAACTACTTACACCCCAATAAATCACTTACACCCCAATGAACCACTTAAACAGAATGTAAAATCCGTGAATACATTTCAGATCCACATAAGAACACATACCGGTGAGAAGCCATACCAATGTCCGCACTGCCCCAAGGCGTTTGGTAACAAAGCTGCATTGCTGAGACATGACCGGGTAAGTACATTAAGGCGGCCTTAGTGGCGGTGCGTAAAGGCGCGTATCCACCTGAAACTTTTGTCACCAACAATACAATACAATACAATAACGCTTTATTGCACCAAATAAAATACAGTTACAAAATAAAACAAAAGATAATACAATAGGCGGTCTTATCGCTTGCAATCTCTTCCAGACATCCTTAGGGCAGGAAAGTATAAATGCAAATTTGAACAGGTGGGTGGCGCAGTGAAAATAAAATAAAAATCATTAAATGTCTTCAGTAAAACATTATGAATAAATACACATACATTACATACTACTACAAATATACATACACACAAACATACATATATACACACATACACATACATAAACATAAATACAAATAATATACATATAAACAAGTTTTACAAAATGCCAGGAATTTGCAGAACACCAAGTAACTGTCACAGGTAATGAGATTTCACATTATTTTTAAAACATCAACATGTGTTGACAACCTAAAAGTTGGCAACTTTTGTTCGGTGGAGACTCGGCTTTACATCGGCTTGAAATTTGTGTTTTCGTTAAAAACAATCAAACTTTACAAAGCGGCACGAAATTAACAAATATAATCTCAGGCACCCTGACCGACTCAATATGCTCCCAATGTCTACATCGGCATTTAGCAACAACAGTTACCAAATGGCTGTTAGAATATATAATATACTAAACGACGATATCAAGTCTCTGTCTTTACTTAATTTTAAAATAAATCTCAAAAACTGGCTAGTAAAACAATGTTTTTATACAATTGACGAATATTTTAAATTAAACCACAAGACATTAAATAAATAAATAAATATTGTCACACAAATTACACAGCGCCATCTAGCCACAAAGTAAACGAAGCTTGTGTTATGGCTATTAGTCAACTGATAAACATACGTAAATACACTTTTTTTTTTGTAAATACATACTTATGATACATAGAAAATACCCAGACCAAGACAAACAGACATGTTCATGCACACAAATGTTTGTCCTGTGTGGGAATCGAACCCACGAGCGTTGGTGTCGAAGCCGCGTCATTGACCGCTACGCCACCGAGCTCGTCAAACATTCATTTAATAATTTTATTTGTTATTATGCAGCACTTATTAATTTTGCATACCAGTGTCTGGTAAAATGTGTGAAACTAGTTGTTATTCTTGACATTTTTAATATCGATATTATGTACCACATTTTTAGCAAATTAAAGATATTGTGGTCAAATGGTTAGCAATGGCCACTTTGACTCCGAGGTCGCGGGTTCGATTCCCGCACAAGACAAACATTTGTGTGCATGAACATGTCTGTTTGTCTTGGTCTGGGTGTTTTCTATGTATTATAAGTATGTATTTACAAAAAAAAAATGTATTTAAGTACATATATCAGTTGTCTAGTACCCATAACACAAGCATTGCGCTTAATTTGGGACTAAATGGCGCTGTGTAAATTGTCTAAAAATATTTATTTATTTATTGTATTGTATTACAGAAACTTTTTGTCTTTCGTCACGTCGTAAACCCTTATTCATCCCACTGGTGGGATACGGGTTTCCCTTCAATCGAAGGGGTTTAGAGCGTACTCCACCACGCTGCTCAACTGCGGGTTGGCGGAGGCCAGTGTTTTCAAGCCGCCCTAAGGCCACTGACATGGCTTAACGACTGTCATCTAATGATAACAACCGGGACCGATGGCTTAATGTGCCCACCGAAGCACGGAGGAGATCGAGATAATATAAACCCATCGATGGACAGGCTACGGCTGATGTTGCTTAACTTGCGTGTTCGATTAGCATCTAGCTCCTCCCGCAAACGTCATTCGCAGCGAATGAGGGTCAATTCAATTCAATTCTTCTTTGTGGCGTTCTTGAAGGAATGAGGGTCTTTTGGCAGCACCAGCGCAGGGTCCAGTCATCTGTCAATTCATAGCATCTTGACAAATGTCTTGTTGACGTTTTGTGTTGTCTTGTCGTCTTGAAGTGTCACTGTCAAAAAATTCAGTACATTTTGACAATCCGGACCCGACGCCTACCTAGCGACATCTGGTGTCAGAAAAAATATCAAACACCCCCATTCGAATCAAGTAGATACTGCCGCTCCGTATCAGAAGGCCAAATAAGCAAAATGACCACGATGCATTAACGTCATGAAAATAAAACGACCTTCTAGTAAAACGTCAAAGAGTCATACTGGGAGAACATCTGAAATGAAAAACGTCATGTCATAATATGTATATTAGTTCTACAAGTGGTTAGTACTAAATGAAGCCAGTCACTTTTATAACAAGGAAACATGTCTGTTTGCGGGTTTGATTCCCGCACAAGACAAATATTAAAAAAAAAAGTGTACATGAACATGTCTGTTTGTGTTGGTCTGGGTGTCTTCTCTGTATTGTAGGTAAGAATTTGCAAACAAAAAAATTTTTTTTTTATACTACGTCGGGTGGCAGACAAGCATACGGCCCGCCTGATGTGAAGCGGTTACCGCAGCCATATTAACGCTCGCAACATTAAATATCGCTCGCGCGCCACCACCCCCACTGCCATCGCAGCATCTCTTCCTCGCAGGAACTCACTCACTCGCAGGAACACAACAGCCCTCAAGGGAACCGTTATTTGGCTGCGGTATTCTGTGAGGTGGAGGTACATTCCCCAGTCGGGTAGCTTAAAATTACGCTCTCTACCTCTCTTTTCGCCAGAGCTTCATTTGTCAGTCAGCAGGGTGCACCGCGTGCAGGTGAAGTTGGCTTTGATACAAAGATGTTGATGAACCACTTACACCCCACTTACACCAAAATACAAATGTACTTAAGTATAATCTATCTAGTACCCATAGTACAAGCTTTGCTTAGTTTACGGCTAGATGGCCGTGTGTGATTTGTTCAGGTATATTCATTTATATTTAACTCTCATTCATCCTACTGCTGGGAAACGGGTCTCTCTTCAATCAAAAGTATTTAGACCATACTCCGCCACGCTGTTCAATTGCGGGTTAGCGGAGGTCATCTAACGACAACGGGACCGACGGTCATCGTGCCCTCCGAAGCACGGAGGAACGCGAGATAAATAAACCCATCCATGGACGGGCTACAATATTTTTTTTAAATATTCTGGTAAATTTACACAGCGCCATCTACTCCTAAATTAAGCTCAAAGCTTGTACTATGGGTACTAGATAACTGATATTAAATAAATAAATAAATATTGTCACACAAATTACACAGCGCCATCTAGCCCCAAAGTAACCGAAGCTTGTGTTATGGGTACTAGACAACTGATAATTTTTTTTAAATACATCTTTATGATACATAGAAAACACCCAGACTAAGACAAACAGACATGTTCATGCACACAAATGTTTGTCCTGTGTGGGAATCGAACCCACGAGCGTTGGTGTCGAAGCCGCGTCGTTGACATACGCCACCGAGCTCGTCACAATATTATACTTAAATACATATTTTTTGTAAATACATATTTTTTGTAAATACATACATATAATACATAGAAAACACCCAGATCAAGACAAACAGACATGTTCATGCACATAAATATTTGTCTTGTACAGGGATCCAACCCGCAACCTCTGAATCAAAAGTGGCCATTGCTAACCATTCGACCACCGAGCTCCTCAATAATTATATCTAATTTCACAGGTCCACACCGGAGTCAAGCCCTACCCTTGTCCAAAATGCGGAAAGACATTCACCCAATCAAACTCCATGAAACTCCACGTCCATACAGTCCATTTAAAGCTACCAGCGCCATACAAATCAAAGAAGAGACGAGCCAAAGCACTGCTCAAGAATGGACCAGATTGGGATATGAAAGCTGAAACTACAGACAATGAAACGATTGATGATGAGGTCTATTATGAAATGGGGGACGGTGAGGTGTTGTATGATGATGACGTTAAAGAGGAGGTTATGTATGAAGTGGTGTATGAACAGGAAACACAGGAGACTGCTGCACAGGAATAGTTATTTGACAAAATGGTTACTTACTGCTAGTGGGACATTTAACTCCACTGACGGACGACCGAAGCTGCTTCGGGTTGGATTTATTTTGAGTCCTGCAGTTTGGTGGAGTTGCCTCTCACCCAATTCCCCGTCCTCTCCTCCAAGGGCTGGCAACGGATCGGCGACTCCTTGGTGTCGCTGATCTCTATGGGCGGTGGTGATTGCTTTCCACCAGGTGAGTCACATGCTCGTTTGCCCCCCCCCTCATATAAAAAAAATGCGACAACAATTCATCTACATAAGAAATAATTTCATTTGCATCTAAGTAAAAAATGATTGTTTAATGAAGTATTTCATTTATAAATCCAAACATGTATTAGGAAGCTACTAGAATTTCATCACCTTAGTCAATTTGGGTTGGTGACGTGACCAGGATTTCTCAATATTTAGGTCATTAACCCTTGCATCTGGCTGTATTAATGTTTACTAGTTTAAAATATGTGTGTATATTTTTCATTTCAGATATATTGTTAATTGTTATTATAAAATAATAAGTTGATATGTGAGAAAAATGTATTTATTTTTGTTTTACTTGCAATGTTTGCTATCCTTCCAGTTCAAGGTAATAATATCGAAATTTTACAGCTATATACAGTGTGTCCCGGCATAAAGTGTAGGACTTTCAGGGGGTGAAAATAGGTCAAAATTATCGACAAAAAAGTATTTATTAAAAAAATAAAAATATGTTTTCTATTTTTTCTTTTTTTATATTTTTTTTATAGTATTTCACTTAGGACTTCATTGAAAAAAAACATGTTCATGACTTAAAAGTACAGTTTAGCTAATGACAGTCACTTTACTGGCTATATGTATCGTATTCTCATTGCTTACTAACTGACTCGATTATTTTTTTTATTTCAACGAAATCGCTATTTCACATAGAGTCCTTAGTGAAAAATAAAAATCTTATTTTTT
Source organism: Hypsopygia costalis (assembly GCA_937001555.2). Classification (NCBI taxonomy): domain Eukaryota; kingdom Metazoa; phylum Arthropoda; class Insecta; order Lepidoptera; family Pyralidae; genus Hypsopygia; species Hypsopygia costalis. Next base: position 11,100,888 of record OW443355.2, read on the forward strand.
TGTCAATAATTGTAATCCACACCCCGGCCACTCCATATAAATGTCGCGTGGTTTACTACTACATAAACAATGACATATGCACAAACCGCTTATGAGTGTGCGTGCTTGCGGCGCCATACAATTTACAAACTATTCAGGGTTTGTCGACACGAGAGAGCGGCAGACAGTGGCCAAACTGTACTCAAAGTCAAAGTCAAAGTCAAAATTCTTTATTCTGTGGGCCCTCGCGGGCACTTAGACACGTCTTTTACAATTAGGTATATTTTTTTATCTACCAGCATTTCGGAATGACCATTGATGAGAAGAAATGCCGAAAGAAACTCTGTCAATATAGGTCTTTTTTAAATAGCCTTACAATGTTATCATTATACATAATACAATAAAAAAAATGGTATTCAACCAAAATGAGAGAAAAAAAAAATTAAGTAAAATAAAATAGTAAAAAAAAATTAAAATATAAAAAAATCATAGTATAGAGTGTATATACATATTGTATAAAAGTCTAAATATGTATATCCACAATACTACTTGTAAAGATAAGACGCCTGTGCTTCACATCCTGTGCCGAGAATTTGCCATACATTTTTATCATTAAGGTAATCGTCGGTCCTGTAGTAAGCCTTTTTGCATAAGGTGGTCTTAATAAGCTGTTTGAATTTAGTGTCGGGTAAAATCAGGACCGACTCCGGCAACTTATTGTAGTAGCGGATGCAGTTTACGACAAACGAATTATTGACCTTCCCCAGTCTATGTTTTGGAATAACCAATTTGTGTTTGTTCCGCAAGTTGACATTAGTTATATCAACTATTACTTGTACTGTGGTTACACTTTATCCCCGGACACACTTTAAAGTTTGAATGATAATAAATACAAATTGTTGGTGTATGGTTGACTTTCCCATGAGAGGACCAAGATGATTAATGTAAGATTTCTAACTTATTCGATCTCGAAACCTTAACTTAATTTTGTATGGAATTGTTTCCGCTTCAGTTTTTTGTCGGCAGATGGCGCTGTGTCAATTCCATACAAAATGAAATTAATATTGATTGAATTCACATCAACGAATTTGCGTAGTGCGAGTTTTGTGTTCGCGTTCGATCATGTCCACGTAAACAAACCGACCAAATACAGAAGAACTCTCATGTTGTGAATTTATAAGACGCGTTTACATATTAAAATTATGTGGCTTACTTGCTCACATTTAGAAGTGAGCAACCCGGCTTATTTGTATATGTAACACGCGTCTGGTAAATTCACAATGTGAAACTTTTTCTCGATTTGGTCGACTTGTAAATGTGACCAAAAAATTCGCATTAAGCACTCTGATGATGGAGCCGGAAGTAGACTACTTCCGGCTCCATTACTAACAGAACGTAACAAACCATTTTTGAGTTTGGTATCATAATATATTTTTTGTTCAGAAACACTTCAAAAATATTCTTACTTAAAAAAATATATATTTTTCATTCAATTGCTTTGTAAAAAAAAAACCTGTAAATAAAGTTATATAAAACAATACTTTTCTTTTACTTTAAACTCACAACTTTTAAGAGAGGTAGGAGGCGTAATTGTAAGCTACCCGACTGGGGAATGTACCTCCACCTCACAGAATACCGCAGCCAAATAACGGTTCCCTTGAGAGCTGTCATGTTTCTGCGAGTGATTGAGGTCACCAGAAAGGAAGGAGATGCTGCGATGGCAGCGGGGGTGGCGGCGCGCGAGCGATATTTTATGTTGCGAGCGTTAAGCTTCACATCAGGCGGGCCGTATGCTTGTCTGCCACCCAACGTAGTATAAATAAAACCAAACTTTTGGAGAGGTAAGTTTTTGTTATCTATCTCTCTTCCACTCCACCGGCCGATGTTTTCTTATGCTTATGACGTTATCACGTAAAAATATCGTCCGTAAACAGACTTTACTGACAACCATTTTGTTTTTATTATATCATGTCGGATGGCAGACAAACACCGTCCGCTTTATGTGAAGCTGTTACCTTAGCCATATTAAAATGAATAAAAATACATAAAATAAAAATTATTTATTATTGTCGCGGTCCTGTCTCGAACGATCTAGAATAGAACCTTTTGAAATAGTCGCCGCATACTTCGATGCAAGCAATAATGACCCGTATGTCTACTGACATAAGGTTCATAACACTATGACATGAAAATGTTCGAGACACGTTCCGAAGGGAAGTACATACATGTATATACGAGAACATTCGAGAACCCTTGCCGGCGAATATAAATAGCGACCGCCGCGGCGCATAGGCAGTTCAGTTTGGACTTCGGAAGAGTTAACTTCGAGCGAATCTACCGGCGAGACAAGCGATAACCTACGACCTCAGCGATACTATTGGACTTCGATTTGACCTGCGATTTGGAATATTAGTGTGAACTTCGTGTTGTGAAGACCTGCAGACCAGACCCTGCGTGAATAAATCCTTGCAAGTTGTCATTGGCGTTTTGCATCCAAATCCAGAACCCTAGCTCGTAACATTATCTTACCATAGTCCAATGGTACAATCTAATACAATCATCATCATCATCAGGTCCATTTTAGTCTCCACTACAGGAGCACGACCCTCGTCCGTCCTAGACGGAAGAAGGATTTGGCCTACACTCCCCACGCTGGCCAGACGGGAGGCCGATCGATGTTTTATAATGTATTTCTCTTAGTCACCTTGTACGACATCCACGGGAAGAGACTGAGTGATATACAATATTGCTGCTTAATCCTATGATAGGATGGGTGTCTCCTGTGTGGCCAGGATTAACAGCGGCGACCACCAAAAAAGGCAATGAACAGTGAAGTCCATTGCAGTCCCGGGGGTAAAACTACGGCTGCATTGGAACTCACAATGAATTTAATATGAAGAAATTAGTAGGAAAAAGAAGCTTTTGGAATTGTACTTCCCTCTTAGCAGTGTGAAAGACAGCAATATGGCAAACAATGTATTAAAAGCCTAAAGAGATTGCAAATTTTTTGACGAAATATCTTAAGCCCTATGTTATTTGTGTTCTAATGTAATTAGACAAAATATACACTAGACTTGTGTAGTTCCTGAGTGAGTAGTTCGATTGTACCAGTTCACCATACAAGCCGGTTCTTGTCACTCACTCTTTCTTGTCCCATGTAGTTCACTGCGTCATTTAGTTCAATCGAGTGACAAAGAGTAAAAAGAACGGAAATACATAAAGCGTACGAGCTAAAATGAGAGAGATACGTTGTAATGCCAAAATTGCTGATAGAGAGCGAAAAGGACGGAAGATTCTGTAATTGTTCGAGATAAAAAGAGACAGATAGTTTCGTGCGTGGTTGACTGACCGAATTAGAACTCTAAGGCTAAGGACATAAGAACCATAAGCTGTTAGCGAAAATATGCTATAGTAGTAGTACAAGGCTCAATTTTTATATTATTTATTATTTTAACCACTAAATAATTTCTTTTTACTCAAGCTTGACAGGCCTGTGAAAAGTTTGAAGGAAAATCAATATTTATAAAGGAATTTATAAAATATTTCATTAGTTACACTTATTTAAAACAAAAATACAATGTCATCAAAATGATGCAATAGAAATGTAGAAGGAATCAGTCAATAGAACTACTGAGTCGATTGAATCAAAGATACATTGAACTAAACTGAACGAGTGAGTCAAAAGAACTACAGAAGTAAATGAAGTAAATGAACTAGATGAGTGATATAGTTCATTTGCGTCAAAAGAACTGCATCTCTCTTTTCAGTTCAGTGAACTGCTTTGCGCAAGTCTAATATACACAAAAGGGGAGGAGTTCACAAATGTCAGAAGGTATGTAAAATCGATAGGACGGGGTATAGGAAGGAGGATATTATACAAAGATGAGGACTTTTTGGGACAATTAAAAAAGATATGGTTTGAGGTTCCCTCGTCAAGACCCCTCTCGCGAATTGAGCTGTCCCTCACCCTGATTTTTGCTAGGAACACGTTAGTACAGGCGTGTCCCGTTCTTAAGCGACAGATAACTAACGTTGACTGTATAATGATGTTGAGATTTTTTTAAATATGGCCGATTTTCAATATGGCGTCCCGTTGCTCTCATATTTTTATTAAGCGCAGGAGATTACATTCAACTACTCTAACTTGTAGCTAGCTTATAGAAAGAGTAAATAAGTAGGTACGTTCTAGGCTATATAATTATGAAATAAGCATTCTTTGGCCTAAGAAAAATTCTGTACAGCCATTGTCCAGCCATTTTAACATCAGAATGGACGGTCAACCATAAATATTTTAATTCTTTTAACTTATGAAATAAGCAAATTCTTTCAACACGGTAAGCAAATAGACGGTTAGAGATATTATAGAAGTATAGGTATTATAATAACTAAACCCATTATAACTATTTTCGATATAACTACGGTCAAAAGACCTACTGTTTAAAATACCTAAAGATCGTTTCACATATTTATGTTATAACTAATGGACGAAATTCGTAAACGAGAATTCATCTACGGTTTATTCAACTACAATTAATTAACCTAAAGTTGATTGAAGTAACGGACGATTCACCTACTGATGATTTACTCATAAATTTTCATTTTCGTTACTCAATAACTATGCAGTGCGCTAAGTAACTAAGTTTTTATTAATAAAACCAAGGGGGGGGGGGGGGGGGAACCATATAAGAAAAATATTGCCAACCCCGACTTCACGTAGACTTGTCGAATTGATACTAGAGTGTTTTTTTTTAATCCGGCAGGCGCTGAGGGAGTGCAGCCCCCGCCTGCCACCGGAGATGCGAAAGCGAGCATGAGTGCCTTCCCTTCGTTACGCAAAGGCGAAGGGGCTGCATTTCCCTCAGCGCCGGAGACGTCGTAGAGCTTGCTTATTATTATTAAGAATAGCAAATTTAGCGCGCAGTATTAATAATCTAGGCGCTACCCTCGTTTTAGCGAACAATCCATGGTGGCGCGCAGTATTGATAACGCGTAGGCGAGTCGTCCATTAGGTATTTCATACATAGTTGTAACATTCAATATCTTAAAAAACCATTATATTAATCGTTCGTTAGTGCTATTAACTTTAGTTTAATCAAAATTAGGTAAGTTAAACAGTAGTTCAGTCTGCCAATATCTACTATATAAAAATAAGTCGGGTTTTCCTTCCTGACGCTATAACTCCAGAACGCACGAACCGATTTCCACGGTTTTGCATTCGTTGGAAAGGTCTCGGGCTCCGTGAGGTTTATAGCAAAGAAAATTCTGGAAAAATTTGAAAAGAAAAGCGGGAAAATCTTTTTTCACATACAGCGCCATCTCTAAGGAAATGGATGGAAACGAAAAGATTGAGCCACAGCGAAGCGTGGTCGGGCCGCTAGTGCGTTTTAGACATAGGTGAATCGACCGTTGTTATATCGAAAATAGTTATAATGGGATTAGTGATTTTAATACGTAACCAATTAGAAGCAATTGATAAGCAATTTCAAAGTTAAATACGACTGTTGATCGGCGATTCTGACGTCCGGCGATCTTTTGCTGTACGCTGATTGACTCGCCATCAATGTCCACTATTCCGGCATCAGTGTTCCCTGACAGAAGGAAGATTTGGCCTACACTCCCCACGCTGGCCAGACGCGTTGGGGAGGCCTGATCGATGTTTTATAATGTATTTATTTCCGTTAGTCGCCTTGTACGACATCCACGGGAAGAGAAGCAGTGATTCTATTCTAGTCTGCCGGAAACCACACGGCCAACTACTATTTACATAGCTAAAGTCAATTTCACCTGCGCGCGGTGTACCCACCTAACCAGGGACGCCGGTTTTTAGAAAACCCCATGGGTGCTCATGCTCATATGATGACTCGAAAAAGTGGCGAAGTGTGAGACCCACAAACACCCAGATCCAACACAAATATCTGTTTCATTAACAAACATTTGTGTTGGTGCGGGAATCGAATCGGCGACCCTTGCGTCTCAACCGGCGGCGGTTTAGAACCACTGCGCTAAACGGGTCGTCGGGTAATGAAAAAACGCCCATCCCTAAAAGGCGATTACTGATCTGTTTCTTGATGTCTATTCTCAGGGGTGCTCAGCACCCACTGTTTTATTCTCATGGGTGCTCGAGCGCACGAGCACCCACGGAGTCGGCGCCCCTGCACCTAACTATGGTAAAAGATAGGGCATGAGGAGGTAGACTGGATGAAATATCGCTCGCGCCAACCCCGCTGCCGGCGTAGTAATTTCTTCCTTCTTGGTGACATTCACTCGCAGGAACACAACGACCCTCAGAGAATTGATATAACACTTCAACTTCAATGGAACTTATAATAAATTATTTACTGTAACGTAACTTTAAGTGTTGGCCGTATGGTTTCCGGCAGACTAGAATAGAATCACTCCGTTTCTTCCCGTGGATGTCGTACAAGGCGACTAAGGGAAATACATTATCAAATATCGATCAGGCCTCCCCAACCCGTTTGGCCAGCGTGGGGAGTGTAGGCCAAATCCTCCTGCCGTCTAGGACGGACGAGAGAGGGTCATGCTCCTGTAGTGGAGACTAAAATGGACCTGATGATGATGAACTTTAAGTGTAAGTAACTTTTTGTAAGTAATGTTTGTCTTGTGAGGGATCGAACCTACTATCCCTGGTGTTAAAGTAACCATCTCTACATTCGATCCCGTGATAAGAAAATGGGGCGTGGCTGTGTCATGGATAGAGCCGTGTGTTGTACGTGAATATGTTATCTGCACTAAAATTATGTCAAAATGGCAGCGCTTTCCCCTTCCTCGCAAGCGATGTTCCAAAGTTTTTTTTTATACTACGTCGGGTGGCAGACAAGCATACGGTCCGCCTGATGTGAAGCGGTTACCGTAACCGTATTAACGCTCGCAACATAATATATCACTTGCGCGCCGTCACCCCCGCTGCCAACGCAGCATCTCCTTCTTTTCTGGTGACCTCACTCACTCGCAGGAATACAACAACCCTCAAGGGAATTGTTATTTGGCTGCGGTTTATCACAGACAGTCCTTACTTAGCGTAATAAATTCTTTGATCCTTCATCTATCCAGTGGTGTGATTGAATTTTGGTTGGAGATGATATATAGCTGCAACACGCTAACTGTATCCCCCGATTTTGTTATCATTCGTTTATTTGAATTGCCTCCCTATGGAAGTAATTATATAGACGAATTCACGTCAACATGGTGCTCTACACAAAATCCACAATAATCCGAACTAAGACAGAAATTAATGTTGCTTACCGTACGTGATCTTTACACACCCAACAGCCTTGAAGTGATCAATGTTTGTTGTGTAATAATCAACCTACATAAGCCTCGTGATGACCGTGGTATTGAGGTGAACCGGTATTGTAGTGCGGGGAAAATGTCGATGTCGGATATCGATAATATTTTTATATCATTAATAAATTCCACTCTCCCTCTGGTTATTATATATCACACGAGCACAGCCAATAAAAATAAATTATTGTATATACTTATTGTATTTGTATTTATTGGCTGTGCCCGCAACTCCATTCGTGTGAAATATAATAACCAGAAGGCCTATTCGTTTCAGACGAAATTGTCTAACATAAAATACCTATTGATATTTGTTTTAACAAATATCAACATTTTATATTAGACAATAAATTTAGTCGTGCCGATTAAAATGTCGTTTATCTACTAACGAATGATTTTTTAAAATTTTACTCCACCACCAGGCCACCAGAAACAGTTATGGGTGTTAAAAATGTGAAAGTTTATAAACAGACGGAGATATATAAAGTTTTATAATATGTATAAAGGTGCGGCGGAGGGAAATGGGAATATGTGGGTTATTGCTGGTGATAAGCAATCATGGTCGCTCACTTTAGAGCTGAAAACAAATGGTAAAAGTAAAGCGTCGAAGTGAGCGGTTTTGATTAAGAGCCATATTACATTTTGACTGTGATTTTTGCGTAAAATGGCCAATTTTGGCGTTCTTGATCTCAGAAACAAAAATACATTAACAATGTTGACTTATTGAATAGTACAGAATAGCTATTGGCATAGTACATAGCGGCTTCGCTTTTTGTAAATTTTGCTTAACTTTTTAAATAAACCCAAAATTGCAGAGAAAGATTTTCATAAAATACGCGCATTCACTATTTTGACACAGTATAAGTAATAGTACTAACGTACAGTATGGACACTCTCTGCCGCTCTCACTAGTCGACCTCACCTCCCCTATGGAACCGATTTGGAACCGTTCGCAAGGAATGCCACAACGTACGAATTGACGTCGCTTGTATTTTAATCTCCATTCAGTTTAAAATAATATGCGAGTATGTAAAAGATGAGAGTTATTTGTGCAGTGGATGGAGATGGTCTCAACACATGGAAAGTAAAAAAAACAATTTGGATGGATGGATGGATGGACGGACGGACGGACGGATTGATGGATGGATGGATGGATTGATGGATGGATGGATGGATGAATGGATGGATGGATGGATGGGTGGATGGGTGGATGAATGAATGGATGGATGAATGGATGGATGGATGGATGGGTGGATGGGTGGATGGGTGGATGAATGGATGAATGGATGGATGGATGGATGGATGGATGGATATGGATGGATGGATGGATGGATGGGTGGATGGGTGGATGGGTGGATGGGTGGGTGGATAGATGGATGGATTTGGGTGGATGGGTGGATGGATGGGTGGATGGATGGATGGATGGATGAATGGATGGATGGGTGGATGGGTGGATGAATGAATGGATGGATGAATGGATGGATGGATGGATGGATGGATGGGTGGATGGGTGGATGGGTGGATGAATGGATGGATGGATGGATGGATGGATGGATAGATGAATGGATATGGATGGATGGATGGATGGATGAACGAGCAAACGAGCATTAGTTGATAAAAAATGCTTTGCAATAGCTTTACCGCGGCAGTCCCCGAGTGTCACACGTTTTTTTTTTCTTCACTACGCCCACCTGATGTGAAGCGGTTACCGTAACCATATTAACGCTCGCAACATTAAATATCGCTCGCGCTGCCATCCCCGCTGCCAACGCAGCAACTCCATCCTCTCTGGTGACCTCACTCACTCGCAGGAACACAACAACCCTCAAGGAAATTGTTATTTGACTGCGGTATTCTGTGAGGTGGTGGTACTTTGTCAGTCGGGCTGCATAAAAAATACGCTATGTCCTACCTCTCTTTTCGTCAGAGCCTCGTCTGTCAGTCAGCAGGGTGTACCCCGTGCAGGTAAGATTTTATTTATTTTATTTATTTAAACTTTATTGACCATAGAATAAAGGTACAAAAGGCGGACTTAATGCTAAGAGCATTCTCTACCAGTCAACCTTTGGGAAATTCAGATAACACACGAATGCGGTTTACAAAATAACAGCTATGAACGTACACACAATAAATACCTATGAAAACATAAAATTACATACATACATATAAATATGATAATTACACACACATACATAATCATATAAATAAATACATAATCATACACATCTACATAATTATACACGGAAACGCAAAGGAAAAACAATAGGACAATTATGATTATTGCTTGGACAATTTCTCAAGTAAATAAGTTTGAACATTCTTTTTTCTTTCTTTTAGTTTGAAGATTGACTTTGGTTCAAAGATGTTGATGAACCACTTACACCCCCTTACATGTCCGACTAATAATTGTATAATGTCAGCCCTAGAGAACGTCACTCAAACATAGGCACGTGTACAGACGTCATTTGGTTACTACATGCAAAAGCGCCATTTTTGTATGGAGTGGCCGGGGTTTGATTTTGAGCTCCTGGATTGTACTACTGTTCCAAACAAAGGAAATGAAAAAATTAGAATGTTATTTGTTATATAGTCGTATAGTACATAGCGGCCTCGGAATTTTGAAATATCATTGATTTAATATAGAAAAAAAAAAACACTCTTTTAACCAAAAATACTTCGAAAATCGCTTTAAGTAAACTGTTAAATTCTCGAATAAACGATAATATTGTTGAGCAAAATTTATACGAGAATAATTGTTACTTCATGATGAATAAACTTTGTAGCATGAATTTATTACCTAATTTCAATAAAAACGATAAATATAACTTCAAAATTACTACAAAAAACAAGGGTTTAGTACTGCGCGAGAGCTTGTCAGCATGCAAATGTAATAGGGCTCTTAAGGACTTCTTAAGGAAATAACAATTTTCTTCATGACCAAAATGCTCCCACGTTGTATTTATTCAGGAACACCATTGAACATGAGTTCCATAACTGTATCGTAGCAGAAATTCATTAAAAAGCGACAAAGAGTGATGTTCAATTAATGGTGAGTTCGAACAGCTCTTCTAAATACCTATAGTTATATTCCTAAGTTGGGACAATTTTATCAGTTCTGAATCTTAAAATGTCTAACTTGTATGCTCTAAGACTTACCAGCAAATAAGGTAAATATCACATCTAAACCTTATATAGGTTACAATACAATGCCAAAATTAATCGATATTGTATTCATTGTCACCTCACTAATATTGGAAGTTGTATGCAAAATCGACAGTTTGAACTATATGAGCTTAAAGCTCGATTGTGTGTTAGAGCTAAAGTTATTTTTACGTGTTAATTGTTTAGTTAGATAATTGTTTACTGGTAGGTAACTATGTGTATTTGTTTTTAAATTTTTTGGTAAGAAATTGTTTTTTTTAATACCACTAGGGTTACAAACAAATGTACGACCTGCTAGATCGTAAGCAGTCATCCAGCCTATGGACGTTTGTGAAACCAGGGGCATCACTCACGGGTTGTCGATGCTAGAAGACACCCTTCACGTCTTTCTTGAAGAACGCCATACTGTAGTCTCCTGGGAAAACCTTGGCAGGGAGTTCACTCCACAACTTGATAGCTCGAGGTACATGGGACGGGGGCCCACCACACATTCCCACCACTGTGTCTCCTGTGTAGCCAGGATTAACAGCGGCGACCGACAAAAAAGGCAATGAACAGGCTACGGTAAACGCTTCACATCAGGCGAGCCGTATGCTTGTCTGTCACCCATCGTAGTATAACTAGGTCGGATTCTAGCCCACGGGGCCGAAATCGAGGTTGAGTGGAGCGAGTAGATTCGCTGAGTGTATGTTTTCCATTGATTTCAATGGAAAATGTATTTGATGATCATTCCTCAAGGACATGATCGATCTCAATTTTTTTCGACACAAACCTCAAGCATGTCGAGGTCTTTAATTGTGACAAGTTCTGTGGTTATGGAGCCTATTCATTTTCAAAAGTGACTTTTGGGGGTAAGTGGTTCATCAACACCTTTGAACCAAAGCCAACTTCACCTGCAGGCGGTGCACCCTGCTGACTGACAAACGAAGCTCTGGCGAAAAGAGAGGTAGGGAGCGTAATTGTAAGCTACCCGACTGGGGTATGTACCTCCACCTTACAGAATACCGCAGCCAAATAACAATTCCCTTGAGGGTAGTTGTGTTCCTGCGAGTGAGTGAGGTCACCAGAAAGGAAGGAGATGCTGCGTTGGCAGCGGGGGTGGCGGCGCGTGAGCGATATTTTATGTTGCGAGCGTTAATATGGCTACGGCAGCCGCTTCACATCAGGAGGGCCGTATGCTTGTCTGCCACCCCACGTAGAATAAAAAAAAAAAAAAAAAAACTTATCGGCGTATAGTAGCTCGTTCCACTTAAATAAAGATATATTATGATAATATATCGTTATGTAAATTATGTTTATAGCGGGTTAGAGTATCATTGGAGTTGAACCGCGCGCTCTCCGGCCTCTATCTCAAAAACAGTTCGATGTATGAAAAAATGTTTCAAACAAAAGTTGTAGAGAATTTAATTCTCTATAATATTGTTAATAAACACAAATAGCGGAAAACCCATAGAAAACGAGATATTTGCAAAAAATACGATTTTTGTTACCTTTGACATCTGATTTTTATAGACGCGAACAACGCATCATGTGTGAATATTGAGACAATTTTTGGGATTATTATTATTTAAATAGTTGTCTTGGCCAACTTGCCAGATAAATATTTTTTAGAAAAATGGAAAAATTCATCTGCCCCCCCTAGGTGGGACTTTTCCATTTTTCAAAAAATATTTATCTGGCAAGTTGGCCAAGACAACTATTTAAATAATAATAATTTAATTAGTTTGGTGTTATCAAAAAATAGCTGAATTTCATCTGCAACGATGGACTGCTATGCCTACTTTAGTAGTGTAATTACTTAATAGGTTGATGACGTCACACTGTGACTCACACAGTATAGAAATATAAGATGCAAAAATTCGTCAGCAACACAAACCTTCCTGGTAGCTCAGTTGGAGGAGCACTCGACCGGTCATCGGGAGGTCGTGGGTTCAAGTCCCACCTAGGGGGGGCAGATGAATTTTTCCATTTTTCAAAAAATAATTTTTGGGATGTCAAAATACAAGTTTATACGAGTTTACAGCTGGGTATCTCGAATTCCGAGATTCTCACCTTGTAAGGGTGGTTCCTCTTACGTTGATTAGTTACTTGTTTGCTTGATGTGGAGTGCAGAAAGGAAAGATCACCAAAAGTTGAAGTTAATATATTTTTTTAGTAAATTAATCTACAAATTATACAATCAGATGGACTCGCCCACCGCCGCTTCCGGTTCCGGCATCGACAACCAATATTCAGAGGGCGTCAGACTTGTTGTGGTAAGTGCATGGTTTTATTTGGCGCAGTTTCATCAAGTAATTCATCCATCACTGCTGGGGCGGGTACGGGTTGGTCGAGGTCAGGGTTTTCAAGCCGCCTAAAACCACTGACTTGGCTTAACCACATATAATTATTAGTACTACGTACAGTATGGCCTCTCCCTGCCGCTCTCTCGTGTCGACCTCACCTCCCCTCTGAGACAAATCTGGAACGGTTTATATGGCGCCGTACGCACACACGCTCATTCGCGCTCTGCACAGACGTCATTGTTTATGTAGTAGTAAACGACGCGATATTTGTATGGAGTGTCCGGGGTGGGTCCTTAACGACTGTCAACAGCCGGGACCGAGGCTTAACTTGCCCTTTGAGCACGGAGAAGCTCGAGATTAGTAAACCCATTCCTGAACAGGCTACGGTCGGCGTTGCTTAACTTGCGTATTCGATTAGACTGACGCCTGTCAGTCTGGCAACGACGCGGACGCTCCTCATAAGTCTATGGTAATGTTATATTTTTCAGAGTGCTGAGTGCGAGTTTTTTATTCACGGTCGATCATGTGAACGTAAACAAACCGACCAAATAGATAAGTACTCTCATGTTGTGAATTTATATGACGCGTGTTACATATCAAAATTATATAGCTTACCCGCTCACATTTCGAAGTGAGCGACTCGGCTAAATTGGATTTGTAACACGCGTCTGGTAAATTCACAACATGAGAGTACTTATCTATTTGGTCGGTTTGTTTACGTTCACATGATCGGACATGAACAAAAAACTCGTACTAGGCATTCCGATCATCATAAAACTTTGTACACATATTCTGTACATATATATATTTTTTCTTTTTTTTTTTTCGAAATGGATAACTATGCTTTTAGCCCGAAGGCTTTTAAAGCGAAAACTGACCTAGTGAGAGGGAGGGCAAATGCCGAGTGCACTCAGCCCGAAGGGGCAAACACCAGCGAGCCCCCCGCGATGGTTCAGCAGGGTCGTCCCGACCGTGGGGATTCCAGCACTGCAAGCAGCGCCGGATTCCCCTGGGGAGGCCCCACCGCAAGCGGCTGCTTCCCCACCGCAAGAAACTTTAATTATTTTATTTATTCATTTATTCAAAATTATTTCATGATACATATGTTGTATATAACACCGCACCTTACAAGCCTCGCAGGGCTTATCTTAGTGTCGGCTGGTCGTTGACATACAGTGATTTCAGCAATTTTTTGACAACAGATATATTACCTTTTGTGTACATGTTTTGAATTTCTGGTGCAGTTTCGTTCAGGTAACATGGAATATGGTAGTCAGAAGTTCGTGTACCATAAGTGTTAATAAATTTATTCAGCATATATGTGTTCGATTTCAAATTTCTTAAATTAATAGGTCTTGATTTTAGCACTAATTGACTTGGTTGTTTACATTCCGAAAGTACAAGGATAATTGAGTAACAAATATAAAACTTTGGTGGCAGACGTAATTATTCAACACCCAGCGCGGTCGGATTGAAAAGAAGGACAATGGCACATATTCTCAAACACGGTATACGGTATTCGTTCGTCTGTCGTACTCGTACATTAAACTAATAGTACAGTATAAGTAATAGTACTAACGTACTAATAGAACGGACCGTGATACAAACAGGGGGCGTTGCGGAAGAGTACATAGCATCAGCTAGCTACACTTGTACATTTCTGAGATATTTTTCCGTAAATGATAATAAAGTTAAAAATAAACAGAGTAACCTTCAAATTCGCATCCAACCGATGGCCTAGAGAACCAGTTTCGTTTTTAAGAGTAATTTAAATTATATGGAAATACAATATAATGTATACTTGGATTGTGTGATAAACTCAGGAATCAGTCATCAGTTTACTAAGTCCGCTTTGTGGGGCCTCGTCCCTGTTACCCAGTAGGTACACTGGACAGGGACGACGCTCCGCGGGGCTTGCGCTGCTCGGTGTGCGTTGTTTGCCGCCGATACCGGTACATAATTAATTACTTTAGACTTATTAAATTCTTTATAATACTGATTGTAATGAAGAGCAGTACCTCCTAATACAGGTATTTTTATACTTACAAGGAGGTACTAGAAACAAATACTTGTATATGTACTTTATAGAAAAATAAAGAATTTATTTATAAAAAGAAAGAAAGAATTTATTTACTAAGTTATTTATTGAAGTAAAACTTATTTACGCACGCTTGAGACTAGGGGAGTAAGCTGGTGAATGTGTGACGAGAGCGTTACGGTAAGTGTGATCGGGCGAGGCGAACGGAAGTTTAGAGGGAGATATAAGTAGAAGTTTTACTTCAGTCGTGTGGTCTAAAGCAGTGGATAAATTCACCTTCCCCACCTAGGGGGAGGTAAATTTTTCCATTTTTCAAAAGTATTTATAATATTCTGGCAAGTTGGCCAAGACAACTATTTAAATAATAATAATCTAAAGCAGTGTTTCGCAAACTTTTTGTGTACCATCTAGGAAAACGAAATTTTTTGGAGGTACGAGTAACACCATAAATGAAAAATCTGTTTTTATTTGTGTTGAATTTTTCTTCCGTCCGTCTATTTAGCTTTATGAGAAAACCTTATACCACACACACCAACTCATGACCACGGTACACCAGTGTGCCGCGGCGCACACTTTGCGGAACACTGCTCTAAAGCACACTCGTTTTTAGGGTTCCGTACCCAAAGGGTAAAAACGAACCCTATTACTAAGGCTCCGCTGTCCGTCCGTCGGTCCGTCTGTCACCATGCTGTATCTCATGAACCGTGATAGTTAGACAGTTGAAATTTTCACAGATGATGTATCTCTATTGCTGCTTTATCAACAAATACTAAAAACCGGAATAAAATAAATATTTAAAGGGGCTCCCATACAACAAACGTGATTATTTTGCCTTTTTTATAGATAATGGTACGGAACCCTACGTGCGCGAGTCCGACTCGCACTTGGCCGGTTTTATTTGACATGATAACGACTTACAAATCGATGAACGTCGGCTGCACTCTCGAAAAAGCATGACTCATTGTCACGTTCCGACTCAAGACGAAGTTCCGACGTAAAGCATGACTCGTTGTCAAGCGAAAGCGCGGCTTGTTTTTTTTTTTTTTTTTTTTTTTATACTACGTCGAGTGGCAGACAAGCACACGGCCCGCCCGATGTGAAGCGGCTACCGTAGCCATACCAACGCTTGCAACATAAAATATTGCTCGCGCGCCGCCACCCCCGCTGCCAACGCAGCATCTCCTTCCTTCCTTTCTGGTGACTTCACTCACTCGCAGGAACACAACAACCCTCAAGGGAATTGTTATTTGGCTGCGGTATTCTGTGAGGTGGAGGTACATTCCCCAGTCGGTAGCTTACAATTACGCTCCCTACCTCTCTTTAAACACGCTTGTGACGCATCTATCTCTCTTCCACCCCATCGGCCGATGTTTTCTTATGACGTTATCACGTAAAATCATCGTCCGTAAACAGACTTAACAGACAAGCAATTTTTTTGCTAAGTTACCTACTTATTTTTTACAGTTAAATCTACCTGAAGATGAAGGCGAGGGTCTCGGGTTTCGTCTCACTAGGACTTTATGGGATCCGTACCCTTGGGTGAGTATAACTATGACTTTTTTTTAATGTAAGAATGGGGCAATCGAGCATGTGGTTCACCCGATGGAAAACAATCACCACCGTCCATGGAGATCAGCAACACCAAGGGGTCGCTGATCCGTTTCCAGCCTATACTCCTTCCTTTCTTTCTGGTGACCTCACTCGCTCGCAGGACACAACAACCCTCAAGGGAATTGTTATTTGGCTGCGGTATTCTGTGAGGTGGAGGTACTTTGCCAGTCGGGCGTCTTAAAAAATACACTATGCCTCTCCTTTCGCCAGAGCCTCGTTTGTCAGTCAGCAGGATGCACCACGTGCAGGTGAGGTTGGTTTTTTGTTACTTATCCATAATGCTGCCAGCACTATAAATAAGTACTGAACATTGTCAGGTGCGTGAGGTGACGCCGGGTGCGAGAGCAGATTCAGCCGGGCTCAAGACAGGAGATTGTTTGCTGCAAGCCGATGGAAGGGACCTGCTTGGATTACCGGTTATAAATTTGGTCTTATGTGCTTATAACACAACACAACGCAACACAACATAATATAACACAATACAATGCAACGCAACACAACACGATACAACAAACGCAACGGAATACAAAGTAAGGCAACGAAACTCATCGCAACGCATAGCAACTCAACGCAACGCAACACAATACAACACAATGCAACACAACGCAAAGCATCGCATCGCAACGCAACACAATACAATTACAATACTCTATATTGCACCAAAACAGTAAAGTTTTAACAATAATCAGTTAAAATATAAAATACAAAAAGATGCCTTATCGTTTAGCTAACTCTTCCAGGCAACCTTTAGGTAGAGGAGACCTGAAATAAAGGTAGATGGTGAAGTATACACTATATGCCTACACAACTATGTAAATATACACATACATAAACATACACACACATTTGCATACATACTCCGAGTTCGCGGGTTGGATCCCCGCACAAGACAAATATTTGTGTGCGTGAACATGTCTGTTTGTCTTGGTCTGGGTGTTTTCTATGTATTATAAGTATGTATTTACAAAAATAATGTATTTAAGTACATTTATCAGTTGTCTAGTACACATAGTACAAGCTTTGTGTTTGATTTAGAAATAGATAGCGCTGTGTAAATTGTCCATAAATATTTAAAATATTATACCTACTAGGTCGCCCAGTGGTAGAAATTCGAACATAAAATAAAGAAAAGATATATGCGCGCGTGTGTCAAATATATGGTAGTGTTTTTTTTATTGATTTGATGTATTTTTTAAGCAATTTTTGTTTTTAAATTATTGGCATTCTACACTCCTGCTCTACATAAACTATTAGGCCATTCGCACACGCGGCGACTCGGGTTTGAAAAGCATATGCGACTACCTATCTACTATCCTCTCCCCCCGGACCGCCACAAGGTGTAGACGTGCTCACAAGACCGTTACAGCTTTTCTTAAAATATTTTAATTAAAAATACGTTTACAAATAAATCGTAAAATTACTAAGAGTGCATAAATCGCTAGGAGCTTGACCGCACGCATCGCTGACTAGAAGATACTATACTGTCAACGTCGCAGATTGGGACCCGCCTCTGGGTATGTTACAACATCTAACATCAATACATCGATACATCACGCTCACACTTACGACAAAATTGGATTTGCATTGCGTTGATGCACTCACGCACTGTGCGTCACAGCGAAACAAGGTCACTTATTAAACGGACTAGGTGTATGACACTATCGACGTCACGCTCACGCCCAAGGACATTGCACGGCGCGGCCTTGGTGCTGTCTCTTTTGTTTGTAACAACGAAACTCCACCATATAATTGGGCGTTGCGTGTGCGCAGTACCTCATATTGATATAATTTAACCGGAGCGCGATTATTTTCTGCCGACGGGAACACAACAAATAGGCCTAACTTTCAACTTATTGATATTGCAAGATGTCTATACTTCATACACCTCGAAAATTACGCCCCACCGACATTACTTTGGCGAATACTAATGAAACCTATGGCGGATCGGACTCGCAATTAGATAAATTAGCGAAACAGAGCGAAAGTAATAATATGCGTAGATTAAAGCGTAGGATAGACACCGATTGTGAGGATATTACAGATGCTCTAGTGCCACAATTAAAACAATTATTTGAAAGTTTTGAGTGCAAGCAAAACGACAAATTCGCTAAGCTGTTGACTACCATTACGTCACAAAATTCGGATATACAAAAGTCAATGGACTTTCTCTCACAAAAATATGACGACTTCATTTCCCGGATTGATTCATTAGAGAGAGAAAATAACTCATATAAACAGAAGATTGTCCAACTTGAGGCTAAAATCGAACAAATGGAACAGCATACTAGGTTCACGACAATTGAAGTTAAGAATATCCCAAAACAAAAACCAGAAAATAAAGAGGTACTTAGCAAGATTGTCAAAAATATTGGCGAAACACTGGGACAATCAATAGCGAGTTCAGATATTCGAGATGTCTATCGGCTGAAGAACAAAAAGGAGTCTAGCAATCACATTGTGGTTGAATTCACCACAACATTCCTGAAATCGACCATCATTAAAAAATGTCAACAGTATAATAAAAGTAATACAAATAACAAATTGAATACCACACATATTGGATTGTTGGGTACGCCACAGCCTATATACATAAATGAGGCATTGACAAAAACGTCTAGAAGACTATATTACCTCGCTCGGGAATGGGTCAAAGAAAATCATCAATACACCTGCTGGACATCGTATGGGAAAGTTTATGTTAAGGAAAGAGAAAGAGAGAATGGCCCTGTGATAAGCATAAACTCCGAAGAATGTTTACGAAATTTGCATAATAATAATTGACTATTTTTGTATAAGTTTTTAATGCATGCTATATCAACTTTTTTGTTAGTTTTTTTATTATTAACTTTGAGTCCTAACTGCAATACAAAAAAAATATATATACACAATCACATCCACCTCTTACACACAGTTTACACTATATTACTTACGTTACAAAAATATCTATACATACGTCAAGGTACTATCGTCGACATAAAACCATATACTATCGGTAACTTTAAGATGTTCTACTACATTACTATAATCCTAAATGTACTTATATCTCGCACCTTTTTCTTGCACTTAAGATATTATATTCTACCTTATCAGCAAACTGCTAAAACCGTAAATAAGATCAATATTGATGAAAGTACAATAAATTTTATATACAATCAAAAAACAGTAATTGCTATATTATTTAATATGAATACAATAATAAATTACCTAATTTATTTCATTATCATTAGTACATACAATTTAATAGAAATGCATCCCTCGGTGAAATTTTATTCTGTGATTTTTATGTTTAAAATTCGAATTAATTAAAATTAATGATGACCTTGAAAATAACTCCTCCCACAAATCTATATCTTGTGAGGTGGAAGTGGTTAACCGCCATATCCCTTCTAAACAATCGTTAAGTCTATTGACCCAAAACATTCGCAGCATTAATAGTAACTTTCACGACCTTGAGATTTTCTTAACACGTATTGAAATGGAGTTTGATGTGCTGGTCCTCACAGAGTGCTGGCTCTCACGTTCGCCTTTAATACCTTCATTAGACGGATACACGGCCTCGCATACTACTTTAAATCCCATACAAAATGATGGTGTTGTGGTATATACTAAAAATAACCACAATGTAATTATTAATGAACCTCCTATAAAAGAAGCAAACTGCATACTTATAAAATATGACCCTAATACTGTTATTATTTGCATTTATCGCTCTCCTTCCTATAAAAATATAAATCCTTTTTTAAATTCGTTAAATGAAATACTTATGGACTTAACTGCCTACCAGAACGTATTCATAATTGGGGATATTAACATACCCATAAACCCTGAGAAAGTAAACCATGACTCCGAAAGTTACCTCAATTTAGCGGCTTTCCATGGTCTCCTACCAACCCATGATCTGATAACGAGAGACTTAGGTAAAAGCTGTATTGATCATGTCTTGATGCGCTCAAACAAGCCTTCATTTACGATAGTGCCACAGTCCACAATTACAGACCATAAAGCAGTTATTACATTCTTGTTAGATGGCTGTAAACAAAAACAGAGTGAGTTCACATATACTAAAGTAAATCAAGAAGGACTGAAAGTAGAAATACATAATATTGACCTTGGTCCAATATACGAATCCAATGATCCCGAATTTTCCATGAACTACTTAATCCAAAAATTAACACAAGCGATAAAGAATAACACAAAGACACTTATAACATCAAAAAGGAAAAAGATACTTAAACCCTGGATAACTCAGGGCCTTCTTAGATGTATGAGAAATAGGGATAAGTTGCATTTAAAAATGAAACAGAATCCGGAAAACGAGACCATCATAACCACTTACAGAAGATACAGAAACTTCTGTAATAACCTCATTAAAAAAGTTAAAAGAGCATACGATAAGGATCTGATTGACAAAGCAGGTAAAAATAACAAAAAAATTTGGGAGGCGATCAAAAACATTACCAACACTAGTAACACAACCAAAACTTACCCCAAAGAACTACTTACACTGACTGCAGAGCCGCAGAGCTCTGTTGATCTCGTTAACGAATACTTCACGAATATTGGCAAATCTCTTGCTAGTAATATTACGAGTGATCCCAACTATGCTCCCACCAGTAATCAGAAGTCATTATCGAACTCTCTAGTCCTCCTTAACACCAGCGAAAAAGAAATTGAGCAACTTATACTTGGACTCAGAGACGAATGCTCAGTGGGCTGGGATAAAGTTTCGAATAAAATGCTTAAGGACTTTAGAGCGTTCTTAGTACCTCCACTAACCTGTATCTTCAACAAATGTCTTGAATGCGGAATTTTTCCTGCTGCCCTCAAGAGATCAGTTGTTATTCCCATCTACAAGGAGGGGGATCGGGACTGTGTCAGTAACTATAGGCCAATATCTTTGTTGCCATCAATATCTAAAATACTAGAAAAAATAATCAACACACGCTTAATCAATTTTTTGGACAAAAATATGGTACTTTCCGATCGACAATATGGCTTCAGACATAATAAATCAACTGCGGACGCTGTACATTCTCTGACAGATTTTGTCTCTGGAAACTTGGACGCGGGACGCAAGTGCCTAGCATTATTTTTAGATATTTCCAAAGCCTTTGATACAGTCTCGATCCCAATCCTTCTAAAAAAATTAGAGTCAGTTGGAATAAGAGATAAACAACTGCAACTATTTAAGAGCTATCTAACTGATCGGTTCCAAAGGGTGTCGATTGGTTCTTATGACAGCGGGGATCGTACCGTTACTCATGGTGTCCCTCAAGGAAGTATTTTGGGTCCAACACTCTTTCTTATATATATAAATGACCTTTGCAGCACTTCACTTACACAGGGTCAGCTGGTCTGTTATGCAGATGATACTGCATTGATGTTTGCTGCAGATACATGGGGGGAGGTGTACGCAGCAGCTCAGAACGGCTTAAATAAAGTAACTGCCTTTCTTAGGAATAACCTTTTAGCGCTAAATGTAAAAAAAAGCAAGTACGTTACATATACCATCCGTGGAGACGAGCCCGTGAATGAACACAAGCTAATTGCGCACAGTTGCACGACCATGAGCACATGTGAATGCATGCCAATGGAACAAACCTCACACATAAAGTATCTAGGAGTGATCATTGATAAAAATTTAGGATTTAAACAACACATATCGGCGCTTAGTAAGAGAGTGCGCAGGCTTACGGCGATCTTTAAAAAACTACGACATGCTGCAAATCCTAAATTGATAAAAACAACTTATCTTGCTTTATGCCAATCAATATGCACTTATTGCATTACTGTTTGGGGAGGTGTTCCAAAGACCACACTCAAATCACTGGAGGTTGCACAGAGAGCTTTACTTAAAGTGTCAACTTTCCGACCATTCTTGTATCCCACTGTGCTGTTGTATCGGGACTGCGAGGTGTTAACAATTCGACAATTATATATTTTAAGTACCATCCTAAAGCAGCATGGGGACGTGACATATGATCCAGGGCTGATGACAAAACGGAAGTCGCATAATGTTTGTATCCAAAGAACTATTTTCCATACAGCTTTGGCACATAGGTTTTATCCTTTTGTGGGTCCATACCTCTATAATAAAGCGCATAAAAGGTTATTCATACATGCTCTCACTAAATTCCAATGCAAGAAAACACTTACAGTCTGGCTTTCAACACTTTCATACGACCAGACTGAGGATATCCTGATGGTACAGAAGTAACCAAATTTACATAAAAGTACACCTACTTATATATATAGTTACACAATATCAAACTGATAGTATCTAAGGATAATTGAATCGATTGGTACATTTACACTACACTTACATGACACAACTTACTCTTATACTCACACATTCATAACGTAAAATACACTACACTCATCATATAAAAATTGCAGTTTGTTGACTCTAGGCATTGTGGCTGTATGTAACGGTACCTGTATCAAGTTATAATATAGTTGCCTGCCAAATTATGTTTAGGTAAAGAATAGAAATAAATCTTTAATAATTTAATATCTGTTAGAATTTGCACATGTGATTCAATATACATATCTCACAATCTTAAACCTATGTTCACCTTATGCTAAAGTAACCAAATTTACTTGATATTAAGCACCAGCCGGGAGAGAGCCTGGAGATCTGTGACACAGGTTTTTTAAACCTAGCTCGGACTCCAGACTCTCACAAGGTCTTACTAGTGTAATGTATGTAATGTACCTACTGTTCTACTGTACAAACTTTGTGAGAAGTAAATAAAGCTATTATTATTATTATTATTATTACTACGACGACGCAACCCATACTGCCCCCCTAGCCAAGTGTAATTCGTAGCGTAACGAACGTTAGATGGATCACGTGACATTGTCAATTCCCATACTAAAATGTTCGATTTTGACAAATGTCACGTGATTTATCTAACGTCTGTTACGCCAGGCCTAACATTTTTTATTGTCTCCTAATAAATGTTAACCTGGTTTTATATTTTCATTTTGTTTGATATCTGTTACCCTATTGTCGAGCAAAAACCTGTCTATATTTATCCACTACCCGCAGGGAACATTATTGCACAAATAATTATATATTTAACTTGTGCCTGACCAACAGATCAGTTTCGGGTACAAAATCAAATTTCAATCACAGATTTCTTGACGCTTCTTCTTTTACATGTGTGAAAAATAGAAGCCTAGGACAAAATAGGACTTAGTAAGTACCTACACATTTTTACTCGTTTAAAGGTTTTGGTCGTAACTGAAGGCCGGGCCAAGATTTTATTCGTTATCTTACAGATAGAAAACCAGTTTCGTTCGTATGCATAACTGCACCTATAATTAATATCTAGGTATATCTTAAAATAACTTTATACCTTTATACATGTTTACTTGAACCTCATTACAAGAAAAACAATAATAATATTCTGCTCTAACACATTCAATTTTAGTATGTACTTCAATTGTGAAAATTGTAAATCTCCTGGACTATGACAGTTGTCCCACTGCGAACGAAGAACAAAAGCAGGTTGAACGAGACAAGTTGACGATCAGCATGAAGCGAGTGTGAAATCCGATAATTTTGACGCTGGGTTATACCTAAGCAGTGTGTGAGTGCCACGGGTGATCACTCGCACCGTTTGTTCCCAACGAGTCACACCCTCAACTGTAACACTGTGACTGGTTGGGAAAAAAATTCCCAACGAGTCACACTGTTACTCGATAGGACAACTTTTTTTATACTTATTCCCAACGAGTCGCACCCCTGCTCTTAAATATTCCCAACCAGTTACAAGTTGGCACTATTTTCTCCCAACTAGTTACAAGTTGGCACTATTTTATTCCCATCCTTTAGCACTGTTAATTAGGATTTTTAATGTAATTTTATATAGTAAAGATTATTTGTCAAATTACTCGATTACTTAAAGCTATTTTCGAAGTTTTTTTGTTTAAAAGAATGTTTTTTTTCTATATTAAATCAATGATATTTCAAAATTCCGAGGCCGCTATGTACTATACGACTATATAACAAATAACATTCTATTTTTTTATTTCATTTGTTTGGAACAGCAGTACAATCCAGGAGCTCAAAATAGTGAATGCGCGCATTTTATGAAAATCTTTCTCTGCAATTTTGGGTTTATTTAAAAAGTTAAGCAAAATTTACAAAAAGCGAGACCGCTATGTACTATGCCAATAGCTATTCTGTACTATTCAATAAATCAACATTGTTAATGTATTTTTGTTTCCGAGATTAAGAACGCCAAAATTGGCCATTTTACGCAAAAATCACAGTCAAATTGTAATATGGCTCTTAAGAGCAGTGGTGTGAGGTGTGACTCGTTGGGAATAAGTATTAATAAAAGTTGTCCCATCAAGTAACAGTGTGACTCGTTGGGATTTTTTTTTCCCAACCAGTCACAGTGTTACAGTTAGGGTGTGACTCGTTGGGAACAAACGACTCGCACCTATTAAAAATGTACGCTAATTGATCTATCGGCGCGTGAGTTCTGCTGACATTATGACTTTAGTAGATTAGAGACTTAAAATACATACCTACACCAATGTTACAAATACTTTCCGTGTTAAAGATACATCCGAGCTATTATTGGGACAACGTGAATAGTAAACCTGATCTGTAAGTACGTACAGTCATGACTCCTGTTAAAACTTACACTAAAATTATACATTCTATCAGTGTCAACATTACCATTATTGTTACTAAGTACCTACCTATGTACTTAATAATCACAGAGTATGATATAGTTACATAAGTAAGGACAACAGAGTAATAAATGTACACATACGTAAACCTACTATAATTTTTGGTAGTCTAAGTATATGTATTTTATTGAACATTATTAAACAAGCGTATGTATTTACTACGTATGTATATCTACGCGGTTCGGTCGCGAGCGTATTGGTTCAACCCACAGAAATAAAAAAACAGGTAGAAATCGTATGACGACCTATTAGTAAGAAAACCTTTGTCGCCAAACTCACACATGTAAAGCAAAATGTTAACGTGTTACTACAT
This sequence comes from Hypsopygia costalis, assembly GCA_937001555.2. Lineage (NCBI taxonomy): Eukaryota > Metazoa > Arthropoda > Insecta > Lepidoptera > Pyralidae > Hypsopygia > Hypsopygia costalis. The sequence goes on from OW443355.2 coordinate 11,126,287, forward strand.
GCATGTTTGTGCTATGATTGGTCTAAAAATACTGTAAAAAATGACATATATACAAAAATATGTTAGTTTAAATTCAACCTTATGCAGTTATGACACGGTTCATAAACAATTAAATCCCGAATAAGCATCTAGTGAGCAATAGCTGTACTTCTTATTCTGTCAGATTCTAAACAGTATAGCTAATCGACGCAAGGTGGCGCTACTAATATTGATTTTAATATTATGACTTCTGTCCTTGACTAAAGGCTGATATTTGAATGACCGTACTGCACGAATGTCGATATCACTACTTTTCGAAGTGATGTAGTAATGAGGAACACCAAGTATCACCGAGTACTGCTACCGGATTAATGAATATCTACCTATTATAATTTTTGGTACCATAAAATTGAATATTTTTACAATCTTTTCTTCAACTTACAATGTATGTATGTCAGTATGTAACAATGTTTGTTCGGGTGGAATGCATTCGGGTGGTGCAACTTAATTTTGAGACAGATTTTCAACCGATTGAGCTGAAATTTTGTAGTACACGTTTGTTTGGATGACAATGCATGATAAACGTAAAAGCTGCCGTAGAAGCTTGTCCCAAAAAATATTTTTTTGAAAAAACTTATTAATTATGATGATATATGATGATGATAGGTGAAATCATACTTCACACTTATAATTATAAATGCGACAGTTTGTGAGGATGTTTAGAACTTTGTGACTCGATCAGACTAGATGAAATTTTGCACAAATATAGATAGTCTGGATTAATATATAGGATACTTTATATGTGACAACGAAGTGCTACGCGAGCGAAGCCTCGCGCTACAGCTGGTTTCTTATGCCTGCCTATATTTATTTATAATTTATAACATTTCTTACAATTTATTATATTATGTTCATAATTATGATATAATATTTTTTCATAATTCAAAAATTATACTGTTTCAATATCGTGATGGGAGTAAATAATCAAGTAAATAAATACTGACGATACATGAGTCACATCACTAATCGATTAACGCTAGAATGTTCTAAACAAGAGACGTGGAGTGCGTTAGAAATTTGACCTTAAAATTAAACGCATAAAGGTTACTTTAGTTTGTTCGCGTTTGTGCATTTTATTGAATATGCTTAAATTCTATTAAATAATGAAAATAATGAGAAATATTACTTACCGATGGTATGAAATGCCACCATTAGACACATTATTTTTGCTACTATTATTCTTACACGATAATATGGCACAAGAAGGCATTTTTATATTTTTTTTCTATGATTGTTTCCGCGGCTGTGACAAATGACGACTGAGATATGCGACGATCGAGATATGCCAAATTGGAGTATATTGACCTACGCGGGTAACGCCCACTTGTTATTTCTAGTCCTTTTTTATTTCTGTGGTTCAACCCTATGAGCGACACGCTGCCGAGTTACGTCACGGCCGAGACAAACCATTTTGTAAAAGCAGCGGCTGTCGCTCGTAACGCGTTAGATATAGGGGTTACTTTCGATTGTCCCTGCCGCTGAAAGACTCAGGTATGAGTACAGCTGCAGAATTATTTTGGACCGTATGTGCGCGTATCGAAGGTTGATATTTTAATTGTGATTATTCCAATTGTGTCGGAAGTGATTCTTCTGTTAGAGTATATTATTCTGTGGTTACGCTACGAATTACACGTGGCTAGGAGGCTGGTATACTACTCCAGTAGCTTAGTGTCCGAACAGGCGACTATCCACGCGTGCCAACAGTGTTGTAAGTCGCATGCGACTGGCGTCAAACGCGTTGTCGTCTCTTCACACCGTGTGCGGATTAGAAGGAAATTGTGTGGCGGCGACTCATGAGCGACGCGTAGGGCATGCGTATCAACCCCGAATAGCCGCGTGTGCGAATGGCCTAAGTGTGTGAAATTTGATACTCCTCCGTCCGCACAACTTTCGTAAAAAACAGTGCCTATAAAGTTTTTGCTTCACGTAATGAATACGTGTATTAATATAGATTTGTAGATGTAGACTTTTTTCAGGTGGGGCAAGTGGCTGGGCTGATTCGTGGTGATGGCACTGGTCATGGGGTATCTCTGCTGGTGTGGAATTGCGGAGTGGACCCTAGAGACGATCCAGAGGTTAGTTACATACTTACTACGTATAATTTTATTTCAGACGGCAATGTGCATATAATTACTGTCTTACACATTGCTAAGAAGGGAAGTAAAATTCCAAAAGCTTCTTACTCCTACAAATTCGTTGTGAGTTCCAAGACAGCCGTAGTTTTACCCCCGGGACTGCAATGGACTTGAGTGTTCATTGCCTTTTTTGTTGGTCGCCGCTGTTAATGCTGGCTACACAGGAGACACAGTGGTGGAAATGTGTGGTGCATGCTGGTGAAAATACATAAAACTAGAACGATCGGCGATCTTAAAATTTTAATTACTTATGTCCGACGTGTTTTATGGTCGATCAAAGTTTGGTGGGAAAGTCCATTTTAAAAGTATGACATTATAAAAAATAAATATAATATTGTAGAAATAATAAAAAATACAAACTATAACTTTTGTTACGGCACTGGCTACATAAACGCAATATTTAACGTAGCTGTCGTACAAATTTCTGATTCAATACATATAAAATAGCGTGGTGTGACGTCATAACATGGTAGCCTTTTGTATGGAGCGTTTTCGGGACAGTCCAAAATTGTGATCTTCAATCATATCTCGAGCAGTTTTTATGATATCGAAGACATTTATTATGGTACTAATCTAATAAATAATAATAAATAAATATTCCTGGACAATTTACACAGCGCCATCTAGTCCCAAATTAAGCGAAAAGCTTGTACTATGGGTACTATATAACTGGTATAATACGTAAATACATTTTTTTTTTGTAAATATAATATATACTCGTAGATATAATACACAGACAACGCCCAGACCAAGACAAACAGACATGTTCATGCACACAAATATTTGTCTTGTGCGGGGATGGAACCCGCGACCTCGGAGTCAAAGTGGACATTGCTAACCATTCGACCACCGAGCTCGTCTATATAATATATTTACATTTTTTTTGGTTTTATATGCGACGTCGTGTGCGTGAGTTACGTGTCATTTTGCTCCGCATATAAATTATATATAAGCTCAATAATGCGTATAAGTTGTGATCGAAAGTTATATAAGTATAAAGTTTAATGTACAATTACAACATTTAGTGTTTCAAAGTGCATCAAGAACAGCAGGAAGTACATTTAAAATTGAATTATAGTTTGTGATTTTATAAAACTCTTTTGAAAGTGACGGTCAAGGTTAACCGTTAGTGCGAATCAGTGCGTCCCTTTTCCACGCACTGTGTTTGCTATTCATCTATTGCACGCTGCACGGATTACTGACGTGACACCAGCTGATTTGTATATATCTACCTACCTAAGCTGCATGAACATGGCATCTACAACAAAATGCAATACTTGTTCAAGTTGCCAAAAATACATTATGGATAAAAGTATGAAATGCTCAATGTGTCTACGAGTGTTTGATGCCGCGTGCGCTGGTATTTCGAGCTCAGTTTTATCTGCATTATCGAGTGATTACCTGTGTATGCATGGGTGTGCATGGAATGCCGTAATTTACCTAAGATCTGTGATGAGGTTGAAACTAATATAATTAATGATAATTTTGTCAATATTACATGCCGTGCGGGGCAAAAATCTGCTGCAATTTGTGAGTCTCCTGAACAAAAAACTTCCGGTATATCGCATGAGAGTTTACGTACAATCATTCGGAGTGAATTTCGCGATATACTTAGGGAGGAACTTGCCTCATCGGTTCATACATCTATAGCCGAACAATTTGCAAGTATAACTAAAGAAAACATGTTTACTAAAATGCAGGACTTATTGCTTGATTTGATTACCCTGATAAATCGTAATACGGCTTTAGAACAGGAGTTACAGTCATATAAAAATAAAAGTACGACGGGTGCTCTAAATCAAGAAAAAGCACCGGAGCAGCCTCCCGAACAGATTGAAACAAATACCACATCCATGTCCGCGTCCAATATACCAACGGAAAGCAGTCAGCAAAAAAAAGGGCGTCGTCGTAAGGTGAAATCTACCAGTGAGATAATATCACCCACTGCAATTACAGAGGTGGTGAAATCACCACTTCAGACTACTTTAAAACCACTTTCTTCCATCAAAGGAAAGTCAAATAATGATTCGGCTGAACGGGCGGAGGGTGTATGGACAGATGTAACGCGTAGACGAATTCGACCATCGGCTCCTGAAGTATTGCGTGGAACTGCTAGGCCCGGCGTAACGTTACTGGAAGCGTCCGAGAGAAGGCAACATCTGCATCTATATTACGTGAAGCAGGGCACCACGGTGGAGCAAGTACGTGAGTACCTTACTAGTCTATGTGGTGGGGATGTATGTACTGTGGATGCATTAAATCCGCGCGGAAATTATGCCTCATTCAAATTGGGAATTCCTTCTAAGTTTGAAACTGTCATACTGAACCCGCACATCTGGTCTGAAGATATATGCATCAAACCTTGGAGGCAGAATTTTCGTCGCCAAAAGGAAAAGAGAAACGTTACCCAATAAGCCAAAAAATATTACTGTGTATTATCAAAACGTAAGAGGGTTGCGTTCTAAAACAGCCGTATTCAGTAGTAACATTTTAAATTGTTCATGTGATATAGTGGCGCTTTCGGAGACGTTCCTGACGAGCTCAGTGGCTGACGGTGAACTTTTCCCACCTGGGTATATTGTGGTACGTCAGGACAGAGCAGGTGACGTCGGCTGGGGTGGAATCTTGTTGGCTGTGCGTGACTGTTATAATGTGCGTAGGGTCACAGATGTAGACGGTCTCACTCGTGATATGGAAGTGTTGTGCGTAATAGTTAGCTGGAAAAATGTCAAGCTACTATGTTGTCTTACATATATACCGCCTAGTTACACCGATGCTCAGTACCTTGATGTGTTAAATTGTATAGAAAATATTGTATGTAAATTTCCCAATTTAGACTTATTGATATTAGGCGACTTTAACTTAAATTCATTTAGTGATTGTGTTAAGTTACAGTTCACACAATTTTGTGAATTTTGTAGTTTAGTTCAACATAATGAGATTCGAAACAAATACGGCGGCATCTTAGACCTTGTGTTATGCGGGCCACGTACTGAACTAACGGTCACAAATGACCTTGACTCATTAGTGTTACCTGACGCTTACCATCCAGCGCTCAGTATATTCTTATCGCTGCCCCGTGGCGAGTTGCAGTCTAGGTCTTTTAATATTCCCACGAATCATGCGAGTCGGGAATGGAATTTCCGTAAGGCTGATTATTTGGCATTGTATGAGGAGATATTTTTATTGCAGTGGGATGACGTGTTAAATTGCACGGATGTAGATTGCGCTATGGAAATATTATATAACACATTGTACAGTACATTTGACAGACACGTACCGAAAAAAACAACTTACAAAAAACATGATAAATATATTTATCCTTGTTGGTTTACATCGGAAATTATTCATAATATAAAGATTAAATATTTTCATTTAAAAAAATTTAGAATGTATAAATTGGAATTTAATAAAGAAATGTTTAGATATTACAGAGAGCGAGTAAAATCATTAATCAATGCTACATATACACAGTATGTGGTGAATGTTGAACAAAGTATTGCCAAAGACCCTTCAGAATTTTGGACATATATTAGGGAGAAACAGAGTAATAGACAGTCCAGAGGCGAATACGCATACAATAACAAAGTTGTATCTGGGCAGGAGGCTGTAGATGTGTTTGCGGAATATTTTGCATCGGTGTACCGGAAGGATACACCTAGGTTGGACGTCGCTGCCGCACAGAGGCAGGCTGAACTGACTTCAGCTGCTCAGTCCCGTGTATCTATTGACTGCGTCACTGAGCGGCAGATCCTTAAAGCGGCGAGGCGGCTAAGGAATCAGTCAGCTATTGGCCCTGATGGCATTCCTACATTTTTGGTAAAGGATTGCATATCGGTACTGTCGAAACCCCTGCTTCATATTCAGAACCTCTCCTTAAAATATTCCCATTACCCGGTGAAATGCAAGCGATCCCGAGTGACTCCGGTGCCTAAGTGTGGCGCTGCATCGGAAATCAGTGATTACAGACCAATAGCAATACTCCCAGTCTTTGGTAAGTTATTTGAGATTGTTATTGACGACGAACTCAGAGGGCAGATCAAAATATGGCTCCATGACTGCCAACATGGGTTTAGACCTGCTAGGTCAACGACTACTAATCTTGTTAATTTTACGGATTACATAAAAGCGGAAATGGATGCCCATAGACAAGTAGATACGGCTTATTTTGACTTCAAAAAAGCTTTCGATGTCGTCGATAATGACATCTTGTTAACAAAGTTGGCGGCCATCGGTTTCACGCCTAAGCTACTAAAATTTTTTTCGAGCTATTTGAATAACCGTACTCAATATGTTCAGCTCAATGGATATCAGTCTGTACCATACTGTACTCCATCGGGTGTTAGTCAGGGTAGTACGTTGGGGCCTAGCTTATTCCTGATTATGGTGAATGATCTGCCAGGTGTCATTACTACCGCGGAGTGCTTAATGTTTGCTGATGACGTCAAAATATTCCTAGGTGTTAGCAGACTCGAAGATAACTTGGCACTTCAGCGTGACGTCGATGCTGTAGGAAAATGGAGCCGACTGAATAACATGCCCTTAAATATCTCCAAGTGTAAAATATTGACATTCACTCGTTCAAAGTCTCCGGCTGAGTATATTTATACTCTTCTTGGCGCTCCACTCGAAAGAGTTAATGAACAGCGAGACCTAGGAATTACAATGACTCCTATGCTAGATTTCCATAAACACATTAAGGATATATGTAGCAACGCGAGTAAGACCTTAGGTTTTCTAATGAGAATCACACCTCAGTTCAGGTCGGTTGGAACTGCATTTTTACTGTACAATGCATATGTACGTAGTAGGTTAGAATTTGGAGCTATTGTGTGGGATCCCTTTGAGAAGAAATATGTTCAACTAATTGAAAAAATTCAAAAAAAATTTGCTAGAAACATATATAAAAAACTGTACGGATACCTACTATCCATTCATGTATCCCTCACTATTTGTATCGGGTATGATTGGTATGGAAACTCTTGAATTTAGACGTACTGTGCAGTTGATAGTACATTACTGTTCACTTCTGAAAAACAAAGTCGACAACCCGCATGCTTTAGAACGTATTTCTCTAATAGTGCCTAATAGAATTTGTGGTGAAGTTCCGTTGCGTCGCCGTCCGCGTCTATTCAAGGGCCCAGCGCCGGTACGGACGCAGCAAGGCAGTCGGGCGCCTACAGAACGGGCAATAACTTTATTAAATAACATGCATACATGTTATTTGGATGCCGACGTATTTGTTGACAATGTCTCATTGTTTCTAAAATTACTTCGATTAAATAAGTAAAGGAAAGAACAATCTAAATTTGTACGAAAGTTTGACACTGACATATATATTGCATGCATTTTTAATACATTTCGTGAGTATACTTTATAAGAATATAAAATATAATGAAATTTAATATAAACATAATATAATGGATAAATATATTTTAATTTGTATTGGTATTAATTAATTTTATTATATATTGTTATTATTTCGTTCATCTTTGTTTTATAATTTGATTATTGTTTTAAATCACTATATAATTGAATTATTTTAATTGTATAATTTGAATTATAATTTTTAGTTATTATAAAATTTTGTAATCTACCACATAAATGTTTTGGTTGCATATACTGTAAATTTATGTGTGTGAATAAATAAATAAATAAATTTACATAAGAAATATACATATAACAAAAAATACAACTAAACTATAGTATATAATAATCTAATCATAAAACTACTTAAAAATAAAACTAATAAAAAGAAAAACAAAATACTAATCTATTCCACGAAAATATCGGTCCCATGCGGCATGGAGGAGGCAAGAACACTGGCTGCGTTTCCTCGCTAAATTGCAATGCTCACTTTTTGAGGGAAGAAAGAGCCAGCCCTCCTGTCTCCATAGACAGCAACCAGTTTTGATGAAATTACTGAAAGAAAATTTATAATATCGAAGTAATTATTTCATTCTATAGTTATATATCTGCGAGATCGAATCACAATTGAGGAGATCCGTAGAAGAACCAAGGTTACCGACATAGCCCAGCGGATTAGCAAGTTGAAGTGGCAGTGGGCAGGGCACATAGCACGGAGGACGGATGACCGATGGGGTCGAAAGGTTCTCGAGTGGAGACCACGTACCGGCAAGTGCAGCGTAGGACGTCCACCCACAAGGTGGACAGACGACCTCATTAAGATCGTAGGATCGCGCTGGATGCAAGCCGCTTCCAACCGGTCTTATTGGAGATCTAGAGGGGAGGCCTATGTCCAGCAGTGGACTTTCAATGGCTGAGATGATGATGATGATGATGATAGTTATATTATTGTGACGTCTTTAAATAACAAATCGAAAAAAAATGGTTCCTATTATTTTGATTCTAATTTTTCAGTTATTATGGAGCTGCGGAGGGGGTGCTAGGGGAGAACGATCACGTCGAGCCTTGTCCGGCGTAGTGAAGGCGTTGGCGTGCTGCGTCTGCGCGTCCACTGCCACCAGGGCCTTGAGCTGTGCTCGCTCACATCTGTACTGTGAAGGTTAGACACTTCAGACATATACAAGAGATTGCAAACATAATTAAGACATTTTTAGACTACGTCGGGTGGCACATAAGCATACGACCCGCCTGATATGAAGCGGTTACCGTAGCCATATTAACACGAGCAACATAAAATATCGCTCGCTCACCGCCACCCCAGCTGCCAATGCATGGTGCATTGGCAGCTGGGGTGGCGGCGAGCGATTCATTCATCATTCATCATCATTCCCTTCTGGTGCCCTCACTCACTGGCAGGAATACAAAACCCTCAAGGGAATTGTTATAAGGCTGCGGTATTCTGTGAGGTGGAGGTACATTCCCCAGTCGGGTAGCTTACAATTACGCTCCCTACCTCTCTTTTCGCCAGGGCTTCGTTTGTCAGTCAGCAGGATGCACCGCTTGCAGATGAAGTTTCGTTTTGGTTCAAAGATGTTGATAAACTACTTACACCCCAAACAAGAGACAATAAGACATTTTTGTACTACGTCGGGTGGCAGACAAGCATACGACCCGCCTGATGTGAAGCGATGGCTGTAGCCTGCACGTGGTGCACCTTGGCGACTATTGAAAGAGGCTCTGGTAAAAGAAAGCACGGTTGTTGTGTTCCTGCGAGTGAGTGAGGTCACCAGAAAGAAAGAAAGGAGTGAGTATAGGCTGGCAACGGATCGTCGACCCCTTGGTGTTGCTGATCTCCATGGGCGGTGGTGATTGCTTTCCATCAGGTGACTCACATGCTCGTTTGCCCCCCTCTCATATAAAAAAACCGCACAAGTGCGAGTCGGACTCTCCCACCGAGGGTTCCGTACGTAGGATCATTATAAATTTAATATTTTCCATTATATATAAATAAGAAATAATACGTCTGAAAAAATAAATAAAATATATTTTGCAATGTGCACATCAAGCCCTTTCATAATGATACCCTATTTGAACTAGTAGCTTCAATTTGAAATTTCGACTCCCTATAAAAAATATAGACCCCCTATTTTTTAAGATTTAATTACAAATGTATAGTTTTGAGATTTATTCTCGTACTTGTAGTCTATAACGATGTTACTTGCCAAATTTCATAGTTCTAGGATGGTTCTAGGTAAACGGGAAGCACCCTATGAGTTTTGAATCCCTTGAGGATGTGTCGAAATATACGTTTTTTGCTTAATAAACGGCTGTATCTCTTTTTTACGTAAACTTAGCAGTTTGATTTTTTTACAACTTCATCAGGCACGCCCAACGACGCCATCAAGCTCCTTGCAGTTTGTAATATTCATCATCATCAGGTCATTTTAGTCTCCATTACAGGAGCACGACCCTCTCTCGTCCGTCCCAGACAGAAGGAGGATTTGGCCTACACTCCCCACGCTGGCCAGACGGGTTGGGGAGGCCTGATCGATGTTTTGTAATGCATTTCCCTTAGTCGCCTTGTAAGTACGACATCCACGGGACTCAGACCAAATAACTTTTTATTTGGTCTGAGCCACGGGAAGAGACGGAGTGGTTCTATTCTAGTCTGCCGGAAACCACACGGCCAAATATTTGTAATATAAATCAATCATAATTTATTTTCAGGGTGTTGGTCGAGACTGGAGCGGTGTGCGTTATGTCGGGAAACCCTACCAGCTAAAGATTCTCCGTACGCTAGGAACTTAGTTGCTGAACAGGTAATATTATTATTCTGCTCGGTGACGAGCTCGGTGGTCGAATGGTTAACAATGGCCACTTCGACTCCGAGCGGGTTCGATCCCCGCTCAAGACAAACATTTGTGTGCATGAACATGTCTGTTTGTCTTGGTCTGGGTGGTTTTCAATGTATTATATGTATGTATTTACAAAAAAATGTATTTAAGCATAAACAGTTATCTAGTACCCATAGAATAAGCTTTGTTTAGTTTGGGACTAGACGACCGTGTGTGATTTGTCGTGGAACATTTATTTATATTATTATTCTCAACTAGCTTCCGTTCACGGATTCATCCGATAAAAAGTCTACGTTCAAATTCAAATGATTTATTTTGCTAAAAACATATGTACAGAATATATGTATACACTAACATACAGAATATAGGTAGGAATATAGGTGACTTAACATGACAGTTATAATAAATTTAATTAAATTTGCACATTTTGCATGCCTAAATTGTTGCAAAAGGCAGAACTTATTGGATCTTCTATTCGTACCAACACCTATAATGTAGGTTCTTTTTTTTGTTTCTTTTACGGGACTTTCCGTTGTACCATATCACAGTAAAAGTAATAGTACTACGTAACCATAGTAGGTTTGCTTAGTTTGCAACTAGATGAGACAGTGTGAAAAAAATAAAATAACGAATTTGTTGTTTTCAGAAAATAAGAACGCGAATAAACGCGATCATGCAAAGTTATTTACATATCTTTATTATTGCCTGACAAATAAACCTGGTCGAAACGTCAGGCGTTATTAAAGGTGCATAAGGGTCTAAAAATTCCCTTATTGCTCTTATACAAGATCGCGTTAATGCCCTTTGTTATTTTTTATAAATCATGCAACGAGAAAGTTTAAAAGTTATTGCGCTATTTTCAGGTTTTCGAAGCGATAGCTACAGAATACGAAATAAAGGATACAATAAAAAGACCAACAGAATCACTATCAGCATACAATACTCCCAACAGATCACCTAATATATCACCAGCTGTCAATCGCAAAGGACAATACAGATTAACATCAATTAATCGAAAGAAACATGTACAATTCAATGAAAAACTAGGACAAAGCTACGGATCCGATCCTAACATACATAGATCATTAAATACACAAGAATTCAAACGTGTAGTAAATCCTACCAATATGGTACAAATTTCACAACCTGGCAATTCTGCGTGTCGCTGTCAAAGTCAGAATGACGTCCCGAAAATAAAGGTAGAAGCACAAGTGGAGGAAGCGGGAACTGCTACTGTGGATGAAAATGAATGTACAGTAAATTGTCAAAGTTTACAGCATAAATTAGTGGCGAGACTGAGACAAGCTTGCTCGTTAGCTGATCTCCATAATGTCGCTGTCCAAACGTGCACACTTTCTAGATCTTTGAATAATTTAGGTGAAGGGTAAGTAAATACTAAGAGGATAAGTGCTTTTAATATCAATATCAGAAAAACCTACGTTCAATTCAACGCAGCTCAGTACTAAGACAGTAAAGTATTTTTAAGTTATTAAGAAAGAAAGAAAGAAAGGAAGGAACATAGGCTGGCAACGGATCTGGGACTCCTTGGTGTTTCTGATCTTCATGGGCGGTGGAGATTGCTTTCCATCGGCTGACCCACATGCTCATTAATTTGCCCCCTCTCATGTAAAATAAAATACAAAGACCTACACAATTAAAAAAAAATGCCCTAATGGGTGTAAGTAGTAGGTACATCAACATCTTTGGACCAAAGACCAAAATCTCACCTGCACGTGGTGCACCCTGCTGACTGACAAACGAGGCTCTAAAAGAGAGGTAGGGTATAGCGTATTTTTTTAGCTGCCCGTCTGAGGTAGTACCTCTATCTCACAGAATACCGCAGCCAAATAACAAATTCCTTTGAGAGCTGTTGTGTTCGAGTGAGCGAGGTCTCCAGAAAGAATGAAAGGAAGGAACATAGGCTGGCAACGGGTCGGCGACCCCTTGGTGTTGCTGATCTCCATGGGCGGTGGTGATTGCTTTCCTTACATTGACCCACTTGCTCATTTGCCCCTCTGATAAAAAAAAAAATGGTTCAATCATGTGGTTGAGTGCGAAAACATCTCAGTGAAACCAAACTAAATTACATCTACAATGTAACATTTTGTGCACTAGTAAAATGACGTAAAATACTTTAATTTCTTCTTTAGAGATAATAAACAAACAAGCATAATTCAAATAATAAGAAGGGAATCGATCTTAACTTCAGTTACTATGATCTTCATTCTACGGCGGCGCTAGTGTACCTACTGCTTTAACCCTGTAATAGCAACCTGACTGACGAAATACTTAACCTTACCCTTTACCTTTTAAAAACTTACAATGGATTTTCTTGTCGCCGTTCGTATGAGTAGAAATAAATTACAACTTCGATGTATTTTTAACCGACTCCAAAAAGGGGGAGGTTCTCAATTCGACTGTTTTTTTTTTTAATGTTTGTTACTTAATTACTCCGTGATTTATAAACCGATTTGAAAAAACTTTTTTTATAAACTGATTTGAAAAAACTTTTATTTGAAAGAGTATACTTCCAGATTAGTCCCCTACGTTTTTCATCATCAGCCTGTATCTACATACATAAATGTAGAGTAATGTTTGGAGTCGGTTTTTTTTTTTTTTAATTATATTCTTGAAGTACTAATTAAATCAATCTTAATATTATAATTATCGGCCCCGAATACTCATTTGTTCCATTCGGGATCGAAACCCTTGGTCCATGGGGTCCCAGCACAAAAAGGTTTGTAAAAGAATTAGGATAAAGATTGATCGACGCAACGACGACGAGATTGGTGACCCAAGATCTGGTACATTCCTCGCCCAAAGAATCAGTTTAGCCATCCAGTTTACCACCATCTCTTATTGCGATTCAATGACTGAATAGAATGCTTATTCATACCAATGAATAAGCGACTCTATTTCAAATGGAATAGAGTCGCTTATTCATTGGTATGAATAAGCAAGCCATTCAATTATTGAATCGCAATAAGAGATGGTGGTAAGGGGGCTGCTAGCATCTTAGGAACGATGCCACATGAGCCAACCTTTTTACATTTATTTCAGTTTTAGGTTAGTTTTATTTTAGTATTATTTAGTTTTATACATATTTATGTAATATTTTGTAAATCATAATAAATAATGTATTGTGTTCTTTCAGAAAAGGAAGCTGCAATCACAGTGGTTCGTTGGATAATTTGAAGAATAATGGTGGGTAAATAAAAAATAATTTTCTGCAGTTAAAAATAATAATTACTTTTCCAATAAATTCTTCTGGCTATGACCAATTTGGCTCCATTTAAATTATACTTAGTTAAGTTGCACAAGAAAGAACTTAAAACAAGAAAATCTTTAAATATAGGTACTAACTTAATAAAGATTATCTTTTTTGGGATGTAAGTATACTAACTCAATGTATGTAAGTAAACATACTAACTCAATAAACCTACGACTGCCTTTTTTGGGGTGTAAGGGGCTCATCACCATCTTCAGGCCAATGGCAACCTCACCTGCACGCGGTGTTTCCTGGTGACTGATAATCAAGGCTATAGCAATAAAGAGGTATGGCAGCATAATTATAAGAACCTGATTAGGAAAATACATACATACAAATAGAGTTGTTGTGTTCCTGCGACTAAGTGAAGCCCGTTAATAAATATCTGATTATTATATTTTTTTGAAATCACATTTTTTACTCTATTGATAAAAGTTACATCCATTATACTGCGCTACTAGCGCTGCCGCTCAATGCAAGTTACAGTTAGAAACTGCATTTTATGGCTCTTTTGCGTTGAAGTGTAAGTAGTTCATCAACACCCTTGAATCAAAACCAACCTCACCTGAGCGTGGTACTCCCTGCTGACTGGCAACGAGGCTCTGACGAAAGGAAAGGTAGGATATAGAGTATTTTGTAAGCTGTCCGACTGGGCAAGTAGTGTGTTCTTGCGACTGAAAGAAAGAGTAAAGAAGGCAGGCGTTGCTGCGTTGAAAGCATAGGTGGCAGCGCGCAAGTGATATGGTAACTGCTTCACATCAGGTGGGTCGGTCATGCTTGTTTGTTACTCGACGTGATGTAAAAAAATCTTTTCCTTTTTACATTTTTGTTGTTGGACAAATGACTTATGTAAAAATTTTAATTGTTTTACTAGTTTTTTTAAAGTAATATTTTAGTATTTTAATTAAAATCAATATGTCAATTGTGACTACAAACATCAATAATGACTTCCAACCATGCTATGCTTTTTTTTTCCTCATCTTACGACGTATTAGAGGTTAGTCAATAGATGTCGCTGTACTGTTTCTGATGTATTTTACATCGCGCTATTAAGATTTTTGTGCCCTGAGAGACCTTACCACTGCAAAAATATGAAATCATACTTACCTGGCGTAGGGGATACCGTGATCAACAAGGCGGTTCCCCCAGGGCGAGACTTGTCCATTGCACTGCGGACTGGTTGACCCCTGCGATTACCCCTAATGTGGGTAACTCGGACGCGCAATTTTTGTTAGTGGGGACTGCGTACGCGCTGTCCCCTTCAAATATAAATGAAAACAACTAATCTGTTTACCAGAAACTTATTGTAAAGAAAAAAAAAATATTTATGGCATTTAATTGTTATCACAAAATTTAATTTAATTTGAATGAAGTCGGTGTCATAACGCTACGGGACGCTGGGCTTACACGAAATTTTAAATGTTTTGTCTGTTGTTTGTTTGTTACAGTTAATTTTGTTTTTCAATATTTTATATTTTATCTAGTACATATTATATTACATGAATTACTTCTAATCACTATATTTTTATTTATAAGAAAAGCTACTTGAAAAAAGATAATTAGTAAAGAGAATATTTCTTAAAAAAAAGATTGACATCACGTTTTAAACTTACGTATATTTTTGACGATTTGATAAAAAAGTATTTGATGATCATTCCTCAAGAACATGATCCATCACAATTTTTTTCGACACAAACCTCAAGCATGTCGAGGTCTATTAATTGAGTCAAGTTTCATCTAAATCGGTTCAGTGATTTTGGAGTCTATTCATTTCCAAGAATGACTTTTCGGCGTATTCGCCTTCCGCTCGTTCCACTTAAATATTGAGTGATACGAAAAGAAAATACTGCATTAATATTTATTTTATTTTTGTTTCAGAGGCGCCGGTTTTCCTCGTGTCTGCCCCTCCTATTTACGTATTGGCGTGTGATCATAATCAAAATAAGTAACGTTATTAATTTGGTTTTACAATAAAGCAATCCATTTGTACATATTATTTTTTTTGTTTCATTTCTTAATAAATAGTTTATGATATCAGGATGTTAGGATATCTAGTTTGTTATACGACTCCCGTTTTTTTTTCAAATGACCCTTGTACACTTTGATACTATACGAAATAGTAGAAATAAAATTTTTGAACTGGGCGACACTAATAAGGCTTAATTTTTTTTCCTCAGACCCAGGACTTCGCTGTTTTTTCTGTGATTTCTATATGTTAAAATAATTCTATGTTATAATAATTATTATTTCCTTTGTCTTCTTTTCTTCTCCCATTTTTCCATTATACTGGATAAAATCGAGAGCTCATGAAGCTTTTCACTTGTAGTATGAGCCTTCTTTTGAGTATTAAGCCACTGGAGATGCCATAACGAAACTCTTCGAACAAATTTTTTCACCACTTTTAGCGGGGGGCGAGGTAAACACGTACAGCACACCACCAAAAGATGATAAACTCAAAAGACACAAATTTTGCTGTTGCGATAAATACACACTACAAAAAAAATCAACACATTACATGCGCACAGACACAGTTTTCACGTAACTATGCAGCATACATACGAAAAAGATAGTGATAGGGCACATCTGAAGAATGAGTCAAATCAGTTTGATGAAGTCATCGGATCATCTAGGAGGAGGGCGTCCAACTAATACCTTCTTCCCCTATCTACCATCACTATTCCCATCGCTTATTAGATTAATAAAAGAAAATTCTACGTTCAATTCAACTCAGCTCAATACTAAGACAGTACAATATTTTTAAGTTATTAAAATAACAATTCGAATGAGGCTATTTCGCTGATTTAGACAAAAGTATCAAAAACGGCTGTTTTTATCACCTTTCGCTTTCTAAAAGCTGTTCGCTGCCGGATGCCTGAAGCGGTCTGAAAAGCTGCTAATCTTTTGGAATATCAATGACTGGTCGGAGTGAGATTATATACAAAAACCTACACAGTTTAAAAAAGACCTTATGGGTTTAAGCGGTACATCAATATCTTTGAACCAAAGCCAATCTCACCTACACGTGGTGCACCCTGCTGACTGACAAACGAGGCTCTGGTGAAAAGAGAGGTAGGCATAGCGCATTTTTTTAGCTGAGGTAGTGCAGTTAGTGTAGTTTCTGAGGTAGTACCTCCACCTCACAGAATACCGCAGCCAAATAACAATTCCTTCAAGGGTTGTTGTGTTCCTGTGTGAGGGAGGTCACCAGAAAGAAAGAGAGGAAGGAGTTTAGACTGGCAACGGGTCGGCGACCCCTTGGTGTTGCTGATCTCCATGGGCGGTGGTGATTGCTTTCCTTACATTGACCCACTTGCTCATTTGCCCCTCTGATAAAAAAAAAAATGGTTCAATCATGTGGTTGAGTGCGAAAACATCTCAGTGAAACCAAACTAAATTACATCTACAATGTAACATTTTGTGCACTAGTAAAATGACGTAAAATACTTTAATTTCTTCTTTAGAGATAATAAACAAACAAGCATAATTCAAATAATAAGAAGGGAATCGATCTTAACTTCAGTTACTATGATCTTCATTCTACGGCGGCGCTAGTGTACCTACTGCTTTAACCCTGTAATAGCAACCTGACTGACGAAATACTTAACCTTACCCTTTACCTTTTAAAAACTTACAATGGATTTTCTTGTCGCCGTTCGTATGAATAGAAATAAATTACAACTTCGATGTATTTTTAACCGACTCCATATAGGGGGAGGTTCTCAATTCGACTGTATTTTTTTTTAATGTTTGTTACTTAATTACTCCGTGATTTATAAACCGATTTGAAAAAACTTTTTTTATAAACTGATTTGAAAAAACTTTTATTTGAAAGAGTATACTTCCAGATTAGTCCCCTACGTTTTTCATCATCAGCCTGTATCTACATACATAAATGTAGAGTAATGTTTAGAGTCGGTTTTTTTTTTGTTAAAATTATATTCTTGAAGTACTAATTAAATCAATCATAATAATATAATTATCGGCCCCGAATACTCATTTGTTCCATTCGGGATCGAAACCCTTGGTCCATGTGGTCCCAGCACAAAAAGGTTTGTAAAAGAATTAGGATAAAGATTGATCGACGCAACGACGACGAGATTGGTGACCCAAGATCTGGTACATTCCTCGCCCAAAGAATCTGTTTAGCCATCCAGTTTACCACCATCTCTTATTGCGATTCAATGGCTGAATAGAATGCTTATTCATACCAATGAATAAGCGACTCTATTTCAAATGGAATAGAGTCGCTTAATCATTGGTATGAATAAGCAAACCATTCAATTATTGAATCGCAATAAGAGATGGTGGTAAGGAGGCTGCTAGCATCTTAGGAACGATGCCACATGGGCCAACCTTTTTACATTTATTTCAGTTTTAGGTTAGTTTTATTTTAGTATTATTTAGTTTTATACATATTTATGTAATATTTTGTAAATCATAATAAATAATGTATTGTGTTCTTTCAGAAAAGGAAGCTGCAATCACAGTGGTTCGTTGGATAATTTGAAGAATAATGGTGGGTAAATAAAAAATAATTTTCGGCAGTTAAAAATAATAATTACTTTTCCATTAAATTTTTCTGGCTATGAGCAATTTGGCTCCATTTAAATTATACTTAGTTAAGTTGCACAAGAAAGAACTTAAAACAAGAAAATCTTTAAATATAGGTACTAACTTAATAAAGATTATCTTTTTTGGGATGTAAGTATACTAACTCAATGTATGTAAGTAAACATACTAACTCAATAAACCTACGACTACCTTTTTTGGGGTGTAAGTGGCTCATAACCATCTTTAGGCCAAAACCAACCTCACCTGCACGCGGTTTCCTGGTGACGGATAATCAAGGCTACAGCAATAAAGAGGAATGGCATCATAATTAATTATAAGTAGACCGATTAGGGAAATACGAGTACCTCCACCTCACAGAATACCGCAGATAAAGAACAATTTTCTTGAGAGTTGTTGTGTTCTTGCGAGTAAGTGAGGCCCCGTTAGGAAATATCTGATTATTATATTTTTTTGAAACTACAATTTTTACTCTATTGATAAAAGTTACATCCATTATACTTCATCACCACCCTTGAAACAAAACCAACCTCACCTGAGCGTGGTACTCCCTGCTGACTGGCAACGAGGCTCTGACGAAAGGAAAGGTAGGATATAGAGTACTTTGTAAGCTGTCCGACTGGGAAAGTAGTGTGTTCTTGCGACTGAGAGAAAGAGTAAGGATGGCAGGCGTTGCTGCGTTGAAAGCATAGGTCAACTGCTTCACATCAGGTGGGTCGGTCATGCTTGTTTCCTACTCGACATGATGTAAAAAAAATCTTTTCCAGTTTACATTTTTATTGTTGGACAAATGACGTAAGTTGTGAAAGTAACAACTTTTCGTTTTTAATCGTTTGTGAACTATTATTTTTATTAATCAGTTTCATTAGTTTCACAATATAAATACTAGTCTTTTTTTAGTAATATTTTAGTATTTTAATTAAAATCAATATGTGAATTGTGATTTATGTAACAACAAACATTAATAATGACTTCCAACCATGCTACCTATGCTTTTTTTTCCTCATCTTACGACGTATTAGAGGTTAGTCAATAGATGTCGCTGTACTGTTTCTGACGTATTTTACATCGCGCTATTATGATTTTTGTGCCCCGAGAGACCTTACCACTGCAAAAATACTAAATCATACTTACCTGGCGTAGGGGATACCGTGATCAATAAGGCGGTTCCCCCAGGGCGAGACTTGTCCATTGCACTGCGGACTGGTTGACCCCTGCGATTACCCCTAATGTGGGTAACTCGGACGCGCAATTTTTGTTAGTGGGGACTGCGTACGCGCTGTCCCCTTCAAATATGAAAATAACAAATCTGTTTACCAGAAACCTATGTAATGTAAAGAAAGAAATTGATTTATGACATTTATTTGTTATCATAAGTTTAATTTAATTTGAATGAAGTCGGTGACAAGACAACGCGGGCTTGCACGAAATTTTAAATGTTTTGTCTGTTGTTTGTTATACATTTAATTTTGTTTTTCAAATATTTTATCTAATACATATTATATTACATCATATACTTAATTATATCTAATCACTATATTTTTATTTCTAAGAAAGGTAGCTTTTCTTAGAAATTATTTTGCTTGTATTATTATCTATAATAAAGAGAATATTTCTTAAAAAAAAGATTGACATCATGTTTTAAATTTACTTATGTATATTTTTGACGATTTAATAAAAAAGTATTTGATGATCATTCCTCAAGAACATCACAATCCATCACAATTTTTTTCGAAACAAACCTCAAGCATGTCGAGGTTTTTAATTTTGACAAGTTTCATCTAAATCGATTCAGTGGTTTTGGAGTTTATTCATTTCCAAGAATGACTTTTCGGAGTATATACGCGTTCCGCTCGTTCCACTTAAATATTGAGTGATACGAAAAGAAAATACTGCATTAATATTTATTTTATTTTTGTTTCAGAGGCGCCGGTATTCCTCGTGTCTGCCCCTCCTATTTACGTATTGGCGTGTGATCATAATCACAATAAGTAGGGGGAGGGGGGGCACTTTGATACACAAAAATTAAATCTCTTTTCTGAGGACCATAAAGCGTTATATTTAAATATTTGTTTTGATGTGTGCATTGGCTGATATGTCAGCTTACATTTTGGCTACGCAAAAACCGCAAAAATTGGCGACGTATAGAGATAATGTGATTTTAAGAAAATAAAATGTTTGTATCATTCTGCCCCACCAGTGGGGCACTTTGATACATGGGGTGGGGCAGTTTGATACGTATTTTAGATCCATATGAAATGCAAATTTAAACTGACTAAAAACCCAATATAAACTGTATTATTACTTAAAATTAAGAAATAAAACAATTTTATTGATTGAGATCGCAAAACACTTTTTATTAAGAGTGCACATTAGCCATAATCAGTCTCTTAAGTTACTTAAGAAATATAATCACAAAAAAAAAACAATATTGTCATCATAGAACAAGACTAATTCTCTGTTATTTTCTTAATTATATAATCAGTTATATACTTACTAAGTAATCAGACTTTAACATTGAATATTGTTAATGAAAATATAATATTAGAACCTCCTATCAAAATGAACAATAGTTTTCTTAAAAAATTAAACAAACATCAAAAATTTAACAAAAATAATCATAAAAACTCTCATATAAATTACAAAACAATCTACTGGATATTATATTGAGTTAAACCTACCGAAAATGAATAAAGCGACGATGTTCGAGATGTGCCTTTGGAGAAAGTTGGTTTTGGTAATTGCAAAACTACATCTCTAACATCCACACTTGCTTTGTCTTCCACAATTGGAAATATGAACTTATAAGACCCTGTTTTTTTTCTGAGATATGATACTTCATATTCTGTCACATTATACTTAAATACGACTTTGGCAACGTAGTGAATCACAGTTTTCTTCTTCTCAAACTTAATTAGTAGGAAATCTCCAATATTTATGTGTTCAGGATTAACTGGTTCTTCATTAATTACCTCTTCTTCTGATTCCGATGGCATTTCAATGTCTTCACTATCACTCGTCATCACGACTTCATCTAGACTAGAATCGGAATCTATTTCTGCAGGCAAAGAAGTTACTCTCTTTTTCTTTTTTGGCTCAGTTAACCCCAACAGATTTTTCGCTGTTTTCAATTCTTTTGCATGCTGTTTTGCTTTTTGTAATTCTCTTTTCCTGTCCTTTTCATTACGTAAGCTTTCTAATCTATTTTTTTCTGGTGTGTCAGTGTATATTCTTGATCGTCCCTTTTCTCTTCCTTTTCTTTTTAAGACACTGTCAGTAATCGCCTTTTTTGGATAAGGTCTAACTACGTCAGGAGTAAGCATAGCCTGTGATGAAGAAACATGTAGAGAATCGTCAGCATCAGACACTGAAATTGGGTCGGTATCCAAAGTAGGAGTTTTATTTTGTTCTCTATCAACAACTTCATTATTTTGACTTGTTTCCGAGTCTACAAAATGTAAATCTTGTGTTTTGTGAGTGTTCTCATCTGTCAAATCGTGATAACCTGTGCTGAAAATGTCTATCGGTGCAAAGTCGTCGTCGCCAAATACCAGTTTATTAATTGGCCAAATTCCAGGTTTGGAAAAACCACCTATGATATTCTTTGGTGTAAATGATTCCAAATATGCTAATTTTGACAGTTCAGCAATGTTGTATATGGTCAAAGTCTTTCCAACATTTTGAATGTGCCAGTCGTTGAAAGCTATCTTCAATTTGCCTTTGAAGGGTCCGAACACACTGACATCAAGCGGTTGCAATTTGTGTGACGTGTGTGGGGGCAGACTCAAATAAACAATACCGTTGTCACGACAGTAGTTAACAGCTTCTATTGAAATGTGCGATTCGTGGTTGTCACAAATGATTAGAATTGGGTTATCTTTATTGCTCGAAGTAAGGCGTTGAATGTGTTTCAAAACTCTTATAAACAATTCTGATGTCATCCAGCCGCTTCTGTTTGCCAACCCTAGACTTCCATCAGGAGCTCCATTTAGGAAGTGATCTTTGTAGTGAACTCTTGGAAAGACATAAACTGGAGGAAGAGAAGAACCAGTAGCAGTAATAATACCACAGAAAGTAACTAACTCTCCGCGTTCTGCAGAAACTATTTGTCCCACCTGTCTTTGTTTTCTTCCAGCAATAACTTTAGGAGTAGAAAGAACTGTGCTTATGCCTGTTTCGTCTAAGTTTATTATTCGATCGGGTGTAAAATTGTACTGTCTCATTATGCGTTCGTAATTATCATGAAATTGAGCTACAGCAGCTTTATTAAAAGCAAAGCTTCTTGCTGCGCTTGTGTTTTCTGGTTTTCGTAGACTCAATTCTAGGTTTCTCTTCCTGAAGCCAGCTGCCCAATCTTTTCCAGCGCATTTGTTTTTTTTCCAGGGTTTTGGATAATTACACCCTGAGGATTCTGCGAACTCGTATGCCAAAGTCAAAAGCTGTCTCAATGTAAGGCCGTAGTGCATTTTACTGCAATTCAATAAATATTGAGTCAATGCCTTTTCTTGTTCGATTGAAAAAACTTGTGCAACGGTATACTTGGAACCATAGATGTTTGATGAAGTAGCTGTAGCAGTGTGTGATGATAAAGCTGCAGTAGTAGTGTGTGCTGAAGATGACGCTATTTGTGCCATCTCCATAGATGGTGCTATTTGTGGTGAAGATGGACCTGCTTGTGATAAAGAAGATTCTGCTTGTAATGAAGAGGATGCTTCATTTGTAGATAATATTCTGGTAGCTTCAAATGATTTTCTGGCTTTTTCTATGCGATGTTGTAGGGTCGCAGTTTTGATGCTATATTTGTCGGCTGCTTTGCGTATAGATAAAGTCTTTGACAATACTTCACGTATTGCGTCTTCAATGTTTTCTTCATTGATATTTTTTCTATCAGTTTTGGGTTTGTACGTGCGCACCATTTTCTGAAAAAAAGAAAATAAACAATAAAATAAACTATTATTTTTGACGGGGCACTTTAATACACTAGAGGGGCAGATTGATACGTATCATTGTACCCCGCACATTACCGTATCAAAGTGCCCCAACGGACTTTTTCCACAAACAATTAATTTTATCTAATATATAATAATAATGCAATCAAAAACATTTTAAAATACAATAATAACTATATTTACTTACCCGTAGTAACAAATAATAACAAAAACAACTAAAAGAATCTTCCTGAGACACAATTACATTTCACGTTTTTTTTTTGTAGGCAGCGGCGCAAGCCACTTTCAACACGTTAGTGACCGTTGAGGTCCAATGGCAAACTGGCGGCGAACGGCGTCACAACTGTCATTCTTGTGAATGCCCTTGAGCATTCTAGTGATGTGCCGGACTGTGTAGCGTTTATCGGTTTTGAGATATAGATACTGTACCAATGTGCCCCGTGAATCAATGTGCCCCCCCTCCCCCTAACGTTATTAATTTGGTTTTACAATAAAACAATCCATTTGTACATATTATTTTTTTGTTTCATTTCTTAAGAACCTAATAGTAGCAATTTTTAATTTTTTAATCTTTTTTTATACCACTAAAGTGGCAAACAAGCATACGTCTCGCCTGATGGAAAGCAGTTACCGTAGCCTATGAACTCCTGTAACACCAGAGGCATCACACGCGCGTTGCCGACCCTGTAAAAACCTCTTCCCGCCCATTTGACGAGCTCGGTGGTCGAATGGTTAGCAATGGCCACTTTGACTCCGAGCTCGCGGGTTCGATTCCCGCACATGATAAACATTTGTATGCATGAACATGTTTGTTTGTCTTCACCTGGGTGTTTTATTTATTTATTTATTTAAACACTTTATTGACCACAATAAGATGAATGGTACAAAAGGCGGACTTAATGCTAAAAGCATTCTCTACCAGTCAACCTTCGGGAAGTGCAGATATCCACGAATGCGGTTTAAAACTATATTTACAAGAAACATAAAAAGTGACTAATATACTATACGTAAACTATACCTAAGCATACACATATTACATTCATAAATAAGTACATACATATTCTATCATACATACACATACATATACATTCATACATACATATATTTATATATATATATATATATATATATATATATATATATATATATATATATATATATATATATATATATAAACATATACACACAAATATGCCAAATAAGATGACTCAGTGCTGAATTAAGCTATTTAGAAGCTTAGCATAAACTTTCTTTTTAAAATTAAATTTATTCGATATTTTTCTCAATGGGATAGGTAGTGCGTTCCAGAGTCGTGACGCCTGTAATGTGAAGGAATCAGACATAAAAACTGTGCGATAAAGTGGAGTAATGAGCGAAAGAGAATTATCAGATCGAAGTTGACGGTCATGAGAATCACATAGATACTGAAATTTACTTTTCAAGTATTCTGGAGAAAGGGGACTAGTAAGGATAGAGTGAAGAGTACAGAGCAACCGTTGTTGTCTGCGTTGACGAATGGGAAGCCATTTAAGCTGAGACCGATATGAGGAGACATGATCAAATTTACGAAGACAGAAAATGAAACGTATAGCGTTATTAATAAGTCGGTCCAGTTTGTTAAGGAGATCTTCATTTAGATCTGGATAACAGACATCGGCATAATCAATGATAGGAAAAATAAGGGATTTGACAAGAGTGACCTTAGTAGTAATAGGGAGAAAATTCCTAAACCGATTAAGAGATCGTAAGGTAAACATGACTGCACGGCTTACCTCTACAATTTGGGTTGTCCAACTCAACGTAGAATCAATATGCAGGCCAAGGTTTTTAACAGATTGCCCAAAAGGTATAACTGAGTTTTCAAACACGACGGGAGATACATAATTTAAATCAATTTTGGCAACCTGTCGAGAACTACCCACTACAATAGCCTGACATTTAGCGGGGTTAACATGTATACCGAAATTTGCGGACCATGAACTAATACTACAGAGATCTTTATTCAAGTCGGCTATTGCATTGTTAATGTTTTCCACGGTACTTTGAACATATATTTGGAGATCATCCGCATACAAATGATAAGGACAACTGAGCGAAAAGGATAGGTAGTTAATAAAGATGGAAAACAGTAGAGGAGTTTTCTATGTATTGTATGTATTTTAAAAAAATATTTAAGTAAAATCAGTTATCTAGTACCCATAGTACAAGCTTTGCTTAGTTTGAGACTAGATGGCCGTGTGTAATTTGTCCAGGAACATTTATTTATTTTTGAAGTACCCCATGCTGTAGTCTCCTGAAAAAACCTCGACAGGCAGTTCAATCAGCTTGACAGTACGCTGGAGATTTCTGAGGTTTTGAGATTGCTCTGTATAAGAAACGAGTTTCAGTACAATAGAGGAGGTTATGGGGAGGGGGTATGGTGTGTTAGCCCTTTATCTCTCATCCAGAAAAATATTCTCGTTTTTACCTGAAGGGCGTGCTTTTGAAAGACTGTAGTTTCGTCCTCCAGATATTTCTAGGTTGAGCAGAACATATGAAAGTAATTTTTCGGGTGTATACCACAACATTCCAAAACTGCACGTGTTACACCCTGCTGACTGACAAACGAGGCTCTGGCGAAAAGAGGGAAAGCTGCCCGACTGGGGAAGTACCTCCACCACACAGAATACCGCAGCCAAATAACATTTCATTTCGGTTGTTGTATTCATGCGAGTGAGTGAGGTCACAAGAAAAGGAAGGAGTATAGACTGGCAACTGATCGGCGACCCTTTGGTGTTGCTAATCTCCATTAGCATCCATGTCTTATCTCTGCATCACCCTAAGGTTGACTGGTAGAGAATGCTTGTATAGCATTAAGTCCGCCGTTGTAATTGTTTGTATGTGCATAAAGATTTAATAAATAAATAAATTAGCGGTGGTGATTGCTTTTATAAAAATACTTCATGGAATGTTGTAAAAAAAAAATACATTATGAAATCATGATCCGTGGTGGAGTAAGCTCTAAACACCTTCCATTAAGGGGAGACCCGTAGTCCAGCAGTGGAATTGATAAGAGTAACAACGATGTCGACGATGTCATTTATATGATCCCACATGGGCGAAGTCGAGGCGGGGCGCTAGGTTATGATATCAGGATGTTAGGACATCTAGTTTGCTAGACGACTCTAGTTTTACTGTACGAAATAGTAGAAATAATGTTTTTAAACTGGGCAACACTAATAAAACTTTTTCAACACTTTTTCCGCAGACATAGGATTTCGCTGGGTTTTCTTTGATTTCTTTAAGCTAAAACAACGATTATTTTCTTTGTCTTCTTTTCTCTCTTTGTCATTATACTGGGTCTCCTGCAAATTCTTTTCTAAACATTTTAGACAAACATTGAAACAAAGAGGCGTACCAAAACCAGTGATCGGAACAGGTAGAGCTATTTTTATACTTGCGTTATTATATAATAATATGGGTATTCCCGGAATTTAAAACATACATTAATAAACTTGAAAATTATCTAGCTTATAATAACTTTTAAACTTTCGCGTTGCATGATTTATGAAATATAAGAAAGGGAATTAACGCGATCATGTTTATAGGTATTTACATGCAATATAAAGGTATGTAAATACCCTTATACATGATCGCGTTAATTCCCGTTCATTTCATTAATTATCTAGGTTGTAAAAAGGTATTCATGGTTTTATGGAAAGGAGGAACCCTCTTCCTCGCTCCTCGTATTATTAGTTCGACGCTCGTCGTCGAAATAAAAAGAATGTTTTTTCTTTAAAATATATTTTCTTTTTTTTTGTAACAATGTTTTTGCATACATAAAAACTTGAATTCCGGCGTTGTAGATAGTCAGATTCCCGTGGCATATTCATATTAAAATTAATGTTTTAGGTCTCTGAACTTTAAATAGCTCTACCTGTACCGACGACTGCTTATGGTATGAATGAACACGCCTCTTTGTGTCGATGTTTTGCAGAATGTTTTGATAAAAATATTT
The DNA here is from genome assembly GCA_937001555.2 of Hypsopygia costalis. Classification (NCBI taxonomy): domain Eukaryota; kingdom Metazoa; phylum Arthropoda; class Insecta; order Lepidoptera; family Pyralidae; genus Hypsopygia; species Hypsopygia costalis. The sequence goes on from OW443355.2 coordinate 11,153,466, forward strand.
GCAGGAGACACAGCTTAAAGATTTTCGTAACATTTTGTGTGGCCGTATTCTATACAGAATAACAAAACACAGCGCAGAACTAAACGCACTTGTTTTGTAGAATATTAATGTCATTAAATGTCAGTCGTCTATTGTTTGATTTTTTTCGTGGCCCACGCTTATTTATCGTGTCTTTGTTCTTTTTATTGAAATGCCCTCGCTCACCACTCGAAATTATAATATCCAACACTCGAAGGTTGGCTAGTAGTGATCTCCTAGAGAGTTAGGCCCGCCTTTGTACATTCTTAAAATTCACAAATTATTATTCACAAATTATGATTATCTGTTATTTGGAAAGGTTATTTGGTGTATGTACACTAAAAGATATTACAAACAAATACTTGGTCTTTGGACTGAAGAGTGTTGCCATGACCGTACAAAGAAGAAGACATTTATTTAGTGACATTTTGAAGACGCCATATTGTTTACCTATAATGTCAAAATAAAAAAATATTCTTTAGTTTCTGCAAAAATTCCCATAAAAGTTTAATTTACAAAATGAATAACGGGATCTCAAGTAGTGTAGACTTCGCTGGTGATGACTTAAAGCCAGATTTAGAGCCAGAGAAGCCTTTATGTCGGTGTTGTCTGTCTACCGAAAGGAATATGTTAAACGCTGTATTGTTAGATAGTTATTTTCGTGAATTAGCGGGTATCAATGTAAGTATTAATATTATTATTAGCATGAAACATGAACAATTATGTCTCTTTTGTTAAGTTAAATTGTTAAGGGGTTTTTGTGGATATATTTTGAGTCAATTTAAATACATAACCTGTTTTGTAATTTACTCCATTAATATTTCCATGAACAGCTTGTCAATATCATCCTCAGTCTGTATGTACCCACTGCTGGATATAAGCCTTCCCCAATGCTTTCCACCAAATACGATCCTCCGCTTTCGCTTCCAGCCGCTTCCAAATGCTTGGGCGTCCAACTTCGTCGTCCCACGCGGCGTCTACTCTACATCCGTCCTTTTCAAGCTTGCCGATAAGCCAGCAAAATTTCTCTAATTTCTGCCAGACCTACATAAGGCGACCCTACAAGCACATTTTTTTCAGTCATAGTCTTCGGGGCCATTCATAAATTACATCACAAGAATTTCATGATTTTCTGGGTATTTCTTTAGTATCCTGCGGCAGAGGGGGGAGGGGGGAGGGGTGGGAGGGGGAGGGGGAGGGGTAGAGGAACTCCCCCCTAGGGGGGGGAGGTGAGGAAACGCTTAGTTTCTGAGATATGAATTTTTAAATTTTTAGGTTAAAATCTTGTTGAACGCCCAAAGACAGACTTATCTGACCTTAACTCAACAATGAATAATGAAATATTATCCAGTTATATCACAATACTATGCCCTAACATTATAACAAATTATAACAAAGAAAAAATACATAAAAAATTAGCTACAATGGATTTTTCAACACTATTTATTTTTGGTGGTCATTGGATTATTGACCCAGTCCCTTCTGTTGTGGCTCCGGCACGGAGGATCGCGGCGCTTGCACGCGTGTACCTAGTTCGCAGGCAGAGGCCTTCACTCGCCTTCGCAGCCTCGGCTTGCTGGTCGGCTTCGCCGACCAGCCTCGGCCGCTTCGGCTCGCTCGCCCCTGCCTGCTCCTAGCCACACGCGGCTCGCCGCGCTCCTCCGCGCCTCCGCGTTATAAAAAAACACTCTAGTATAGGGCAGACAAGACTACGTGGAGTCGGGGTGGGCTAATTCGGTTCCGTCACTAATTTCGAAAACCTAACCTTTCCAATTTGGGGATGGCTGATTCGATTCTGTCATTAATATTGAAATACCATATAAATAGAAAAATTTAAATTACCTTTATTATATTTTCTTTTGCTGCCAATTCTCGTTTCCAAGGCCATAAAACTTAAAAAAAAAAAGAACTTACCTAATTATTTCGTGTTGTTTTTTATAGATGACTTGTTTTTAACCTCAAACTTTAAAATCAAAATTTTTCAAAAACTACGCATTTCCTCACAAAAAGCCGCTAGGATAGGCTTGGAGAGATTAATAGCAATTGATGGAACCCACAATTACCCAGGAATTCGTGCCGCAGGATACTAAAGTCAACCCATTTTCTGACCTCTCCCCCGTCCTTGTCACAGCTGGTCACATTTGTGAGACTCCCTTCTCCCTAGTGTGACGTCACATATTTTGCAATTTTACATCTAAAGTTGCAAATGTTTTTGAGTTTTTCGTTAATAGTTCAAAGTTCGTGTTTTAACACTTAAATTATAATAGATTTTGAAATGACACAGTAACAAAATTTAAGACCCCTCCCACGCCCTTGTCACACAATGTCACACTTCATTGACCCCCTTCCTCCCCTTTAACGTGTGACATAATTTATGGATGGCCCCTTCTATGAATTGTATCTTCTATAAATGTGTTTAAAAAAATGAAATGTGTAATAAATAGCGCCCTACCCCAGGATGTTATGTGTGTTATGCTGCAAAAAATGGCGCTTGATGCAGCAGAATAAATAACAATAAACTATAAAATAAATAAAGTAAATTATGCAATTTAAATTCAAAGTAAATTATTTCAATAATTCAATACTTGAAGTCTTACAAAATGTATACCATATTAAGTTTTATTTGTTGTATTATTTGATTATTAAAATATCTTCTTCCGTTGGCCGTGTGGTTTCCGGCAGACTAGAATAGAATCACTCCGTCTCTTCCCGTGGATGTCGTACAAGGTGACTAAGGGAAATACATTATAAAACATCGATCAGGCCTCTCCAAACCTTCTGGCCACAGTGGGGAGTGTAGGCCAAATCCTCCTTCTGTCTGGGACAGACGAGAGAGGGTCATGCTCCTGTAGTGGAGACTAAAATGACTAGTGATGATTTCTTCTTCGCCAAAGGTTAATTCTGAAATGCTAGTAAATAACAGATCGGTAATGCGTGAGTGATATCTCTGGTATAGTGAGCATCCATAGGCTGCAATGACTGCTTGTTTAATGGACGGGCTGCTAGTTATTAATAAAAATGTGTAAGACATGTCTAAGTGCCCACGAGGGCTCAATGGCAGAATAAATAATTACATATCTTCTAGAAAATTTATATTTTTTAGGTATCTCAATCCGACGGGTTGCCGCAATGGGTGTGCTACGAATGCTCCTCGTTACTACAGAAAGCTGTGAGGTTTAAATACAAGCTGCTGCGAGCTCATAATATGTTATATGCATATTTAACAAGATGTGCTCCGGTGAGACATATGGTTTTTATCTACACTACTTTGCGTGCTTCCGCCACCAATTAGTTCTTGCAAACTATTGCTGGCTGGCACCCACTACCGTTAGTAAATGCATGCGGCTGTCGTGGCTGCTTTGCCGGTTTTGCTGCTGTGGTGGGGGGCGGCAATAGTTGCATGTTTCAGATGTTTGAGATTCGCTGAGAATTCGATCGAAGGGGGTTCAAAGTATACTCCATCACGCTGCTCAACTGCGGGTTGGTGGCGACCAGTGTTTTCAAGCCGCCTAAAGGCCACTGACTTGGCTTAACGACTGTCATCTATACGACAACAGCCGGGACCGACGGCTTAACGTGCCCTCCGAAGCACGGAGCAGCTACAGATAAATAAACCCATCTATGGACAGGCAGCGGTCGATGATGCTTGACTTGCGTGATCGATTGGACTGTCACGCGCAACGACGCCATCAAGCTCCTCAAAAAAAGTCAGAGCTGAAATTTCAGGCGGACGAAGTGGCGGGCAGGTTCTAGTTACAGGCAATTTGATCTACACTACTTTGCGTGCTTCCGCCACCAATTAGTTTATGCAAACTACTGCCGGCTGGCACCCACTCACTACCGTTAGGAGTTGCATGCGACTGCCGTGGCTGCTTTGGTCGTCTCTACTCCAGCTGCTGTGGTCGTCTCGGCGAATCTCCAACATCTGAAACAGAAGAAACGTGCGACCCCCCGCTGACTGAGTGGTCGTCTCTGTGACACGTGTTTCTCCTCTACGCGAGGCATCCTCAGGCGATCTGTAGATGTTGATGGTTAGAACAACAGCCTACATTGTAGACTGTTGCATCTACTAACGGGTGGGTGGCGGCAGTAGTTTGTGTAAAGATGGTCCTTCAGCCGCGCTTGCAGTATAGTTACCATACCTCCAACACAGCTATTAGACGTGGAGTATAAAAATAACACTGAAGATAGATGTATTACTTTTAATTTCTATTATAACCTTCCAGTTCCACAGTCCAAAGAAAAATGTTCAAAAGGCCGCTTGTCGTTTACGTTACGTTCGTACTTTTCGCCTCATTTCCGCGGTAAAAATCAAGTATTCTGATTGGTAGTAATCTACCAATCAGAAATGACCAAATATCGTTTAGCCAATCACAGACCAGCGTAGTCAGTAGCTTGAAAGAATGTGTTGCCAGTGCAACTAACTTAAATTAAACATTACAAAATGATACCGAAACTAACAAACCCTAACATTTGCATGAACGTAATGGCGGAAGCACGCAAAGTAGTGTAGATCAAGTTGCCTGTAAATTTGACTTCCGCAAAATAACACCTGAATCAATTAACTATCTTCAAGTTATTCAATAAAAACAGAATGTCTGATAATTTTGCTTTTGACGTGATAGCGTGTTATAAATCGATGAACGCCGGCTGCACGCAGGAAAAAGTATTGTCACGTTCCGCCTGAGCCGAGCGTGCAAGGCCATCCATAAATTACATCACACGAATTTCGTGATTTTTTGACCCCTCCCCGTCCCGTCCTTGTCACAGCTGGTCACATTTCTGAGGCTCCCCCCGCCCTAGTGTGACGTCGCATATTGTTAATTTTACATATAGAGTTGTAAATGTAGTTGAGATTTTCGTTAACAGTTCAAAGTTCGTGTTTTAACACTTAGATTATAATAGATTTTGAAATGTCACGTCACGAAATTTTGGACCCCTCTCACCCCTTTGTCACACAATATCACAATTCGTCGACCCCCTACCGTGTGACGTAATTTATGGATGGCTCCCAAGCAATAGAGAGGCACGATCAGCCTAAGCGTTCGGCTTGTGACGCATCTATCCCTCTTCCTCTTCATCGGCCGATGTTTTCTTATGACGTTATCACTTAAAATAATCGTCCGTAAACCGATTTAGGCCGTGTGGTTTCCGGCAGACTAGAATAGAATCACTCCGTCTCTTCCCGCGGATGTCGTACAGACTCAAATACATTATAAAACATCGATCAGGCCTCCCCAACCCGTCTGGCCAGCGTGGGGAGTGTAGGCCAAATCCTCCTTCTATCTGGGACAGACGCGAGGGTTGTGCTCCTCTAGTGGAGACTAAAATGACCTGATGACGATGATGAATCCGACTTTACAGACAACCATTTTTTTTTCAGTTTCCAATCGACGCTGGTGATCCTGAATTGAAGAAGTACGCCAGCCCACAGCTCTGTGCGACCACCACGCTGGCCTTTGATGTCGTCCCGAAAGGGAAGCTCGGGTTTCAAAGACCATTAGTGGTAAGTTTAAATAAATAAATATTCCTGGACAATTTACACAGCGCCATCTAGTCCTAAATTAAGTGCAAAGTGTTATGGGTACTAGACAAGTGATAAATGTACTTAATACATTTTTTTTTTGTAAATACATACTTATAATACATAGTAAACACCCAGACCAAGACAAACAGACATGTTCATGCACACAAATGTTAGTCTTGTGCGGGAATCGAACCCGCGACCTCGGAGTCAAAGTGGCCATTGCTAACCATTCGACCACTGAGGTCGTCGTTTATTTATGATGTAAATTTTCTTTACTCACGCTTGACTTGGAGAGTAAGCTGGTGAATGAGTGGCGAGAGCGTTACGAAAAGTGTGATCAAATCAAATCAAAATATCTTTATTCCTTGGACTTTATAAAGCACTTTGAAACGTCATACAAATTAAATATAAGAACATGTATCTAAATCATTACTCTAAATCCGCAGAGCTTAGATTCACTTTCGTCACACTATCTTGAATGTGAAAGTGAATTTAAGTGCAGGCGAGGCGAACGGAAGTTGAGAGGGAAATATAAGTTAGTAAAGCTAAGGAAGTTTTACTTCAGCCGTGTGGTCTAAAGCATACTCGTTTTTTTATGTTTTTATATTAGAAGGGGGCAAATGATTATGTGCGTCACCTGATGGAAAGCTATCACCACTGCCCATAGAGATCAGCAACACCAAGGGGTCGCCGGTCCGTTGCCAGCCTATACTCCTTCCTTTCTTTCAATTAATTTCTTTCTTTACATTAAGTTTTTTTTTATAATTGCCAGTTCTTCTCAAGGAGCCCCGTCGCCGAAACTGGCACTTAAATTCACTTTCACATTCAAGATAGTGTGATGAAAGTGAATCTAAGCTCTGCGGATTTAGAGTAGTAATGATTTAGATACATGTTCTTATATTTAATTTGTATGACATTTCTAAGTGCTTTATAAAGTCCAAGGAAATAAGATATTTTGATTTGATTTGATTTATATATGCCACCATATATAAATCAAATCAAAATATCTTATCTTCTCTATATAGTATATAGGTAACGAACAAGCGTATGACCCGCCTGATGTAAGCAGACATCGCAGTCTATGGACGTGTTGCCGACCCAATAAAAACTATTTTACGCGTTTATTGAAGAACCCCATACTGTAAGAAAACGTTGTAGTATCAAGTAGCATTTTTTTTATAAAACGTCGGATGAAAGACAAGCATACGGCCCGCCTGATGTGAAGCGGATATCGTAGCCATATCAACCTCGCCACATGAAATAAACGCGAACTCACGGGCCGCTACTCCTTGCTATCATCAACGCATCAACTCGTTCCTTTCTGGTGACCACACTCACTCGCAAGAACACAACAACCCGCAAGATAAATTAGACCCTGTTATGCAGAATATATCCAAAAAAAAAAAACAGGACTAACATTTGTGTGCATGAACATGTCTGTTTGTCTTGGTCTGGGTGTTTTCTATGTATCATAAGTATGTATTTACCATAAAAAATGTATTAACGTATGTTTATCAGTTGTCTAGTACCCTTAAGCTATAAGCTACGCTTACTTTAGGGCTAGATGGCGCTGTGTAATTTGTCTGACAATATTAAAAAAAAAACTGCCAAATTGAGAGATATACATAGCGAGGAACTTCAAATCGAGTTTTATATTGTCGGGGTCCTGTCGCGAATCATCTAGAATGAAACCTTCTAGAATAGTCACCGCATACTTCGCTGCAAGCTATAATGACCCGTATGTCTACTCTTTTATGGTTCATAACACTATGACATGAAAATGTTCGAGACACTACGATGTCTTACCGAAGGGAAGTACATACGTGTACATACGAGAACATTCGGGAACCCTTGCCGGCGGATATAAATAGCGACCGCCGCGGCGCATAGGAGTTCAGTTTGGGCTTCGGAAGAGTAAACTTCTAGCGAATCTACCTGCGAGACAAATGATAACCTACGACCTCAGCGATACTATTGGACTTCGATTTGACCTGCGATTTGGAATCTTCGTGAGGACTTCGTGTTGTGAAGACCTGCAGACCAGACCCTGCATGAATAAATCCTTGGAAGTTGTCACTGGCGTTTTACATCCAAATCTAGAACCCTAGCTCGTAACAATATATTCGCAACACATTCTAGCAGTTAGCTGACACATGCTTCCCGAAACTTATACTGCGTGATATGACGACCTCGGTAGTCGAATCGCTAGCAATGGCCACTTTGACTCCGAGGTCGCGGGTTCGATACCCGCTCAAGACAAACATTTGTGTGCATGAACATGTCTGTTTGTCTTGGTCTGGGTGTTTTATATGTATTATATGTATGTATTTACAAAAAAAATGTATTTAAGTATTATATCAGTTATCTGGTACCCATAGTACAAGCTTTGCTTAGTTTGGGACTAGATGGCGGTCCAGGAATATTTATTTATTTATTATTATGTTTTTATTTTTATTAATATTGGCCGTGTGGTTTCCGGCAGACTAGGATAGAATCACTACGTCTCTTCCCGTGGATGTCGAACAAGGCGACTAAGGAAAATACATTATAAAACATCGATCAGGCCTCCCCAACCCGTCTGGCCAGCGTGGGGAGTGTAGGCCAAACCCTCCTTCTGTCAGGGACGGACGAGAGAGGGCGTGCTCCTGTAGTGGAGACTAAAATGACCTGATGATGATGATGATTCCTATTAAACTTTAAATAGCATCAAGTTAAAAATAACAAAATTTCGGTTGGAGATAGGTGGCTGCGGTATTCTGTACGGGGACGTACTTTCAAAAATTCTTATCTTGTACATTTTTCCAGCACCAAAAACAAGTAGTAAAGTCTGAGCTGGACACCATAGACATTGCGACCCAAGCCATAGACAAACAGGAAGATGATGTCAAGGACGAGATCGGCTTCTCGGATTATGAGGACAACATCACACTGGAAGAATACAGGTTTACAATTTTTTCTCTTTTTATACTATGTCCGGGGATAAGCATACAGCCCACTTGATGTGTAGCGGTTACCGTAGTAGGTTACCATATTAACGCTCGCAACATGAAATATCGCTCGCGCGCCCGCAACCCCGCTGGCAACGCAGAATCTCCTTCCCTTTTGGTGAACTCACTCACTCAGAGAGCGTAATTGTAAGCTACCCGACTGGGGGTCGGGTAGCTTACAATTACGCTCTCTACCTCGCTTTTCGCCTTTTGGTGACCCCACTCACTCGCACGAGCACAACAACCGTCAATGGAATTGTTATTTGGCTGCGGTATTCTGTGAGGTAGAGATACTTCCCCAGTCGGGCAGCTTACAAAATACGCAATGCTCTACCTCTCTTTTCGCCAGAACGTCGTTTGTCCACCACGTGCTGGTGTTGGGGTGTACCCACTTACACTATGATCTTTTTTATGAATTTTTACTTAAGATTTTATTCTTTTTTAATTTCTTTAATATGTTTTTTTTTATTTAACAAATATTTATTTTTTAATCATATATTTAAACTGAAACGTACGTACGTAACTCACGTATTTTTTTTTCATCACATAGGGCAGATTATTTACGTATATTGAGAATAGAATGGGACCCAAAGTTAAGCCTTGGGGCACCCCAATTTTAATATTAGTGCCTTTGGATTTAGCACCGTATACATCAACAGTCAGCAGATTTATTTAGATAGGATAAATAAATAAATTTCTGGACAAATTACCCACTGCCATCTAGTCCCAAAGTAAGTAAAGCTTGTACTATGGGTACTAGATAACTGATATAATTAAATCTTAAATACATGTTTATTTGTAAATACATACATATAATACATATAAAACACGCAGACCAAGACAAACAGACATATTATAAATATTAAAAAAATGTAAAATTGTTTGGTAGTGTAATACTTATTAGGTAGATGGCGCCACACTGCGACTTCACAGCAGTAAAATATAAAATGCAAAAATTTGTCACCATCACAAACCTTCCTGGTAGCTCAATTGGAAGAACACTCGACCCGTCATCGAGAGGTCGTGGGTTCAAATCCCGTATCCTAGGCGGGGGAAATGAAGTATTCCATTTTTTTTTTAATATAATATTCTAGCCGAAATGAACTATTTAAATAATTATTATTAAACAGACATGTTCACGTGCACAAATAATTGTCTTGTGCGGCGATCGAACCTACAACCTCAGAGTCAAAAAGGCCATTGCTAACCATTAGACCACCGAGATCGTCGTTTAAAAAAAATACTTATTACAGATCTACAGTTCAAATAACGGAAGAGGATATAACGAAGCTTTTACAAGACACAGGAAGTGAAGTTATTGAGCCGGAAGTGAAGAAACGGAAAAAGGTCAAGAAAAAGATGGAGAAGAATAAAAAGAAAAAGATCAGGTGACGTATTTCTGGTATTGATACGGGTCTCCATTCAATCGAAGTGGTCTAGAGCAGGGCTGACCAAACCATATACAATACCGGGCCATTACAAATTATAAAAGTAAGTAAAGGGCCGCAGAAACAAATACAATAAATTTTGGGGTGTCAAAGTAGTTCATCAACATCTTTGAACCAAAGCCAACTTCACCTGCACATGGTGCACCCTGCTGAGTGACAAACGAAGCTTTGGCGAAATAAGAGGTAGGGAGCGTAATTGTAAGCTACCCGACTGGGGAATGTACCTCCATCTCACAGAATACCGCAGCCAAATAACAATTCCCTTGAGGGTTGTTGTGTTCCTGCGAGTGAGAGAGGTCACCAGAAAGAAAGAAAAGGGTATAGGCTGGCAACGGATCGGCGACCCCTTGGTGTTACTGATCTATATAAGCAGTGGTGACTGCTTTCCATCAGGTGACCCACATGTTCGTTTGCCCCCTTCTCATACAAAAAAAAACCAATTCAAATTAAAGTTGATACTGTTGATTGTTGGCACTTGGTGTAATATTTAGGGATTGCACGGTAACGAAATGTAGAAACACAAATACCATCTGCTTACCTTGATAATGCCTTAGCGGCGAAACCGGTCGGTAATAGTAGTTTATGAAACTGTTGCATAATAAGGGTTCTTAAAATACGAGTGTGAGTTTATAACATGTGCCGAAGGCGAATGTGATAATAGCATCACACGAGTATTTTAATACCTAATTATGCGCAGTTTCATACACTACTTTATCTAATCTCATGAAATAGATGATGATAATATTTTAAATAAAACCATGAGGTTAATTTCACAGCTTTATTTCCTACTTATAAATTCATTTGCAGAGGGAGCATGCGTGTGCGCATGCGTGACGATTCGCGCGGCGCTGGGTTCACAGATTATGTAGAAAAATTTTGCAACGTTGCAATGCATTTGCATTGCAACCTGTTTAAAATACCTGTATCCCGGGCTGAAGCTGTACCGAAATGGAGAAAAAGTTATTTTTCGATACACTTGTCCATAGAAGAGCTGTATCGAAATGTAACTTTTAATTTTTTTTTGATATCTTATGCGTAAAGACTGACATTAAGATTCTGTGTTTAGTTTTTTAATCTCTAAATTTCAATATGAGTGTAGATAAAAATATATATAATTACGTGGAACAATACAAGTGATTTATTACATCATTCTCATCATTTACAGTGAAGAGATAAAAGATGAAGAACCAGCAGACTCCAAATCCACCTCCAAGTCCTCAGTGAGGAAGTCCATAGAATTAGACCCGACCAAGATCAAGGTTGTCATCTTAAACCCAGAGGAGCAAGTCAAACAGAGAGAGGTAAGAGGTTTTTTATACATCGTCAGGTGGCAAACAAGCGTACGACACGCCTGATGCAAAGTGGTGACCGTCGATCGCCGTTTGTAGGAATGAATGAATGATTTATTTACTATGAATGTGGTCGAATACAGATATAATAAATAATAAATAAATATTTCTCAAAAGTTTTATACAGCGCCATCTAGTCCCAAATTAAGCGCAAAGCTTGTGTTATGGGTACTAGACAACTGATAAACATATGTAAATACATTTTTTTTTGTAAATACATACTTAATATACATAGAAAACACCCAGACCAAGACAAACAGACATGTTCATGCACACAAATGTTTGTCCTATGTGGGAATCGAACCCACGAGCGTTGGTGTGGAAGCTGCGTCATTGACCGCTACGCCACCGAGCTCGTCCGTTCATAATATGCATGATTAACAAATTAAAAATTAAGTTTTAAACTGATTCTACAGGACAGTAACAATTATAATAGTTTAATAGTAAATTTATGTCAATTTTATAATTTAAATGTTAATTTAATGATGAAAAAAAGTTGTTTCTTTTTTTAAATAAAAAACCGACTTCAGTTGGCGAGCGCAGCTTTTTTTTTTATGCTAAGTCGGGTGGTATACAAGTATACGGCCCGCCTGATGCGAAGCCGTTACCGTAGCCATGTTAACGCTCTCAACATAAAATATCGTTCCCGCGCCGTCACCTCCGCTGCCATCGCAGCATCTCCTTCCTTTCTGGTGACCTCACTCGCAGGAACACAACAGCCCTCAAGGGAACCGTTATTTGGCTGCGGTATTCAGTGAGGTGGAGGTACATTCCCCAGTCGGGTAGCTTACAATTACGCTCCCTACCTCTCTTTTCGCCAGAGCTTCGTTTGTCAGTCGGCAGGGTGCACCACGTGCAGGCGACGTTGATAAACTTACACCCCAAATTGGTATTCTCCATATTTAAATATAAAATGACGACGCGATAACCTTTCGGGCGGGCGAAGCCGCGAGCGCAAACTAGTAGGTTATAAATAATTAGTGACCAGGAAAGTGACAGAGCAGGAAAGTGACATTTTCCTTGGTCAGAGGTTTACTAATTTTTTTTATTAATATCTTCCAGGAGGCGAGCAAAGCGGGTCTCAAGTTTCCATTCCAGTGCAACTTATGTTACAAAGGATTCAACTTCGAGTCTAAACTTGACAACCATATGAAGAAACATAGTCCGGTGAGTTTTACTTTTTTTATTTTATTTCATACAGTAGATAGACAAACAAGCAAGCGGGCCACCTGATGGGAAGTGGTCACCGCCGCCTATAGACATTAGTAACACAAGGAGCGCTACCAATGCGTTGTCCACTAAGGAGTTGGAGGAAGGGAAGGAAGGAAGGAGGGAATAGGGGAGGAGTTGGGCTTCCGGATCCCTCACTCACCGAACGAAACGCATTGCTGCTTCACTTCGATATTCTGTGAGAGGGTGGTACTTCCCCGGTCGAGCAAGCCCATTTCATAATTGCTCTACCACTCCATTAAAGCGAAATATGTACCACTCGCTGATTAATCACGAAATCTCAGAAACTGTAACACCTACAAACTTGAAATTTGGCAGATAGGTTCCTTATAGGGTGTAGACATCCGCTAAGAAGGGATTTTACGAAACTCCACCCCAAAGGGGGTAAAACGGGGGTTGGAAGTTTGTACGAAAGTCCTATGTTTTTGAAGTAAGATACTTGAAATTATAAATGTATGCTCTATACTATAGATAATGTATTTTTAGAAATTAACCCCTTTTTGGGTTAAAACTGGTTTGGAAGATTCTATGAAAGTCCTATGTTTTTGAAGTATGAAACTTGAAATTTTAAATGTATGTTATTTAAATGGTGTGGAACTGTACTAACAATTATCTTATAAACCCCTTTTTGGGTTAAAGCAGGATGGTAGCTTGTATGAAGGTCCAATGTTATTGAAATTAAAGTAATTATGGCAGAAGGATTTTGAATGGTATTTAAGTATAAGAATTATTTAAAATAACTACTTACTATCATAAGGAGGGATGTTTTATTATAACAATAAATAGTAGATTGTTAACCGAGAGTCGAAAGAATCAGCGAGGGCGGCTATAGTCCGAGTAGGAATTGATTCCCGTGTTAAACACTCTACTTTTCATTTCGAATATGAGGAAAATAAAACTCGTTGTTTATCTAAACTATTTATTGATAATATATAATAACATTAATAGCATAATATTGTTTTTATCTTTCTTTTATTTTATTTCTCTTTCATTATGTATGTATTTAGCTAGTAAATAAATAAATAAATATTCCTGGACAAATTACACACGGCCATCTAGTCCCAAACTAAGCAAATCTTGTACTATGGGTACTAGATAACTGATATTGTACTTAAATACATTTTTTTTGTAAATACATACATATAATACATCGAAAATACCCAGACTAAGACAAACAGACATGTTTATGCACACAAATATTTGTCTTGTGCGGGGATCGAGCTTGCGATCTCGGAGTCAAAGTGGCCATTGCTAACCATTCGACCGCCGAGTCGTCAAACAAATGAAAAATAAAAACACATCCACACCCCTACACCCACACACACACGCTCTCCTACACTCAAGCATATACCCACAGACCCAACCTCACCACACACACATCACAATTTTCTTAAGTTGACGTCACGTATTTTGCAATTTTACATCTAGAGTAGCAAATGTTTTTGAGGTTTTCGTTAATAGTTCAAAGTTCGTGTTTTAACACTTAGATTGTAATAGATTTTGAAATGTCACGTCACGAAATTTAGAACCCCTCCCACCCCCTTGTCACACAGTATCACACTTCGTCAACCCCCTTCCTCCCCCTTAACGTGTGACGTAATGGCCCCTTATACAGGCTGACTGGAACTGAACCCTCCATAGCAAATCCACATACAGAGGAGGTTATTTGCTAATCACTGGACCTCTCTTGCCCTAACTAAAGTTCTGTAGTTTGGGAGACAATCAATTTTTAAACTTTACTGAGAAATTTCCAAAATATTACCTTTAAGCATATGAAACTTATTTATTATTTTTTTGGCTATAAACATTTGTGATTAAAATACGTGCAAAGTTCCCGCAAACCAGCGTTAATAAATAAGAAATTACGCTTTAAAAAACGAATTACTAATAACAACAATCTTTGTGATCAAATTCAACAGGAAATTAAAAAACGGGGATTCAATAATTTATTCTACTCTTAGAAACTAGTTGGTAGGATTTTCAAGCCAACGAAAGGATGAAGGGGAACTTCGCAAAATAGTTTTTGCAAATTTATTTAGTAGGTATTAAATAATAGTAGTGTATGAAACTGTTGCATAATAAGGGTTATTAAAATACGAGTGTGAGTTTATAACATGAGCCGAAGGCGAATGTTATAATAGACCACACGAGTATTTTAATACCTAATTATGTGCAGTTTCATACACTACTTTATCTAATCTCATGAAATATATGATAATAATAATTTAAATACAACCATAAAGTTAATTTAACAGCTATAATTCTTACTTATAAATCCATTTGCAGATCGAGCATGCGTAGTGCGCATGCGCGACGCGCCGCGCGGCGCCGCGTTCACAGATTATGTAGAAAAATTTTGCATAGTTGCAATGTATTTGCATTCCAACCTGTTTAAAATACCTGTATCCAGGGCTGAAGCTGTATCGAAATGGTAAAAAAGTTATTTTACGATACAGTTGTCCATAGAAGAGCTGTATCGAAAAATAACTTTTTAAATTTATTTTGATGGCTTGTGCGTAAAGACTGTCATTAAGATACTGTGTTTAGTTTTTTAATGTGTAAATTTCAGTATGAGATTAGATAAAATAAATTAAGTGCTTAGTGTAGGTACTTACATTATTTATAAAAATTAAACCGCTCGTGCAACGTCTTATTCCAGTTAAATTAATTGTTGGCCTTTATGATCTATACCTACTTACAATTTAATATTTTCTAAAAACCAAGCATGTTCACGGAATTGATGGGTTTCACAGAAATGACGTTTTGTTTGTTTATATGTGTCCGAGAGCAAAATAAAACGAATGCAATTGTAACATGCAGCTAAATGTCCATATCTAGAGTTTCACCGCGACTACACGTTACGCGCTACGACATTGACGAATGTTGTAGACATGGCAATAAGTTAATATAAATAGCTGGTAATTTAGTAATTAATGCCCTCTCTGCTGGATACATTGAATACACATCATGTGATAATATTTGGGATTTCATTCTTCAACCAACACCAACCCCGCAACATGTTATACAATGGTGGTTTGGTTATGGTCACGTTATTTTTATTTTGTATCAGGTACAGACAAATATGGCAAAAACAAGAAGATCAGATGAAGAAAAAAAGGTTAGAAGAAGGGAGCAAATAAAGCTTAGTATGCGTCGACACCGAGACAAACTCAAACAAGACGTTGCAGCTCAGGAAGAAGTGAGAAAAAAAGACAGGGATAGATATCACATGAAGAAAGAAAAGGGATTAGTTAAAACTATAAAAGATTATACAGCTTTGCAACAAAGAAAAATACGAAAATACTGGAAGGAAAATTCTAAGAAATATAGGACAAAAATAAAAGCTAACGAAAGGGGCCATCCATAAATTACGTCACACGAATTTCATGTTTTTTTAACCCCTCCCCCCGTCCTTGTCACAGTTGGTCACATTTGTGAGACTCCCCCCTCCTTAGTGTGACGTCATACATTATGCAATTTTGCATCTAGACTTGCAAATGTTTTTGAGTTTTTCGTTAATAGTTCAAAGTTCGTGTTTTAACACTTAGCTTATAATAGATTTTGAAATGTCACGTCACGAAATTTAGAACCCCTCCCACCCCCTTGTCACACAATATCACACTTCGTCGACCCCCTCCCTCCCCCTTAACGTGTGACGTAATTTATGGATGGCCCCAGAGCTGAAGAAATTCTCGCAGAAAATACAACGTTAACAAGTCGTGCAAGATCACAAAGAGGGAGAAGAAGTAGCGTAGCAGTTTTATATTTTGAATATAAGATTTTATTTCATATACCTATATTGTTACGAGCTAGGGTTCTAGATTTGGATGTAAAACACCAATGACAACTTCCAAGGATTTATTCACGCAGGGCCTGGTCTGCAGGTCTTCACAACACGAAGTCCACACGAAGATTCCAAATCGCAGGCCAAATCGAAGTCCAATAGTATCGCTGAGGTCGAAGGTTATCACTCGTCTCGCAGGTAGATTCGCTCGAAGTTTACTCTTCCAAAGTCCAAACTGAACTCCACTATGCGCCGCGGCGGTCGCTATTTATATCCGCCGGCAAGGGTTCCCGAATGTTCTCGTATGTACATGTATTACTTCCCTTCGGTAAGACATCGTAATGTCTCGAACATTTTCATGTCACAGTGTTATGAACCTTATGACAGTAGACATACAGGTAATTATTGCTTGCAACGAAGTATGCGGCGACTATTCTAGAAGGTTTCATTCTAGATGATTCGTGACAGGACCGCGACAATATAATATAACTTTGTGTGTTCTACCGATTGTACAATGTGTTCAGAGGAGTTATTTGACATGATGCCCACGGCCTCCTTCTACAGTCGCACCGCTCGCCATCGACAGGGAATTCATCCTCACACATTGGAGCTTAAGTAGTCGTGTACTGTGCGGTTCCAAAGAAGTTTTCTTCCACGTACTATCAAGCTGTGGAATGAACTGCCTGTTGAGGTTTTCCCAGGAGACTACAGCATGGAGTTCTTCAAAAAGGGCGTAAAGAGGTTTTTACAGGGTCGGCAACGCGCATGTGATGCCTCTGGTGTTACAGGCGTCCATAGGCGCGGTAACTGCTTTCCATCAGGCGGGCCGTATGCCATTAACATAGCTGTCGTACAAATTTCTGATTTGATACATACAAAATACAAACCTGCAACGTCATAATTCAGTAGCCTTATGTATGGAGCGTTTTCGGGCAAGTGAAAAATTGTGATTTTCAAATTACTATATCTCGAGAGATTTTTGTGCTATCGAAGTAATTCTTTCACCTATGGTTATATTATTGAGACGTCCCTACATATCAAACTGAAAAAAATGTTGGTTAAATAGCCTATTAGCGCATATGATGGTTGAGATTTACGTATTAAGCGCAATTAAAATTTTGTATTTTGTAGTGTTTATCATCATCATCATCATCATCTCAGCCATTGAAAGTCCACTGCTGGACATAGGCCTCCCCTCTAGATCTCCAATAAGACCGGTTGGAAGCGGCTTGCATATAATAGAACTTTGTGTGTTCTACCTTTCTTAACTTTCTGTGTAGTTATTTGTTTATATTTTGCAATAAATTAATCTTAAAAACCTATAAAGTGCTGATTTTTATTTTTTATTATTGTCGTTCTGTACAATGACCCAAATATAAGATGATACTCGTGAGTCAGCAAGAAATGATTTCACCATACTATTGATAAAAAAATAATATTCCAGGACAAATTAAACACGGCCATCTAGTCCCAAACTAAGCAAAGCTTGTACTATAGGTACTAGATAACTGATATAATAAATATATTAAATATTAAATATTGTCAGACAAATTACACAGCGCCATCTAGCCCCAAAGTAAGCGAAGCTTGTGTTATGGGTACTAGACAACTGATAAACATACGTAAATACATATTTTTTTTTTGTAGTATATTAGTTTGTTGTTTATACTTGATCGAAGGTGATATTCGGAGTCGGGTATTTTTTTGTTACAATTATTGAATTGGAATATGGAGGCAATTTTAAAGAAATATTCGCGTCAAAACCCACTTATCTTATATTATATTATAACTCCATTGGTTATTAGGGTTCCGTACCTCAAAAGGAAAAACCGGCCATGTGCGAGTCGGACTCGCGCACTAAGGGTTCCGTACCATTATCTATAAAAACGGCAAATAAATCATGTTTATTGTATTAAATAAATATTTGTTTTATGTTTATTTAATTATTTCTTTTTAAAGTGAATATATAACTAAATATTATGTGAGTATTTCAAGCGTCTACATAGGTAGACGCTTGAAATACTCTGAAATTGCGAGCAAAAACGAGCTAAAAAATTACTTTTTTTATATGGGAGCCCCCTTAAATATTTATTTTACTCTGTTTTTTAGTATTTGTTATTATAGCGGCTACAGGAATACATCATCTGTGAAAATTTTAACTGTCTATCTATCACGGTTCATGAGATACAGCCTGGTGACAGACGGACGGACGGACGGACAGCGGAGCCTTAGTAATAGGGTTCCTTTTTACCCTCTGGGTACGGAACCCTAAAAATGGAACCCTTATAAGTATAAGATCACTTTGTTGTCCGTCTGTCTGTCTGTCAAGACCCTCTATGTCGAGAATACGTGGAGGTATCAAGCTGAAATTTGAACTGTATATTCAGGCCTACGGTCCCAAGAGGTTGTAAAAAAATCAAACTTCTAAGTTTACGTAACAAAAAGATACAAAACTCATAGGGTACTTCCCGTTGACCTAGAACTATAAAATTTGGCAAGTAACATCGTTATAAACTACGAATACAAGAATAAATCTCAAAACTATACAATTGTAATTTAATCTTAAAAAATAGGGGGTTAGATTCCTAAACTATTTATAAAGAACCTATATACGGAACCCACGGTGGGCGAGTCCGACTCGCACTTGTCCGGTTTTTTTTTAATAAATATAGGAACGTATGTAATTCCAGAGTCGCGGGCAATTCGAATGCAAACTCTGCTACATGTACCTACCCACCTCGTACAGCTTCAGTGTTCACTCGCTCATTCACACCCGGAGATACGAGTGTCTGAAGTGTGGCCGGAGGATGATCGATAGAGGGTCCATACTGGAACATTACAAGATACAGCATGAAGGACAACTGACGGTGTATACGTGCCATGTTTGTGGGAAGATATCCAAGTAAGTAACTCTACACATTATCTTATCTTAGAGTGGGTCCAGTGCTGCAGCACCGGTGACACGTCGACCCTCATGGATCTTTTGTGTTCTCCCTAATCCTTTAGTCACTCTCCCCCGCCTGTCTGGAGACATGTTCCATGTACTTCAGTATGCCGCTTATTGGGAAGAGCCTCTAGTCCTCCAGCTCCGGGTATGCCTTTCCTAGGATTTCCATTCGTTTGCCGGCTAGGGCGTCACATTGACACATCAAGTGTTTCATGGTCTCGTTAGACTTCATGCATGTTCTGCACTCTGGGCTCTCAACACGTCTCATTTTGTATAGATGTCCGTGGCAGGCATAATGGCCCGTCAGTGCCCCAAGCATGAGACGCATCCGTTTCCTGTCACATTTATGTACATGTCTGTACCAATTCACTGTACCTTCGCCAATGGTTTCCTTGGTGTGTAGCATTCCACTCATCTCCTTCCATTCAGCATGATGCCTAGACTTCGCTCTGCCATTTATAGCCTCAATTACTGTCCCATATGAGAGACCTACAAAGGGTTCAGGTCCTAAAAAGGGTGTAGGCACGCGAGCGACAATAAACCAATTTACTTGCCTACACAACACACAGTACAAGCTTTGCGTAGTTTTGAACTAGATGGCCATGTGTAATTAGTCCTGGAATATTTTTTATTAAAAAAAAAAAGAAATGTACAGAAATATTTATTATTATTATTTGTGTGTCAGGTATCCCACCACTACATAATAAATAAATATTGTCAGACAAATTACACAGCGCCATCTAGCCCCAAAGTAAGCGAAGCTTGCGTTATGGGTACTAGACAACTGATAAACATACGTAAACACATTTTTTTTTGTAAATACATACTTATGATACATATGAAACACCCAGACTAAGACAAACAGACATGTTCATGCACACAAATGTGGGAATCGAACCCACGAGCGTTGGTGTCGAAGCCGCGTCATTGACCGCTACGCCACCGAGCTCGTCAATATAATGTCAATATATTTTCCAGCAACAGTAAGACGCACCGCGGCCACATGCGCAACCACCACTCGGGCGACCGGCCCAAGTGCGACCAGTGCGGGAAGACCTTCGTCAACAAGGACTCGCTGTTCGAACACCTGCAGTGAGAAATACTTTTTTTTAACCGACTTCAAAAAAGAAGGAGGTTCTCAATTCGACTGAATATTTTTTTGTATGTATGTTATTTGATATCTTCGCGAATTGTGAACCGATTTTCAAAATTCTTTTTTTATTTGAAAGGCTATGATTGCATGGTGGTCCCATATTCACCAAGTCAGGATCTGATGATGGGATCCCAGGGAAATCAAGGGAAACTCTTAAATTTTATAAGCACGTATGGTCAAATTCTTTTTTTTTATTTGAAAGGGTATGATTGCGAGGTGGTCCTATATTCACCAAGTCAGGGCCTGGTGAGGGGATTCCAGAAAAATCGATGGAAACCCTTAAATTTGCCTGGTTGCCAGCGGAAGTCAGTTTTTATTTTTTCTTAAAAATCATTATTTTGTTTTTTACACTACGTCTGGTGGCAGACAAGTATACGGCCCGCCTGATGTGAAGCGGTTACCGAAGCCACATTAACGCTCGTAACATAAAATCGCTAGCCCGCCAACGCAGCTGCACGAGGTGCATACAATTTGTGATTTCGATTTAAGTGTCAGTATAAATATATGACTGCGAATATTTGTTGCTTGTTTTTTTTTGTGAGGGGGGGGGGGGGCAAACGAGCATGTGTGTCACCTAATGGTAAGCAATCACCACCTCGCATGGAGATCAGCAACACCAAGGGGTCGCTGATCCGTTGCCAGCCTAAACTCCCTTCTTTCTTTCTTTCTGGTGCCCGCACTCACTCGCAGGAACACAACAACCCTCAAGGGAATTGATATTTGGCTGCGGTATTCTGTGAGGTGGAGGTACATTCCCCAGTCGGGTAGCTTACAAATTACGCTCCCTACCTCTCCTTTCGTCAGAGCTTCGTTTGTCAGTCAACAGGGTGCACCGCGTGCAGGTGAAGATGGCTTTGGTTCAAAGATGTTGATGAACCACTTACACCCCAGACTCATTACTTACCTCAAATCTGTTGCTAAAAACATTGCTCAATAATAAAGACATCAACACACTTGCTCATAAAGTGGCTCTAATTTCACCGCAATTAGGCACATAATGACACCTGTAATTAGAGTTGCCACAAATAGTAGTAGTCTTTGGGGTAATAGTACAGACACAAACACATTATTTACTTTACAGAAAAAATGTATTAGAATAATAGAAAATATTGAAGCCAGAGAAAGCTGCAAACCATATTTCAAAATATTAAAAATATTAACTTTACCTAGCATGTACATTTTGGAAGCCTGTAAATTCGTAAAAAAGTATCCTCATTTTTACACAAAAATAGGAGATTTACCCCGACGCTATCCTACTCGATACAAAGACAAATTAATACCAACAACTTCGAAACTCAAACTAGTCTATTCAGGTCCACTGTCTATGTCTATAAAAATTTATAATGCGTTGCCGGACGAGTTCAAAACAGAAGACAACCAGAAGCAATTCATAAATAAACTGAAACAGTTTTTAATACAGAAAAGCTATTATTCCTTAGACGAATTTCTAAACGATAAAGACAAAAAGTTATGTAAATAAATAAACATTAGTACTACTATTAAACATGACCAAATAATTTTGTTTGACATACGAATATTTAAATATATTTTTATAAACTAATGAAATACTATTATTATTGACATTTCATTGAAATTAAATTAACATACTTTATGACTAAAATAATATGATTATTATAAATTATAGACATTCATATAATACCTACATAAATAGACAAAATATTGATATTAACAATGAATAGACAATGATTGACATCAAAACTTATTTTAATTTTGTTCTAATTTTTTTTTTTTTAACAAACACATATTTTACATACATATAAGATTAATTGTCATATATATCGACGGTCCCTACGTATAAAGCGACATGTCATTTCAGACATGTCTGCTTATACTACGATATAGTAATTAAAGAATATTATTATTGGACAAATGAGTTAATTTCTTACATTTTGATTATATACAATCAATAAAATAAAAAAGAAAATGTTTTTTACGGGCAAATTATAGCAATTTATGCAATGAAAAAAATTGCCATTTTTGACATGTCGCTTTATACGTAGGGACCGTCGATATATATTTTTCTTTTTTAATAAAAATTAATAATCAGAGAAACGCCTAAATCCATCTGCCGTACCTCAGAAACCGCTAACACATCTTTGCAATGCCCAACAGGGTTCATATGTATGTAATAATCTGTATACTGTATAAACATCCTTATAACTATGTACTACATATGAAATGCAATAAAGATATTGAGTATTGAGTATTAATAGTGATTTGGCCGAATACCGAATCTTCGGCACAAAATACATGCTTGTCGAGCGAGTAAACAAGAATAACATAAATATTTTTTTTTAAATGCAAAATTTAAAAAAAAATATATTATTTATTTCACAGCCCCCCCCCCCCCCCCCCCCCTAGGTGGGATTTGAACCAACGACCTCTCGATGACTGGTCGAGTGCTCTTCCAACTGAGCTACCAGGAAGGTTTGTGTTGCTGACGAATTTTTGCATCTTATATTCTACTGCGTGAGTCATAGTGTGGGCTCAAATCCCTCCTTGGGGGGGCAGGTGAATTATTCCATTAAAAAAAAATATATTTATCTGGCAAGTTGGCCAAGACAACTATTTAAATAATAATAATTTAAGAATACAACACCAAGGGGTCGCTGATCCGTTGCCAGCCTATACTCCCTTCTTTCTTCCTTTCTGGTGCCCGCACTCACTCGTCGCGACCTATCTTTCGTCTCCTGGAAGTAGCGTGTATAGTGAGAGGTTATTTTCTGAACATTTACGACGAAAGGCGTAATCGTTTGCTTCCAACAAATGCTGAAAAGCTTGTTTTTATTACAACTTACCACTGATCAATTTTACTTACTAAAGTATTAATTTGGTAATGAATATATATAATCTTGAGTAATATGACGTCTTTTTTTATGATTTCGTATTCGGTATTCGAATATTCGGTTACTATTCGGTATTCGGCCTATTCGGCCACTTTTTTTGGTATTCGGTGTTCGGCCGAATAATGCGTACTATTCGGCCGAACACCGAATACCAAAAAAAGTGGCCGAATAGGCCGAATACCGAATAGTAACCGAATATTCGTGGCATCTCTACCTGTAATCAAACTGTGACTTTTTATTGCTATTATTTGCAAGTGAGTTATAGAGATTTGTAGTATTATTTTATTCTTAAGTGTGTTGAGAAACGTCGTATGATACACGTGTATATTGATGATTACCGTCCTCGGCTCTCTTAAGACCCTCACCTACGACTCGGGTCTCAATGTCGCCTCAGCGGTAATCACCAACATTATTATACAGAGTGTAAGTTCCGATGACAGGACACAAGAAAACCCTAACCTAACCAAAAATCAACTCAAATCTAAACAAAACATGTTTTATTACATTGACCAAGTATCAGTCAGCATGAATCATAACTAATTTATTACATTGACCATATATCTATATATATAAAAGAAAGTCGTGTTTGTTACAACACTTATAACTCGAGAACGGCTGGACCGATTGCCATGGTTTTTGATTTGTTGGATTTGTTTCCGTCCTGAATAGCAGAATAACTCTTAAAAACATTGGAAAATTCTCGAAAAAATAAAATAAAAGTAAAAACATTTTCCAATACAAATGAAAGTGTCAGTTGAAAAAGGGATTACGATATTTATTGGTTGTCAAATATCAAAACGTCAAATCGATTGGTGTCACTTTTATGTCGCGAAAGTTGTCTGTGATTTGTTATGAAAATTTAAAAATGTCAAATCGATAGGGGTGAAAACGCTTTTCCCATGGGGTTCGAGCGCAAGAATCAAATCAGAGTAAACATCAAAAGAAATGACAATTACAAATCACCAAAATGATAAAACCTATTTCAAAACTAAAAAAAAATAAAACAAAACGTTTTTTTTTTTAAATTTAACAATAAGGAAATCTTTATTTTTATGAAATCTTCAGTTTTTATGGATACGGGTCTTCCCTCAACCGAAGGGGTTTAGAGCGTACTCCAACACGCAGCTCAACTGCGGGTTGGCGGAGGCCAGTGTTTTCGAACCGCCTAAAGGCCACTGACTTAACTTAACGACTGTCATTAAATGATAACAACCGGGACCGACAGCTTAACGTGCCTTCCGAAGCACGGAGGAGCTCAAGATGAGCTAATGATAACAACCGGGACCGACGGCTTAACGTGCCTTCCGAAGCACGGAGGAGCTCAAGATGAGCTAATGATAACAACCGGGACCGACGGCTTAACGTGCCTTCCGAAGCACGGAGGAGCTCAAGATGAGCTAATGATAACAACCGGGACCGACGGCTTAACGTGCCTTCCGAAGCACGGAGGAGCTCAAGATGAGCTAATGATAACAAGCGGGACCGATGGCTTAACGTGCCTTCCGAAGCACGGAGGAGCTCAAGATGAGCTAATGATAACAACCGGGACCGACGGCTTAACGTGCCTTCCGAAGCACGGAGGAGCTCAAGATGAGCTAATGATAACAACCGGGACCGACGGCTTAACGTGTCTTTCGAATCACGGAGGAGCTCGAGGTAATATAAACCCATCCGTGTACAGGCTACGGTCGACGTTGCTTAACTTGCGTGTTCAATTAGACTGGCACGCGCAATGACGCCATCGAGCTTCTCTATTATTTTCTACTATTCATTGTTTTAATTCCATAAAATCATAAATTTAGTTCAGCTAATATGTACCACGACATTCATTGATTGTTAGGCGGTACGAAGTTCGCCGGGACAGCTAGTATATATATATAGATTAAACGTAAATGTCCGGCACTTCGCCTATCTCCAGGCGGGCCGTATGCTCGGTTTCCACTCGTCGTAGTATAAACCAATAATGGTGCAACCCTGATCGTTCCAGGATCCACCAGGGTATCAAGAACTACGAGTGTTCCACGTGCGGCAAGAGATTCAGGACGCGCACTCAGATCAAACACCACCAACTGAAGCATACGGACGTTAAAGACTACTACTGCGTCGAATGTGACGTTAGGTGAGTTCTACCTCCAACCCTCCTGGATAAGACCCCCCCCCCCCCCCGAATGAAGGTGTATATCGTGATATGGTGTATATCGCGTATATTCGACGAGCTCGGTGGCGTAGCGGTCAATGACGCGGCTTCGACACCTCGTGGGTTCGATTCCCTCATAGGACAAACATTTGTGTGCATGGACATGTCTGCTTGTCTTGGTCCGGGTGTTTTCTATGTATTTACAAAAAAAAAGTATTTACGTATGTTTATCAGTTGTCTAGTACCGGCAGACTAGAATAGAATCACTCCGTCTCTTCCCGTGGATGTCGTACAAGGCGACTAAGGGAAATACATTATAAAACATCGATCAGGCCTCCCCAACCCCTTTGTCCAGCGTGGGGAGTGTAGGCCAAATCCTCCTTCTGTCTGGGACGGCCGAGAGAGGGTCGTGCTCCTGTAGTGGAGACTAAAATGATGATGATGATGGCGCTGTGTTAATTGTCCAGGAATATTTATTATGACTTAAAATATTAAGTATAAAAGGCGGCCTTATCGCTCAGCAATCTCTCGTGGTGAAGTTATGCACCCTGCTGACTGACAAACGAAGCTCTGGCGATAACAGAGGTAGGGAGCGTAATTGTATGCTACCCGACTGGGGAATGTACCTCCACCTCACAGAATACCGCAGCCAAATAACAATTCACTTGAGGGTTGTTGTCTTCTTGCGAGTGAGTGAGGTCACCAGAAAGGAACGAGATGCTGCGTTGGTAGAGGGGGTGGGTTGCGAGCGTTAATATGGTAACCGCTTCACATCAGGCGGACCGTATGCTTATTTGCCACTTATAGTAGTAAAGAAAAATATAATTTTTAAACGCCACACAATCGTGATACACAATGGTGGACGTTTTCAAAAACACTAAAATTTCATCAAAATCGGTTATTGCCGTTACTATCCATACACTGTTCCAAGTTAATAACAACACAGAGAAACACAACCATAGCGCGATTCAATTTGACAACAACGCCATCTAGTTTAAACTGTTAGTAATAAAATCCTTCATTATGCTTTAGTGATACTTTTTTTCTAAACACAATAGGGCGCTAAATGTGAGGCGTGAAAATGATTTTATATTTTAAAAATGATTATTATTTATCTTTTCATTAATTTTTCATTACAATAATCATTGCAAATATGGTCTTATATCGTATATTGACAACATGATTTTTTGATTGTCGAAAACAATAATTGTAAGTCAGTATATGTGATTAATTTCCATATTACTTTTATTGAATATATTTTGTTTTTATAATTGTTTTTTTTAGTGTTCCGTACCCAAAGGGTAAAACGGACCCTATTAATGAGACTCCGCTGTCCGTCCGGCCGTCTGTCACCAGGCTGTATCTCATGAACCGTGATAGTTAGACAGTTGAAATTTTCACAGATGATGTATTTCTGTTGCCGCTATAATAACTAATACTAAAAAACAGAATAAAATAATTGTTTAAGGGGGCTCCCATACATCAAACGTGATTTTTTTTTTTTTGCTCGTTTTTGCTCGACATTGATAACGTCAACAAGTAGACGCTTGAAATATTCACAGAATATTTAGTTATATATTCACTGAAAAAATAAATTAAAATAAAATAAATATTTCCCATACAACAAACGTAATTTTTTTTACCGTTTTTATAGAATGGTACGGGACCCTTCGTGCGCGAGTCCGCCTCGCACTTGGCCGGTTTATTTTAGTTTCTTACGCCAGTGGTTCCTGAAAAGTTATTCTATCCATTTGTTACATTGTTTTTTTATATTTATTGTTTCAGATTTAAGTCGGCACATAGTCTCAGGCAACATCTACAGAAGAGTATGAAGCATAAAGACAAACAAAGCCTCGCGTAAGTATACGTAGCCGCGGCGTCACAACAAGCATACGGCCCGCTTGATGTGAAGCGGCTTCCGTAGCCATATTAACGCTCGCAACATTAAAAATATTGCTCGCGCGCCGCCACCCCCCGCTGCCATCGCAGCATTTTCTTTCTGGTGACCTAACTCTCTTGCAGGAACACAACAACCCTCAAGTGAATTGTTATTTGGCTGCGGTATTCTGTGAGGTGGAGGTACATTCCCCAGTCGGGTAGCTTACAATTACGCTTCCTACCTCTCTTTTCGCCAGAGCTTCATTTGTCAGTCAGCAGGGTGCACCACGTGCAGGTGAAGTTGGCTTTTGTTCAGAGATGTCGATGAACCACTAAAACCCCAAATCTTGCAAGTCAAATTTGACACACTTCCCAATGTGCGATTGAGTTGAAATTTCGCATATTTAAATAATGAAAACAATACGTTAATAACTAGGCCGAATTCTAGCCCACGGGGCTGAAATCGAGCTTGAGTGGAGCGAGTAGATTCGCTGAGTGAATGTTGTCCATTGATTTCAATAGAAAATGTATTTGATGATCATTCGTCAACGACATGATCGATTTCAATTTTCTTTCGACAAATACCTCAAGCATGTCTACGTCTTTAATTGTGACAAGTTTCATCAATATCGGTCCAGTGGTTTTGGAGCCTATTCATTTCCAAGAATGACTATTCGACGTATATGTTGATTTTATTCGCTCCACTCAATAAATTTATTAGGCAGCGTGTAGGGATGGACATTTAAAATATCATCATCATCAGGTCCATTTTAGTCTCAACTACAGGAGCACGACCCTCTCTCGTCCGTCCTAGACGGAAGGAGGATTTGGCCTACACTCCCCACGCTGGCCAGACGGGTTGGGGAGGAATTTAAAATGTACATCGAAGTTTTTTCCGATGTAATGCATCTATTGGGTGCATCGATGATGTATTTAGATAGACATGTTTAGGCCTTAAAGAAAAGTAAGTAAGTTAAGTACAAGGAAAAATATATATTAAAATTCACAATTATTCACAACGAAATAATGGTGTTTGTTTTGTGTGTATGTGACTGAATGTGACATAAAACAAACACCATTATTTCGTTTACAAATACCAATATTTTTTTTCGAGACTATGTAAAAAAAAAAAATAGTGTTTTTTCGGACACCAACGCTCGTGGGTTCGATTCCCACACAAGACAAACATTTGTGTGCATGAACGTGTCTGTTTTTCTCGGTCTGGTTGTTTTCTATGTATTATAAGTATGTATTTACAAATAAAAAAATGTATTTAAGTACATTTATCAGTCGTCTAGTACCCATAACACAAGCTTCGCTTACTTAGGGGCTAGATGGCGCCGTGTAATTTGTCTGACGATATTTATTTATTTATTATTATCTCTCTTGGACTCACGCGTCAAGCCCGGTCATTCGATAGGCGTGCGCGGGGATGTGGATCCAACGCGTAGAGGCCCCTTTAAGAAGTTTGATGTAATGTTGTTATTTTTTTTTATTAATCACGGGTCAAGCCCGGTCATTCGATAGGCGTGCGCGAGGATATGGATCCAACGCGTGGAGCCCCCTTTGTGAGTTAGATGTAATGTGTTATCGTTAGGTTCCCGTGCGGGCGCTGCAGCAAGCGCTTCGAGTGCGCCGGCGCGCTGTCCCGGCACGAGCTGGTGCAGCACGAGGGCGTGCGCGCGCACCGCTGCGGCGTGTGCGGCGCGGCGCTGGCCTCGCGCGGCTCGCTCAACAAGCACGTGGCCAGCGTGCACGCCGGCCGGCGCCCGCCGCCCCGGCACGTCTGCGACACCTGCGGGAAGGCCTTCAGGGTGAGGCCTGTGAAATGAACCAACGTGAATAACGCTTAGAGGGCTGTATTATATCAGAAAATAACTCTGAGCACTATGCCGTCATTTCTGAGCGGTACATGTGAGTACGTGAGTAAATGGAATTTGAGCACTATGCCGTCATTTCTGAGCGGTACATGTGAGTACGTGAGTAAATGGAATTTGAGCACTATGCCGTCATTTCTGAGCGGTACATGTGAGTACATGGAATTTCCCAGGTGCAAGTGAGGAATTACGACTAATTATTAATGTACGGCTTTTTTATAGTTACTTGTCTCGCTTGAAGTTTACTCTTCCGAAGCCCAAACTGAACTCCTATGCGCCGCGGCGGTCACTAATTATATCCGCCGGCAAGGGTTCCCGAATGTTCTCGTATGTACACGTATGTACTTCCCTTCGGTAAGACATCGTAATGTCTCGAACATTTTCATGTCATAGTGTTATGAACCTTATGTCAGTAGACATACGGGTCATTATTGCTTGCAGCGAAGTATGCGGCGACTATTCTAGAAGGTTTCATTCTAGATGATTCGCGACAGAATGTACTGACTATCACTTATAAAAATATACTTAGATGTATTTCATTGTTGACGAGCCCTGTGGTCGAATGGATAGCAATGGCCACTTTGACTCCGAGGTCGGGGGTTCGATCCCTGCACGCGCGTCTGTTTGTCTCGGTCTGGGTGTTTTCTATGTATTATAATATCTTATGTATTCCAAAAATAATGTATTTAAGTACATTTATCTCTTGTCTAGTACCCATAGTACAAGCTCTGGGACTAGTTGGCGCTGTGTAAATTGTCCAACAATATATATTGAAATATTTGTTCGTTTGCAGGGCAAGAGCGTGCTGACGAACCACGTGCGCACGCACACCGGGGAGAAGCCGTTCGAGTGCGCGCACTGCGGCCGCAAGTTCTCGCAGCGCACGGCCATGAGGACACACGTCAACCTCGTGCACCTCAAGATACCCCGCCAGCTCAAGGTCAGTAACTGGAACAAGTTCTCGCAGCACGGCCATGAGGACGCACGTCAACCTCGTGCACCTCAAGATACCCCGGCAGCTCAAGGTCAGTAACTGGAACAAGTTCTCGCAGCACGGCCATGAGGACGCACGTCAACCTCGTGCACCTCAAGATACCCCGGCAGCTCAAGGTCAGTAACTGGAACAAGTTCTCGCAGCGCACGGCCATGAGGACGCACGTCAACCTCGTGCACCTCAAGATACCCCGGCAGCTCAAGGTCAGTAACTGGAACAAGTTCTCGCAGCACGGCCATGAGGACGCACGTCAACCTCGTGCACCTCAAGATACCCCGGCAGCTCAAGGTCAGTAACTGGAACAAGTTCTCGCAGCACGGCCATGAGGACGCACGTCAACCTCGTGCACCTCAAGATACCCCGGCAGCTCAAGGTCAGTAACTGGAACAAGTTCTCGCAGCACGGCCATGAGGACGCACGTCAACCTCGTGCACCTCAAGATACCCCGGCAGCTCAAGGTCAGTAACTGGAACAAGTTCTCGCAGCACGGCCATGAGGACGCACGTCAACCTCGTGCACCTCAAGATACCCCGGCAGCTCAAGGTCAGTAACTGGAACAAGTTCTCGCAGCACGGCCATGAGGACGCACGTCAACCTCGTGCACCTCAAGATACCCCGGCAGCTCAAGGTCAGTAACTGGAACACTATATATAAACTAACTAACTGACCCGACAGACGTCCTGTCTTCTTATGAATTGGTTTCGCGCAATCTGTCAAATGACTGACAGATAAAGTTACATTAGAAAAGTTAATATGGTCGTTCAGTTTTCTTAAATTTTCTAATTTTCCAAGCGACTTTCTTATTTTTTTCTTACATATGACCTTCCCCTGACAATAACAAATACAATATAAAAAGAAATTGCGAAATCGGTCCAGCCGTTCATGCGTGGTGCCTTGACCAAGGAAAATAGGGATTTTATTAAACGGGAATTATATTAAACGGGTCTCTCACATATATTTGTTGGAAAAGCCGATTGATCTCAATGCACTAACCCCTCCTGCCAAGCTCACCTGCACATGGTGCACACTGCTGACTGGCAAATAAGGCTCTGGCGAAAAGAGAGGTAGGGATCGTAATAGGCTAGACGACAATTTTTTCTTTCCATTTGTTATGTAAGGTCGTCACAATAATATAACTATAGGCGAAAGAATTACTTCGATAGCATAAAAACTTCTCGAGATATGATAACTTGTAGATCACGATTTTGGACTTTCCCGAAAACGCTCCATACAAAAGGCTACTGAATTATGACGTCACACTTATGTATTTTGTATACGTTAAAACAAAAATTTGTACGACAGCTATGCGAAATACTGCGTTTATGTAGCTAGTGCCATAACAAAAGTTACAGTATTTTTGATTGTTTTTCCAAAGTTAATATTTTTTTTTATAATTTCATTCTTTTAATATGGACTTTCCCACTACACTTTGATCGATCATAGAACAAGTCGGACATAAGTTATTAAAATTTCAACATCGCAGATCGTTCTAGTTTTGTATATTTTATGACACTGATAAGTATTTTTTATAATTTTTTATCATTGTCGTCTCGCCTATTGTAATCTGCCCGACTGGGGAAGTACCCCCACAAAGTACTACCAATTCTCTTGAGGATTGTTGTGTTCCTGCGAGTGATTGAGGTCACCAGGAAAGAAAGGAAGAAAGGAGTAAGCTGGCAGTCTATCGTCGACCCGGTGTTGTTTATCTCCATGGGCGGTAGTGATTGCTTTCCATCAGGTGACCCACATGCTCGTTTGCCACCCTCTCATATATAAAAAATGGGGTGCGGTTGTGTCATGGACATGGTAGTGTGTTGTACGTGAATATGTCATATGAACTAAAAATATATCAAAATGGCAGCGCTTCCCCCGCCCCCGCACGCGATGTTCCATAGTCCTAACTTAGCGTAATAAATTCTTTGATCCTTCATCTATCCAGTGGTGTGATTGAATTTTGTATGGAGATGATTGATTTGTAGCTGCAACACCAAACTGTATCCCCCGATTTTGTTATCATTCGTTCAAAAAGAAAAACGGAACCCTTATAAGATCACTTTGTTGTCCGTCTGTCTGTCAAGACCCTCAAAGTAGTTGCTGTGCCCTTCGATTAGTGCCCTCCGTAAGCTACTTTCCATATGTGAGAGATATGCAGAGATGCATGGACTCCGGTACAATGCGAGCAAAAGTAAGTTGCTTGTGTTTAAAGCAGGCAGTAAAACATACAGGGCAGTGCCAGTAAAGATTGAAGGTACTGAAATGGAACAGGTCACTCAATTTAAGTACTTGGGGCATTGGCTTAATGAGTCACTGAATGATGACTTAGACTTAGAAAGGGAGCGTAGGGCGTTGTCGGTACGATGTAACATGTTGGCACGCAGATTTGCGAGGTGTACAAGAGAAGTAAAAATTTCACTTTTTAAATCATATTGTCAGTCGCTGTACACCTGCGGTCTGTGGGTCAGCTGTACGCAGAGGGCATACAACGCTCTACGTGTACAGTATAACAATGGCTTCAGGGCACTGTTAGGATTGCCACGGTATTGTAGTGCTTCACAAATGTTTGCAGAGGCCCACACTGATGGCTTTCATGCAATAATACGTAAACGTGTAGCCTCATTATTGCAAAGAGCGAGAGGGAGCACTAACAGTGTCCTGAATACAGTTGCTTCATGTGTCGACTGTCACATTATTAGGCAGTGGACCAAAAAAATTATTTGATATTTGTACAACTACTAACTTTAGTTTTTAAGACCTTTGTTACTAACAATATATGGATTCAATTTATCTGAAATAAACATTTATTATTATTATTATTATTATTAAAGTCGAGAATGCGTGGAGCTGTCAAGCTGAAATTTGAACTGTATATTCATGCCTACGGTCCCATGAAGTTGTAAAAAAATCAAACTGCTAAGTTTACGTAAAAAAAAAGATAGATAGTTTATTCTGCAAAAAACGCATATTTCGACATATTCTCAAGGGAATCAAAACTCATAGGGTACTTCCCGTTGACCTAGAACTATGAAATTTGGCAAGTAACATCGTTATAGACTACTAGTACAGGAATAAATCTCAAAACTATACATTTGTAATTAAATCTTAAAAAATAGGGGTCTACATTTTTATAGAAGTCGAAATTTCAAATTGAAGCTACTATAAATAAATAAATAAATAAATAAATACTAAATAACTTAAATAAATAAATAAATAAATACTAGTTCAAATGGGGTATCATACGAAAGGGCTTGATGTGCACATTGCAAAATATATTTTATAATTTTTTTTCCGACGAATTATTTCTTATTTATAATGAAAAATATCAAATTTATAATGATCCTACGTACGGAATCCTCGGTGGGCGAGTTCGACTCGCACTTGTCCGGTTTTTTTTTTAATTGCCTCCCTATGGAAGCGTATTAACGTCAAAAAAAAGCATTTGGTGAAAATCATTGAGCCTATATCTAGCAACATGTAGGTACAAATATTTTGAAAAATGGAAAAATTCACCTACCTCCCCTAGGTGGGATTTGAACCCAGGACTTCTCGATAACCGGTCTGGCAAGTTTGCCAAGACAACAATTATAAATAAATAATAAATATTTCTGGACAATTTACACAGCGCCAGCTAGTCTCATATTAAGCGTAAAGCTTGTGTTATGGGTACTAGACAACTTATAAATGTACTTAAATACATTTTTTTTTGTAAATACATACTTATAATACATAGAAAACACCCAGACCAAGGCAAACAGACATGTTCATGCATACAATGTTTGTCTTGTGCGGGAATCGAACCCGCGACTTCGGAGTCAAAGTGGCCATTGCAAACCATTCGACCACCGAGCTCGTCAAAAAAAATTTAAGTAATACTAATGTAGGTACAAGACAATGATGTGATGATGATGATTATGTAATGTAACTTACAGGTGAAGCCCGAGGTAGTGCACGAAGTCCGCGAACAAAACAAAATGGACATGTACACGAAGGAGGAGCAGCCGGCCGTGTTCGACGGCTGGAGCCGGCCGCTGCAGACGTGCGACGTCTACTTCACAGTCACCGCCGGCCCGTGATCGCCTTATGATCCCCCCCCCCCCCATGTGTCCTATATCCCAGAAGTGGAATAAATAAGCATGGGCGTACCCAGCATCAGGAGTAGGGTCGCCACTCGTACTTTATAATAAAGTATTGTACGTTATTTCTGGTAATTGTACTCTATAGAGAATAATAAAGTACACGAAAATACTTTATTTTGCATGATTTGATTTCTTTGAGATTTTGAAAAATTTTGTGGTATGGCGAGTCGAAAGAAACAGAGCATCTCTGAATTTGATAAAAATGAGTTACTTATTTACTTTAATTTAAATATAGACTGTAAAAATGCTGTACAATTGTCTAGTAGAAATACTAATTTGATACAAACCGCGAAAAATAATAAAAAATATGTTTTTAAACATAATAATACTGAAAAATAAATTGACCTTTATTTTGATACTATGTACTATCCTCTGTCCCCCCCCCCCCCCTTCCGGTACGCCCGTGTGTGTGAATTTTACGGGACTAATCATTCCTATTTTTAATTGTAAAGTACCTAAAATAGAAGTAATTTATTTAGAAATAATTAGTAACAAGTCTTTATTGTGTTCATTGATACTCTTATTTTTAAGTAAACTTGTACATACTTATTTTGTAATATAAGATCACAATTAAAGACCTCGACATGCTTGAGGTTTGTGTCGAAAAAAAATTGAGATCGATCATGTCCTCGAGGAATGATCATCAAATACATTTTCCATTGAAATCAATGGAAAACATACACTCAGCGAATCTACTCGCGCCACTCGACCTCGATTTCGGCCCCGTGGGCTAGGATCCAGCCTAGTTATACTGGGTATGAGGAGTTCTATGGCATCTTTGCGCGTGTCTCTAATCAAACACTCAAGTTAAGCAACGCCGACCGTCACCTGTTAATGATACTTACATATATATTGTAGGATTTATAATATACTAGCGGCCCGGTACGTGCTTCGCTACGTATAAAGTGAAATACTAAAAAAAAATAATTAGAACATCAAATTCATTTATTCAAACAAAAAAAAAATGTATTAATTGCTAGCTATTTTAAAACTTAATCCAAAACATTTGGATAAACAATATTTTTTGTTTTTCCATTTTGAGCATGAATAAACAAACGGCTGGGGGTACCGACTCTGGAACAGGCAACATAAAGTCGAAGCACGTTGAAAATGAAATGACCGCATGAATGACATAACAACATGCTTGTACTGTCAATACTGAAAAAAGTTTCAATTTGACAGCACAATCCCCATCTGAAAAAAATTTCTATTTGACAGCAAAATCCCCATTAACAAAATGATCCGCCATTTATTGAATTCATTTGTTACAAAAAATGTGATAAATGAAGAACCGCTCTACCGATTTTGTGCAATCTTCACACAAACCATCTACTAAATAGTCGGAACTAAGCCTAAACATTTGGTTTGGATAGGTGAGCCCGTTCTTGAGTTATAAAATTACAACGAAAATTGGCATTGATTTTTATATATATATATGACTAAATAACTTCGGTATTTTTGGACGGATTTAAAAAACATCAAGAAGTAATCAATATAATCAAGAAGAATATTGTACTCAAAAATCATGGCTTTATATCATCATCAGCCTGTATCTACCCACTGCTGGGCATATGCTTTTCCCAATGCTTTCCACCATATGCGATCCTCCGCCTTCCGCATCCAGCCGCCACTTTTTTGAGATCGTCGGTCCATCTAGAGAGGGGTCTCTAGCATATATCCAGCAGTGGGTAGATATATGTAGGGGGGCGACGAAGCGCCCCCGCGCCCGCCGGGACGCTTCGTCGCCCCATACGTGGCCTCCACTCTAGGACTTTCCTCCCCCATCTGCCATCGCTGACTCGGTAGATGTCGCCGGCCCACTGCCACTTCAACTCGCTGACTCTGATTGCTATGTCGACCACTTTGGTTCTCTGTTGAATTTCTTTGTTCCGGATTCGATCCCTTAGAGAAACTCCAAGCATTGCTCTCTCGATCGCTCGCTGTGCGACTTTTACTCTGTGAACCAGCCCAAATAGCGGCATTATGTGCGAAGTACTAATTAAAATTGGATTTACCTGTTATATGACTGATCATCATTGCTGTTCTCAAAAATTATAAACCTTTGCGTGCCTTATGTCGGCACAGCCCACGTCTCAGATCTTGATTTTAACTAGACAGAAAATTAGTCGTTAATTTGTCGCCAAAGGAGAAAATTTGACGCTCTCCCGTCAAAGAGCTATGATTTTTTTTTGTGGCACAGCCCACTCGGGATCTATTAAACTACATAACATAACGAAGATATGATTTCCCCCCCAGAATTAGTCGTCAATTAGTCGAATTCATGCACCAAGTATCAGAATTACTCGACATCTCGTTAAAAAGTTATAAGTATTTTTTGTGGCAGTGCCGAAATAAGCCTTATTTCGGCACTGCCCAATAAAACCACACCACCTAGCGAAAATCTGATTTCATCCAGATGTTGTAGATGTGAGCACTAAACCTTTATGTTTCTAATAAAGTTAAGATTTCAAGTGTTTTTAAGACCTAATTAATTACTTTCGTCTTTCTTACTCTTTTTTTTTACCATGGTATGCAGATTAGTTACTATTATTTATTCTGAAATATTGTCATAGAACATACATCTCATCAAAGTCAAAGTCAAAATTCTTTATTCTGTGGGCCCTCGCGGGCACTTAGACACGTCTTTTACAATTACGTATATTTTTTTTATCTACCAGCATTTCGTAATGACCATTGACGAGAAGAAATGCCGAAAGAAACTCTGTCAATATAGGTCTTTTTTAAATCGCCATACAATATTATCATTATACATAATATCATGGAGCATCAACAACAACAATGTCATGGAGCCGGAGTTGAGACCGATTGCCATTGGAATTTTTAAATGCGAAAATGAAACTCATGCTAAGATCGTTGCTAATTATGTTTAGCTCGGCTGGTAGAAACGCTAGAGCTTAACCGACTAAGCTAAAGATGTTTGTCAATTTTAGGAAGCAAAAAAAAATACGGGGTGGGTAAAAGTTTTGGCTTTTATTGCTCTTATAAATTTCTCTCACATCATTTATAAATAAAAATGAATGTTGCTAAGCGGAAATCTCGAGAACGGCTCGATCAATTAGGCAACTTTTTTTTCGTATTTTCCTTAAGGCACTCGGAAAATTTTAATAAAGAGAATAAGTACATTATGGTACAAGTGTGTAATGTTAGTGATTACCGCTGAGGCGCCATTGAGACCCGAGCCTTTAGGCGAGGGTCTTAAGAGAGCCGAGGACGGTAATCATCAATACACACGTGTATCATACGACGTTTTTCAACACACTTGTGAAGAAAACAATACTAAAAACTATAAAACGAGTTGTGAAAAATTTTTCGCAGTGCCGGGAAAAATTAATCAGGTTTTCATATGCGCGCGCATCTAATTACGGCGTTCGGCCATAGACTAAAAGAATGAAGTTTCTTTTTTTGGCTTTTCTCGGATAGCGTTTTAGCCACGTACAAAATGTGGAATTTAAAGTTTTCTTTATTACAGAGAAAACAAAAGTTATATTTGAGTGAAAGTTTTATTTATTAAATACAAACAAGTTGAAATTTTCATGCAACTTTGTATTTAAATATATTTAAATAGACATATTTAAATACGAAGTTGCATGAAATGAGCAAGCAACTGGTACATTACACTGCCGTATTTTATATATTGAAAAATGGAAAAATTCACCTGCTCCCCCTAGATTACTGCCGTATTTATATTTTTGCGTGAAAACGATCTGTCTGTAAATACTGGCGCTCGTTTTATTTACCACGAATAGGTCTTAGTGTTCAAACCGACCAAATAGGGAAGTACTCTCATGTTGTGAATTTACCAGACGCGTGTTACAAATCCAATTTAGCCGGGTTGCTCACTTCGAAATGTGAGCGGGTAAGCTATATAATTTTGATATGTAACACGCGTCATATAAATTCACAACATGAGAGTACTTATCTATTTGGTCGGTTTGTTTACGTTGACATTATCGAACGTGATTAAAAAACTCGCACTCAGCACTCGGATGCTTTCTCGAAACGATTTTATAACGTTTTGTAGTTTGTCACCTGGCACAGCCTTTTACTCTGAAGTTTATACTATTTTCTATGTACATTCTATATCTATACAACAACGTA
This sequence comes from Hypsopygia costalis, assembly GCA_937001555.2. Lineage (NCBI taxonomy): Eukaryota > Metazoa > Arthropoda > Insecta > Lepidoptera > Pyralidae > Hypsopygia > Hypsopygia costalis. The sequence continues at coordinate 11,191,914 of OW443355.2, forward strand.
CAAATATTTAGCCTAACCCTCTCCGTTGCGGAGTCATGACTAATTCATTGGTCGCGCGGAGTGTATTTCTCGTACGAATACGCGCGTGCATGATATCGTGGGTAACCTAACAACTATAGGACATTGTCTATTTCATAATATATATGTCGCAGCCAATTCGTAAAATCCGCCGCATTACATAACGTCTAGCTGTTTTAAAAAATGGCGGAGCCATTATTTCAACCTGCCTTTTTATCATAATGATTACACGACCGAATTGTTACCTATATATAAAATATAAATATATATAAATATTGTCAGACAAATTACACAGCGCCATCTAGCCCCAAAGTAAGCGAAGCTTGTGTTACGGGTACTAGATAACTGATAAACATACGTAAATACATTTTTTTTTGTAAATACATACATATGATACATAGAAAACACTCAGACCAAGACAAACAGACATGTTCATGCACACAAATGTTTGTCCTATGTGGGAATCGAACCCACGAGCGTTGGTGTCGAAGCCGCGTCATTGACCACTACGTCACCGAGCTCGTCAATGGTGTATCACCAAGAATACTATAATAACAGAATCAAATAGCTTGGCTATTTCTAATTACGGTTATAATAACACAAACCTAACCAAAAGATCATTTGAATGAAATCTGCCTAAAGTTAGCCATTTTGTAATGTGGCGGTTCTACCAATTGTCTGCGACATATACAACACTTGGCGGTATAAACCTCGAGTCATATGATATATCGACGTTTATACGACTAAGGGAAATACATTATAAAACATCGATCAGGCCTCCCCAATCCGTCTGGCCAGCGTGGGGAGTGTAGGCCAAATCCTCCTTCCGTCTAGGACGGACGAGATAGGATCGTGCTCCTGTAGTGGAGACTAAAATGACCTGATGATGATGATGATGGTGACAATAAATGCGTTTCATCACGAACTCTGGCGTGACCTCAGTATGGGTACGTTAGTACTATTACTTATACTGTGGTATGGGAGTCTTTTTAAATACGTTTTCACGTTAAAAACTGATGGTAATCTGCTTCAGGTTCGGCGGTACGGTCCCTGGTTGGTCGCGGTCGCCCAGTTCATTAGCGACCAGCCCCCTTACCACCATCTCTTATTGCGATTCAATAACTGAATAGATTGCTTATTCATACCAATGAATAAACGACTCTATTTCAAATGCTATGGAGTCGCTTATTCATTGGTATGAATAAGCAATATATTCAATTATTGAATCGCAATAAGAGATGGTGGTAAGGGGGCTGAACAATCTTACCTCGTCTTTTTAACTTCGCGGTCGCTGCAATGTAACTTGTGAAGTGTTTATATTTAAGAGTGTGATAATTATGTAAATAAATTAAGATTTTATATACTATGTTTTATTCATTCTACCATCAAACGACACCCTTTACAACTATTTGATCTAAGTACATTTTACGCGTTTTATATTTTTTTTTATACTACGACGGGTGGCAGTCAAGCATACGGCTCGCCTGATGTGAAGCGGTTACCGTAGCCATATTAACGCTAGCAACATAAAGTAGAGCCCGCGCGCCGCGACCCCCGCTGCCAACGCAGCCTTTCTGGTGACCTCACTCACTCGCAGGAACACAAAAACCCTCAAGGGAATTGTTATTTGGCTGCGGTATTCTGTGAGGTAGAGGTATATTCCCCAGTCGGGTAGCTTACAATTACGCTCCCTACCTTTCTTAAAATAAATATTGAAAAAAATTGAAAATTCACTTAACACGCCTAGGTGAGATTTGAACACACGATCTCTCGATGACCGGCCGAGTGCTCTTCCAACTGAGCTACCAGGAATGTTAGAAGGCGAGAATTTTTGCATTTTCACGTGTACTGTTGTCCTTTTGAGAATCTGTCGTCTTGAGAATCTGCCTTTTTGAGAATCTGTCCTTTTGAGAATCTGTCCTTATGCGAAAAAAGGTTATATTTTACTGCTGTATAGTTACAGTGTGGCGCCATCTACATATTAAGTATTAAGTAAGTTAGCCGAAATCAACTACATACTTAGGCTGTTTTTATAGTCACGCCGCTAGACGCGCGGTTGGGCAGCGCGCTGTTCAACAGCATGCGCTTCAATAGCGGTGCACTGTGAAACGAGATTAATACCGCGCGTTCCGCAGCTGTGACACAGTCGTGTACATTATGAACGTTGCGGTAAAGTACGCTACGGGCTACGGCGCGTCTCCACGGCGTCACACTAAAACGCCTACTGGCCGTAGAACTGCACGAGCGGCACGCGTTTCCGCAGCGCCGGCGAACAGTTTACCGAACGGCGCTGCTCAAGCGCGCGACTTTGAAACGCAACTACTAAACTAACCCCATACATCTCCGAGCTCGTGCGCTCCAACGGTGCTGCCAAAACGCGTAAATATAAGGCTGTTTTTATAGTAAAACCAGCCTTAAATAGTAATTATTTTAGGCGTTCCCGGTATTGTACCAGTATAATACCGAAATTCATCCAGTATTTAGCAGTAAATACAGGATGGAATGGGTCGAAACAAGTGGCCACACGAGCCCAGTAGCAAGTCTGCACTGGTCTACTAAATATATATATATACTGGTCCATTATATCAACCAGGTTTTGATTACCTACGATTTGATTACCCTGTTTTCCTCAGAGTCTCGTTAGTTAATGTTATTACTACAATCTCTACATAGAGTGTTGAAAAGGTAAGCGCGAGCGATATTTTGTGTTAATATGGCTACGGTAACCGCTTCACATCAGGCAGGCCGTATGCTTGTCTGCCACCCGATGTAGTATATAAAAAATATATATATATGAGTCGTTATGGAACTAGTTCGTTCTGACCTGGGGCCCTACTGCCGAAATTAAAGCCGATTACTATCGAATATTTTGGTTCGAAAAATAGGTAGAACTCCAGTGTTTCTACCAGATAAGCTAAACAAAGGTATCGTAAATCTAAGTTGAAGTTGGATTTTTGCAATCGAAAAATCTGATTGGAATCGGCTTCAGCTTCGGCGGTAGAAAGAAGTTTATGTATCACTGGACTATGAACGTCGAGTTGGGAGTACCCCTTGTTCGCTGTGATCTGAGGGAGTACCCTTAACATCTAAAAAAAAAGGCGTGACTGTGTCATGGACGGTCGTGTGTTGTACTTGAATACGTTATATGCAATAAAATTAGGGTATCATATAAGCTATCGCCAATTTAATTAGTTTTGTGTTTCTTAACTAATAGGGTTTGTCCGCAAAATAATAGATTTGTCACCAAAATGTAGTCACCAAACAATATAACATTGATTCCACGATAAATCACCTAAAATCATGGAGATGTAGGGTCTAGTACCAAATAAATGTTTTTGTATGTATTATATTGTCAATTATTAATGATTAAGCTTACTTGGCACCACATCATTCATCGTGTGCCTTATTTCGGCACTGCCCAGGTCTCAGATCTTGATTTTAACTAGACAAAAAATTAGTCGTTAATTTGTCGAAATTTGTCGCCCAAAGCAAAAAATTTGTCGGTCTCCCGTTAAAGAGTTATAAGGTTTTTTTTGTGGCAGTGCCGAAATAAGCTTATTTCGGCACAGCCCACTCGGGATCTATTAAACTACAAAACATAGCGAAGATATGATTTTCCCCAGAATTAGTCGTCAATTTGTCGAATTCAGACACCAAGTATCAGAATTAGTCTACCTCCCGGTAAAAAGTTATAAGTATTTTTTTATGGCAGTGCCGAAATAAGCCTTATTTCGGCACTGCCCAAAAAAACTACACCACCTAGCGAAAATCTGATTTCACCCAGATGTTGCCTTGAATTTGTCGAAATTTGTCGGATATAAAACACAACTGGTCGATGCGTAATTAAAAAGTTACACGCATTTTAATAATTCACGTTGTAGTCAGAGAGCCTAACGTAGGCAGAGTAGAACAACACCACCCCGTTCACATAAGTCGGAAAGACCAGGATCTCCATTAATACGAGCCGTGGTCCAAGCCTCATATGCAGTTTGCTTGCGAAGTTTAGCTTCTCTGCAAGACCGATTAAACCACGGCCGCTTCTTAGCACCTGAAGTAGCCACCCGCCGGTTTGGAATAAATAATTCCATCCCGGCCAAAATCGTCTCAGCTACAGCAGATGCACAGGTGTCTATATTTTCCGACCCGAAACAGAGCCGCCTCCACGGGTACGATGCGTAAAATTCACGCAGTCCATCCCAGTCTGCTGACTTATAGTGCCACATACGACGCCATCCGGTATACCGGGGTGGGTCAGGGCTTGCGCATGGCACTTGGGTCCGGATGAGACAGTGGTCCGACGAGCCAAGAGGCGCATCCACCGAGACTGTATACCCATCCGGATGTGTGGTCAGCAGAAGGTCCAGTAGAGAGCTAGTATGGTCCTCTATATCTGGTATTCTCGTTGGAGAATGCACCAGCTGTGAGAGACCATAGGCCAGAGCAAAATCATGAACAGACCTCCCCGCGAAGTCAGTGGACCGAGAGCTGAGCCACTCGGCATGGTGGGCATTGAAGTCTCCCAAAATCACTAACTCCGCGGAGGGGTACCTCTCAATGACTTTGTCAGTCGCCAATTGCAGGTGCTCGATCAACCGAGTTGTGTCTGCATCACCGCTATGAGACCTGTAAAGGCACGCGTAGATACGGGTGCGGCCGCCCTGATCCACGCGTACCCACAACACTGACAGGTCCCTGTCTTCAAGGCCGTGAAGACGTCGACAGCAAATATCATCCCGGACGTACATACATACCCCGGCTCGACGTACAAAAGAATGTTCAAGTTTGTACCCGGGGTATAATAAGTAAGAAGTATCGGCCGGGCAAGATATTTGCGTCTCCGTTAAAAAAAGGAGGGTCGGCTTTGCAGTTTCGAGGTGCTGGTGAACTGCATTTATGTTTGTGTGAAGTCCTCTGACATTACAAAAGTCCACGTCGCATGTGGATGAGGACGCCGCTGAAGAAACCTTCTTTTTTTTGTTCCTGGCCATTAAAAGGGGGTAAGAGGATTATGAGAGAAGTTGTTTCACTGACGGCGCGAGGGACAAGAAAAGCGCGGTGTCTACCCCCGCAGCACAGTGCAGGTAGTGCGGTTTGCTAGCGCGGCGGGCGGAAGGGCCCCCGGTCCCCCCCTGCTGCAGCAGCCGGGTCCACTCCGGTCTCCTCCTCCGGCACGACTACTACAACAGGGACTTTACACAGGCTGGCGGTTCAGCCTCCCGGGGCGGAGATTAGGTGATCCCCGGGTTCGGGAACCCTACTAACCTGCGGGCGGCCAGCGGACAGCCGTTTCACCGGGTCTCCCTGACCACCGCGCCAACACGCCGCGCCTACACCGCTAGCGGCGGTTCGACAGCCGCTGGTCCCTCTGCCGTCAGCATAACAACTCCTCTAAAATAGCCCTGAATCTCTAAATAGACTTGAAACGGGAGTTCAATGCTGCCTCGAGGTTCAGTAAGAGAGTAATTGCCAGGGCAAAGTTTGAGTTCATCGGCAGGATTGGTGAGCGCCTAGCTAAGCACCCATCTGGGAGCCGTGCTTTTTGGTCGCTTGCCAAGGCTGCCGAGGGCAACTTTTGTCAGTCGTCCTTTCCACCACTCCGAAAACCAGATGGTAGTCTGGCCCACAGTGCTAAAGAGAAAGCCGATCTATTGGGGAATCTCTTTGCCTCAAACTCGACTTTGAACGACGGGGACGCCGCACCGCCTTCCATCCCGCGGTGTGGTAATTCCATGCCGGAAATCTCATTTACTCAACGAGATGTTCGGCGGGCATTGCTATCCCTTGACGTTCATAAGTCGAGTGGGCCAGATGGCATTCCGGCAGTGGTGTTAAAGCTGTGTGCTCCTGAGTTGTGTCCTGTTCTTACGCGCCTTTTTGCGCTCTCTTATTCCACCGGGCAGGTACCGTCGTCGTGGAAGACTGCGAACGTGCACCCTGTGCCCAAAAAGGGTGACAGATCAGACCCATCGAATTACAGGCCTATCGCTGTTACCTCCCTTCTCTCCAAGGTAATGGAGCGCGTCATTAACATCCGGCTCCTGAAATACCTAGAAGAGCACGACTTAATCAGCGACCATCAATACGGCTTTCGCCATGGTCGCTCGACTGGTGATCTTCTAGTGTATCTTACACATCGCTGGGCTTCAGCCGTGGAGAGTCAAGGTGAGGCATTAGCTGTCAGTCTTGATATGGCGAAGGCGTTCGATCGGGTCTGGCACCGTGGTCTTCTTTCGAAGTTGCCTGCATACGGTCTACCAGAGGGTTTATGCGAATGGGTCGCTAGTTTCTTGTCCTGCAGAAGCATTAGAGCCGTTGTGGATGGCAGTTGCTCCGACAGCATGGACATTAATGCTGGCGTCCCGCAAGGCTCGGTGTTGTCCCCGACGCTGTTTTTGCTGCATATCAATGATATGTTGTCCATTGACAGCATTCATTGCTATGCTGACGACAGCACCGGGGATGCTTATTATACGGGCCGCGCTAATATTCCCCGCTCTCTGGTGGAGGAGAGCCGCGAACAGCTTGTGTCGAAGATCGAGAGCACACTGGATAGTGTGTCCGATTGGGGGCGAAAGAACCTGGTTCATTTCAATCCCACTAAGACACAAGTCTGCGCGTTCACCGCTAAGAAAACCCCTTTTGCTGTGGCTCCTCAATTCCTAAACACACCCCTTACCATCGCCAAAAACATTGGGATTCTTGGAGTTGAAATCTCCAGCGACGTCCAGTTTCGTTGTCACCTGGAGGGGAAGGTCAAGCTGGCGTCGAAGAAACTAGGTGTGCTCAACAGGGCGAAGCAGTACTTCACTCCGCGGCAGAGACTTATGCTTTACAAAGCTCAAGTACGGCCGCATATGGAGTACTGTTGCCATCTATGGGCGGGAGCGCCTAGATACCAGCTTGCACCTTGTGACTCGATTCAAAGGCGCGCTGTGAGGATTGTCGACGATCCCAAACTAACAGACGGTTTAGAACCTTTAAGTCTGAGAAGAGATTTTGCGTCCCTTTGTGTATTCTACCGTCTGTACAATGGGGTGTGTTCAGAGGAGTTGTTTGATATGATGCCAACGGCCTCCTTCTACAGTCGCACCGCTCGCCATCGACAGGGAATTCATCCTCACACATTGGAGCCTAAGTGGTCACGTACCGTGCGGTTCCAGAGAAGTTTTCTCCCGCGTACTGTCAAGCTGTGGAATAAACTGCCTGTCGAGGTTGTCTCAGGGGACTACAGCATGGGGTTCTTCAAAAAGGGCGTGAAGAGGTTTTTACAGGGTCGGCAACGCGCGTGTGATGCCTCTGGTGTTACAGGCGTTCATAGGCTACGGTAACTGCTTTCCATCAGGCGGGCCGTATGCTTGTTTGCCACACTAGTGGTATAAAAAAAAAAACATATGGCTATCGTAAAAAGCAACTAATGTAGTGCTAAAGAACACCTAAAGCATTCGTAGATCAGAAAACAGTTGCATGCATTGACAAACTTTGCCAGACTCTGAAAAAGGAAGGAAATAAAACGGTTACTGTTGCATTTTATGCATGATATAATTTTGATGCAAGATCTCGGACTATACTTATTATGAGAATTATTAAAATTCGTGTAACTTTTTAATTACGCATCGACCAGTTGTGTTTTATATCCGACAAATTTCGACAAATTCAAGGCAACATCTGGGTCAAATCAGATTTTCGCTAGGTGGTGTAGTTTTTTTGGGCAGTGCCGAAATAAGGCTTATTTCGGCACTGCCACAAAAAAATACTTATAACTTTTTAACGGGACGTCGACTAATTCTGATACTTGGTATCTGAATTCGACAAATTGACGACTAATTCTGGGGAAAATCATATCTTCGCTATGTTTTGTAGTTTAATAGATCCCGAGTGGGCTGTGCCGAAATAAGCTTATTTCGGCACTGCCACAAAAAAAACCTTATAACTCTTTAACGGGAGACCGACAATTTTTTTGCTTTGGGCGAGAAATTTCGACAATTTAACGACTAATTTTTTGTCTAGTTAAAATCAAGATCTGAGACCTGGGCAGTGCCGAAATAAGGCACACTCATTCATCATCTAGGTTGACGGAGCTCCGCTTCGCGGAGCTCCTATTTCCAATGATAGGAATCTAACCAAAACATGATTTATTACATTGACCAAGTATTGGTAAGACTCGTCAGTGAATATGACGCCAATTTGACTTCGCCCCTATTAGCCATTTTTTCATTACATTAAGGAGCTGATCTATTTATTTGGCGATAGATCTATTATTTTGATGAACAAACGAATTAAATGATACTAATAGGTTGTTAAGCTGATGATTTATATTTAGAGACAGTTTTGATTAAAATGATGATCAATATATTTCATGGGGATAGATATTATTATTAGGGTACTGCAGATTAGTGACACATCTAAACTTAGGTGACAGAAAATATTGTTCCCATAAAATTATCTCGAAATGGTAGCGTTTCTTCTCTCCGCACGCGGTGTTCCATAGTCCTCTCACTTAGCGTAATAAATTCTTTGATCCTTCATCTATCCAGTGGTGTGATTGTATTTTTTATGGAGATGATAGATTTGTAGCTGCAACACCAAACTGTATCCCCCGATTTTGTTATCATTCGTTTTTTTGAATTGCCTTCTTACGGAAGCAATTTTAATTTTAATTCATGTTAAAACTGAGTAGGTACCCGCCGCACTATCTTATTTAAAGCCGTACAAAATAAAATAATGATATGATAATCCAAATAACCATTTATTTGCACACTTAATAAAGTATATCTATTTACAATAGACACCTATAGGAAATTAGCAGCTATTTGTTGTGCTTACGGACATTATATCACATTGTATATTTCGTCTACTCAAATTTAAAATTAAACATATAAAATATCAGAATTTATTTTAACATTTATGAAACGTAGTCATGTCAGTTAGATTTGGATTTAAGTCTTAGATTTGGTAGATACGAAAATATTTTTATTGGGTCGCCGTTACACATTTTACTTGAAGAAGGGAAGTACCTCCACCTCACAGAATACCGCAGCCAAATATCAATTCCCTTGAGCGTTGTTGTGTTCCTGCGAGTGAGTGCGGGCACCAGAAAGAAAGAAAGAAGGGAGTATAGGCTGGCAACGGATCAGCGACCCCTTGGTGTTGCTGATCTCCATGCGAGGTTATTGTTGTTATTGTTAGACAAATTACACAGCGCCATCTAGCCCCAAAGTAAGCGAAGCTTATGTTATAGGTACTAGACAACTGATAAGCATACGTAAATACATTTTTTTTTTGTAAATACATACTTATGATACATAGAAAACACCCAGACTAAGACAAACAGACATGTTCATGCACACAAATGTTTATCCTATGTGGGAATCGAACCCACGAGCGTTGGTGTCGAAGCCGCGTCATTGACCGCTACGCCACCGAGCTCGTCAGGTGGTGATTGCTTACCATTAGGTGACACACATGCTCGTTTGCCCCCCCCCCCCCCCCCCCATAAAAAACAAGCAACAAATATTCGCAGTCATATATTTATTCTGACGCTTGAATCGAAATCACAAATTACTTAATAAATATTTAATTCAAAACCGCGACCCTGTCAAAGTAACTTCTCCTTCAGAACTCCATCAGTATAGTTCGTCCTATCATAATGTGGCGGTCCTGTCGCGAATCATCTAGAATGAAACCTTCTAGAATAGTCGCCGCATACTTCGCTGCAAGCAATAATGACCCGTATGTCTACTGACATAAGGTTCATACCACTATGACATGAAAATGTTCGAGACAAATTACGATGTCTACCGAAGGGAAGTACATACATGTACATACGAGATTATTCGGGTACCCTTGCCGGCGGATATAAATAGCGACCGCCGCGGCGCACAGGCAGCAGTGTTGCAAAAGTTCCCGATTTATCGCCTATCGAGATCTACCGATTTCGACTATGCTCTCCCGATAACCCGATTTAGTGACCCTATCTCCCGATTTCTGATTTCTTCTCTCCTGATAACCCGATTTAGTGACCCCATCTCCCGATTTCTGATTTTTTCACTAGAGTGGCAATTAAAAATATTATTCTATACAGGGCAACACCAAGGTTAACATGGTAAAACTAAATCGATGCACGGGGATTCCCCTTTACTGCAACACTAAGTAACTTGTTAATACCAAATCAATGCACGGGCTGCGGGGATACCCCTTCCTCAAGAATGTTTGACAATGTTTATTCCTTTGTTTTCAAAGTTTTGAGCTTGCCACACTCATCTGCAAACATGGAAAGAATATTTTCATCCATAAATTTAATGAAAACCAAACAACGCAATAGACATTCCACGGAATCCATGATAGGTCTTCTGCATACAAAAAGATGTATCGGAGAAAATAACCAAAGTTGCTTTAAATATTAATAAATAAATATTGATGAAAAAATGTTCACAAAAATAGCCAGTAAGAAGTGGTATGAAGATGAAAATCATAAATATAATCAATTACTGTACTATATCATAATAAATCTGCCTTTTAACTCTTGTTTTATTCCGAGTAAAAATCTCCCGATTTCTCCCGATTTTTAGCAGGCAAATTTACCGATTTAAAAGTTTTCACTTTTGCAACACTGACAGGCAGTTCAGTTTGGACTTCGGAAGAGTAAACTTCGAGCGAATCTACCAGCGAGACAAGTGATAACCTACGACCTCAGCGATACTATTGGACTTCGATTTGACCTGCGATTTGGAATCTTCGTGTGGACTTCGTGTTGTGAAGACCTCGAATAAATCCTTGGAAGTTGTCATTGGCGTTTTACATCCAAATCTAGAAGCCTAGCTCGTAACAATATTTCTATCCGTACTGTGCAAGCAAATTCACATACAACAAACGTTAATTAAATAACGTCCGGAAGCACAAGTTATTCACTTATATCTTCAAAACCAGAATATTCAACAATATGTATTTACAATAATCTTCAGTATATCACAAATAGAAACAGAATTAGAGTTACGGCGTTCGTGCACTAGTGTTGTGTATTCAATTCGTACTCTTCTTTGAAGTTTGGGTTTGCTTAAAGTGTTTTTCTTCAAGCGTTTGTTTGGTATTGTAATCTGAAAATGAATAAATAAATAATAAATATTGTCAGACAAATTACACAGCACCATCTAGCCCCAAAGTAAGCGAAGCTTGTGTTATGGGTACTAGACAACTGATAAACATACGTAAATACATTTTTATTTTGTAAATATATACTTATGATACCTATAAAACATCCAGACTAAGACAAACAGACATGTTCATGCACACAAATGTTTGTCCTGTGTAGGAATCGAACCCACGAGCGTTGGTGTCGAAGCCGCGTCATTGACCGCTACGCCACCGAGCTCGTCCGCCGAAAAGGATGGACCGATTTATACAAGCTCTGAGTTTTATATAAATCAGTGATACTTGAGATGTAGTCCAGTGAAACTTGAGGTGAGAAGTGAGTAACTCTGTTTTTAATCTGAGTACTTAGTGCTAGTTTTTTGTTCGCGTTCGATGTCAACGTAAACAAACCGACTTATCTATTCTCTGAACTGAAACTGAATCATCTATCATGTTTTTTCAACTTTTATGTGCATGAACATGCCTGTGTTTTGATGTAAATGTTTTCTATGTATTATAATTTTGTACTTACAAAAAATATATAATTTGTTTGTATGTCAGTTATCTAGTATGTATAGCACAAGTTTTACTTTGGGTCTAGATGGCGCTGTATGTCAAAGAGTAGTCAAGGGATACGAATTGAATACATTTTAGTGTATAAGCGCCCTAATAATGTTTGAAACACGTATCCAGTATAATTACATGATAAAATAAAGGTGCACTCTTCAATAGGTCCAATATAACATTTTTTTTATACATTGTCCTTTAAAATTCCATCATTCGTAACATTACTTTTACTTAGTAACGTAACATGTCTATAGATGTAATGGCAGTGTCCGGTAAAGTTCCACGACAAATTAAATCTATGACTTTGCCTTATTTAAATTTTCTTGCTAGTTCTTCTCAAGAAGCCCCGTCGCCGGAACTGGCACTTAAATTCACTTTCACATTCAAGATAGTGTGATGAAAGTGAATCTAAGCTCTGCGGATTTAGAGTAGTAATGATTTAGATACATGTTCTTATATTTAATTTGTATGACGTTTCTAAGTGCTTTATAAAGTCCAAGGAATAAAGATATTTTGATTTGATTTGATAACGTTATAAAAAAGCGTACAGTATAAGGGCGGATACACCATTATGGGCATAACCACAACCCTAATATACTTGTAACGTCACACTTCCACGGTCTATTAGATAGATAAGCTGATGATAATAAACGCTATGCCTTCATAAAATAAAAAATAAAAAACACAATTTCGGGTTTTCTGGTAGCAAGGGCTGTGACGACAACCTTTTTTGAGGGCTGGATCTGCGCTTGGTACAATTGATTCATGTAGCCGAGTAAAACTAGTTATAATCTAAGCATATACGACATATTTAAAGCGAGACATTGCTATATGCGTGTAAAATACAGTGATTTAGATTCTCTTGTCTCACCTATAACAGTGTTTCTCTTTAATTATGTCGTATCTGTTTAGCGTGTGACTCGCTTAAGAGGTCAGTTATCTTAGAGAACCCAGCATCATTACATGTCATGTTATTCAAATCCATGACTGGTTTATTGCCCTAGGTTAGTTACAATATACTTTTCAAGAATTGTATCCAGCATATCACGAATAATTCGTTTCATTAGTCATGATTAAAGATGGGCAAAATGCCGGGCATGTACCTGTAAATGCCCAAAAAGTACTTATAAATTTCCTATTTATGCCCAGAACTAGGCATTTACCGGTACTTACTGGGCACTTATTGTTAATGCCTGGCATTTTGCCCATCTCTAGTCATGATTCATAAACTCATGATCAATTATTAAATCAAATTATTGCGTGATTTCGATGATCAAAACCATATTGCGAAACAAATATGTCGTAATTTGGACGGGCCTGTATTCGATAGAAATTTACGTAGCTCACAATTGCTGCAATGGTCAAAAAAAGTAGCACGGAAATGGAGTTCAGATAGTGTTTGATGCTTTGTATCGTCCCCGAAGGCAACAAAATATTTTATGTAGCATTTTAGTCATATAACATATTAATTGTTGATTTTAATAATAACGGCAGCATTTTACGTGTCCACACTAAAAATACTTTATCGCCTTTTTTAAGGACATTAAAAAGCATAATCAATCTTGACTCTTTGATTTACGAAATATAGCTAGCATGCTACAAAAACCTTCGTATAGGCAGTGATATTAAGAGTGCATTTGCTTCACAAATTATTTTTTTAAAACATTTATTACTTTTCCTTTCCATCCTTTAATATTGAAAGATGAGAATCGAAAGAAAAGGATTTTTTTTTAATACAGTATTCTATAAAATTTTTACTTTATTCATACAAATTTGTTTTTTACCACATTGGCATAAAAAACAAAAGGTATTTCCAAACTATACACAATCAGAATACTGACCATACATTAATTTTTGACTATAAATTTATTTACATTAAAGAAATTATCAAAATTTCAAACTAGACAATAATTCTAATAGTTGAAATTATTAAAATGCAGAACTTGCCTGCTACTCTACCGTGCACGTTAATTTTGACTACTTAACTAATATCAATTTGGTATGATCAAAAATTTTGAAATGCCTATCATATAAATGAAGAAGTTCTTTTTAACATGTTTAACATGCATGCGTGAATCGCTTTTTTTTTTACAAATAACAATTCCTTAGCAGCAAGCGACAAGTGGGTTTAAAACAGAAGGATAGTGACAGGTGGCACCACTGGCACTATTCATAGAAACCATCACCGGGCACAGAAGTATTGCATAATATATTTATTTATGAAGTTAACAAGAAATTGAGTAACGAGTTAGTTCCCATGTTATTTCTCCGCATTTTCTCCTGTTAGTAGTGTAGATATAGATGAAAAAATAAAAGTTCAAATGAAAAGCACTAGTCCAGAGTCGAAAATTTATAAATACAAAAACACTCGCAGTGGCGACCTCTGAAGTGAGTAGTTGTCATTCTCAATCTATAATTTATTAAATACAGAGAGCTATACTTGGTATAACGCTTAGATGATATTTATGAAATTTTTAAGGAGAAAACGAAATAGAACATAATGAATAGCTTAGAATTTACAAATTTTGAGTTACATCATGATTGTTGTGATATTTAATCGTATTGTATTGGTTGCTTCACAAGTCTAAGTATATTTGAGTTATTTAAAAAAAAGACAATGCCCCTAAGAGATGTTTTGTTTCTTACTGCGATGTACACGTAAAATATACTTAATGACTTCAAAAATTTAGAATGTTGCCAACATTTTAAATTCCAATGTTTTTCAATTTAACAATATTTTTAATAAGATATAGGTAAAAGAAATATTTTAAAAGTACAAAAATTGTGCGTTGAGCTATGTCACTATGTCGATCTTAGTATTTAACAATTGTACTCTATTTAGAAAATTGACATATATATATATTTATGTTTATATTAATCTATGTATTCGTAAATTTCACTGCCATCTGATATCTACACACATACAGGTCCAGGCCTACCACCGTTTAATAAAGTATCCCTTTAGAATCGTTTTGTTTATTTTCAGAACTTAATCGAAAAGCTGCTCTAAAACCACGACGTTAAAGCATAACATAGCTTGAAAATATTTTACCTAAATTTGTAAATGGTTACATACTGCTTATAAAATGTTGCGGCCCGTGAGAATGTGTCCAATTTACATGATGAGTAGTCAAATTCGTCTTTGGTTACGTTCGTTACTTCTAAAGACGAATTTGACTACTCTATTCACGTATAGAAATACAAGTGATATAGGTTTACTTCATGGGCTTTGGACCGTTTCGAACAGAAAACAATTGGTTATCTGTAGACTGGGTCTATGAACGTTAATTTTATGTGATAACGTCATAAGAAAACATCGGCCGATGGAGAGGAAGAGATATAGATGCATTGCAAGCCGAACGCTTAGGCCAATCGTGCCTCTCTATCGCTTGTTCCGCGCTCTCGCTTGCACGGCTCAGTGACAATGAGTCATGCTTTTTCGTAGTTCGTTAGTCATCGTGCGTGCAGCCGGCGTTCATTGATTTTTAAGACGTTATCACGCCAAAAAATGTGTTCAGATGTATACGGACAATTCATATAAAATGTAGGCATGGAAGGCATATAACGTGTTAGGGCTTAAGTATACTTATATTTTTTTTTCGGTATTTGGGGACTAGATTCTTAGCACTTACGGGTACAAAGAAACATTTTCTTAATTCAATTATTTGTGTTTGCAGTTTCATTCCATTATCGGAATACACACACACGTATTTAAAGAAACCTTTTAAATGTTTAGAGATGGGCTGGAAGAGATGCGTTAGTAGGATAAGTCCGCCATTGTTCAGTCTTTATTCTATGTAAGATTTCATTTCATTATTGTTTTATTTAATACAATAAAGATATTTCAAACAAATTAAGATGCAAATATCACCTACATATATAATTTGTAGTGCACGATTTTAGCTATTTTAATAAATAAGGATTTGGGAATTGGAATTCGACTGATTATACGCATTTCGAGGCTTTATTTCTTTCTGAATTTCGTTGAATTTCTGTGATATTATTTGAAGAATACTTATAATTTTAATCACATCTTGAAGATAATTTTGATATAATTTTTGGGTCGGCCCCACTATTGTCATTGCCCATTGCAGTGGTAATTCTGGGACTACACTTTTTTCCCAAAACAATCCCACTATACCCACTGATAAAGAATTGACGAATGGAATAAAATAGTGGTGATAAATAGTGGAAAAAGTAGTGTCGTTATTACCATTAATGGTCTCAACTGCGATAGTGAGAACAATCCATTTCTTTTTCAAAGAGTTAGAAGTTCA
The DNA here is from genome assembly GCA_937001555.2 of Hypsopygia costalis. NCBI lineage: Eukaryota > Metazoa > Arthropoda > Insecta > Lepidoptera > Pyralidae > Hypsopygia > Hypsopygia costalis. The sequence goes on from OW443355.2 coordinate 11,207,903, forward strand.
ATAGATTCTACTATGTAATAGTACCTGATAGTTTAAAAATTATACATATATTTTAAATTGTACTTTATTTTATTTACAATTTTACTATTAATATTTTCTTATTAATAGTAAGACAATTATAATTACTAACATCGTATTTTAAACTCTACATTATTGCGATTGTATGAAAAAATGCTTTAGATATAACAGTTTTGAGGGAATATCTTGGCGGATACACTGCCGTGCCGCCTTACGTGCCTGATATTTACGCACGTAATCAGAATCTGAATTCTATTTATAATAAGCACAAATTAGAGATGAAATTATATCAGTCTATATTATATCAAAGCTTTTCAGAACTGAAAGAAGCCACAGATAAACCCCTAAATAGATTCCGCATCTCACAGTCACCAAGCATCAATGCAAATTCATTTATGTAACTTGGGATGCAGATTTGCATATTCAGTGTCGGCCAGGAACAAGATCGGTTACGAGGCCATACGAAAGTCCTCCCGCGTGTATTACTTATAGTATCAAGACCTTTTTAGGTTCCGTACCCAAAGGGTAAAAAGCAACCCTATTACTAAGGCTTCGCTGTCCGTCCGTCTGTCACCAGGCTGTATCTCATATACCGTGATAGTTTGACAGTTGAAATTTTCACATATGATGTATTTCTGTTGCCGCTATAACAACAAATACTAAAAAATATAATAAATTAAATATTAAAGGGGGCTCCTATACAATAAACGTGAATTTTTTGCTCGTTTTTGCTCGCAATTGATAACGGCAATAGGGAGACGCTTGAAATACTCACATAATATTTAGTTATATATTCACTTTAAAACAAATATTTAAGGGGGGCTCCCATACAACAAACGTGATTTATTTGCCGTCTGTATAGATAATGGTACGGAACCCTTGTGCGCGAGTCCGACTCGCACTTGGCCGGTATTTTTTAATGTCCGCGCTTCCGCTAGAACTACCCACTGTGACTTATCGTTTTTGGGGGCATTTTTTAACAGCAACATTCTGTATAGGACAAGTAACACTCAATTCAATTTCACGAAATAAAAAAGGAATTAAGTGTCTTTATCGCGCGATAGGAATTGCAAGCTATGTATATATTTATTTAGACTATAAAGAGTCAAATTACATTGGAACAGTCGCAAACTAGCACGTTGATAGTTTTTACGGAATGATCAATTAAAAAGTATATATATTTTTTTTTTATGCGAGAGGGGGGCAAACGAGCATGTGGGTCACCTGGTGGAAAGCAATCACCACCGCCCATGGAGACCAGCGACACCAAGGGGTCGCCGATCCGTTGCCAGCCTTTTAATTATATTAGAAATAACCATTAGGGGTGTAAGTGGTTCATCAACACCTTTGAACCAAAGCCAACTTCACCTGCACGCGGTGCTACCCTGCTGGCTGAAAAACGAAGCTCTGGCGAAAAGAGAGGTAGGGAGCGTAATTGTAAGCTACCCGACTGGGGAATGTACCTCCACCTTACAGAATACCGCAGCCAAATAACAATTCCCTTGAGAGTTGTTGTGTTCCTGCGAGTGAGTGAGGTCACCAGAAAGGAAGGAGATGCTGCGTTGGCAGCGGGGGTGGCGGCGCGCGAGCGATATTTTATGTTGCGAGCGTTAATATGGCTACGGCAACCGCTTCACATCAGGCGGGCCGTATGCTTGTCTGCCACCCGACGAAGTATAAAAAAAAAACAATGACATTAGGCTTTACCTTTGGTTTGGTGACCTAGAAACAGTATAAAATATTTAATATAAACATCTATTTGGGGGTATCTATGTATATATAGGAAACATTTATTGTGACGACATTAAAAAAAATACTTTAAAACTATCAACATAAGGTGCTAATTTGCGACGGTAAAATATTGCATTCTTTGCGAAAAAAAATACATTAAAAAGTATAGCTTTTGACATAATTATAGATCGATAAAAATTCTCTTGTGGGTATTTCAAGTCGAAAGAAAGTTCTACCCAACTGTACTTATCAATATTAACAAGTTTTACTATGAGACCAACATCGAAACCGTAAAAACTTCAACATACAAAAATGTTCGACTGATCCAACTATTTGCATCAAAACTAGTGTAAAATTTGTTGATATTCATGACAACAATCAGCCCTTCTTCGGCTTGATTATTTCTGTTACACCCTGTATAAGGTAGTTCCAAAACACTTTTAGAAGTTTCCGTACATAAAAAAATGTTTGTGTGTAAAGTCGGTTTACGAACGATAATTTTCCGTGAAAACGTCATAAGAAAACATCGGCCGATGGAGTGGAAGAGAGATAGATGCGTTACAAGTCGTACGATTCGGCCGATCGTGCCCTCTCTATCGCTTGTTCCGCGCTCTCGCTTGCACGCTCGGCTCAGGCGGAACGTGACAATGAGTCATGCTGGCGTTTATCCATTTATAAGACGTTATCATGTCAAAACATCTACTTATTTTGTATGGAGAGCCAATGTTGAAAGGAGGCAAAATTGCTAAGCGTCATTCAATAGGACCCTCACGTGTACCCTTAAGGGTACAGGTGTAAGTGGTTCATCAACACCTTTGAACCAAAGCCAACCTCACCTGCACATGGTGCACGCTGCTGTTTGACAAACAAGGCACTGGCGAAAAGAAAGGTAGGCCATACGAGTATTTTTTTAAGCTGTCCGACTGGGGAAGTACCTCCACCTCACAGAATACCGCAGCCAAATAACAATTCCCTTGAGGGTTGTTGTGTTCCTGCGAGTGAGTGAGGGAAAGATAGAAAGAAAGGAGTATAGGCTGGCAATGGATCGGAAACTCCTAGGTGTTGCTGATCTCCATGGGCGTACCCTTATGGGTACAAAGTGAGGACTAAAAAACAGCTGTCCTATACATTTTAGTTCTACAAACATTTGCTATAATGCCGCTGATTTTGTTTTCGATTACAATATGGTCAAGATTATTGTTCTTTTTTGGTGAGCCCGGTAGTCGAATGGCTACTTTGGCTCCGAGGTCGCGGGTTCGATCCGCGCACAAGTCAAACATTCGTGTACATGAACATGTCTGTTTGTCTTGGTCTGGGTGTTTTCTATGTATTATAAGTATGTACATATTTACAAAAAAATATATTTAAGTACATTTATCAGTTATCTAGTACCCATAGTACAAGCTTTGGGACTGGCGCTGTGTAAATTGTCCAGAAATATTTATTTATTTTTAAAGTTTATTGCTTTTATTAATAAAATTTACTTCTAAAATTGTATGCATTTAGAACCACCTTATACAATTCGCCACTCTATATATTTAACCCTATGTACTGACCTGATTTATATACAATATTTCAAAATTACAACTAAATAGTTTTATTTTCAGTTATATCTAAAAAAACATAATATTACCTAATTATTATTAAATATTCAAAGGAAATGGTAATTTGGAAACATTATTTACAACATTATTTAAAATTATGTTTTTGGAATCAATAGGAAATTATGGGGAACCGTTAGAAAATAATTTAAAATAAAAAAAATATTTTCATACTTCCTGCACGAATATTCAATAATTTACTTTCTTATGCTTGTTCAATAGTTAAGTATTTTTATGTTTAACATCTAATGCAGTGGGTAATAAGATTGGCTATAGCCAGTTATCCAGTTCTCTATTCTCCCCACTTGGCAATCTATCCTCTTGCTCAAGTATATTTTCAATACCAAATTTTTTTTTTCGTGGCGATGTTTCACATCTGCCAGGCGTCCCGCAACGGGTTTTTTTATGTACTGGCGACTAAATTTTCTTCCAAACATTTTCAAACCATTTCCTATTGATTCCCAAACATTTCTAATAATAACTAATTATTATTATTAATAATTAATAGTAACATCCGATAGAATGTAACGTTACAACACGCTGTAGACGTCAATGTTGATGTCCGCGATAATATGTCTTAACTCTTACAACAATGCAATAAAGACCAAAATTGTATCCACACTACGTCGACGTCACAGCGCGTTACAACATCTTTTAACTTTTTATTAACTAATATATTATTTATGACACTATGCAAGGTTTTGAAATAAAAATATACCAACCAAACATACAAAGGACCAAAAAAATAGTTTGTAAAACAATTTAACATATACTTCAGATTGCGAGTTTTTTGTTCGCATTTGATCAATGCCAACGTAAACAAACCGACCAAATGAGAAGAACTCTCATGTTGTGAATTTATATTTCGCGTGTTCCATATCAAAATTATGTGACTTACTTGCTCACATTTTGAAGAGAGCAACCCGGCTAATTTGTATATGTAACACGCGTCTGGTAAATTCACAATATGAAACTGTTTTCTCGACTTGTCAACGTTAACACGTTCGAATGTGAACAAGAAAAACTCGCAATAAGCACTCTGAACGAGATCTCTTTGATGTACAGTACAATTTTATTCCAAACCTTCAAGCACAATGAAAAAGGAAAATAGAATTATTCCGAATCTGACTCTTCCGTTTCCCCAGACTCCGACTCTGAACTAGACATCGGTTCGCATTTGATAAACTCAATTTCTTTGACCAATTTCTTAGCCTTAATGGCAGCCTTCCTTGGCCTACCCCGTTTCTTCCCTTCCTGGCCGTCTTCTGCCATAACCGTCTTGACCATCTGTGAGATTCTCTTCAAATGTTGCTGTTCGTGGCGCTGCAAATGATTGTTCAAATACCTCTTAAGTTTAAACTTCTTTCCGCACTGTTCGCATTCATGTTCATAATTCTTCTCGTCAACATCCACATGCACAGAATTATTATGCCGTCTTAAATAATGTGCATGTGCAAATTCCTTATCGCACTTCTCACAGCGTATCTTCGGTTTAGTAGGATGAACTATTTTCTTATGTTTCTTCAAACGGACAGCCGAATGAAAGAATTTGTCACATAACTCGCATTTTACTTTCGTATCAGCTGCCGAATGGATCTGCATGTGTTCTTTCAAGTATTGGTCGTTCTTAAATTCCTTTAAACACTCTGGACATTGCACTTTTGATTCCAATGGAGGGTGTATGTTCAAGATATGTCTTTTCATATGGTGTCTGGATTTGAATGTCATCGAGCAGAACACGCAGGGATGCCTTTCGACTTGTGAATGTTGGAAATGCAGATGTCGATTCAAATTCAAATGACTTTTATATAATTTTTGACATAGATGACATTTGTATTTCTCTTTATCGGGCCGGTGGCAGGCGTCGATGTGGTAACGCAGTTTGTACGGTACTGCAAACTGTTTGCCGCATTCCGGACACTTAATTTCTGGCAGTGTGTTTGGGTGGATTCGTTTAACGTGCATGTGCAATGCTCGTCTTGTACGGAACTCTTGGAGGCAGTACTGACAGTAGCATTTCTCTGATTCGGAGTAATGCTTATTCATCCGGTGCATGTACAGATAGTGTTTATTCTTGAACGTTTTATCGCATCTGTCACAGATGACAGCGGATTCTTCAGTAGAATGCACCCGTGTCGTATGCAAGTATAGGTTCTGATAATTTTTAAATTCTTTATTACATTTTTGGCATATGTATCTCTTCATCCTTTTCGGGAACATGACTGGTTTCCACGTTGACAGTACTGATTCGTACATCTCTCGTTGCTCTTCGGTTAGTTGAGAGCTGTTGACGCTTATAAATTTGGTTACCTTTGGTTCTGCGTCTAGGTGAGGGGGGATAGGTGGGGGTGCCATGGCTGGCAGTGGGGCCATGGTTGGCAGTGGAGCCATGTCTTGCAGCGGCGGCATGACTGCTGGAAGCAGTTCTTGCAATGGTTGCTCCTCCATTATGTCTGGAATGAAAAATGTTTTTTTAAGACATGGTAATGTTGACGATTGAGGTAGACTTTTATCTTGCTATAGGATAAAATTTGTATTGTATTGTATTAAGTATGGAAAAAACTTTTCCTATCTATCTGACATGGTTTAGTTTAGTGCCACTGCATTTCCACACTTAGCCACTTGATTCTGCCATTGTGCGTGCCTTGGAATGTGATTTGGGGTGTAAGTGGTTCATCAACATCTTTGAACCAAAGCCAACTTCACCTGCACGCGGTACACCCTGATGACTGACAAACGAAGCTCTGGCGAAAAGAGAGGTAGGGAGCGTAATTGTAAGCTACCCGACTGGGGAAGTACCTCCACCTCACGGAATACCGCAGCCAAATAACAAATCCCTTGAGGGTTGTTGTGTTCCTGCGGGTGAGTGAGGTCACCAGAAAAGAAGGAGATGCTGGGTTGGCAGCGGGGGAGGCGGCGCACGAGCGATATTTTATGTTGCGAGCGTTAATATGGCTACGGTAACCGCTTCACACCAGGCGGGCCGTATGCTTGTCTGCCACCCGACGTAGTATATAAAAAAAAAACCGGACAAGTGCGAGTCGGACTCGCCCACCGAGGGTTCCGTAGGTACGTAGTATCATTATTAAATTTGATATTTTTCATTATAAATAAGAAATAATGCGTCGAAAAAAATAAATAAAATATATTTTGCAATGTGTACATCAAGCCCTTTCATATGATACCCCATTTGAACTAGTAGTTTCAGTTTGAAATTTCGACACCCTGTAAAAAATATAGACCCCCTATTTTTTAAGATCTATTTACAAATGTATAGTTTAGAGATTTATTCCTGTACTTGTAGTCTATAACGATGTTACTTGCCAAATTTCATAGTTCTAGGTCAACGGGAAGTACCCTATAGGTTTTGATTCCCTTGAGTGTGTCGAAATATGCGTTTTTTGCTGAATAAACGGCCGTAACTTTTTTCCACGTAAACTTAGCAGTTTGATTTTTTTTTAACTTCATGGGACCGTAGACCTGAGTATACAGTTCAAATTTCAGCTTGATACCTCCACGCATTCTCGACATAGAAATTCTTGACAGACAGACAGACAGACAGACAGACAGACAGACAGACAGACAGACGGACAACAAAGTGATCTTATAAGGGTTCCGTTTTTCCTTTTGAGGTTCGGAACCCTAAAAACTCACTCAAACAGGCCCACAACATCCCAAAACATTCTGACATGGTACTGATGTCATCAAGGCAGAAAAAAGTATATTTGCAATGTTTTTTTAAATGTTTATTCAAGACAAGATAAGATAGAAAGATAGACCTTGTCTTTTATTAATTAACTAGCAAAGTACCCGTGCTTCGCTACGGGATCACTCCTGATTTTCGTCTATTTTTGTTAAGATTCCAGATATTTCATTTTTTCCCCTTAAAGGACTGTTTCATATTGAGCATTATTACAAACATGCACCATTTAGGTTAAGACGTCCCGGTAAATAATATTTTTGGCATTCGCACCAGGAGCCAAAATTGCAAGGCTTCCAGGAGAACTTACTCCTGAGCAAGCTACATACAACTGATCATGAGAGAAACAGTCTTGTCTCAAGTCAACCCCAGCGACCCTTATAGACTGCCCCTGACCTTTGTTAATGGTCATAGCAAAACATCTTTATGGGAAATTTAAGTCTCTTAAATTAAACGGGGTGGTCTGATGGAATAATGGGAAGGCGGGGTATAAAGAGAGATTCCTCAACAGCGCATCCCTTACTGTCCTTACTCAACAACTCATCGTTGCAGTTGTTTACGTATACGTGAACAATGATGGCACGAACCTCCTGATGATACACCTCCGTTCCATGCATATGGTAGGAGATGGAGCGGAACAGGCCAACTCCATCACCTAACCTCAATATGAAAACAATAATATCCTTGATGATTTTCAGGCTTTTTGACGCGATAATATTTTTTTTTTTTTGGGTTGAATTTCGAAAAGTCCTGAAACACGTGTTCACTCATTTATCTATAGAAGTATAGTCTCCTCGTGTAAAGTTTAGGATAAAATAGTCTAACTAATCTCATTTCCCTACACAAACTGTGGACCTCTGTTTCACCCTCTAAAATTTGAAAAATCCTTTTAAGTAATTATTCGTGTCCACTATTATATTTTCAAATCGATTCCATTTTCGTAATTGACTTCCCAGAAAACCATAGACTCAACACCCATATTGATATTATGACATTTCAACCCCATCGCACCCCCTTAGGAGTGATTTTATGTCACGTCGGCTATTTTGGAAAAATAAAATAGTTGTTGTTTTCGTAATCAGCGACCCGATAAACCATAAAAACAATACCCATGACGATTTTCAGACTTTTTTACTCCATTTTACCCCTTTAGGGGTTGAATTTTTTAAAATCCTGAAACACGTGTTTACTCATTTATCTATAGAAGTACCTTTGTAAAGTTTCGAATAAAATAGTCCAACTAATCTTGTTTCCCCATACAAACTTTGGACCCCCGTTTCATCCCCTTAGGGGATGAATTTTGAAAAATCCTTTCTTAGTGCACCCCTAGACGTCATAAGGAACCTACTTGCCAAATTTGGAATCTCTAGACCCAGCGGTTTGGGCTGTGCGTTGATTAGTGAGTCAGTGAGGACAAAGCCTTTTATTAATATAGATATTTCAGAATTATTTTCTTTGGTAAAAGTTGTTAATTGGATATTAAGTATTCCTATATATACATAACTTTACGATGACGAAATTGCACTGTTTAATATTTAAACAGTGCAATTTCCTCATTTTTTAAATTGGTTTTTATAGTCATAGGAACAATTCAAAATACTAAAAGACAGACATAATATATTTACTTATTAGTGTTGCGGCTCACCACTGGCCGCAGCTGAATTATCAGCGCTCTGTGTCAACCAGTGTTTTAAAACATGTAAATAAGCTATAGCCGTTTTGTGTTAACATATGATTTTTCTTCATATTTCAAGATAACACATATTTCTTAAGTTTATAAGTAACTATTATAAGACTGGAAAGAACTAATTATGTGTGTGCTGGAGATACAAACAAATGTTTCATTCAATTGACGATCTCGGTGGCATAGCGGTCAATGACGCGGCTTCGACACCAACGCTCGTGGGTTCGATTCCCACACAGGACAAACATTTGTGTGCATGAACATGTCTGTTTGTCTTGATCTGGGTGTTTTCTATGTATCATAAGTATGTATTTACAAAAAAAAATTGGTTGCCTGTAAAGTCGGTATACGGGCGAAAGTTTTACGTGACAACGACTTTGAGTGGTAAAATGTTTTCGAGTGGAAGGGACGCATGCCTTTCACTTTTTATGTCTGTCTCTCTCGCTCTTAGAAGGGACGCGTGCCTTTCACTCGCTCTCATTGTAAGCGCATAACGTGAGCCAGTTTCTTGAAGTGTCACCCGGCTAACCAATTTATAAGACGTTGTCACGTCAAAAAATGTATTTACGTATGTTTATCAATTGTCTAGTACCCATAACACAAGCTCGCTTTGTAATTTCGCTGTGTAATTTGTCTGACAATATTTATTTATTTATTCATTCATTCATAATGGCTTCTTTCCTTTCAGTGTACCTATAATGATATTTTCACAAAAGGTCTTAATAAGATTTTATATTTATACCAAAAGTTTTTATATCTATGTGTCTGATGATTTTCTTGGAAGAATCACATATCAATCTGGACATAATGGTTTAGATTAGACAGTTCCACTAGCACAGTGTTTTCCAATTAGTCGTAGAGTACCCCCAGGGGTACGCGAGATTGCATCAAGGGGCAACAATCTCTTAACTAAAATATTAAATCCAGAAACAATAACATTTGCCAAAAAATATTCAATTTAATTAAACGATCAGTAGGTAAGTCAAATGTATGCATCGAGCGCTACTGTTTTATTAGAATGTCTTTTGATGATAATAAATATAAAATACACCTGATTTCATTTTATATTTCATATTCCTGCAATAAAGGATACGCACGTTTGAGGTCTTTCTTGAAGTGGTACATAGAAAAAACTAATTGGGAACCGCTGCACTAGCAAATCTAACACGTCATGTGCGAAACATCTTCAGAATTATTTCTAACGCCCCTTGGTTCACAAAGTTCTCGGCATTCATGTGTTCCTAAACTTGCCTACAATTGCAGTGGAGATTGTTAGATATAGCTATATCTATGCTGTGAGGTTATCAGTTCATCCCAATCCTCATGCAGCGAGACCAAGATATATGTTCAATAATGTAAAAAGATTAAAAGAGCAACATGCTCGTTCACTATAGGTAGAATTAGAAAAATGTTAGGCATGATTAGACACTGGCTCAAGGTAACGTCGGCTAGCCTCATACCACAACCTTGCCTCGGCAGACATGAGTCGCTAGCCAGGAGTACGATTGAATTCAATCCAATTCTTCTTTATGGCGCTCCTGATGTTCTCGCCACTGACAATGCTTTTTATTGATAATGTATAGATATCTGAGTATGTGACTATGCTTAGTAGGTGACTCTGCGAGCTGTAATAATGCAAGTGCAAGGCAAGTTTTATTTCGGAAATTTGTCCCATTGCTGACTTTGTAGACCTCATTATACCGACTTAGGTGTCAACTGGCATGCTCAGATTCTGGCACTAGTGCGAGCGTACTACTTTTCATAATAGGTAGTAGTAAGCTGGCACGAGGCAAGTTTTTGTTTCGTGCCACTTTACTCTTTTCAGAATATATAGTGGTAAACTAGCCCAAATCTTTTACAAGGTCGTAAATGCATATAACATGATATCCTTTTTAACCCCCGACGTAAAAAGAGGGTGTAAGTTTAACGTATCTGTTTGTGTGTTTGTTTGATGTTAGATGCAGTTTTTTTGTTTGAAATGTAATTCAATCGAGAGTGTTCGTTGCTGTATTTCATCGAAATCGGTTCAGCTATTTACATGATTTGGACGGTGTTTATAACTGTAACAAGTTTAGATTTATAAAGGCGATCAACGGAGATGAATGAAAAACATAGATGTACTTATAATATATATATTTGAAAATAATGACAAAAATGAAATATCAATTTCTGGAGGTACATTCCCTAGCCGGGTAGCTGACAATTACGTCCCCTACCTATCTTTTCGCCAGAGCTTCATTTGTCAGTCAGCAGGGTGCACCGCGTGCAGATGAAGTGGCTTTGGGTCAAAGATGTTGACGAACCACTTACACCCCAACTGAAGGTATATTTAAAGTTATACGTTTTTATTTGTTTTTTTTTTAACTTAGTCAAGACGAGCACGGTGGTTGAATGGCTAGCAATGGCTACTTTAACTCCGAGATCGCGTGTTCGATCCCCGCACAAGACAAACTATTTTGTGATGTGAAAAAGGACAACCAACGAATTAAGGCCCCCTCAAACAGCCGCGATCAGCGGTGGCGGTGGCGGTGGCGTTCAGTTGTAACGCTAGGTAACACAAGGAAACATTCAAACAAGCGCGGTCGCCGCGCGGCCAGGACGCGGCTGGCCGCCACCGCAAACCACACCCTAGCCCCGCCCTGATCGCCACCGCGTTGGTTTGTAGTGTCAGCGGCCGCGGTCGCGATCACGGTGGCGTTCAGTTGTAAATAATCACAACTGATCGCGTCACCGCGTGACATAAGTTCAAAATGGCGGACAAAACGGAGCAAATAATAGAAATTTTAGGGGTGTAAGTGGTTCATCAACATCTTTGAACCAAAGCCAACTTCACCTGCACGCGGTGTACCCTGCTGACTTAACATACGAAGCTCTGGCGAAAAGAGAGGTAGGGAGCGTAATTGTAAGCTACCCGACTGGTGAATGTACCTCTACCTCACAGAATACCGCAGTCAAATAATGGTTCCCTTGAGGGCTGTTGTGTCCTGCGAGTGAGTGAGGTCACCAGAAAGGAAGGAGATGCTGCGGTGGCAGCGGGGGTGGCGGCGCGCGAGCGATATTTTATGTTGCGAGCGTTAATATGGCTACGGTAACCGCTTCACATCAGGCGGGACGTATGCTTGTCCACCCGACGCAGTATAAAAAAATAAAAAAAAATATTAAAAATTGTTGTCACATCTTGTTAATTAGAACTACACCCAATGCGCGTGCTTGATCGCGCGGTATGGCTGTGATCGCTGGTCACGCCCTGATCGCTACCGCGGCAGTCTGTGTACAAGTGATCGCGCGATCGGATCACCACCGCCACCACCACCGCCATCGCGGCTGTTTCAGGGGGCCTTTAGGATAGGTATAATAATTGGATTGATGATTTTTTTGTGTAATTTTTAATTGTTTATATTGTGTTCATTTACAAGAATAAAAAAATCTTTCATTTTTGTCATTATTTTCAAATATATATATTACTAGCGGCCGCCCGCGACTTCGTACGCGTGGAGTCAGTTATTTGCAAATAATTTTTAATTACATTCGAAAAAGCTAAATACCTAATGAAAGGAAAAAAATAAAAAAGTTAAAAACAATCAATATCTAGATGAATTTTTAGAATCAATGAAGTCGACGGATATTATTTTTTAAAACCTAAAGTACTTTTTATTGTTATAATAAAACATCCCTCCTTATAATAGTAAGTATTTAGTTGTTTTCGATATTTTTTATACTTAAATATCATTTAAAATCCTTCTGCCATAATTACTTTAACTTCAATAACATTGGATTTTCATAAAAAATTCCAACCCCCGTTTAAACCCCAAAAAGGGGTTGATTTCTAAAGATACATTATTAGTACACCTCCACACCATTTATAAAGCATACATTTTAAAATTCAAGTCCTATTACTTCAAAAACATAGAACTTTGATACGAATTTCCAACCCCCGTTTTATCCCCAAAAAGGGGTTGATTTCTAAAGATACATTATTAGTACACCTCCACACCATCTATAGAGCATGCATTTTAAATTTCAAGTCTCTTACTTCAAAAACATAGAACTTTCATACAAACTTCCAACCCCCGTTTTAACCCCAAAAAGGGGTTGATTTCCAAAGATACATTATTAGTACACCTCCACACCATCTATTGAGCATGCATTTTAAATTTCAAGTCATTTACTTCAAAAACATAGAACTTTCATACAAACTTCCAACCCCCGTTTCAACCCCAAAAAGGGGTTGATTTCCAAAGATACATTATTAGTACACCTCCACACCATCTATAGAGCATACATTTTAAATTTCAAGTCTCTTGCTTCAAAAACATAGGACTTTCATACAAACTTCCAACCCCCATTCTACCCCCTTAGGGGTGGAGTATCGTAAAATCCGTTCTTAGTGGATGTCTACACCCTACAAGGAACCTACCTGCCAAATTTCAAGTTTGTAGGTGTTATAGTTTCTGAGATTTCGTGATGAGTGAGTGAGTGATTTTCTCTTTTATATATATAGATAAGTACATCTATGTTTTTCATTCATCTCCGTTGATCACCTTTATAAATCTAAACTTGTTACAGTTATAAACACCGTCCAAATCATGTAAATAGCTGAACCGATTTCGATGAAATACAGCAACGAACACTCTCAATTGAATTACATTTCAAACGAAAAAACTGCATCTAACATCAAACAAACACACAAACAGATACGTTAAACTTACACCCTCTTTTTACGTCGGGGGTTAAAAAGGATATCATGTTATATGCATTTACGACCTTGTAAAAGATTTGGGCTAGTTTACCACTATATATTCTGAAAAGAGTAAAGTGGCACGAAACAAAAACTTGCCTCGTGCCAGCTTACTACTACCTATTATGAAAAGTAGTACGCTCGCACTAGTGCCAGAATCTGAGCATGCCAGTTGACACCTAAGTCATTATACCATAGTCAAACTGTTTACACAATTTTCATATATTCAATAGAAATCACAAATCTTGAAAAATCAACAGTGAATAGTAAAATGTCATTTTTCAATGTATTTCTCCTTAATAAACGTAAAAAATCAATATATTTCTTCATGTGAATGCAAATTTAGATTATTAATGGCATTTTTTTCCTTATTATTATATTATCTACGAAGATAGCGACAAAGGCGGCTCAATGCCGCTGCCATAGTTTCATAGCGAAAACATGAAATATGATAAAATTGTTATAGAAAATAAGTACTTACATTTGACGAAATTGCTGACCGACGGACTGCAGTATTGCACTAACACGTCATATGCGAGCAAATATACACAGTAAGCACGAAAATTACAGACTTATATCGTAAAATGGCTAAATCCCTAAGGGCATTTTATATTGCGATCGACATGGCGCTTTGTTAGCACACTAGAATGAATGTATTGAAATATGTGATTAAACACAATTAAAACCTTGTTTTATCAAGCTGTATCGTGATAAAGATTGTAATTCCAAAGGAAATTCATGATAATTCCGATGAAAAATTACCAATGTTTGACATTTTACGGTCAAACTGTCAAATTATTTGCGTTTCGTTTCATGCTCACGCACGACTCAATTTTTTGTAAGAAAACAATATTATATGTTTAAAAAAATGAAAAAAATAAAATTAAAATATCGGAAATAAAATGAGAAATAATTTAATAACCTGATTAATAAATTTTCTTCTTTCAACAAAGTTTTTTTATGGCTGCAATCTTGTACAATTTCGTTTGACCGCCAAGAAGATACTTTATAGTACATACAATACATTGCTCTCCTAAAACGCAACGTGGTTTTACATGGACTGACTGATAAACGTTGAAAGTTTCAACGTTTATCAGTCAGTCCTATTAGTTATACTGTGGATGTTGGTCTATATTTCAAGTTGAAACGCAGACCAACATGCACAGTATAAATATTATACCTATAGTATAAATAATAGCACTACGTAACCAGACTAGATGGTCTGTACGTTAAAATTAATAACTTAATACAGAGGCAGCAATGTACTTTAAAAAGTCTACCTCTCTCTTCGCCAGAAGGGCCTCGTTTGTCAGTCAGCAGAGTGCACCACGTGCAGACGAGGTTGACTTTGGTTTAGCGATGTTGATGAATCACTTACACCCCAAAATTATTGTTTAAAAAAATTGATAATATTCAGGTAATAGTAATAGTGAGTGATGCCGGTACAGTATGAACCAGCATCAACCAGGTACTCATGTAATTTTAATATGTCACTCAATGACAAGCTCGGTGGTCGAATGGCTAGCATTGCAAATGGCTACTTTGAAGATTTGTGTGCATGAACATGTCTTTTAGCACAGAATAATATCTATTAGTCTTGTGTTGGTCTGGGTGTTTTCTATGTAATAAGTAGGTACATTTATCAGTTGTCTAGTACCCATAGTACAAGCTTTGCACTTAATTTGGATGATGAAGATGACGCTGTGTAAATTGTCCAGAAATATTTAATTATTTAGTGTCATGTCGTCATATTAAATGTATGGTAGGTGGAAACATCGCTTTTTCAAAAACATTCAGTTTATGCTATTTGATCATGATTAATATCCTTGATACTATTTGATAGAGCTCGAAAAGTATTTTTAGTATCAGCAATCATGGGGGTGTGTTCAGAGGAATTTATTTGACATGATGCCCACGGCCTCCTTCAACAGTCGCACCGCTCGCCATCGGACAGGGAATTCATCCTCACACATTGGAGCCTAAGTCGTCGCGTACTGTGCGGTTACAGAGAAGTTTTCTTCCACGTACTACCAAGCTGTGGGATGAACTGCCTGTTAAGGTTTTCCCAGGAGACTACAGCATGGGGTTCTTCAAAAAGGGCGTAAAGAGGTTTTTACAGGGTCTGTAACGCGCATGTGATGCCTCGGGTGTTACAAATGTGCATAGGCTACGGTGACTGCTTTCCACATCAGACGGACCGTATGCTTGTTTGTCACCTTAGAGGTATAATAAAAACAGTTTTTCATTTTTATTTTTTATCATGTAGATACTTATACTGGATAGAAATAATCGAATGATATCACTTATCATCTCCAGTGTCTCCACCCTATATTATGTTATGATTTCCTGATGACTTTGACGTCATTTGGTACTTAAAATCTACATCTCACTCCTGACATAGATAATACAGATCATAATAATGTATCCATTTGACCACTGTGTCGGAAACTAGGTCACGCCCATAAATAACATCAACATAAACGCATTAAACTCGTAGGTATGAATAAATACCTACTTACTTACTCTAACGAACGACGTTCGTCAAAGTATTCATTATTCTAGTAAGATTTTCTAAACAGCACACATAGTGCAGAGAAAACTCATCAATGAAAAACAAAAACGCGAAACTGATTCAGTGTCTAGCCGAGACAAAAATAGTCTTCAACGGCGCATACGGCCAACCAACTGTGTTTTAAGTTGATTGTAGAAAAATGCGTGAAATAGTACATTTGCAAGCCGGACAATGCGGAAATCAAATCGGTTCTAAGGTCAGAATATAGTTTTAAATTAGGTATTTTATAGTGTAATGTTACGTTCTATTTTTAATGATGAAGATGTGTAGCGGCGCGCGCAGATTGTACAGTTACGGATGTCAATTATAATTTTCTATTTTCGCTTTCTGTTTTATTTCGCACACGTGTGTATTTGTTTTGTTTATTATTATGAATATTATCGGGTAAATTTGCGAGTTATTTGACAAAATAAGTAAGAGTTTGATAAAAAATGATATTGATAATTTTTTTGCCGACTTCATAAAAGAGAAGGTTTGATTGTATGGTTTTATATATACTTATGTATGTACTGGCTGTCCGGACAGACTCCGTTCCGTAAAAAGTTAATAGCAAAAATTAATTAAATATACATAAGTACATATATTTTTGTATATTTTCTCTTTAGTAAACTTTCCGGGTGCCATAAGGAAAATAGGTACCACCTACGAAAAAAAAATTGCCGAATTGGTCGAGCCGTTCTAGAGATTTTCATCATTTTTATTTATATATGAGATCACCTGCGTAAGAACAGATTTTTATTAAACTTTTAGTATGAGATTACTCTCGCGGTATTTCATTTAACTTTTATTAGAATCTGATTGCCTATGGAATCTGGAGACATTCCATTATAAATTATAAAATAATAATATGTATAAAAGGAAGACCGATTATAATAAAGACGATGCTTTTAATTATAAACAGCAATAAGAAAGGTAGATATTTGTAGAATTCCATGATATCAGTTTCTCTTTTTATTTAAAAGATTTTAGATAGGTAAAAAAATTGCGTTAGATAATAGCGTAGATTTCGTATAATGGTTTACGTAATTAGTTTTGGTTAAATGAGACTGTCTTTTTAAATGAGAACAAGTGCGAGTCGGGCCGCGCTTATTAGTGTTCCGTACAATATCCCACTACATAAACATTTGTTGACTTATTAAAAGTACATACTTATAGCTGTTTATAAAAATCAACTATAAAATTTAGTCCAATTTGAAAGATAGGACAGTTACATACGTACATACATTACGTAATTAATACTTTAAGAAAGTCCACGCCAACGAAGTCGCGAGCGGCGTTAGTGTAGTATAATAATTGTCTAGTGTAAACAATTTAGTACCTAGTTTACTATGTTCTCTTGGCCAATTTCGAATTGTTCAAAAACCATGTTCAAACACTCGGAAGATTTGTAAAATAGAAAAAAGTTAAACAGATTTAGTACGCGCATAGCTAAGAACACTCGATCTCAGAGTAAAGACTATTAAAGAGCTCTCGGTCAAGCCTGTCTGTCAGACTTCAAATAAAATAAAAATTGGTTGTCAGTAAAGTCGGCTTAAGGACGATAATTTTACGTGATAACGTCGTCATAAGAAAACATCGGCCGATGGATGGGAAGAGTCGTCACAAGCCGAAGGCTTAGGCCGATCATCGCTTTTTCCTCGCGCTCTCGTTTTTTTTTTTTATATATACTACAATCTACAGACCCGGGGTCCGTACCTTTTATTAACAATGTTCTATTTTTATCTTACAATATTCTTACAATTTATAAATTGCACGTCGCTATTATGCTAATAATTATATTATTGTCTATTACTATTTAACCTAAATCATCCTATTGTTTACCTTGCTGCTCATGGGTATGTCGTTCCATTGACATATCCTGGAGCGGGTCACGGCGGGCGTACAACATTACATCAAACTTCTCAAAAGGGCCTCTACGCGTTAGATCTATATCCCCGCGCATGCCTATCAAATGACCGGGCTTGACCCGTGATTAAAAAGAGATACATAATAATAATAATAATCATTTATTTCAGACAATTTTGTAGTGTAAACACAACAAGTCCATATAACAAATACCTTAAACTAAAATATATATTTATATAAATCTATAATTAAACGCGCATAGTCGGCACTGTCAGCGGCGGCGGCGGTTATTGCGGCGACCCGCCACACGACACCACCACCAGTTTGAACACTTTAACACAGTACTTTAATGAGCATGACTACCTGGGCTGTCAGGGCTGCACACCGCGCTCTCGCTTGCACGCTCGGCTCATACGGCACGTGAAAATGAGTTATGCTTTATCGTGCGTGCAGCCGGCGTTCGTCGATTTAAAAGAAGTTATCACGTCAAATAAACTTAATAATATCTTGGTAGCAAACTGAGCGTTGGAGTTTCCGATATTCATCTTAGATGCTATGAAAGTCAGGGCCATGGTTCGTATGTTTTTCACATTTTCAAACAGAACGCCAAATCTTTTTTTTTTATAAGTAGGAACAGAATATACAAGTCTCTAATTTATGATTTTAATCTGTACAACGAAATATTACTTTTGCCCTAGTTAGCAATCATTTTCGCTGCTACCAACCTAGAAAATTATTTTGAAATTAGAAGCAATAACAAAATGTAACAAAATTGCTTACATAATGTTAAAACACACACAAACTATTGTTCAATTTAGCACTGTACTTCATAGGAAATAAAACTTAAATTAAATTCACAATTGTTATGGCCACAATTTGTCATACGAAATGTGTAAACATAAACGACATTGTATTTTATTAATAATATGAAACAATGACGTCGTAATTGCTTAAACAATTAGTAGATATTCGAGGTCGCCTGATTGACGACCATTTGTTTCATTGTATGTACTTGTTTATTATTATTAGCATTGGTTCTCGCCACAGATACCGCAAGCCGTAGTGTGGCCGCCGTAGTCACTGTAGTCAGTTGTCACAGTGAGTCACACACAGGGGTACCAACTAGGCTTGCCAACCGTCCCGCTATATGCGGGACATCCTTCTTAACAAGACCACAAAATAATATACAATAATTTAACAAGACGTCGCGTTCAGCGTGTGAGCGGGACGCTAAATATCCCGAGTTTCTGAATTAGCTACGCACGCACATACATCAAATGCGCAATCTCAACACAAATACTCGTTTAAAAAGTAACTTATAGTTTTCACGATAAAGTGTAAATTATGCTATAAATTATAGTCTATAACTGTTTTTTTTTTAGTAAATGTTGACTATTTATTTAACTAACAAGGTGTTTTATTTTATTTCTCATTCTCTGATTTGCAAAGAAAAGATCACGTTTTTTTGTAGGTAATCTAAACAAAAATCATTAGATCCCGCTTTTGAAATCCTTGTCCCGCAGTTGAAATTTTGATGTGAAAATGTCTTAAATCGATGAACGCCGGCTGCACGCACGAAAAAGCATGACTCATTGTCACGTTCCAACCGAGCCGAGCGTGTAAGCGAGAGCGCGGATTGTGATGCATCTATCTCT
The DNA here is from genome assembly GCA_937001555.2 of Hypsopygia costalis. Taxonomy (NCBI): domain Eukaryota; kingdom Metazoa; phylum Arthropoda; class Insecta; order Lepidoptera; family Pyralidae; genus Hypsopygia; species Hypsopygia costalis. Next base: position 11,227,447 of record OW443355.2, read on the forward strand.
CTTCCACTCCATGTCCGATGTTTTCTTGTAACGTTATCACGTAAAATTATCGTCCGTAAAGCGGCTTTACAGACAGCAGCTATATGTCCGGGTTTTAAGATTCAAAATCTGGAGTTTCAACGCTTCTTGTCCTGAAAGACAGCTACAGAGATTCTATCTACAAGTGAAAAGCTTCATGAGCTCTAGACTTTACCTACAATTCATACTTTTCCATATCAACTTGACGACCTTGTCCTGGTTACCAGATTTTAGAGATGTCAGCTGTAGTCACAGTCATAACGCAGCCTACAAATTGCTCGCGCGTTGTTACCTCCGCTGGTAACGCAGTATCTTTTCACGTCTGGTAACTGTCCTGAATGCATTATTATATTACAAGCGCAGGGCATTGTAGACGCGCTGCGTGGAGTCCACCCATAGGCCACTCGAGTAAAAGGATTAAGTACGCTTTAAAAAGCGTTTAACCTTCACTTCACTCGTACATCGAGTGAACCTACGAGCGAGCATGTAAAGCTAAACCTACGTGCGAGCATTTAGTTACATGTTCTTATATTTAATTTGTATGACGTTTCTAAGTGCTTTAGAGAGTCCAAGGAATAAAGATATTTTGATTTTGATTTTTTTTTTATTATTGTGTAGGTACCTTCAAAAATTTTCGATTTCGTAGAAGTTTCAGGAACACTGGTCTAAACCACACTCATTTTTTTTAATTTCTGAGATCCTGAATGACTTTAAAATTGTGTTTCAGTTCTGGGAGATAATATCAGACGAGCACGGCATTGACACCACTGGCAACTACGTCGGTGACAGCGAGCTGCAGCTGGAGAGGATCCAGGTGTACTACAATGAGGCCGCAGACGGTATGTACTCCATTTTAACCGACCTGCCCCCTTACCACCAACTCTTATTGCGATTCAATAACTGAATAGATGTCTTAATCATACCAATGAATAAGCGACTCTATTAAATTTGAAATAGAGTCGCTTATTCATTGGTACGAATAAGCAATCTATTCAATTATTGAAGTCCGGTAATTACGTGAGGTGTGCAGGGGGGAGAGATCGAGCCGAATCTTGACGTATTCACGTAAACAAAACCGCCCAATTGCGAGTCGGACTCGCCCACCGAGGGTTCCGTACGTACGTAGGATCATTGTAAATTTTATATTTTATAAAATTTATTACAAATTATTTAGAGATATTTCTAAAAAATTGGTCGACACGTCCTATAACCAGAAGGCTGGCCATTACCTTGCTCAGAGAATAAGTATAGCTATCCAGCGAGGTAATGCTGCCAGTGTTCTGGGGACACTGCCGAAAGACAACGATCTTGGGGATATTTTTTATTTGTAAGTTTTGTATTTATTTATATGTTTTTTTATCCCATAAGTTTTTCTTTGGTTTTTAGATTAGTTTTAGTTTAATGTATTTGTATATTTCGTAATTATGATATCAATAAATTTTATATTGTTCATTATAAATAAGAAATAATGCCTCGGAAAAAATAAATGAAATATATTTTGCAATGTGCACATCAAGCCCTTTCATATGATACCCCATTTGAAGTAGGCTAGCAGCTTCAATTTGAAATTTCGACCCCGTATAAAAAAAATATAGACCCCTATTTTTTAAGATTTAATTACAAATGTACATACCTATAGTTTTGAGATTTATTCTTGTACGTATTACTTATACTGTGCTTGTACTTTGCTTGTAGTCTATAACGATGTTACTTGCCAAATTCCATAGTTCTAGGTCAACGGGAAGTACCCTATAGGTTTTGATTCCCTTGAGAATGTGTTGAAATATGGGTTTTTTACTGAATAAACGGCCGTAACTCTTTTTTACGTAAACTTAGCAGTTTGATTTTTTTACAACTTCATGGGACCGTAGACCTGAGTATACAGTTCAAATTTCAGCTTGATACCTCCTCGCATTCTGGACATAGAGGGTCTTGACAGACAGACAGACAGCCGTTTGGTTTCCGGCAGACTAGAATAGAATCACTCCGTCTCTTCCCGTTGATGTCGTACAAGGCGACTAAGGGAAATATATTATAAAACATCGATCAGGCCTCCCCAACCCATCTGGCCAGTGTGGGGAGTGTAGGGCAAATCCTCCTTCTATCTAGGACGGACGAGAGTGGGTCGTGCTCCTGTAGTGGAGACTAAAATGACCTGATGACGATGATAATTCTAGGTAACCGGTTCGTCCCGCGAGCTGTGCTCGTGGACTTGGAGCCGGGCACCATGGACGCCATCAGGTCCTCGACGTACGGACAGCTCTTCAGGCCCGATAACTACGTGTTTGGACAAAGCGGCGCGGGTACGTAACGTGCATTTGCAAAGCTTTTTGAGAGTAAGTGGTTCATCAACATCTTTGAAACAAAGCCAACCTCACTGCGGTGCACCCTGCTGACTGACAAACGAGGCTCTGGCGAAAAGAGAGGTGGGCATAGCGTATTTTTTAGGCAATTCACTTGATGGTTGTTGTGTTCCTGCGAGTGAGTGAGGTCTAGAAAGGAATGAGTTGCTGCATTGCCAAAGAGGGAAGCGGCGCGCGAGCAATATTACAAGTTGCGAACGTTCATATGGGTAAGGTAACCACTTAACTTTAGGCGGGCCGTATTCTCCCCCCCCCCCCCCCCCGACGTAATTAAAAAAAAGTTTAGTGATTTCTATTTCGTTTTAGTTCAGGTCATTTATTTAAAATAAGATAATATTTCATTTTTACACTATTTCCCAATTCGCCATAGTAAATATTTACAAAAATCGATCAATGGATAAACATTTTATGTTGCGTATCTGTACATCTAATCAATACAGTGAGCTTAGTCCGAGTTGTTGGAACATATTCGTACGTATCCCGTTTACAAGCCGATCAAATTGTGAAAAAGTTTCATATTGTGTTACATATCATATATTATATATATATTATCTTATTATATATATATATATATATTATATATATCATATTATATATATATATATATATATATATTACCAGACGCGTGTTACATATCCAAATTAGCCGGGTTGCTCGCTTCAAAATGTGAGCAAGTAAGCTACATAATTTTGATATGTAACACGCTTCTTATAAATTCACAACATGAGAGTTCTCTGTTTTGTCGGTTGGTTTACGTTGACATGATTAAAAAACAACGAACGCGAACAAAATAGTCGCACTAAGCACTCTGCCGAAGGAAGCTGATTCAACAATTTCAGTTCTTCTCAAGAAGCCCCGTCGCCGGAACTGGCACTTAAATTCACTTTCACATTCAAGATAGTGCGATGAAAGTGAATCTAAGCTCTGCGGATTTAGAGTAGTATTGATTTAGATACATAATGTTCTTATATTTAATTTGTATGACGTTTATAAGTGCTTTATAAAGTCCAAGGAATAAAGATATTTTGATTTGATTTGATTCACAGTTCGTTACATACAAATGTCTTAAAAATACTGTTTTAAACACGTATTTTAAAACGCCTTGTCACCCGTGGTTATTCATGTTTCCAGGTAACAACTGGGCTAAAGGACACTACACGGAAGGCGCCGAGCTGGTCGATTCTGTTATGGATGTGGTGAGGAAAGAAGCAGAGTCGTGTGATTGTCTGCAAGGTAAGATCGCAAAGAAATCATGAATACTAGTCGGGATTCTAGCCCACGGGGCCGAAATTGACGTTGAGTGGAGCGAGTAGATTCGCTGAATGTATGTTTTCCATTGATTTCAATGGAAAATGTATATGATGTTCATTCCTCAAGGACATGATCGATCTCAAGTTTTTTTCGACACAAACCTCAAGCATGTCGAGGTCTTTAATTGTGACAAGGTTCATGAAAATCGGTTCAGTGGTTTTGGAGGCTATTCATTTCCAAGAGTGACTTTTCGGCGTATAATAAGCGTTACGCTCATTCCACACAATTACAGTCTAAGAAATCATTAGTGGAGACTCCAATGTCTATGCCAATATCATCGCAAGCTAAATGGGGGTGTAAGCAGTTCATCAACATCTTTGAACCAAAGCCAACTTCAACAGCACGTGGTGCACGCTGCTATCTGACAAACAAGGCTCTGGCCAAAAGCCCTATCTCTTGGGCATAACGTATTTTGTACGCTACGTTGCCGAATATTCGGTATTCGGTTTAATCACTATTCGTGGCAACTCTAATTACAGTTGTCATTATGTGCCTAATTGCGGTGAAATTAGAGCCACTTTATGAGCAAGTGTGTTGATGTCTTTCATCATCATCATCTTCTCAGCCATTGAAAGTCCACTGCTGGACATAGGCGTCCCCTCTAGATCTCTTTAATAAAGTTGATGTCTTTATTATTGAGCAATGTTTTTAGCAACAAACTTGAAGTAAGTAATGAGTCTGGGGTGTAGTGGTTCATCAACATCTTTGAACCAAAGCCATCTGCACCTGCACGCGGTGCACCCTGCTGACTGACAAACGAAGCTCTGGCGAAAAGAGAGGTAGGGAGCGTAATTTGTAAGCTACCAGACTGGGGAATGTACCTCTACCTCACAGAATACCGCAGCCAAATAACAATTCCCTTGAGGGTTGTTGTGTTCCTGCAGGTTAGTGAAGTCACCAAGAAGGAAGGAGGAAGGTTGCAAGCGTTAATATGGCTACGGTAACCGCTTCACATCAGGCTAACTCTAGTTATACTACGGATACTCACATTCCTGAGTTCATCATGTATGATGTGCCGATGTGAGATGTGCCCTATGTAAACTAGGTGCAGGTGTGCTCAACAGGGCGAAGCAGTACTTCAACCCGCGGCAAAGACTTCTGCTTTACACAGCGCAAGTTCGGCCGCATATGGAGTACTGTTGCCATCTATGGGCGGGAGCGCCTAGATACCAGCTTGCACCTTGTGACTCGATTCAAAGGCGTGCTGTGAGGATTGTTGACGATCCCAAACTGACAGACGGTTTAGAACCTTTAAATCTGAGAAGAGATTTCGCGTCTCTTTGTGTGTTCTACCGATTGTATAATGGGGTGTGTTCAGAGGAGTTGTTTGACATGATGCCCACGGCCTCCTTCTACAGTCGCACCGCTCGCCATCGACAGGGAATTCATCCTCACACATTGGAGCCTAAGTGGTCGCGTACTGTGCGGTTCCCGAGAAGTTTTCTCCCGCGTACTGTCAAACTGTGGAATGAACTGCTTGTCGAGGTTTTCTCAGGAGACTACAGCATGGGATTATTCAAAAACCGGCCAAGTGCGAGTCGGACTCGCGCATGAAGGGTTCCGTACCATTATTTATAAAAACGGCAAAAAAAAAACACGTTCGTTGTATGGTAGCCCCCTTTAAATATTTGTTTTATTTTTGTTTAACTATAATTATATTTTTAATGTGAATATATAACTAAATATTATGTGAGTATTTCAAGCGTCTACCTACTGCCGTTATCAATTGCGAGCAAAAACGAGCAAAAAAAATCACGTTTGTTGTATGGGAGCCCTCTTAAATATATTTTTTAGTATTTGTTGTTATAGCGGCAACAGAAATACATCTTCTGTTAAAATTTCAACTGTCAAACTATCACGGTTCATGAGATACAGCCTGGTGACAGACGGACGGACGGACGGACGGACGGACGGACAGCGGAGCCTTAGTAATAGGGTTCCTTGGTACCCTTTGGGTACGTAACCCTAAAAAGTGATGCCCCTGGTGTTACAGGCGTTCATAGGCTACGGTAATTGCTTTCCATCAGGCGGACCGTATGCTTGTATGCCACTTTAGTGGTATAAAAAAAAAGATACTACGAACATATCTCTCCCCATCGCACTATGTGGGTTCTTAACCTTTGATGATGTATGATGATGCTCATAATAAAGGGTCATTCTATGTACCCACATTCAATCACATTCTTCATTAAACCTTAGTCATCCCGCTGCTAGGGTACGGGTCTCCCCTCAATCGAAGTAATTTAGAGCATACTCCACTATATTGCTCAACTGCGGGTTGGCGGAGCCCATTGTTTACAAGCCGCCTAAATGTCACTGTAGCGACTACCTACCCGCACTTTAAGAAACAAAATATATCAGAGATACAAGGAAAGTCGATACAGAAGAAATGCACTGAAAAGTGCAGTTGCAGCAACAAATATAAAATAGAACAAGCTAGCCTTGACAAAGGCTAACATTTGTGAACGTGAACGCAGCTGTTCGAATCGTCGTACGCAAAGACGTCGTGTGGCCCAGCGCAGCTCTCCGCTCCGTGACGCGTCCGTACATCCGTAACTTGGCTTAACGACTATCTTCTCACAAATATCTAATCACAACAGCCGAGACCGCCTGCTTGACATGCCCTCCAAAGTACGGAGGAGCTCGAGACATTCAATCACATTCTTATTATAAACCCATCTTAGGACAGGCTACGGTTGATGTTGCTTAACATGAATTTTCTATTAGAGTTCATCTACTTTAGGGTGTAAGTGGTTCATCAACATCTGTGAACCAAAGCCAACTTCACCTGCACGCGGTGCATTGCTGACTGACAAACGTAGCTCTGGCGAAAAGAGGTAGGGAGTGTAATTGTAAGCTACCAAACTGGGGAATGTACCTCCACCTCACAGAATACCGCAGCCAAATAACAATTCCCTTGAGGATTGTTGTGTTCCTGCGAGTGAGTGAGGTCACCAGAAAGGAAGGAGATGCTGCGTTGGCAGCGGGGGTGGCGGCGCGCGAGCGATATTTTAATTTGTGGGCGTTAATATTGCTACGTAACCGCTTCACATCAGGCGGGCCGTATGCTTGTCTGCCACCCAACGTAGTATAAAAAAAGAAAAAAAAATCTACTCACATTAATAAAGATTTTATTTTTATTTTTCAGGGTTCCAGCTGACACACTCGCTGGGTGGTGGCACAGGTTCAGGGTTGGGTACGCTGCTGCTAAGTAAACTTCGAGAGGAGTACCCCGACCGGATCGTGAACACCTTCAGCGTGATGCCTTCTCCAAAGGTTTGTATATCCTCACCCCGGCCAATCTATACAAGAAACGACAAGAGGAACAGACTACGTCTGTATACGTGCAAATGTGTGTGATGCCTTAGGGGCCATTCAAGTATTACGTAAGCAGATTTTTTCCAATATCCCCCCCCCCCCCTTCCCCGTGTCAGCAAAAGTAAGCAAACCTCTCCCCCCCCCCCCCCCCTATGCTGATCATATATATCATTAGTAGTCAAATCGTCAAATCACTCAAATGGTCATTCGAATCGAAACGAAACAATAGATTGACGGAAGTTTAGACAAGTGACAAGTGAGTAGCGCGCGGTAATTCCCCCACTCGCTTCTAAGCGACTACCTATAACGTATTCATTATTTGTGGGAATCCCCGACATGTGTGTTTTGTTTTCAAGCATAGACAATTTGTGGGTTGCCATTTGTGTAAAAAAGTAAATAATAACTGCTGACGTAATCAAGATATCGACCCCCCCACCCACCATGTCATCAAAAATAAGCAAAGCAAAGACCTCCCCGCCCCCCTCAAGCGCTTACGTAATACTTGAATGGCCCCTTATATTATAATTCACGTCCGCAGGCTTTACCCTAGTTTCTCTGCACGCGACCCCCGTGTAGTGCTAATCGAGTAACTTGTTTGCTGAAGTGGTAGAGCCAAGCTGTAGTCGTTTAGTGTACAGAACATGATCGCGGTCAAGTTTAGGACATTTTTTTGACGTGACAACGTCTTATAAATTGGTTAGCCGGGTGACACTTCAAGAAACTGCGTTACGCTGCGCTCACGTTATGCGCTCACAATGAGAGCGAGTGAGAGGCACGCGTCCCTTCCACTCGGGCATGGTTAGCCCGCCTAAGAGCGAGAGAGACAGACATAAAAAGTGAAAGGCATGCGTCCCTTCCACTCGAAAACATTTTACCACTCAAAGTCGTTGTCACGTAAAACTTTCGCCCGTATACCGACTTTACAGGCAACCAATTTTTATGCGAGAGGGGGGCAAACGAGCATGTGGGTCACCTGGTGGAAAGCAATCACCACCGCCCATGGAGACCAGCGACACCAAGGGGTCGCCGATCCGTTGCCAGCATTTTAAGGAAAATGAAAACTCTGTTCTTGAAGGCACCCATGTCGTAGTTGTTCGGAAATACCGCTGAGGGAAGTTGATTCCACAGTTTCACTGTTCGTGGTATGAAATGTCTTAGGAAACGTACTGTTGTAGATAGCCAATTATCAAGATGATATGGATGGAATTTTAATTTATGGCGAGTTGTACGATAGTGGAATTCAGCGGCTGGTATCAAATCAAACAGCCCTTCCGAGATTGAATGATTTCAGCTCGTAATTGGGCCGTATAGGCTGGCAATGAATCGGCGATCCCTTGGTGTTGTTGATCTCCATGGGCGGTGGTGATTGCTTATATACATACACACAGCTAGTTCTTCGTATGCAACCGACCAAGCGTTCTGATTGTCCGACCCAACGGTTTCATTTTCCGATCCAAAGCTGTAATTTTCCGACCCGACGCTCTAGTTTTCCGACCCAACTCTCTCGTTCTCGACTCAACGCTCCAATTGGAGCGTTTAATCGAGAGAGCGTTGGGTAGGAAATCAGGTCAGGGCGCTAGGTAGGACTCAACGCTCCAAATGGAGCGTCGAGTCCTACCTAGCGCTCTGATTTGCTAACCTAGTGCTCAGGGGGGCCAACCTAACGCTGATCGGCAGATACATAGCTTCACAAAAGACTAAGTGACCCACATGTTCGTGTCATCAGCATCATCATCATCAGGTCATTTTAGTCTCCACTACAGGAGCACGACCCTCTCGTCCGTCCCGGACAGAAGGAGAATTTGGCCTTGTCTAGGACGGACGAGAGAGGGTCGTGCTCCTGTAGTGGAGACTAAAATGGACCTGATGATGATGATGATGACTAAGATCTATTCCTAAGACAAAGTCAGGTTTCAGATACCGTCGTAGAACCGTACAACGCCACGCTATCAGTTCACCAGCTGGTGGAAAACACGGATGAAACCTTCTGCATCGACAACGAAGCACTCTACGACATATGCTTCAGGACCCTCCGGCTGGCTTCACCTACTTATGGAGACCTGAACCATTTGGTGTCGGTAAGTTGATTTAACGCAGTTTTTTTTATACTACGTCGTGTGGCAGACAAGCATACGGCCCGCCTGATGTGACGCTTCACATCAGGCGGGCCATATTACCGTAGCCATATTAACGTTCGCAACATAAAATATGGCACGCGCGCCGCTACCCCGCCGCCAACTGACAACGCAGCATCTCCTTCCTTTCTGGTGACCTCACTCACTCGCAGGAACACAACCACCCTCAAGGGAATTGTTATTTGGCTGCGGTATTCTGTGAGATGGAGGTACATTCCCCAGTGGGATAGTTTACAGTTACGCTTCCTACCTCTCTTTTCGCCAGAGCTTCGTTAGTCAGTCAGCAGGGTATACCGCGTGCAGGTGAAGTTGGCTTTGGTTCAAAGATGTTGATGAACCACTTACACCCCTTTATGTTAATAACAATATCAAAATGTACGATCATCTGAAAAGTTCACCGTTCGTGGTATAAAATTAACAAGCCCTGTGGTCGAATGGCTAGCAATGCTCACACACTCAGAGGTCGCGGATTCGATCCCCCACAAGACAAACATTTTGTGTGCATGAACGCGTCTGTTTGTCATGTAGGTACTGGGTGTTTTATATGTATTAAAAGTACGTATTTACAAAAAAAAAATGTATTTAAGTATAATATCGTTTATCTAGTACCCATAGTACAAGCTTTGCTTAGTTTGGGACTAGATGGCAGTGTGGAATTTGTCCAGGAATATTTATTTACATCAGTCCTCTAAGACAATGTTCGGCAAACATTCTGTGCCTAAGGTACAACTAGGAAAACGAACATTTTTGGAGGTACGCCATAAATGAAAAATCAGTTTTAATTTGTGTAAGAATTTTTCTTCCGTCCGTCTATTTAGCTTTATGAGAAAACCTTATATCACACACACCAACTCATGCCCACGGTACACCAGTGTGCCGCGGCACACACTTTGCGGAGCTCTGCTCTAAGATACATTAAGGAATCTTCTATATTCCAGTTGACAATGTCAGGCGTCACCACGTGCCTCCGTTTCCCTGGTCAACTGAACGCTGACCTCCGGAAGCTCGCTGTGAACATGGTGCCTTTCCCTCGGTTGCACTTCTTTATGCCTGGTGAGTTCAACAATGGGATATTTACCATATTTAATTTAAATGATGACTTTAACAATAAACAAAAATGTTGGCGTGTGTGTGTCATATACATGGTAAAGTGAGATTTTTATTTTTTTTATTGATTTAATGTATTTTTTAAGCATTTAAAAATATATATTAGCATTCTGCACTCCTCCATATAAACTATAGGTGTGCAAAATTTTATACTCCTTCGTCCGTGGAATTTTCGTAAAAAGGGGTACAAAGTTTTTTTCGACACACTTGCTCATAAAGTGGCTCTTATTTCACCGCAATTAGGCACATAATGACACCTGTAAACAAACTGTGACTTTTACATTACATGGTATTATTCAATATTGAGTTATAAAGTTTTTTTTTATTGGTTGAGTTGCTTTGTTCTATAAAGTTTCGATACAAAAGAGATCGCGTTCAATAGTATAAATAAATTAATGTAGGTACCAATTGCTTACTCATTTCATGCAACTTCAGAAAATTTCTTTTCTCTGTAATATAACTTTTGTTTTCTCTGTAATTAAATAAAGAAAACTTTAAATTCCCCATTTTGTACGTGGCTAAAACGCTATCCGCGAAAAGCCAAAAAATGAAACCTTATTCTTTTAGTCTCTGGCCGGTCGCCATGATAGATGCGCGTGCACGAAAACCTGATTAATTTTTCCCGCCATTATGTACGAAAAATTTTGTCACAACTCGATTTATAGTTTTTTTGTATTATTTTATTCGCAAGTGTGTTGAAAAACGTCGTATGATACACGTGTGTATTGATGATTACCGTCCTCGGCTCTCTTAAGACCCTCGCCTTTACACACTTGTACCATAATGTACTATACTTCACGTGTTATTATAGAGATAATATTTATTCATTACAAACATCAGTCATGGCAACGACACAATGTGATAAAAAGTTTTGACGACCATGTTTTATTTTATTATATCAAATAATAGCGATGTTTTTAAAATCTCCGGGTCTGCACTCTTTGAGAAGTAGCAGCTCTTCATAGACATATAATTTTCTTGTCGCAGGTTTTGCCCCGCTGACGGCCAGAAACAGTCAAGGATACAGAGCTCTCACCGTGCCAGAATTGACCCAACAGGTACAGTAACGCATACAATAGGCTATTTGACCAACGTTTTTTTTTTGTTTTATATGTAGTCTTATATGTGTTTTATGGACGTCACAATAATAAAACCACACGTGACAAAATTACTTTGATAGCACAAAAATCTCTCCCGATATGTTGATTTAAAAATTATGATTTTGGACTTTCCCGAAAACGCTCCATGTTGTATCAGTTGTATGGTATGTATACTAGGTTATGACGTCACAGGTTTGTATTATGTATGAATTAAATCAGAAATTTGTAGCTATGTTAAATATTACGTTTATGTAAAATGACTATAACTTTTATTATGATGATTGATGATACTAATAAAAGTTATAAGTCATTTTTATTGCTTCTTCAATGGGAATATATTTTTTTAATAATTTCATACTTTTAAAATGGATTTTCCCGTTAAACTTTGATCAACCCTAAAATAAGTCGGACGGAATATATTAGAATGAAAGTTTGCAGATCTTTATAGTTTTGTGTATTTTACGATATTGTTAAATAATTTATACAATTTTGGAACATTGTCAAATAGCCTATTGTCACAATTATATTCTTCGACAAATTACACAGCCTTATTTTTTTTTTTTATACTACTGAGGTGACAAACAAGCATACGGTCCGCCTGATAGAAAGCAGTTACCGTGGCCTATGAACGCCTGTAACACCAGAGGCATCACATGCGCGTTGCCGACCCTAAAATCTTAAAACCCTAAATCTTACTCCTGAGCTAAGCAAAGCTATGGTCTATCTATCCTACTGTAAACTAGCAATTCTTGTGTATAAATGCATATATTTATATAATCTGTCCAGATGTTCAGTCCAGTGAACATGATGGCGGCGTGCGACCCTCGCCACGGCCGGTACCTGACGGTAGCGGCCATCTTCCGCGGACGGATGTCCATGAAAGAGGTCGACGAACAGATGCTGACAGTGCAGGACAAGAACTCAGCGTATGATATTAAATTCATTCGTTCCATGAATCAATGAAGGAATGAATGAAATGAATGAGTGAATGAAGGATCATTCACTCATTCGTTCCTCCATTCACTCATTCATTTCATTCGTTCCTTTCCTTTCAGATCTAAATTAGTCTTTTAATCGGACACTCTTAGGTGCGCACTGTAATAGTACAGTCCGATTAATGTACTAGTACACCTTAATAGTACTATTAGTACCCTATTAGTACTGTATGTGATCAATGTAAATTTGGTAATTACAAGCACTATACAGCGCTGTATAAGATTTTCTATGAATAAAACACACGGCGCTGAAAGCGATTTATACCAGTGCAGGGCGCTTACCTCCTATCTCGCTTACTCTTGCGATAACATTGCGAGACGCTTTATTGTTTGTCTCTCGGACAGACCACAGACAGACAAGTGTTTCGGGCTTGGATATCCTAGTACACTGTACGAATAGTCCGATTAGTCCGAATAAGAGTTCGCGTTAGGTAACGTTTCTTTTAGTACAGTGTCAAGTACCGTCACCTATTAGTACATCGTACATGTACTACTCAAGACTAATCTAAATCACAAAAGTATTTAGATAGAATCAAAATGTCTATTTAATGAAAAAGAAAATGGGGTGCGGCTGTGTCGTGAACACGGCCGTGTCTTATACGTGAATACGTTATATGCACTAAAAATATTTCAAAATAGCAGCGCTTCCCCCTCCCTCGCACCCCCGCACGCAATGTTTCATAATCCTTACTTAGCGTATTACATTCTTTGATCGTTCATCTGTCCAGTGGTGTGATTGAATTTTGTATGGAGATGATAGATATGCAGCTGCAACACCAAACTGTATCCCCCGATTTTGCTATCATTGGTTTTTTTCAATTTTAATGACGTATTCACGTTAAAAAACGTACATGTATTAAAATAATAGTCTGTCCAATCCTGTTATCAAAATTAAACTGAAGGCAAGGTCTGCAGGACGCAGCACGTGCAGGTGAGGTTGGCTTTGACTCAAATATAACAATAAGGAACTTACACCCCATAAATAACATTAATAAAAATATTTATTTACTTAATTTAATATTTTATCGACCACAATAAACTGGTATATGAACCTACAATAGGCGGACTTAAAGCTAATTGGATTCTCTACCAGTCAACCATTGCGAGTGGAGAGAATTACGAATACGGTTAAATGATGGGTGAATCCAATTATATTAATTAAATTAATATAACTAATATAAATTACCAACATACTTTTTTTTTTATATACCACCAGTGTGGCAAACAACCATACGGCCCGCCTGATGGAAAGCAGTTACCGTAGCCTATGAACGCCTGTAACACCAGAGGCATCACACGCGCGTTGCCGACCCTGTAAAAACCTCTTCACGCCCTTTTTGAAGAACCCCATGCTGTAGTCCCCAGAGAAAACCTCGACAGGCAGTTCATTCCACAGCTTGACAGTACGCGGGAGAAAACTTCTCTGGAACCGCACAGTACGCGACCACTTAGGCTCCAATGTGTGAGGATGAATTCCCTGTCGATGGCGAGCGGTGCGACTGTAGAAGGAGGCCGTTGGCATCATATCAAACAACTCCTCTGAATATTTTGTATGACTTATTAAATATATTTAAACAATATTCTCGTCTTTTTTTGGGTCATTGATTTTGACGACACGACAAAAATTTATAATGAGGTTGCTGATTATTTTGTTGAAGTGAAAACTTCTTTAGCGGCGTTGTGCACTTTTTGGGACGGGTAAAAAATGTTAAACTAGCGTCAGCCAGTCATACCAATGAATAAGCGACTCTATTCCATTTGAAATAGAGTCGCTTATTCATTGGTACGAATAAGCAATCTATTCAATTATTGAATCGCAATAAGACATGGTGGTAAGGGGGCTGATCGAAAATTCGTAAGACGGAGGGAGAATAGACCGCCGGCGCGGCGTAGGAGAGGAATTAATATCCCCCTCTTTTTCTACCGCGCAGCGAAAATGTATGCTTGCTCCTGCTGTTTATTTTTAATGTAATATAAATTGTCATGTTTGTGAACGATAGCGCAATAAATGAATATTGTATTTTACCACATAAATGATAGTACTTTTATACTGACAAATAAAGCAATTCGCGCGAAATTATTCCCTAACCATTCCAAAATATTCAAAAATGCACAACGTTAATGTTCAAGTTTTCACTTCTGCCGGCACTCCCGGAGTGCAACCCGTTTTTTTTAATAAAGTATGATATTTTACAATTATCTATATATATAAAAGAGTAAAAAAACTCACTCACTCATCACGAAATCTCAGAAACTATAACACCTACAAACTTGAAATTTGGCAGGTAGGTTCCTTATAGGATGTAGACATCCGCTAAGAACGGATTTTACGATACTCCACCCCTAAGGGGGTAGAATGGGGGTTGGAAGTTTGTATGAAAGTCCTATGTTTTTGAAGCAAGAGACTTGAAATTTAAAATGTATGCTCTATAGATGGTGTGGAGGTGTACTAATAATGTATCTTTGGAAATCAACCCCTTTTTGGGGTCAAAACGGGGGTTGGAAGTTTGTATGAAAGTTCTATGTTTTTGAAGTAAATGACTTGAAATTTAAAATGCATGCTCTATAGATGGTGTGGAGGTGTACTAATAATGTATCTTTGGAAATCAACCTCTTTTTGGGGTTAAAACGGGGGTTGGAAGTTTGTATGAAAGTTCTATGTTTTTGAAGTAAGAGACTTGAAATTTAAAATGTATGCTATAGATGGTGTGGAGGTGTACTAATAATGTATCCAAGGGCGGATCCACCGTTGTTGGCACGGTGGGCATACCCACAACCCTAATCCATACTAATATTACAAATGTGAACCTAAGTACCGACATGATTATTTAACAGGGGATATTTTCCGGTCTGGAGAGTGACATAGGCTAATTTTTATCCAGGAAACCATTTTATTCCCACGGAAAAAAATAAAGTTTATAATCATTTTTAACAGGTTTTATCCCACGAAGTAAAAAAATTACAACAAAAAAAAAATACACAAATCAATGGCAACTCCCCTGGACGACGCGGGCGAAGCCGCGGGTAACAGTTAGTATACTTTTAAGTCACACTTTCATGGTCTATTGAGATCGATAGGCTTATAATAATGAACGCTGAAAAAAACACAATTTCGGGTTTTCGGGTACAAATCCAGCCATGAAGAAAGGTTGTAGGCACAGCCCCTACAACCTTTCTTCATGGCTGGATCCGCGCCTGAATGTATCTTTAGATATGTACCCCTTTTTGGGGTTATAATGGGGGTTGGAAGTTTGTATGAAAGTTCTTTGTTTTTAAAGTAAGAAACTTGAAATTTAAAATGTATAGATAGTGTGGAGGTGTACTAATAATGTATCTTTAGAAATCAACACCTTTTAGGAGTTAAAACGAGGGTTGGAAGTTTGTATGAAAGTTCTATGTTTTTGAAGTAAGAAACTTGAAATTTAAAATGTATAGATAGTGTGGAGGTGTAGTAATACTGTATCTTTGGAAATCAACCCCTTCTTGTGGTTAAAACGGGGGTTGGAAGTTTGTATGAAAGTCCTATGTTTTTGAAGTAAGAGACTTGAAATTTAAAATGTATGCTCTATAGATGGTGTGGAGGTGTACTAATAATGTATCTTTGGAAATCAACCCCTTTTTGTGGTAAAAACGGGGGTTGGAAGTTTGTATGAAAGTTCAATGTTTTTGAAGTAAATGACTTGAATTTTAAATTGTATGCTCTATAGATGGTGTGGAGGTGTACTAATAATGTATCTTTAGATATGTACCCCTTTTTGGGGTTATAATGGGGGTTGGAAGTTTGTATGAAAGTTCTATGTTTTTAAAGTAAGAAACTTGAAATTTAAAATGTATGCTCTATAGATGGTGTGGAGGTGTACTAATAATGTATATTTAGAAATCAACACCTTTTAGGGGTTAAAACGAGGGTTGGAAGTTTGTATGAAAGTTCTATGTTTTTGAAGTAAGAAACTTGAAATTTAAAATGTATAGATAGTGTGGAGGTGTACTAATAATGTATCTTTGGAAATCAACCCATTTTTGGTGTTAAAACGGGGGTTGGAAGTTTGTATGAAAGTCCTATGTTTTTGAAGTAAGAGACTTGAAATTTAAAATGTATGCTCTATAGATGGTATGGAGGTGTACTAATAATGTATCTTTAGAAATCAACCCCTTTTTGGAGTTAAAACGGGGGTTGGAAATTTGTATGAAAATCCAATGTTATTGAAGTTAAAGTAATTATGGCAGAAGGATTTTAAATGATATTTAAGTATAAAAAATATTGAAAACAACTACATACTTACTATTATAAGGAGGGATGTTTTATTATAACAATAAAAAGTACTTTAGGTTTTACGAAGAGGTTTTAAAAAATAATATCCGTCGACTTCATTGATTCTAAAAATTCGTCTAGATATTGATTGTTTTTAACTTTTTTTATTTTTTTCCTTTCATTACGTATTTAGCTTTTTCGAATGTAATTAAAAATTATTTGCAACTAACTAACTCCACGCGTACGAAGTCGCGGGGGCGGCCGCTAGTGTATATATATATATATAGATATATTTTTTTTTATTCATAATTTACCTTATATGTAACCTTACCTACTGTTTGATCGTATTGCCGAACGTATATGAAATAGAAATGTTAAATAAGTATTGCTCATTTTAAGGGAACTGTAATTTGTATTTGTGAGTAATAAAGATCTTTAAACCGAAAATATTCTTGTGCAAATTATACAGCGCCATTAAATTCCAAATTAAGTAACGCTATGGATAGAGAATAAGTCAGACTTCATTTGAAGTCACGCAGGACTGGACTATGTTTTGTACACTAACATACTCCCGAGAAAATATGCAATAATATCGAAAACCCCAACCAAACCAGTATTTTTTAAGAAAATTGACAATATACATACATATGGTCAAATATTAAACCTTCTTAATGTTTTAATAAAGCACTTGTACTGTTTCACGTAATTATGTTAAAGTTACCGACCGGTTTCGCCGCTAAGGCATTATCAAGGTAAACAGATGACAAAATATATCAAAAAAAATAATCATTTTTGTCATTGATTGCACGGTATAAAAATGTTTTGTAGAAACACAAACACCATCTGTTTACCTTGATAATGCCTTAGCGGCGAAACCGGTCGGTAAAATTAAATATATTACGTGGAACAGTACAAGTGTTTTATAATAACACTAGCTAATCCAGCAAACGTTGTTTTGCTATAAAAAATGATAACAACCTATTCTCAAAGCTACTGAATATGTATATAAAATTTCATAAAAATCAGTCAAGCAGTTTCGGAGGAATAGGGTAACTAACATTGTGACATGAGCATTTTAGATAATATATATTAGGATTATGATAATAATGTTCCACCAAGTGCCAACAATCAACAATACTTATCAACTTTATGGAATATTCTTTTTAAAGTCGGCAAAAAAATTGCAGATATTTCGTAGAATGGATCCCGAACAATGTGAAGGTGGCAGTGTGCGACGTACCTCCCAGAGGACTCAAGATGGCCGCCACGTTCGTCGGAAACACCACTGCCATACAGGAAATATTCAAGAGGATCTCTGAACAGTTCACCGTCATGTTCAGACGGAAGGTATCAACTTTTAAATAGCATTAGCTGTCCTGCAGAGCTTCACCCGTGGATATTATTTACTTTTTTTTTATACTACGTCGGGTGGCATACAAGCATACGGCCCGCCTGATGTGAAGCGGTTACCGTAACCGTATTAACGCTCGCAACATAATATATCACTTGCGCGCCGCCACCCCCGCTGCCAACGCAGCATCTCCTTTGTTTTCTGGTGACCTCACTCGCAGGAACACAACAACCCTCAAGGGAGTTGTTATTTGGCTGCGGTATTCTGTGGAGGTGGAGGTACATTCCCCAGTCGGGTACCTTACAACTACGCTCCCTACCTCTTTTCGCCAGAGCTTCGTTTGTCAGTCAGCAGGGTGCACCACGTGCAGGTGAAGTTGGCTTTTGTACAAAGATGTTGATAAACCACTTACACCCCGTGTTTCCTAGGATAAAAGTAGTCAATGTTATATTCCAAACTAGGGGCGGGCGTTAAATCAAGGGCTGGGCGTGAATATTAAGGGTGGGCGTTAAAACTAGGGGTGGGCGTTAAAACTAAGGGTGGGCGTTAAAACTAGGGGTGGGCGATAAAACTGCTTCCCTCAGCGGTATTTCCGAACAATCGCGACATGGGAGCCTTCAAAAACAGTCTTTATTTTCCTTAAAAAACTGGCAACGGTTCGGCTAGTTCGTTTGCCGCCCCCCCCCCCCCCCCCATATAAAAATATATAATAACCTTTATATGTTGTTGTCGACATGAGGCGTTCCTCCACTGGTACACCGGTGAGGGAATGGACGAGATGGAGTTCACGGAGGCCGAGAGCAACATGAACGACCTCGTCTCTGAATACCAGCAGTATGAGGTAAGGGGAAGTCTTAATACGTACACATCCCACTGGTCTATATATGGGTCACTATGAACTCGCCATACCAAAGGCGACCTACGAGATGAAGTTTACAAGGGCTAACAGGAACACGATCGACCTCGTTTTCGAATATCAGCAGTATGAGGTAATGTTTTAACGTGAAGCCTTAATACGTACACAACCCACCGGTTCATATATGGGTCGCCATGAAGTCGCCATAATAATGGCGACTGACGAGAGGAACTACAAAGGCTAAGAGCAACGATCGATCTAGTCTCCGAATATCAGCAGTATTAGGTAATGTTTTATGGTGAAAACATTACCTCATACTGCTTAATATGTACACAGGCCATCGGTCTATATATGGGTCACTATGAACTCGCCATACCAATGGCCACCGACTCTGAAGGAATGCACGAAGTTTACAAAAGCTAAGTGCAATATGAACTACCGCGTCTCCGAATATCAACATTATAAGGTTACATTTTAGCATATCCCGGACACTCCATACAAATGTCGCGTCGTTTACTACTAACTACATAAACAAAGACGTCTGTGCAGAGCTCGTGAATGACCGTGTGTGCGTGCGGCGCCATATAAACTGTTCCAGATTTGTCTCAGGGGGATGTGAGGTCGACACGAGAGAGCGGCAGGGACTGGCCATACTGTTAATTTTGGGTGAAGTTTTGACACGTTCAAAGTGATCCATATATGGGACACGGCTAGTGATGGGCACAATCCCGGGCATTTATTACAAATTCCCTATAAGTACATGTAAATGTCCAATAAATACCTGGTTTTTGAGCATAAATAGGGAATTTATATTTACTAATTGGTAATTTATGGGAAATATCCTGCATTTTGTCCATCTCTAGTCAGGAAGAATCGACATTCGTACACCAGAGAACGAAATGAACAAGACGCGAGTCCATAGAAGCCAGCAACATGAACGACTTCGTCTCAAACTATCAGCAGTATAAGCACACCCCAGCCACTCCATACTACTGTCGCCTTGTTTACATAAACAATGACGTCTGTGTCTGTGCAGAGCGTGAATGAGCATGTGTGCGTGCGGCGTCATACCAGTCATACAAACTGTTCAGATTCAATAATTGAGTAGATTGCTTATTCATACCAATGAATAAGCGACTCTATTCCGTTTGAAATAGAGTCGCTATTTATTGGTATGAATAAGCGTTCTATTTTCTACTACAGTTATTGAATCGCAATAAGAGATGGTGGTAAGGGGGCCGATTTGTCTCAGAGGGGAGGCGAGGTCGACACGAGAGAGCGGCAGGGAATGCCGTACTGTACGTAGTACTATCACATAGTATACTGTGGTATAATATTTTTAACTCCTTTTTTACACTAGGTGATAAACATGCGTACGACATGCCTGATGAGCAGTCGTCGCAAACTATGGACGCTTGCGTCACCAGAAGCACAACGCATTCGTGTCAAACCTTTAAAACACGTCACGTCTCATATTCTAGGAAAACCTTGACAGGGAGTTAATTTCACGACATGTGGTCACAGATTACATAATAGTTTCTACATAACAAATACTTCACTCAGTAGAAAATTTCCAATACCTACTGCTATAATAGCCTACTCCGTCGCGTCAGCAACCGCTGCATGCTAAAATGTGCCTAAATGCTCAAGCGTACAGTTGTGATTGCTTCGCACCGCGCGATCCCACAGCTATAATAATTTTTTTTACTAATTTATTTTACTTTAATTTTTATTTTTTGTCTTATTTTGGTTGAATACCATTTTTTTTTATTGTATTATGTATAATGATAATATTGTATGGCTATTTAAAAAAGACCTATATTGACAGAGTTTCTTTCGGCATTTCTTCTCGTCAATGGTCATTCCGAAATGCTGGTAGATAAAAAAATATACCTAATTGTAAAAGACGTGTCTAAGTGCCCGCGAGGGCCCACAGAATAATGAATTTTGACTTTGACTTTGACTATCGCAGGGCCTGAATTTGGTCCGCAAACGGCCCGAGACCGCTCGGCCGGCGGTAGGTAACTAAAGCGCGTAAGTACATGGAGTGACGGAGGCCTGATGTGGTAGAGAATTCTTCAGTACAGTACGCGCTCGTTTTGGTCCCAATATTTATTCTGTGCTAATGTGTGAGAATCACCACAATCTTTGGAGCCAAAGCCAACCTCAACTGCATGACATACGGCCCGCCTGATGTGTAGCTGTTACTGTAGCCATATAAACGCTTGCAACATTATATATCACACGCGCGCTCTATAACACACCCTGTCAACCCAACTCGACACTGGACTCGACGTGGATCTAAGGATTTCGTTCAGTGGGGGAAGTCCCTCCCCCCCCCCTCCCCTCCACGTGTAAGAGGGAAGAAATCCACAAAGCGAAATTGTATTTTTTTTAGGAGGTGGGTGTGGAAGATGGCGACTTCGACGAGCAGGAGGAAGTGCCAGCCGAAGATTACCCGGAGGAGTAGCTTCTTCTAGTCTTTACATTTAAGAATATATTAAAAGACTGTAAAGTTTATATTGTAAAGTTTGACGCTCGGTTAATAAAAATAATTATTAAATATTTTATTATTTTAATAAATGCACCATACCCTGATCCTTGGAGACTGATAAATATAAAATATAAATATTGTCAGACAAATTACACAGCGCCATCTAGCCCCAAAGTAAGCGAAGCTTGTGTTATGGGTACTAAATAACTGATAAACATACGTAAATACATTTTTTTTTTGTAAATACATACTTATGATACATATAAAACACCCAGGCTAAGACAAACAGACATGTTCATGCACACAAATGTTTGTCCTATGTGGGAATCGAACCCACGAGCGTTGGTGTCGAAGCCGCGTCATTGACCGCTACCCCACCGAGCTCGTCAGATGATGATGATGATGAGTGAGTGGAGCGAGCTGAAAAGTTACGTTTGGAAATGAATAGGCTCCAAAACCATTCAACCGTTACTGCTTTAGCTAATCACTATTCTACAACTTGTTGTACACACTTGGACACTGACCATCGGACTGGACCACAGAGTAAAGGTCGCGCAGCGAGCGATGGAGAGGGCTATGCTCGGGGTTTCTCTGAGGGATCGAATCCGGAACGAAGAAATTCGAAAGAGAACCAAAGTTGTCGACATAGCCTTCAGAGTTTGCAAGCTGAAGTGGCAATGGGCCGGTCACATCTGCCGAGTAAGTGATGGCAGATGGGGGCGGAAGGTATTAGATTGGATGCCGCGTGTAGGACGATGAAACGTTGGACGCCCTCCTTCTAGATGGTCCGATGACCTTAAGAAATTGACTGGATGCAGAAGGCGAAGGATCGTATTTGATGGAAAGCATTAGGGGAAGGCTTATATCCAGCAGTGGGTAGTAGATACAGGCACACATTTTAGCGTTTAAATATTTTTATTACCAATATTAAAATGTATCTTATTTAAAGGCTTCGCTACAACTTTCCTCACAACTTCATTGCCAAAGTTCTTATAATTCAACAACTCATCTATATTACTCACTGTCTCCCTATCTACAGATGTACAATCTATTATTTCTATATTATCATTACTATTATTTCCATTATCATTATTTTTACCACAAGTTTCCTTTCTATTTCTAACAGTCTCTTGTTTTCCATCATTATTTCCATTATTTCTATCAGAATAAATTATTTCATCAGATACAAAACATGGCTTGAACTTCTTAACTTCAGTTTCTTCAATAATCTTCCTTTTATTTACCGAAACAACACTTTTATTATTAAAAACAATTGTATTTACATCACCCATGTTAATTTTATCATTATTAGGTTTTATTTCCGCATTAGTTTTACTATCATTAATTTTATTTGCATCATTATTTCCATTTGTTTCTGTATTTGTTTTATTTATATCATTATCTATATTTCTTAACCTATAAACAACGTCTCGTTTCCGCTGTAATAACTTAGATTGTGTTTCTTCGATTGTTTCAAGTTCCGGAGCGTAACAAACATGTAACGACCCTCCGTAGAAGCTCTTTGTATCAAGCATCCTTTTAGCAACTCGTGCGGATTGTATTCTCTCATATCGGGCATGATACGTCTCTGTAAATATTTCCGCTGGGTGGTTCGTTGACTGAGAAAACTGTAGCAGTTTACCGAATCTTAAAAACAATGATTTTGCTTCTTGTCGGAGATTTAAAGATGGTACTCCAAATATTAAGAGATGGTTTGATTCATTATTGATTGTGTAAACCTGAAAATTTGAATGATAATTAGAGGAAGAAATCTTTTTTTTTTATACTATGACAGGTGACCAGTGCCGTAATTAGGGCGATGCCACTGGTGCCCAGGCACAGGGACTTTTGGGGACACAAGAATAGCCAAACCAGACTGGACTATTATGTTTTCGGTTTGCTCCTGATAAGTTCTTGCTGCGCCCCTAGTGTTAGATTCCAACACATACGAATCTACATGCCAGTATCATCAAAAAGTCTATTAAATTAGATAACATCTAAAAAAAACAAGCGTGCAGTTATAGAAGTTCGCACAGGGTGCAGAAAAGGCCATTTACAGCACTGCAGGTGACAGACAAGCATATGACTAGCCTGTTGCAAAGTGGTTAATGTAGCAGTATAATAAAATAACATATTTCTAGACAATTTACACAGTACCATCTAGTCACAAATTAAGTGGAAAGCTTGTACTATGGGTACTAGATAACTGATAAATGTACTTAAATACATTTTTTTACATATAAAACACCCATATCAAGATAAACAGACATGTTCATGCACACAAATGTTTGTCTTGTGCGTAGTTCGAACCCGTGAACTCGGAATCGAAGTGGACATTGTTAGCCATTCGGCCACTGGGCTCGACAAACAGAAACAGGCAAACACCCATCCACAAGTTGGTGTTTGATTTTACTTAGTTTGGGACTAGATGGCGATGTCAAAGTTAAAAAGCTTATTTGTCAGAATACAAGTTAAAAGTTCTTAAACTTGTATTCTGGTAAGTCTGCGCGCAGACGTGCAAAATTTTAATTTATAAAAAAATAACATACATTTATCAATATCACTAAATAATTATCACTATTATTAATGCATTTATTTATTCATTTTCATAATTTAATACATTTTGTAATATATAATATAAAAGAAAAATACATTAAAAAATATAAAACACAGAGTCCACCCGATAGCGGGAACAAGGTCCAAACTACCGGTGGTCAAGGTCACAGAGAAAGAAACCTCCTCGCAATACGTGCCGTGCTAAGGAGGACAGCTTTCTGTATCTGACTCTTGATCCAGGTCCCTAACTCGAGCTTCTTTAGATGTCGTCAAAGCTCTTGGCGAATAAGCCATTGACCGTGCAACTATCGGGACAATCATTGCAAATCAATATTACCTATTAATCAATATTATTAAAATTATTCTTGTATACATATTTATGTCATGTGTAATTTTATCCAGGAAAAAAAAAGCTAACATTTCATACCTTAACAGCAGTAAGTTTCCTTCCCTGACGGTACGGCAGACGAGTGGAACACAATTCCTGCTGCTTGTGATGAGGCAGGTCGATCAATTCTTCATTATCATTAGCCATAATAATCTTAAATGTTATAATAGTACTGGAAGACTTAGAAGATGAGATTTTGTTGCGAATATGAAATATTATAATAATTTCGTCCTCTAATATCTTTATTAGAATTCACAACACACGTAAACTCTTAAAATTTTTCAACAATATTATATATTTGTAAAGACAAATAAAATAAACTACATTGTATTGATTTTGATTACTTACTTGATTTGTAGGGTTTACATCGAGTTTGTAAAATTTCCCCATATTCAAATATTCTTTTCCCCACTATGTTATCCAACTTATTCCCCATATTTTCTTCAATACGAAATAAAATAAATTAAAATTATATAAAATTAAGTTTAATAAGACAGTATTTAATAAAAAGATGTGTTGTATAAGTACGCGTTGTATATGCATATGATTGATTATAATAATATGATTGAAATAAATATTCTATGGCCATCAGATTGACATTATTTTGTATTTTTCAAATTAGGACGGTCTATTTTTACTCTGAAAAAAAAAATAGAAGAATAAGTTTATTAACATTTTAGTACGTTTGTTAGGATATTATAACCAGGTATATGAAATATTATTAACGAGCTTAACTTCTACTATTACTTCTACTTCTACTAACCTAATCTAACCATCATAATGCCTACAGAACATTTTTCAAATATCTTTTCTCTTAAAAATACCATGAATTTAGGGGAAATTCCCCTATAGTGATAGCACTGCTCGAACGCTATGACCACCCATTTTGACACTAGTTTGACACAAACGTCAAACAATAGTTCATCATTTCATTACTAGCAACCACTCTCCAGTCGAAGGGTGTGTATAAAACATGATTTAAAAATGATAACATGAACTATGTTTAATATTAATGGTTTTTAGTTTCGGCAGGGTCGGCATAGCAAGTGTGATGCCCCTGGCGTTAGGCGCGGTTACAGCCCTCAAAAAAGGTTGTAGTTACAGCCACACTAAAATCAACTAAGAACGTGTCGAAGTCATGGAATACAAAAATACAAAAAAGTTTTTTTGTATGTGGTCGGAGTCTTTGAGTAGGTCAGAGTACGAATTTGCTCATGAGCAATGATAGATGACTTATACGAACTTTTGAATTTAATTATTTCCTTTTATTCCGCGCATCAGGAATTCTTTCCTGAATAATCATTAAAAATATGTAGTCAAAGTTAAACCAAACGTCAAGTCAAACCTAATTTCAGTCAATTAAATAGTCAAACAATTTCGATTCTAAACCCGGACGGAAGGCAACCCTACTTAAAGCTACCTCAGGGAACCAACTCGGCAATGGAAATTAAATTTTCCTTCGAAAGGTGCCAAACAAGCAGTGTGCCTTATTTCGGCACTGCCCCAGGTCTCAGATCTTGATTTTAACTAGACAAAAAATTAGTCGTTAATTTGTCGCCCAAAGCAAAAAATTTGTCGGTCTCCCGCGCTTATTTCGGCACAGCCCACTCGGGATCTATTAAACTACAAAACATAGCGAAGATATGATTTTCCCCAGAATTAGTCGTCAATTTGTCGAATTCATACACCAAGTAACAGAATTAGTCGACCTCCCGTTAAATAGTTATATGTATTTTTTGTGTGCCGAAATATATTTCGGCACTGCCCAAAAAAACTACACCACCTAGCGAAAATCTGATTTCACCCAGATGTTGCCTTGAATTTGTCGGAAATAAAACACAACTGGTCGATGCGTAATTAAAAAGTTACACGCATTTTAATAATTCACGTTGTAGTCAGAGAGCCTAACGCAGGCAGAGTAGAATAACACCACCCCATTCACATATGGCTATCGTAAATCCCTGGACGTTACAAATATTTGTGTGCATGAACATGTCTGTTTGTAGTTGGGTGTTTTCTATAAATGTATTTACAAAACAATGTATTTAAGTACATATTGTCGCGGTCCTGTCGCGAATCATTTAGAATGAAACCTTCTAGAATAGTCGCCGCATACTTCGCTGCAAGCAATAATGACCCGTATGTCTACTCCAATAAAGTTCATAACACTATGACATGAAAATGTTCGAGACTTATCGAGACACGTTAACGATGTGAACCGATGGGAAGTACATAATTATACGTACATACGAGAACATTCAGGAACCCTTGCCGGCGGATATAAATAGCGACCGCCGCGGCGCATAGTGGAGTTCAGTTTGGACTTCGGAAGAGAAAACTTCGAGCGAATCTACCTGCGAGACAAGTGATAACCTTCGACCTCAGCGATACTATTGGACTTCGGTTTGGAATCTTCGAGTGGACTTCGTGTTGTCATTGGCGTTTTACATCCAAATCTAGAACCCTAGCTCGTAACAATATATTAGTTATCGAGCATCCATAGTTTGTTATATATCCATAGCTTTGCTTAGTTTTGGACTAGATGGCAGTGTACATGTCTAGAAATATTTATTTATAATATAATATATAAATAATATAATAGGTCGGGGAAAAAGTCTTTTCGCATTATAGTATGTATGAACTTGTAATAAAATCTCTTTGGTTATACCATTTGTATCTAGCAGGTTTTGATATCTTTAAAAAGTTTAAATTTTAAAAAAGATAATTCCAAATTCAAATTAGGTAAATGTGTGATTTTCATTTGTTTTTTTTACTGTCAAGATGAGTGAATCTAATGAAGAAATTCGATACATTTTCAAATTTTACTACAAAAAAGGTAAAAATTCAACGCAAGCTGCGAAAAAAATTTGTGACGTTTATGGACCTAGTGCAGTGTCTGTGAGAGTGGCACAAATTTGGTTTAAGCGTTTTCAATCCGGAAATTTTGATGTCAAAGATGCACATCGCTCTGGTCGCCCTGTTACGGATAAAATGGATGCCATTTCTAAAAAAGTGGAGCAAGATCGGCATTTCAGTAGTTACGACGTAGCTGAAGAACTAGGAATTGACCACAAAACAGTTTTGGCGCATAAAAAGGTCGTGGTCAAAGGCCGGCCAGGCTTCACAGACTCTGGCGAAACCCGGGTTAACCCGCAACAAGGTGATGCTGTGTGTATGGTGGGATTGGAAGGGAAGATATTCATTATGAGCTGTTACCGCCAGGCAGGACTATCGATTCTGAACTCTACTGTGAACAACTGATGAGATTTAGCAAAAAGTTGAGAGAAAGCGGCCGGAATTAATTAATAGAAGGGGTGTGATTTTTCATCATGATAACGCTAGACCTCACACATCTTTAGCCACTCAGCAAAAATTAAGAGAGTTTGACTGGGAGGTGTTAATGCATCCGCCGTATAGTCCTGACCTTGCACCTTCTGATTTCCACCTGTTTCGGTCTCTTAAGAATTCTTTAGGCAATGTCAGGTTAACATCACGAGAAGACTGCCAAAACCACTTGTCGCGGTTTTTTGAACAGAAGTCCCAAAATTTCTATAGTAATGGGATCATGTCTCTACCTACAAGATGGCAAAAAGTTATCGAACATAATGGCACCTACATACTTTAGTTAAATGTAAATAAACTTTATTAAAAAATGTTTTGAATTTTCATATAAAATACGAAAAGACTTTTTCCCCAACCTAATATAAATAAATCTGCTGACTGTTCATATTTACGGTCCTAAATCCAAAGGCACTAATGTAAAAATTGGAGTGCCCCAGGGCTTAACTTTGGGTCCCGTTCTATTCATAATATACGTAAATGACCTGCCTTATATGGTAAAAAATTCTATAGTAATAAAAAAACCAATGTGATTTCCTTTTACTTATTTTTATTCATAATAATATTTTTATAAAAAGATAACATCTGTTCAGTTTTCATTATGTTTCTACATAGTTTTCTGTCTTCATGTCGTTGAGGCCGAGTTCTTCGTTCTGTTCGTACGTACGTTCGTATCTGGTGATTTTGATACCTGGAACATAGTGATATGAATATATTTACCCGACTGCCGAAGGAAGGTTATGTTTTTCGAGCGTATGTTGTATGTCTTAAACATCTTAATGTCTTATTATTTGGCACGCTCTACAGCCTAAACCGTTTGATAGATTTCAACATAAGAGGTGTCGTTAGATTTGTCTTAATCACGCGAGTGACATAGGCTATATCAAATATAAAATAAATCAGGCGGCTGTGAGCCGCAAAATTGTAGTTCGAATAAATTCTTCAAATTTTCGTTTATTTTTACGCAGTCGGGTTTTTTTTTTAAAAAAAACTGGTGTTTTGTATCATAGATAATCCGTCTCTTTATAATAATTGAATTAGGAAAGTAATAGTAATTAATGGGAAATTTAATAATATAAAGTACAAAATCCTTAGATAGGTATTTATACGAGTCATATAAGTTTATTCATAATGTTTATAAAGTTGGTTCCATTGTTTAAACACAGAATTGTATTTAAAAATTGAAAAGCACGTTACAATCATCCGATCATTCGCACAATCATAATATTGTTTAACTTGTATAATCCTGTTACACTCTACAATGGAGCAAGCAATGTACAGCGAAACTGAAGTGGGGACAAGGACTTCCCAGTCGCCATCGGCGGCCATTTGCCTCCGGTGGCAGTCCCCGCGGGGCGACTGGGAATAATTCGTAACATCTATGTAGACCTAATATCATACTTTGTTGATGAAAATAGTATATCTCATTACGAGTGCGGAAAGCCTGTCATTGCAAAGAGTTACGAAAAATGTGTACCCGAGCCGAGGCCCAGCCGAAGGTGAGGGTTGACAGTCGGAACGAGTTGCAATGACGGTTCCGCACGTGTACTGAACAACTATTTTAATACAGTTGCGAAAAAATGAAGCAATTTAATAAAATAATAAAAACACAATAAACTCAACTAACTAATCGCAAAGAATTTTTTTGGAAAATGGCGCCAACCGTAAAATAATATAAGCAGAGATTTTTTTTTTTTTCTTCACCCATTCTGGGTAGGCGAAGGGAACTATACCCATACAGACAAGTCTTCAGTAGAATTTTTTTATCGATACGAAATGACACCTAACCTAATTCATTGAATCAAATCATTAAATCTGATATTGAAACAAATTAGTAGCTTCTTTTTAGAAATATTTGCATGAATCATAAAAACTTCTATGAATTTTTTTAGTAAAAACTTCGTGGTTGGTTTTTTCTTTTCAATAGACATTATTTTGACAGTTGGGAAAGAGAACGCACGAGTTCGGAAAAGGTAAAGAAAAAGCTCGAGTATGTAATAAGCCCACATCCCGAACGCTATACGTCCCTGCAATACGCCACTTTCTGAGCAACTGTACTAAAAAATAAGTTACCATCGTCGGGTATGCCGGGGTCGTCGTTCAAGCTCTGCACGTACGAGTTCCCCGCGGGGTCGTCCAGCACGATGGTCACCGCCCGCTTGCCTTCCAGCACCTCATTCAGCTTGGCTAAGAACCTGCACAACAAAATATTGTATAGTTCATTGATTCAGGTGTTATTTTGCCGAAGTCAAATTTACAAGCAATTTGATCTTCACTACTTTGCGTGCTTCCGCCACCAATTAGTTCATGCAAACTACTGCCGGCCGGCACCCACCCACTACCGTTAGTAGTTGCATGCGACTGCCGTGGCTGCTTTGGTCGTCTCGGTGAAACAGAAGATACATGCGACTGCATGCAACTACTAACGGTAGTGGGCGGGTGCCGGCCGGCAGTAGTTTGCATGAACTAATTGGTGGCGGAAGCACGCAAAGTAGTGTAGATCAAATTGCCTGAAATATTGTATACTATGTAAGGAGAAGATCTACCTAACACAAGCATTTAATGCTTAAGGCTCTAGACAGACGCACAGCCTTTCAACTGCAATTTTCGAGTTTTTTTTTTTTTTTTTTTTTTATACTACGTCGTGTGGCAGACAAGCATACGGTCCACCTGATGTGAAGCGGTTACCGTAGCCATATTAACGCTCGTAACATAACATATCGCTCGCGCGCCGCCACCCCCGCTGCCAACGCAGCATCTCCTTCATTTCTGGAGACCTCACTCACTCGCAGGAACACAACAACCCTCAAGGGAATTGTTATTTGGCTGCGGTATTCTGTGAGGTGGAGGTACATTCCCCAGTCGGGTAGCTTACAATTACGCTCCCTACCTCTCTTTTCGCCAGAGCTTCGTTTGTCAGTCAGCAGGGTGCACCGCGTGCAGGTGAAGTTGGCTTTGGTTCAAAGGTGTTGATGAACCATTTACACCCCAAACGCTTGAACGCAGTTAGTACGACTGCAATGAAACTGCAAACCAACCGTGCAGCCCGATTGCAGTCGGTGTGCTGTGGGCGTGCAGTTTCAACGACTGCATGCTGACTGCAAGCTAAAGATTAGAAAAATCTTTGAATGCAGTTTTCTTACTTTTCAAAAATAAAGGAATGTTTTCTTTAGAGTAAAATTTTCTATCTACAGTATTAAGAGTACTTTCCTTCCAGGTGGGATTAGAAGTAACCACCCTGTATTTTGTGTATGAATAGTGTTACGTATTGTCTTAATAGGACGCGAATGCGCAATCATCGTAGGTTCGCGCGAATTTAACAATTAATCAAACATATTGAACTTGAATAGGTGTCCTAATTTGTGATCGCACGACTCGGTCGCGCGACTCAAATGTTTGTAATATATTCGCGCGAACTTAGTTCGTACGAACGCGCAATTAGACATATTGAATTCGAATAGGTGTCCGAATTGGAATTCGTGCGATAATTGCGTCTATTAAGACACCCAGTTTTTGCCATCGCGCGAACACGCGACGGTCGCATCACTCACTCGCGCGATAATCGCGCATTCGCGTTCTATTAGGACGATGGCTTACATTTGCAGCGCCTCCTTGTTGTCGGCGGGCGCGTCCCCCGCGGCGGGCCCGGCCGCGAGCTGGTCGGCCGTGGCCCGCAGCAGGCCCTCGGCCGTCGTGAAGCGGCCGCCCAGCGCGCGCCCGCCCACCTCCAGCTCCAGCTCGGGCAGCGACATGCTGCACGTC
Source organism: Hypsopygia costalis (assembly GCA_937001555.2). NCBI lineage: Eukaryota > Metazoa > Arthropoda > Insecta > Lepidoptera > Pyralidae > Hypsopygia > Hypsopygia costalis. The sequence goes on from OW443355.2 coordinate 11,258,792, forward strand.
TCCGACTGGAACAACGGACGGGGACGTCACACCCCGGGCAGACACGGGCTCTCGAACCGAGGCCTCAGGTTCGAGGGCCCAGGTTCGAAAGGGCCCAGATCCGAAAGAGGCCAGGTTCGAAAGGGCCCAGGTTCGAGAGAGGCCAGGTTCGAAAGGGCCCAGGTTCGAGAAAGCGTGAGCACAGGATTCGCTGGTAAGTTTCAAATGATATTTCCGAACAATTACGACATGGGAGCCTTCAAGGACGAGCCTTTATTTCCCTTAATATGCTGGCAACGGATCGGCGACCCCTTAGTGTTGCTGATCTCCATGGGAGGCGGTGATTGTTTTCCACCAGGTGACCCACTTGCTCGTTTGCCCCTCCCCGCCCCCCATCTCATATGTAAAAAAAATATAATAAATGACTAGGTTTCGGTCACAAATAAGGAATTTCGGGGTGTAAGATGTTCATCAACATCTCTGAACCAAAGCCAACTTCACCTGCACGCGGTGAACGAAGCTTGTTGTGTTCCTGCGAGTGAGTGAGGTCACCAAAAAGGAAGGAGATGCTGCGTTGGCAGCGGGGGTGACAGCGCGCGAGCGATATTTTTTGTTGCGAGCGTTAATATGGCTACGGTCGCTTCACATCAAGTGGGCTGTGTGCTTGTCTGCCACCCGACGTATAGTATAAAAACAAGTTATAAGTTAATTAAAAAAATCAAAAACCCGACTGCACCTACCACAGATTTATTAATCACGCGTAACAATAATATAATTCCATAGAAGCAAAGCCGCAGTCAAAAACTAATATATCAAATATATATTTGAAATCAGGTAACCTTTATTTTGAGATCCATATCGATATATTTAAAAGAAGAAAAAATACTGCAACGACAATTTTGCGGCTCACAGCCGCCATATTGATTTTTTTTATATTTGATGTAGCCTATGTCACTCTCACAGCAAATACGAATCTAACGACACCTCTCAAGCTAAAATCCATCCAGCCGTTCAGGCTGCAGAGCGTGCCAAACAATTATACATACATACATACATACTCTCGAAAAACATAACCCTCCTTCTGTCGCAGTCGGGTAAAAAACGTCATTGCCGTGTCAGTCATGGCCGGGTATTCAAATAGACTGACACGCGGAACAACGCCATCGACCTCCTATATATATAGGATGTGAAGCACAGGCGTCTTATCTTTACAAGTAGTATTGTGGATATACATATTTAGACTTTTATACAATATGTATATACACTCTATACTATGATTTTTTATATTTTTTTTTTTTTACTATTTTATTTTACTTTATTTTTTTTTTTCTCTTATTTTGGTTGAATACCATTCTTTTTTATTGTATTATGTATAATGATAATATTGTATGGCTATTTAAAAAAGACCTATATTGACAGTTTCTTTCGGCATTTCTTCTCGTCAATGGTCATTCCGAAATGCTGGTAGATAAAAAAATATACCTAATTGTAAAAGACGTGTCTAAGTGCCCGCGAGGGCCCACAGAATAAAGAATTTTGACTTTGACTTTGACTTATATATATAACATTAAATATTTTGTTATTTATTTATATTAAATTGTCACCTTGAGTATGTCCCTGGAGAAGTCTTCTTTACTCGCCACCGTCACTTCAAACTTCACACCCTTGTCTTCAATACCGCTTCCTGACTTCACCTAACGACAAACCTTCGATTAAAACATCTTCATCATCATCACACTGTATCTACCCACTGCTGGATATAAGCCTTCCCCAATGCTTTCCACCAGAGACGATTGAAGAACTCCATGCTGTAGTCTCCTGAGAAAACCTCGACAGGCCGTTCATGCCACAGCTTGACAGTACGCGGGAGAAAACTTCTCTGGAACCGCACAGGAAAACAGCAGAAAAATTGCACTATCGATTTGACTCTTGACTTGTTACAAGTAATAAATAAATATTTCTGGACTATTTACACAGCGCCATCTAGTCCTAAATTAAGCGCAAAGCTTGTGTTATGGGTACTAGACAACTGATATTTTTTTTTGTAAGTACATCCTTATAATACATAGAAAACACCCAGACCAAGACAAACAGACATGTTCATGCACACAAATGTTTGTCTTGTGCGGGAATCGAACCCGCGACCTCGGAGTCAAAGTGGCCATTGCTAACCATTCAGTAATGGAGGAACAAGAAGACTCCTGACGATATGTTCCGGCATGTCCCTGAAGACGGGAACAAGATGAAATAATACAAAGACGAGCTCTAAAGGATTCCAGAGCCGTAAAGCTAATTGATAAAAAAATATATATGGTGACATTTAGAGTGCCACAAACTTATCTGGCCCGGTGGCGGGGGCGGTGCGATCGACTTATGTGTTGCCATTAAACGAAATGCTGCCCGTTTTAGAGGAAACATAAAAATCAAAGAAATTTAAACACTGTTAAAATAATAGCATTGATATACTTATTAATTGTGTTGTGTGGTGTTTCAATTAAATATCAATTGCATTCTATTTTTTTTATCATCATAGCTATTATATAATATTAGAGAATTATAATATTGCACAGAAACAACTCGTTGACGATTTTTTTATTGTAAGAAATGAAATATGTGTACAAAAAGATAATATGTATTTAAAAAAATACACTTCAATGGAATGTGCATACGCGGTAAGTAAATTAATTGTACCTGGCAATACTACATTCCAAGATGGCGGCTTTAGTTCTAAATTTGGCCACCGGGTCAGATAAGTTTGTAGCACTGTAAATTCGTGTTTGACATCCAACGTATTAGTGGTGGGTCGTCCACGATGAACTAGTTTCAAAAACAGTCTAATTTTCGACTAGTTTACGTCATCGTCGAAAATACTATTTCTTCACATAACCGATTGGTAAACGTAAACGAACGAAAATCTCGTTTACCAAACGACGATGTGGGTACATCGTCGTTCTAGACGAGACGATCGCGACGCGACGCAACGAACTCATCAACCAGTCGACGAATAAACTAGTTTAAGGGCCCAGATTGCCTAGGCGCGACATCGTTTTTGAGCGACCGCAGCGCTACTGTTTACTGAAACAACCGACGGGGCGGGTGAATGACCCAAAGACAGCGCGATTTTCAAAATGTTTTGCGACAAACGTTCCACGTTGAGTTATATTGTTATTGAAGTTGAATATTTACAGCATAACAAAAATGGAAATACTAATTGGAAATAAACGACGAGTGTAAAATATTCTAAGACTAGTTTTTCGTTATAAAATGATCCTAATTACTAGAATAATAAGAGTAGTTGAGACACAATTTTTATGTTTTTCTATTTTTATTAAACAATCAAGAGCAGGTCCGGACTGACCTTTTTGTATTCTACTTACCAAAAATTCCAACTATGTATTTCTTTGTAATTTTACTACCAAAGTTTATTCTTCTTTCAACAAAATAATTGCAAATTCAGTAGGAAGTACGGTCGAAATAACATCGAGCTTTCCTCGCTAGTGTATATCTGTACGCAAGGAAATGTGCCTATTGCGTAAACTCAAATAGGGTGGTGGCACCAATTATCGGCCATGTCAACTTTTTTTCAACTTTGTTTGCACTTTTGCTACGCTAGTATAGGAAAGTATAAAAATGATTCATATAATTAAAAGTAAGTAAACAATAACAAATATGAGTCGCCATCTAAAAAGCGTGCTAGGGTTGTACAAAAATAAATGAAACACAAGTTTATAAATTATTAATATACTAATTAAAAGTAAGTAAACAATAACAAAATATGAGTTCAAAATTCTACGATTACTGATCAAATTCTGATTTCTGCTAATTTGATGATAAAATCAATTGCTATTGCAAAACCTATCAGAATTAAAATGTTACCAGCTGCCCGATTCACGTAATAAAAACCGTAGCGTAGGGGCTTAAAAATGTCACATCGTTTTTTGCAAATTAAGCCCTTTTAACCGACTTAAAAAAAGAAGAAGCTTCTCAATTCGCTGTATTTTTAAAACGATTTTGATGATTCTTTACACCAGGTAACTCTTCAAAATCATATAGGAATTGTATAGTAATTGAGCTATTGAAAGATTTATGACAATCCAAGACTAGATAAGTAAGTGCGTTTAAAACAGAAAACCAAAAGGCGATTTCTAAGTTTCTAAGTTAAAACGACTTTTGGACTGGCGTGTTTACGTGAATCGACCGGCTGGATAGTTAAGTTACCTCAGTCTCTTTCAAAATCATTAGGCGTTCTTCTCTTTCAAAACATGTAAAGCTCTTTCTTTCCTCTCTTTCATAGCCTCTATGATACTGGGCGCGTCACGAATGGGCATGCTTCGTGACTGCCGAGGATCAACTAATTCTGGAAGTAGGCAATCGTAATAAAACCTAACTAATTTCATCTCCATTTTCTCCTTCCAAAATTTGTCGTCCTTTTCTATAATATAAACTTTCATAGGTACAGTAGCACCAAACCAGATGCCAAGCATGCAAACGTTTCTTTTAGTAATATGTACCTGTCCCTGAATTTGGAAATACCAGTTATGATTTTTATTTATGACATAACCCTTGGAAGCCTTGTCCTTAACCCAAAAGGTATGTTTGGCCATTGCTTCATCAAGAGTCATGCCAGCTAAAGAATGTGGGCACTTAATTTCAATTAAACCGTTTGCATAAATGCCATCTGGTGTAGTACCAAGAAATTCATATTGATCGTCGACGAACAAACCGCAACCTTGTATACTAATATTCTCTTGAATTTCTAACTGTCTAATTGCGGTTTCTTCGTTTTCGATACCGTACCGTACAGCAGGCAAACTGGAGATATTACTACCATAAACGATTTTACCAACAAGAGCAGCACAACTTGTGCTCTCTCGTTTTTTACAAACTTCCCCGAATGATGATGAGGTTAGTAATTTTCTCCTTGTACTCATCCACTCAGCACTACTTCTTTGCAAATGGGTCGACCTTTCAAGCTCCTCTCTTTCAGCACAAGACAACTTTAAATCGGCTAGAAAAGATGACTTGGCTTTCTCATATAATTCTGGACTCAGATCAGGTTTTTCGCAGTTTGGTCCATAGTGAGCGTCTTTCGATACAGCGTTGTGGCTTTTTTTCAATCTTAATTTAGGTTTAGCAATTAAATCAATCATTTGGGCTCCGCATGAAACTAAATATAGTGTCATGCTGGAACGTATCCAGAACAAATTTACAAGATATTTATATATGAGGCTCTATGGTGTCTATCCGTATTATCCTTTAATGTATCCCACCCTATTTGTTCTGGGTATGGTGGGATATACTGAGTTGCGGGTGCGACGAGACTTAGCTCTAGCTGTGTACATTTTTGGGTTAATTCGTGGAAAAAATGACAACCCAGAATTGCTTAGTTTGGTGAGGGTATGTGTTCCCGATGGATACGTAGGGCGCCGCCGCCGGCCACCGTTACTGTATGTGCCCAGAGCTCGAACTGAGCTACAGCGCAATGCTCCGCTGACGCGCACACTACGCACCCTCAACCAAATGGCCGAGAGAACAGACCTTTTTTCTTGTTCTTTGAACGAATTCACAAAGATTGCATTATGTATTTTATGTTGTAATTTATAATATTGTATAATGAGTGCTTTTCTATCGTATTGGTGTGATGCTGTAATGGTTGCGGTGTTTAGGGATCAAAATCAAACGTATTCATAGTTCGAACTCTGTATTATGACTGAACTTATAAACTACGACGCTGTTACATATATTGAGTACATGGTATGACAATGACATCACCACCTCACCACCGGGGTGAATTTTAAAAAAAATATATAAAAATTACATATTTTTTTTTGTAATAGCTACACATTTATTTATATTTGCTTATAACATAGTCGAATTATACGTATTATGGTGAAATAAGCTTTCAATACAATTAAAAGAAACATCAATTAAAACATAAGTACTTAATTGTTTTAAACATGTCATATAAAGTAATAAAAGAAAATTGTATCAATTAACATATTATTTTAACATATTTAATGCATTAAATATTAAAATATTTCACATGAAAATATAAAAGAGAAAAAAAATAACACACATTATTTAAGTTACGTGAAAAGTTTATAATCTAATGTATTAAAAAAAAAAGGTATTCAATGTTTTACATGTATGTTAATTAATGGAACAATAAATTTATATTAAGATATAAAAAGTTTAGTCCTATTCTTATTTACTAGTTCGAATTTCCCATTATTTATTATCTTAACATTAGGCTCTATTTCTTCTACAACTATATAAGGACCCTTATACAATTCATCAAGTTTCTTAGCCGTTTCATTTCTAACTAAGATTTTATCATTTTTCTTATAAGTAACAGTGTTTAACTTCTTATCATAATCTAATTTTCTTATAATTTTAGTTTCGATTAAGCGTTCTCTCGCGTCTTTTAATGCTGTTTGAATTCTATATCGTAACTGTTGTACATAATCATCTGTATTATATAAAGGTTGAACACCGCCTTGTAGCTGTGACGGTATGTTACATTGTTTGCCGAAAACTAACTCAAATGGAGTATAACATGTTGAGCTATGAACAGTAGTATTATAAGAAAAATTCCAGAAGGGTAACCACATGCTCCAAGCCTGTGGATATCCCTCGCACTGAATTCTTAAGAATGCTGCTAAGTGTTTATGCATGTTTTCTAAAGAGCCAATAGATTGATGATGATATGCTGTCGAGTGTATCTTATCTATTTTTAATAATTTACATACCTGTTCCATGGTTGCTGACAAAAATTCCGTGCCTCTGTCGGTTGCGATAACCTTCGGGATACCGTACCTTAAAATAAAATTATTGACGAACTCTTTCGCGACACTTACTGAATCCTTTCGTTTTAGTGGATATGATTCTATATACTTGGTAAGCTCGCACTGAAGGGTTAAAATGTAAGAATATCCTTCTTCATCTCTGTCGATGGGACCTACAATGTCCATAAATACCTTTTCGAATGCTGTATTGGCAGTAGTAGTTATAATCATAGGCTCGCGAGTGTTCCTAGAATATTTCATAGTTTGACACTTGCTACATTTCATAATGAATTTTCTAATGTCCGATTCTAGCTCAGGCCAGAAATATTTACTCTTTATATTATTAATCATCCTACGAACCCCTGCATGTCCGCTAGAAGGTAGTAGATGATATTCATTTAGAATTATAGTTTTTTCTTCATCATCTGTTATTCTAATAATTTTATTTAATATATTTACACGTGGACCGGTCCATCTCTCTCTTTCATTTATTTCTTCGCGTAAGTTACTTATAAAATTTTTATTTTCATCGTTTACTATAATACATAATTCATTTATTTGTAAACGCTCGCAAAAATCCTTTAACATGTCCGCAAATTCGGCTCGCGTAAAATGCTGACTATAGTTAAGGTTAACATACAACGTTGATTTATTTTTTATGTAAACGAAACATTCTTTTATTATTTTATCTTTATTTTTAATATTAGCTAAGTAGTCTCCTGATGAAAGTTTCATTTCTGTAGAGTTATGAGGTATACGTAATATCTCTGCAACCGCCGGCTGATCAGACCGTAAGTCAGCAGACATATTATCGCTGTTTCCCAGACTTCCATTAAATTCTACATAGTTTTCTACCTTTTTCTTTTGAGCTCTAGTCATTACCATTATTTGTTTATTTATGTCTTTAAGTTCATTCGAAGTTATGGTCACCCTACTCAAAGCATCTGCTACGACGTTCTCTTTACCTTTTATATAAACAATTTTGAAATCGTATTCTTCGAGCTGCAATCTAAATTTCAATAATCGACTTGACGGATCCTTCATTCCGAACAAATAAATTAAGGGTTTATGATCCGTCATGACAGTGAAAGTTTTTCCAAATAGATAAGGACGAAAATATTTGATGCTCCAAACTATGGCTAAAAGTTCCTTTTGTATCGTTGGATAATTTAGTTCAGCTTTGTTTAATGGTCTACTGGTATACGCGACTGGGCGCATATCCTTGTTACATAAGACGGAACCTATCGCGGTGCCCGAACTATCTGTTTGTAAAATGAATTCATTTTCTGAACTGAAATTTGGATATTGGAGTAATGGAGGTGTGCTTAAGGCCTGTTTCAAAGAATCGAATGATTGTTGACACTCGGGTGTCCATATAAACTCTACATTTTTTCTACAAAGTTTGTTTAAAGGTAAAGTTATTTGTGCAAATGAAGGTATAAATTTTCGATAGTAGTTACAAAATGCAACGAAACGTCGTGTCTCGTCAGCAGTTTGTGGCACAGGATAATTTTGCACTACTTTAACTTTATTTGGATCCGGAAATATGCCCTCTGATGATACTATGTGACCTAAATACAAAAGTTCCCTTTTTAAAAATTCACATTTATGTGGATTTATTCTTAAATTTACTTTCTTTAGCCTCTCAAAAATATCGATGAGATTTTTGTTATGACTTTCAAGGTTTCTACCAAAAACTACGAGGTCGTCCAAATATATGAATGCTCTGTCCTTGAGACCAGCTAATGCTACAGACATGACTCTAGAGAATGCACTTGGGCTTATTTTCAGTCCCATAGGCAAACGTTTTAGCTGATACTGATCCTCTCCTAACCTTGGTGTAAAAGCTGTTAGTTTTCTACTCTCCTGCTCAAGACTAGTTTGATAAAATGAGCTTTGTAAATCTAGATGACTAAAATATATAGCTCCTGACAGTGAATCAATAATTTCATTTATGTTCGGTAAGGGAAACTTATCATCCTGAATGACGTTATTTAATTTTCTGTAGTCGATAACTAATCTCCATTGTTTACTATCATTTGAAGATTTTTTTGGAACTAGTAACACGGGACTATTCCAATCACTAACGGATTTCTCGATAATATCGTCTTTTAACATTTTATTTATTTGTTTATCCATTTCAGTCTTTAAAGCTTCAGGAATTCTATATGGCTTGGCATACACAGGTTTAGTATAAGGTTTCAAGGTGATGGGTTGTTCCATAACATTAGTCACACCAAGCTTGTCGCCTTCTAAGTAAAATGTGTCAGCGTATTTCGCGCATATGGATTCTATTTCTTGTCTTTCTGTAGCACTTAAATGACTTAATTTTAAAATATTTAGTAATAACTTTACTCTGTTTACCGATTTTTCCGATTTTTTATAATTACAAATAGTGTAATTGTCAATAGAGGTCATTTGTGGTTTAAACAATGTTAGAACAACGTCTTTTTCGCGTGTATTTAAAATTCTTACAGGTATTTGGCCGTTATTAACTTTAACTATACTTCCCGCCAAAAATACGTTTTCCGATAACTCTTTGGAAGAAACTACGAATTCATTGTTTGTATAATTTGTCCCAACGGGTAAAAAATGTATGGACTCACTACGCGCTGGCAAAGTTAAATAAACATTACTTTGATTACTTTTAATAATTGGTATGGTACACTCTAAGCCATTGTTATACACTGTAAGTATATTTGAATGTAAGTTGATAAGTGCGCTATGATTTCTCAGAAAGTCTAAACCGATAACGCCGTCCGTATGGCATGGTATGTTGTCAACAATATAGAATTTCTGCTGAAATGAATAATTGTCGTCACACGTTCTGATGGTAAGCAAAGTAGTTGTTTCACACGAAATACGACCCCCTAAGCCTTGTATTATTGTTTCTTCTTTATTTAATTTACAGTTATATGGTAATTTATTTTTATGTATAACCGAAAGTGTTGCTCCAGTATCTAGCAAAAATGAATAAGTTTGATTTCCGATTTTAAATTGTACATTTTCTAATCCATCACATGCGAATAAACATTTATGGACGAAAAAACTGATTACTGTCATTATGATACTCACGTTGCTGCTGCTGCTCGGCTACATAGTCAGGCTCATCCTCGGCTACCGCTTGCTGTTCTTTGTCAAATGAGTACACATGCGGTCCGCCGCGACCTCGGTTGCTTTGTTGACCACGAAAACCACGCGTCCCACGCTCATTTTGGAAACCCCGTTGACCACGCGATACGTTATTACTGCCTCTGTAGTAATTATTTTGTTGGTACCTGCTATTCTGGTGCGGTGTTGCGTACCATGCAGTGTTCGGGTTGTGGTAATAACCACGCTGATGAGAAGAACCACGGCCTCCCCGGCTCCCGTTGTACTGTTGTCCCCTAAAGGGAAACTTACCCCTCATATTCATTAAAACGGATGTGGTAGGCTGAGCTACTTCCTCGTCTTTGGCTGCCTGTATCGCCTCCTTCAGCTCCGTGTAGTTGCGCGCTGCGATGACAGTGCTTAATCGACGATTCCTTAATCCATCTGCAAATTTTTTAATCGCGAGGCTTTCATTAATTGGACGAAGAACGTCACGGGCTACGCTATTACCTTCCGATTGAGTTATCGTCAAATTCATGAATAACTCCTCGATTTTATTACCGTACTCGTCAAGAGACATATTATTTTGGCTAATGTTATGTAATTGAATTAACAAAGAATTTGCTGATTTTTTTGGTAATAAATATTTTTTTAAATCATCAATTAATATTTGTAAGGAATTATAATTCGATTTAATCTTTAATTTTGCGGTTTTGTCAAGTCTAGTTTTAATTATGAAAGAAATCAGCAATTTCTTGTTTTCTTCTTCTTTAAGCAAGTCATTCATCAATTCTATTCCCTCTATCATTTTTTCAATTGTAGTTTCTTTTCCATCTAAGACCGGAATAATACTAGCAACTTCCCTAAGGTCAAACTTTTCTTTTTTGTCAGTCATGTTGAAAGGCGATAATCAATACTACTGTAATAATCTATGATTATTTTATATTCACATTCGATTTTATCTATAATAATAAAATCTGGTACATCCAATTCATTTAAATTTAAGTCATTAATTATTTGTTTATACTCATAGTACAATTCATTAGCTAAACTAATTTTTTTTGAACCTATTTCCTGTTTTCTCCGTTCTGGTCCTAACTTTCTTAATTCTATTCTTAGTTTTAACAACTTAGAGTAAATTATTTCTAAACTATCCATACATACTTTTAATGTTTAGTAGGTAAACGCGACTTGCGAACAATAATAATAATAATATTAAACTTGAATTAAGTGAGACACATAATAATAATAAAAAAAAAAATATAACGTCACCGCTTTTTTCACTAATTCACTTAAATGTCCACTTCTCCTTCATTCTTTGGTATCTTCCTTCCAGAAATTCTAGCTCCGAGTCTCCTAATAAACTCTACTCTCATCTCTCGCTGTATTAGCTTTTTGTGGTATTTCTTATACATTCTCCATAAAATGATAATGATGAATATTCCAAATAACGCCAATATGGTGGACAATATGATGTTATTGGTCCGAAGATGGTCGTTGTGGCCGTCGCCGTCGTTTTGGTCTGCTTTATTACCCTGGCCGGACTGAGTTATCACTATTTCTTTTTCTTTAACTGTTATTTACTATTTAATTAATGTCACATTTCATTGTTCGTTACAATCTCTCACTGTTCCACACAACGTTCACACGAATGTGCTGACCGTGCGGCGTCATCGCCGGACGCAAGCGGCGGCGCGCCCCGCGGCCAGCTCTGGCTGGGTCGCCATGCGGTGTTTAGGGATCAAAATCAAACGTATTCATAGTTCGAACTCTGTATTATGACTGAACTTATAAACTACGACGCTGTTACATATATTGAGTACATGGTATGACAATGACATCACCACCTCATGGTAGACTTAAGCTAAGATAAATAAATAAATAAATAAACGGTTTCTACGATTACAATTTTCCACTTTCGCGATCAAAGGATTCGGACTACATTTAAATATGACTTCATGAGTTTTACTATGAATCGATCCCGTATTAAAAGACACAACAGCAGCTGCGCATCGGCCCGCATAAGAACCATGGGAAGAATAATTTACACGCTTACCCCCAACTAATTTGGCAATTACTCCGTTAAAACTTTCAACTATATTACTTGTGCAATTATGAATTAAACTTCTAGAATGATATGACAGTCTTTTACTTAAAATTTCTACCGCGTCCATTAATCCGCATCCAACAATTGCTGGAAGTAATCCAACAGGTTCTATTCGACGAGTACCAGGTCTACAGAAATACTCCTTGCAATGTTGGTGATTGCCAAATACGTGTTGTGGACCATTTAGGATATCTTCACTAAGATTTTTTATTTTTTCTTCGAGTGACTGATTTTGATCCGCCCAATATTTAATCGCGCATTTTACACCCGTTCTTAAACGCAAATACCTTTCTTTTAGGAATTTCCGCAATTCGCAAGGATACTTAGTGTCTTTCGACAGTTTCTCCAAGCTATTGCAGTAGTTTCGTAAAAGATGATTTTTGCATTCAATTTTCTCTACTATTAAATTATCGTACGGACGCGAATCTAATATTTTTTTATAAGTACTGGAATCGCCGTCTGCTACAAATTTATTATAAATTACACCGTGATCAACAATGGAACGTTTAAACCCCTCAACTATTATGGTCGATTCCATCCCGGTAGATGATCCTGAATAATTCTTGAAACAATGGTGTTCCGGGGGCTGACTGTTGTTCTTTGCGGCTCGTGCACAGACTACGCAGTATTTATTTTTAACTCCAAAAAACAATACTTTATTAGTTTTAATGCCAATTATCGCAGCTGCGCCGGATAAGGCGGAAAAATTCTTACCATAAGATCTCTTGCTCCAACAACCGTCAACAGCAACAGATATTAATGGTGTACCATTTTTATCAACACTACCTATAGACACTGAGTACTCTGCTTCTTCCTTGACAGCTTCTGCCATGGAATGTGCTGCTGTCTTTTCCCACCAATCGCAAACCGTATTATTAATTTCATTGTATAATGAAGGTGACATGATTGGTAGGGCTACTGCGGCAGTTAATGTTTTTAACTGAGAGTAGCTCCCACCAGATGATATGATACCAGATACAATTTGATGATTCACTTCCATGCTATCTTCTTTCTTTTCAACCAAACACACAGTAAATTTCATACTACACATACTACATTTCATGATGAGTTTTGAGTCCAGACCAACTTTTACTTCACCTATTATACTGAGGTAACTTAACTTACAATCCATTGGACCGTGGTCCCCTATGGCCTGAAGAGCTTTAAAAAAAAAAGAAATATCTACTACTCTACGCCCAACTTCCACTTCATCCACCTTTCCCTCTTGACTGTTTTCAATAATTAGTTCCTGTAAAGAAAGATAATGGCTTTATTTTTTTTTATAAAAAATAATTAAAAAAGAATGGGCCAAATTTCTTCAAATATAGCTAAGAACTCCCTTAGAATACATCTTTGAAACACATAACACTAGATCAAAATCTTGAACGTTTTATATAAATAAACGTAATAAAAACTGGTTGTTTGTAAAGTCGGTTTAGGACAATAATTTTATGGGACAACGTCAGGATCTAGTGAACAAAAAAAACCGGTTGTTTCATTTTTAACCTTATTAATATTCCTGTTAATATATAAAATAGCTAAACATGTTGTTTAGCGTTTTCATGCATTTTCCTAATGTCGGCCGGGTGGCCGATATTGGGATTTATCAATAAATAAAGATCCCTAACCTCGACCCTGCGATTATTTCATAAAAAAGACAAGTAAATGTAAAAACGTGTGTTTTTCTTCAATAAAAAACAATATAAAATACCATAGTTCCATTGAAATACTAACTCAATGCGTTCGCAACCGGGATTTGACTCGCCACTGCCACTAAACGACACAAGTCGGTACCGGCACGTGCTCTATTGCCAACTGAACGTTCAAATATTGAAGCACCCGCACCAAAATATGGATTATTCGTATATAGAGTCGCTTTTTGAATAAAAACTATTATAATTTTAGGGTTATTTTAATAGTTAGGGTAAGTGCTCCAGTGAATGAACACCCACCAGTGAATGAACAAAACACACATTTTTCAATATAATAAAAAATCTAAGCTTTTCTACTCAAGCCAGTATTTTTTTTCTCAATCGAAACATTATATTACGTCAACTGGACATACAGGTGTTTGCCTGTGACCTGTAGTTTCAAAATCGCGACCGCCTAAAATGAAAGTATTCTGTCGTATTTTTGATTGTATGGAGCAGAATTTAGGGCATTGCTGAGACTTCGTGTTTTGATATTCACTTTGTAGTCACTATAAGTGTGATAGTGTTAACAAAATTTGGTAGTAGGATGTAAAAAGGACTGTTTTATCTTATAAAAAGCAGATTGCATAAATTTTAGTTATCATAAATAAATTATAGGGGTGTTCGATAATTGGATCACGAAATTGAAGAAAATCTAGTCAATGAACAGACGGTTCATTCATAGGAATTGACTTATTTTATAGTTTTAAGCATTTGGCATCTTAGCCTTAATGCAGTTGGCTAATTTTTTGTACACAGCTTTTATAAACGGTTGTCAATTTTTGGACCAATATTCGAACGAGGTGTTCTTTTATTATTACCAGTTTATCCTCCATACCTATGCCTAGCCTGATATCTTCAGTAACTTTTAGCAGTGCAGTAATAGTACTGTGCCCAGGACGAAAACCAGACGAAGTGAACTGATTAAATAAAATAAATAAAGATCTCTACATAGAAGTGCCTTTCAGCTAAAACGACCATGGAAAGACAGCAAAATGCAAGCTTAAAAAAAATTAATAAATAATGATGACATATAGAACCAATCTTCTATTATAGAAATATAATAGTTTAGAAGAGAAAGGAGAATCTAACATAGAAGTGATGAATAATAATATTAAATATTTTATAATAATAATCCAGTATTAATATTATGTTAGATAGTTCTCTTTAGGTTATAAAATCAAGTAACACGAAATTATAATAGTAATCATATCGTCTATTATATCTACGAAGCGGTTACCGTAACCATATTAACGGTAGCAACATTAAATATCGCTCGCGCCATGCCATCAACGCAGCAACTCCATCCTCTCTGGTGACCTCACTCACTCGCAGGAACACAACAACCCTCAAGGAAATTGTTATTTGACTGCGGTATTCTGTGAGGTGGTGGTACTTCGTCAGTCGGGCTCTTAAAAAATACGCTATGTCCTACCTCTCTTTTCGTCAGAGCCTCGTCTGTCAGTCAGCAGGGTGTACCCCGTGTAGGTAAGATTGACTTTGGTTCAAAGATGTTGATGAACCACTTACACCCCCTTACATGTCCGACTAATAATTGAATAATGTCAGCCCTAGAGAACGTCACTCAAACATAGGCACGTGAGTGGCCGGGGTTTGATAAAATGCAGATTATCTCAATAACTATCTGCATTTATGCTAAAATATGTATACTGTATCAATCATGAATAAATTGTGAACATAATATAATAAAATATTTTTTGGTTAGGATCTCATAAGTAGCTGGCTGTAATTTTCAAAGTTTGGAATGCCCTTAAGGGTTCATTCAATGGAGCACTTACCCTATATTCCATTTTCTCGCAAAGGCCGATATTAGGAGGAGGCCGATACTAGGAGACTTCACCCTACTGAGATTTTGTCTTCGTCCATCACTAACTAGGTAGTTTGTTTATTTATGTAATAAGTCTATTGGGGTGTAAGTGGTTCATCAACATCTTTGAACCAAAGCCAACTTCACCTGCACGTGGTGCACCCTGCTGACTGACAAACGAAGCTCTGGCGAAAAGAGAGGTAGGGAGCGTAATTGTAAGCTACCCGACTGGGGAATGTACGTCCACCTCACAGAATACCGCCGCCAAATAACAATTCCCTTGAGGGTTGTTGTGTTCCTGCGAGTGAGTGAGGTCACCAGGAAAGAAGGAGATGCTGCGTTGGCAGCGGGGGTGGCGGCGCGCGAGCGATATTTTATGTTGCGAGCGTTAATATGGCTACGGTAACTGCTTCACATCAGGCGGGCCGTATGCTTGTCTGCCACCCAACGTAGTATAAAAAAAAAAAAAAGTCTACAAGAATTACGTATAACAACTTACGTCTATACAGCGCGTAGCAGTGTTGCTCGTAGTCTCGGCCTGAAGGTTTTCTTTATTTTCAATACTGGAAATATTATTCATCATTATTATCCACTTTTTATTTATTTTGCAATTTTTGTACAACACTAAGCCAGACCCTAGGCGCGTCGCGTCTCTTTGGCGGTAAGTATGTCGACAAAGCCGCGCGCCCGTGCTATTTCTGCTAAGAAACATACCTACTTCCTCAATCTGATATTTAGACAATAATGATGAACATGAAAACTAATAAAAATTGTTCCTATAGAAATTGACTTTATTACTTACAATACAAACCAATATTTACATGCTATTGTATATGTCTGAATCAAGCGATCTAAATCATATGACATAGGTATTGTATTAGCTTTGTAATGTACCCTGTTCAAATGCAAATAAATTATATTATTATTACTACTTAGACAGGATAAGCACACAAATAAAACTAGGATTTTTACATGACACTTTCACAGAAATCTCGTAATTTTTTTCTAGGTAGGTATTTAGGACAAGACGTAGTAAAGTAGGCAGATAAATAAATAAGTAGGAAGGAACTTACATTTTATTCCGAGATCTTTTGGCTTTCATATTTTTATAATGCGTACTAAACTTTCTTTTCCCTGGCATGGCACTCAGCAAATTCAAATTCAATCAGTCCTGCGAAAAAAACCCTCGATTACCGACTAGATACGTTTATGATATTGGCTTTATCATGTTGAAATCATGTTTCAAGCCTGAATTGATACATACTTTACAAGGTTCATAAAATTACCTACTCAACAAAGTATCTAATTCATTCTTTGTATTTTTTACGATTTATATACATTCATTATATCGGTAAATTAGTTATACTTACAGTTTTTCACAAAAAACACAAATTCACAACACGTAATTTTGCTGGAGCATCTGACATGCGTGGTGTCACCTTGACATATAAAAACGCACTGGCGCGATTAGTGGCGACGCTGAGTACTAATTCGTAATATCGGAATGTGCGTTATTTTTCATACATTTTTCTATGGAGAATTTTCGTAAAACATATCTAGATTTTAGGGCTTTAAAAGAGGAAGTCTTTGTTTGTAAAGGTACAAAAAAAAAGTATATGTTATATTTATTGGTTTCTTCAGTATTCAAAAAGTGTTTCTTTTTATCAATTTGTGTTGATTTATTGGGTTAAATCTGAAAAATACGAAGGCATTTTTTGCCATTTTTCTCAATTTTGTGCGTTTGTTGACCTTTATTATAAAACAACTATTAGGTTTTAAGAGTTTAATATAAGCATACCATAATTTTTGGTCTTTGATTGTAATATATACAAATTATCATTGATATCAATCATATCTAAATAGGTTAAATATGAAAAATCGTAACACTCTTTTCACAGTTTTCACGATCTGGCCCCTTAACTGTGAACTGTATACTGGTTTAATCGTTCACGTACAAAAAACAGTTTAACAAAACGGTTCGTTCATTCAACGCCCACCTCTACAACGTATTAATACTCACTTCATTGGTGCGATGTCCGCACGCGTCGCAGTTCGTCGCCATTATCACCACTTGTTTGAAATGAGGAATGTCTGAAAGAAATTAATAAACTATAATTCTAACAAAAAAAAAACGGACTCCAAACATTATTCTACATTTATGTATGTAGATGCAGGCTGATGATTACTATGAAAAAATCAGGACCAATCTGGAAGTATATACCTATACTCTTTCAAATAAAAAAAGTTTTTTTTCAATACGGTTTATAAATGACGGAGTAATGAAATAACAAACGTATTTTTTTTTTTTTTTACCCCTAAAGTGGCAAACAAGCATACGGCCCGCCTGATGGAAAGCAGTTACCGTAGCCTATGAACGCCTGTAACACCAGGGGCATCACACGCGCGTTGCTGACCCTGTAAAAACTCTTCACGCCCTTTTTGAAGAACCCCATGCTGTAGTCTCCTGAGAAAACCTCGACAGGCAGTTCATTCCACAGCTTGACCGTACGCGGGAGAAAACTTCTCTGGAACCGCACGGTACGCGACCACTTAGGCTCCAATGTGTGAGGATGAATTCCCTGCCGATGGCGAGCGGTGCGACTAAAGCCTAACTGGAAGTATAATGTACGGCACGGAGTAATTAAGTAACTAACATTAAAAATAAAATATAGCCGAATAGAGAACCTCCTCCTTTTTTGGAGTCGGTTAAAAACGTTAGAGAACGCGGCCTCTGCTCTAGGACTTTCCTCCCCCATCTGCCATAACCTAGCCCCAGCTGAGTAGGCAGATGTGGCCGGCCCATTGCTCATACTCCGTCCTTTCGTCCTGGTGACCTCACTCACTCATCGTCAGCCTGTATCTACCCACTGCAGGATATAAGCCATCCCCAATGCATTTCTTAAGGTCATCGGACCATCTAGGACAGCGTTTCTTAACCGTTTCCAGTCCGTGGACCCCTAAAAAATCAAGCACAATTTCAAGGACCCTAATAAAAAAGGACCTTAATAAAAAACAGGAATAAATTTAGGACAATTTATTTTAGTACTGAAAAAAATTACTTTTTTATAAAAACTAAAAACACTGTGTTAATGTTAAGGTTGGTGCTGCTTTTTTGCAAGTCTTGCTGCCATTATTTATTAATTCAAACGTTCACAGAGAAGACGGCGGACCCTCATACACATACTCGCGGACCCCCAGGGGTCCGCGGACCACAGGTTAAGAAACACTGATCTAGGAGGAGGGGAATACCTTCCTCTCCCATCTGCCATCACTTACTCGGCAGATTTCACCGGCCCATTGCCACTTGAGCTTGCAAACCCTAAAGGCTATGTCGACAACTTTGGTTCTCCTCAAATTTCTTCGTTCCGGATTCGATCCCTCAGAGAAACCCCGAGCATAGCCCTCTCCATCTCTCGCTGCGCGACCTTTAGCCTGTGGACCAGTCCGATGGACGGTGTCCAAGTCTCTGCACCATTTGTTATTGCAGGGAGGACGCACTGGTTGAAGACATTAGTCTTCAAGCATTGGAGTATCTGTGCGGTGAAGATGTGCCGAAGCTTTCCAAAAGCTGCCCAGCCTTATACAGCCTTATAAACAACTAGCTGACTCGCGCAACTTCGTCTGCGTGAGACTGAGCGTTGAAAGTGTATTACTATTTGGAAGGTTATAGTGAGCCAATCTTAAAAGATAGACATATGCTGTCATGGACTTTTTTAAAATGTTTTTAGGATGAATAATTCCGTCCTAACATTATATAATATTACTAGCTGCCCGCCCCGGCTTCGCACGGGTAGAAAGTGTTGTTTTCTTTTCCTCGCAATTTTTATGTACATAAGAACCTTCCTTATACTTTAACGAAAATAAAATAAAAATTAGCAGAGTTGGTCGAGCCGTTCTCGAGTTTTGCGCTTAGCAACATTCATTTTAATATGGGACCACCTGGAGAGTGTACCCTCTCAAACGAATAAGAATTATTAAAATTGCTGTACAATTGACGGAGAAATCATTGAATTTAAAAAAATACATACAGTCGAACATAGAATCGCCCTACAGGTACAATAAACAACAATAATAGGTGATTTCTGGGACAAAAACTATTGCCATAGTCGCCTTGTACGACATCCACGGGAAGAGACGGAGTGATTCTATTCTAGTCTGCCGGAAACCACACGGGCGTAAGAAGGAAGAGTGGTATACGCGGAATAAATACGGTTTCATCGGCACCACTCCCAGTGAGAATCTCAGCTTCAATTATACATATTTCACTGCTAAACATTGACTTTACTATGGGAAGGAGATCTTCCCCAAATTTTAATAATATTTTTAAAACTCTTGGGCACGTAAAGTTCTATCTACAGCTTCTACTGCCATATTGTTTTTTTTTTCGCATTCATCTGAAACGATTAGACAGCAATCCTGAAACATTTTCGCTTTGTCACAGTTTCGTGTCACAAAGCATGTCGGTATTGTCGGTGTTTCCGTTCTGTATAAATCGAGTATAATATTGAACATTGTATTTGCGTCATTCCGCCTAGAAGTATATGGCTGCAATACCTGGCGATGCTGCTGTGAGATATTATTTTGGCGCCTGATTTCAGCGATGATTGCTCTCGTCAGGTATGTTTTTCCAGTCCCTCCTGAAGCATCTAAGAAAAACAGTTTCCCCTCGTTGTTTAAAAGACTTTGCATCACAAAATCTTGCTACATAGCGTCTCACAACTGCACGCATTTTTCTGGTTTGTGCGAATATAGCCACTACGCTACGTGTACGCTGAAATTGAAATGGAACCAATCTTCGCGTACACGTCTATGATAAACTGACTAAATAGACCACGTTACCTTTGTAAATAAATAAAACGATTGCATATAACTTGTAGCAGGTAAGCATAAAAGTAGCACTGCGCGGTTATTTTTTTACAATACAATCAATATTTTGATAAACTATGTATTTATTGTTTTTTTAAGTAGCTTTTTTAGTTCTATTTGCTATTATAGCGTGTTTTTTAGTTATTTTTTTAAACTATAATTTATTGTATACACCATGTTGTTTATGCAAATAAATTTAGCTTTGTTCTGCATCAGGTGTTCCAAATATTGGATTTTTGTACCTCAATAAAAAATACTCATCAGACTGAACAACTTTTGCTAAGGCGTCATTTTTATATTTCTTATAGTTTAGCTGAACCATTATGGTTCTGCATCAGGTGTTCCAAATCTAGGATTTTTATACCTCAACAAAAAATACTCATCAGTCTGAACAACTTTTGCTAAGGCGTCATTTTTATATTTCTTACAGTTTAGCTGAACCATTATGGTTCTGCATCAGGTGTTCCAAATCTAGGATTTTTATACCTCAACAAAAAATACTCATCAAGTTGAACAACTT
The DNA here is from genome assembly GCA_937001555.2 of Hypsopygia costalis. Classification (NCBI taxonomy): domain Eukaryota; kingdom Metazoa; phylum Arthropoda; class Insecta; order Lepidoptera; family Pyralidae; genus Hypsopygia; species Hypsopygia costalis. Next base: position 11,279,658 of record OW443355.2, read on the forward strand.
TTGCTAAGGCGTCAATTTTATATTTCTTATAGTTTAGCTGAACCATTATGATTCTGCATCACGTGTTCCAAATCTTGGATTTTTATACCTCAACAAAATTTGCTGATCAAGTTGAACAACATTTGCTAAGGTGTCAATTTTATATTTCTTATAGTTTAGCTGAACCATTATGGATCTGCATCAGGTATTCCAAATACTGGATTTTTATACCTCAATAAAAAATACTCATCAGGCTTAACAACTTTTGCTAAGGCATCATTTTTATATTTCTTATAGTTTAGCTGAACCTTTATGGTTCTGCATCAGGGTGTTCCAAATCTTGGATTTTTATACCGAGATGGAAATTTCGTGTCAACGTTTTCAAATCGATGCCATTTTCGTAATTGACGTCTCAGAAAACCATAGAATCGACACCCATATTGATATTATGACATCTCAACCCCATCGCACCCCCACAGGAGTGCTCTTTTGTCACGTCGGTTATGTTAGATTATAAAATAGCTGTTGTTTTCGGAATCAGCGACCCGTTAAACCATAAAAACAATACCCATAACGATTTTCAGACGTTTGCTCCTCATTTCGCCCCTTTAGGGGTTGAATTTTGAAAAATCCTGTAACACTTGTTTACTCATTTATCTACAGAAGTGCTCATGTAAAGTTTCGTATAAAATAGTCCAACTAATCTTGGTTCCCCATACAAACTTTGGACCGCCGTTTCACCCCCTTAGGGGTTGAATTTTCCAAATTCCCGTCTTAGTGAGCACCTACGTCCTAAAAGGAACCCCCTTGAAAAATTTGACACTCCTAGCACTTGTAGTTTCTGAGATTTCGTGATGAGTGAGTGATTTACTCTTATATATATATAGATTTAAAAAATATATATATTTTTTAAAATAATATTAACTAACTAACTAACTAGCGTAACTAGAACCGTTTATGCAGCGCACGCAACGGAAGCTCTCAAAATAAATATTTTTTTCCCATTTTCGCAACATTTTTCATTGGTTCTCCGCTCCTATTGGTGGAAGCGTGATGCCTATATATATAGCATTCCTAGAAAAATAGGCTATCTAACACTAAAATTTTTTTTCAATTAGAATGAGTAGTTCCCGAGATTAGCCCGTTCAACAAAACAAACTTTTCATCTTCATCATACTGTCGCGGTCCTGTCGCGAATCATCTAGAATGAAACCTTCTAGAATAGTCGCCGCATACTTCGCTGCAAGCAATAATGACGTAAGTCTACTGTCATAAGGTTCATAACACTATGACATGAAAATGTTCGAGACATTACGATGTCTTACCGAAGGGAAGTACGTACGAGAACATTCGGGAACCCTTGCCGACTTTGGACTTCGGAAGAGTAAACTTCGAGCGAATCTACCTGCGAGACAAGTGATAACCTACGACTTCAGCGATACTATTGGACTTCGATTTGACCTGCGGTTTGGAATCTTTGTGTGGACTTCGTGTTGTGAAGACCTGCAGACCAGAGCCTGCGTGCATAAATCCTTGGAAGTTGTCATTGGTATTTTACATCCAAATCTAGAACCCTAGCTCGTAACATTAGTATAGATTTTATACAGTGGTTTATTAGTCCTTACTTGTGACTTTCATGTTGGTGTCAGCCGGTGCATTGCAATCTGGGCAGTTGGTCCTGAACATCAGCACTTCGTCGGCAGCCAACTTCTCGTACGAACTGTCCGCCGGGTCCGTGGGAGACAGCAGGGTGTCGGATGGGACTGGCGCTTTTGTTGGCTCTGGAGGCGAGTCGGATACCTTTAAAAGTATGAAATTATTAAATAGTAGTTTATGAAACTGTTGCATAATAAGGGTTCTTAAAATACGTAAGTTTATCAACTGAGCCGAAGGCGAATTTGATAATAGCAGCACACGAGTATTTTAAGACCTAATTATGTGCAGTTTCATACACTACTTTATCTAATCTCATGAAATAGATGATAATAATATTTTAAATAAAACCGTGAAGTAAATTTAACAGCTGCATTTCTTACTTCTAAATCTATTTGCAGATCGAGCATGCGTGACACGCCGCGTTCAGAGATTATGTAGAAAATTTTTGCAAAGTTGCTTTTGATTTGCATTGCAACCTGCTTGCTGCTGTATCGAAATGGTAAAAAAGTTATTTTTCGATACAGCTGTCCATAAAGAGCTGTATCGAAAAGTAACTTTTTAAATTTATTTTTATGGCTTGTGCGTAAAATTACATTACGATACCTACTGTGTTTAGTTTTTTAATCGCTAAATAATTTAGTATGAGTTTAGATAAAAATAATATTACCATTGGAGAAACAATAAAAAGCACTATAACTATTATTATGATTTTATGATACTAATTACATACACGTAATATTTAACATAGCTGTCGTACAAATTTCTGATTTGATGCATACAAAATACAAACGTGTGACGACATAACTCAGTAGCCTTTTGTATGGAGCGTTTTCGGGAAAGACCAAAATTGTGATTTTCAAATTAACATATCTCGAGAGATTTTTATGCTATCGAAGTAATTCTTTTACCTATGGTTATATTATTGAGATATATAACCGAAAAAAGATGTTGGTTAAATAGCCTATCAGTTTATAGTTTACCTCATCCGGCGAAAATATGCCCAGTGTATGGTTCTGTTCGTCGGTTCTCTTGAAGTCTGTTATCTCGCAGCGCGGGTCCTTGCGCGGCGCCTCCGGGTTCTCTATGAAGCAGTTACCTGCACAACATATTAACCCAGTTGAAGTCAATACATCTCTTATACCATTCTTGATTATAAAACCCCTCTAATAAACCCAACTAATATTCTAACATAGTAGTTTATCTAATCACACACTGAAATTTAGATACTAAAAAATTTAACACAGAATCTTAATGTCAGTCTTTTACGCACAAGCCATCAAAATAAATTTAAAATGTTACTTTTCGATATAGCTCTTTATGGATAACTGTATCGAAAAATAACTTTTTTTGCATTTCGATACAGCTTCAGCCCTGGGTTCAGGTATTTGCATTGCAACATACTCAATAAACTGCACATAATTAGGTCTTAAAATACTCGTGTGATGCTATTATCACATAATTATACCCAGTTTCATACACTACTTTATCTAATCTCATGAAATAGATGATAATAATATTTTAAATACAACCATGAAGTTAATTTAACAGCTATAATTCTTACCTATAAATCCATTTGTAGATCGAGCATGCGTAGTGCGCATGCGCGACGCGCCGCGCGGCGCCGCGTTCACAGATTATGTAGAAAAATTTTGCAAAGTTGCAATGTATTTGCATTGCAACCTGTTTAAAATACCTGTATCCAGGGCTGAAGCTGTATCGAAATGGTAAAAAAGTTATTTTACGATACAGTTGTCCATAGAAGAGCTGTATCGAAAAATAACTTTTTTAATTTATTTTGATAGCTTGTGCGTAAAGACTGTCATTATGATACTGTGTTTAGTTTTTTAATGTGTAAATTTCAGTATGAGATTAGATAAAATATATTAAAACGTGAACTAAAAATTTTGTACCCCTTTTTACGAAAATGGCGCGGACGGAGGAGTATGGAGTTGACTTTGGTTCAAATATGTTGATGAAACTTACACCCTAAAGTACGTGGTACAACTCACCGCTAATATCTTCCAGCTCCAACGTCCACTTCTTGTCCAAACACCTCAGCGAGTGCAGCCTCTCCACGAAGGCGTCTATCTGCTGGGCAGCCTCCGGGTGCTGCTCGCGCCTCGCCTCCTGGTCTTGGCTGAGGCCGGATATAGCTCGCGATATGATACCCTCCACTGTTGTCACTTCTGAATAAATAAATAATAACTTTTTTAACCTTCCTGAACTCGCGTGTTAGAGTCACAGTCCGACCATATCAAAAACGAATGAGGGTATTTTGGCAGCACTGTACCGTAGGGTCCAATCATTTGTCAATTCATAGCATCGTGTCAAATGTCTTTTTCAATCAATCAATCAATAAACATTTATTTGCTCAAATGTACATATATAGATGGCATTAGACAATTTCCCATGTACATTTTGTCTTGTATAAGACATGCAAACATTATCTTTTATATAAATAATAAAGTCTTTTATATAAATTACAACCATTTAAAATATTTGTGTCTATTAAAATAATTATTCTCAAATGTCGTATTGGAATGTCAACAATATCAATTTAAATAATTACAAAATAACAGATTATGCAATATTAGTTAATAATTAATAATAACAATATAAATCAAAGAACTTAAGGGCATCACTTCTCTATGAGTTACACCAATAATGTTTGGCCCCCAGTACCCGGCAGCCCTGCTATCCCGGGCCAAGGTGGCGGTCTCGGTAACGGCAGGGCGGGGGGTGCGAAGAATCCCCGGTCGGTAGGCCACCACAACAAATTGACCATAGGCACTTTCAATACCCGGACCTTGCGGCGCGATGAGGATGTGGGAGAGCTGGAATTAGAATTGAGGTCCATTAAATGTCAGATTCTGGGACTGTCGGAAATCCGACGACAGGGGGAGGATACCGTGATCCTTGAATCTGGCAACCTCTTCTACTACCGCGAAGGACACCAGCTCTCCCAGGGCGGTGTCGGATTCCTCGTCCATAAAGCCCTCGTCAACAACGTAGTGGAGGTCTCCAGTGTGTCGCCGAGGGTAGCATATCTTGTATTAAAGCTGACAGAGAGATACTCTCTGAAAGTGGTACAGGTGTATGCTCCAACGACGACACACCCGGACGAAGAGGTCGAGGCCATGTACGAGGATATTACTAAGGCCATACGTAATACCACCAAGACCCACTTCACGGTTGTTGTCGGGGACTTCAATGCCAAAGTAGGAGTACAAGAATGCGATGAATCGGCAATCGGAGGGTTTGGTTTGGGGTCGAGAAACTACAGGGGCCAAATGCTGGTCAATTTCCTCCATAAGGAGGGGCTCTTTTTGATGAATTCATTCTTCAAAAAGAAGCCCCAGAGGAGATGGACCTGGCAAAGCCCCGATAAAGTGACTCGGAATGAGATCGACTTCATCATAACGGATAAGAGGCGAATATTCAGGGACGTCTCAGTGATCAATAGATTTAGCACCGGTAGTGATCACCGACTTATACGAGGCACCCTGAATATTAGCTTCAAACTCGAGAGAGCCCGTGTGATGAGGTCGAATCTGCGTCCGACTCTTCCCCAGATCAACCAAAATTCGGAGAAGTTCCAAATGGAACTTCAAAACCGATTCAGCTCGCTGGAAACTACTGCGGACATGGACGAGACAGCAGACCAAATAACGGAGACAATACACGAAGTCGGCAAAAAACACTTCGGACGGCAGCATAAAGCTAGAGAAGCTAAGATCTCAAGCGAGACTCTTGCTCTTATGAAGAGGCGACGAGAAGCTACGGCATCGGCAAGAGCTTCGACAGAGTATAGAACTTTAAACAGGCAGATTAGAAGGCTAATACGCCGGGACTATCGCATATTCAATGCCAATTGCATTGAAAATGCGATAGTGCAAAATAAAGGACTAAAAGTCTTTTCACAGCCTACAGGAAGGGCGCAACTGTCGAAGCTCAAGCTGGAGAATGGCCGTGTCGTCTCTTCGAAGGCAGAAATATTAGTGGAAGTTGAGAGATACTATAGCAATCTTTATGCTGCACATGCACCTGTCCCTACACCGGCTGCTCGTGTACATGATCGCCGAGCTCCGTTAACTCGCCACTACACCGAAGACATCCCTGACATCAGCATGGGTGAGATTGAGATGGCCCTTGATCAGCTGAAAAATGGTAAGGCTCCTGGTGAGGACGGAATTACAACAGAACTGTTGAAAGCTGGAGGAACTGCTGTTCTAAAGGAACTACAACGTCTGTTTAATTCTGTCATTCACAATGGGACCGCACCAGCCGCGTGGACCAGGAGTTTGGTGGTTTTGTTCTTCAAAAAAGGCGACAAAACCTTATTGAAGAACTATAGGCCGATCTCGCTCCTGACCCACGTGTATAAGCTGTTTTCAAGGGTTATCACAAATCGTCTCGCTCGAAGGCTCGATGACTACCAGCCACCGGAACAGGCTGGGTTTCGTAAAGGCTACAGCACCGTAGACCACATTCATACACTGCGGCAGATTGTGCAGAAAACTACTGAGTACAATCTGCCGTTGTGTATGGCTTTTGTGGATTATGAGAAAGCCTTCGATTCCATCGAAACTTGGTCTGTTCTGGAATCCTTACAGCGATGTCAAGTAGACCAACGCTATATCGAAGTGCTGAGATGTCTATATAATGCTGCGACAATGACTGTCCGCGTCCAGAATCAGCAGTCTGATCCTATTCAACTGCAGCGGGGGGTACGTCAAGGTGATGTCATCTCCCCGAAACTATTCACCGCTGCACTAGAAGATGTATTTAAGACGCTTGATTGGAAGACGCGGGGTATCAATGTGAACCGCGAGTACATCTCACACTTACGATTTGCCGATGACGTGGTCATAATGGCTGAATCGCTGGAGGATCTCAGTCGAATGTTAAACGATCTCAATGCTGCTTCTCGATCCGTGGGGTTGGGGATGAATTTTGACAAAACGAAAGTTATGTACAACGATCTCATCATCCCTAGCCCGGTTGTCGTAGAGAATGCAGTAATTGAAGTGGTTAAAGACTACGTCTACCTCGGACAGGCCATACAGCTGGGCCGGGGTAATTTCAACAAAGAGATCGATAGACGCATTCGACTGGGCTGGGCAGCTTTTGAGAAGCTTCGGCACATCCTCACCGCAGATATACCCCAATGTTTGAAGACCAAAGTCTTCAATCAGTGCGTCCTCCCCGCTATGACCTACGGTGCAGAAACTTGGACGCTAACCGTTGGGCTGGTTCACAGACTAAAAGTCGCACAGCGAGCGATGGAGTTTCTCTAAGGGATCGAATCCGGAACGAAGAAATTCGACGGAGAACCAAAGTGGTCGACATTGCTCTCAGAGTCAGCGAGTTGAAGTGGCGGTGGGCTGGCCACATCTGCCGAGTCAGCGATGGCAGATGGGGGAGGAAAGTCCTAGAGTGGAGGCCACGTATGGGACGACGAAGCATAGGGCGCCCCCTCTCTAGATGGACCGACGATCTCAAAAAAGTGGCTGGTAGCGGTTGGATGCGGAAAGCGGAGGATCGCATATGGTGGAAAGCATTGGGAAAGGCCTATATCCAACAGTGGGTAGATACAGGATGATGATGATGAAATCAAAGAATGTCATTGAAAAAATCATAAATTCAATAATAACATTTTTCGGTCAGAAATAGTGTTAATTTAAAATATACACACAAGCCTTGTTGACGTCTTGTGTTGTCATGTCGTCTTGAAGTATCACTGTCAAAAAATTCAGTACATTTTGACAATCTGGACCCGACGCTTACCTAGCGACATCTAATGTCAGAAAAAATATCAAACATCCCCATTTCTCGGTATCCGTTTGCAACTACCTCCGCGCTCTCTGTACCTTTCTAACATTTGACGATATAGCCCCTCGCGGCTTATGCGCAGAACGTCTACTTCGGAGAATATCTACTAGTCGTATAACGTATCTTTCTCATATTGCCTCTTTCGCAGAATGTGCCTTTCTCAGAATGCCTCTTTCGCACATTGTCTGTTTCGCAAAATGTCGCGACAGGGACTTAGAATAAAATTTAGATTTTTGAAGAAAAAATATAAGTCACATAGTAATCAAAAGTAGGCGGTGGTGATTGCTTTCCATCAGGTGACCCACATGTTCCTTTGCCCCCTCTCACATAAAATAATAATAATAATTTTTATATTACCCAAACAAACAAAGTGAGACGTGTTGATAGCCCAGAGTGCAGAACATGCAAAGGGTCTAACGAGGCCATAAAACTGAAACACTTGATGTGTCGATGTGACGCCCTAGCGGGCAAACGAATGGAAATCCTATGAAACGCATACCCGGACCTGGAGGACTACAGGCTCTTCCCAATAAGCGGCATACTGAAGTACATGGAACATGTCTCCAGACAGTCAGGGGAGAGTGACTAAAGGATTAGGGAGAGCACAAAAGATCCATGAGGGTCGACGTGTCACCGGTGCTTCAGCACTGGACCCACTCTAAGATAAGATAAGATATATTACCCAAACTTGCCAAACGGATTTTATACAATTAATCTGATCTACTCTCCCACGAATGCATCTTGGCAACATTTTTTTATTTAATAAATAAATATAAATATTCCTGGACAATTTACACAGCGCCATCTAGTCCCAAATTAAGCGAAAAGCTACTAGATAACTGGTATACTTAAATACCATTTTTTCATTAAATATATACTTAGAATACATAGAAAACGCCCAGACCAATACAAACAGACATGTTCATGCACACAAAATGTTTGTCTTGTGCGGGGATCGAACCCGCGACCTCGGAGTCAAAGTGGCCATTTCTAACCATTCGACCACCGAGCTCGTCTTTGTATTTGACTCTACAAAACAGCTTTTCTTCATGGTGTCCGAATTGCCAGTGGAAAATATATTAAAATGCAAATGTATCAACTCAGACAACTGGCTGATTGCTTTCCACCAGGAGACCAAATGCTCATATACCCCCTTTCATATCATCATCATCATCAGGTCATTTTAGTCTCCACTACAGGAGCACGACCCTCTCTCGTCCATCCCAGACAGAAGGAGGATTTGGCCTACACTCCCCACGCTGGCCAGACGGGTTGGGGAGGCCTGATCGATGTTTTATAATATATTTCCCATAATCGCCTTGTACGACATCCACGGGAAGAGACGGGAGTGATTCTATTCTAGTCTGCCGGAAAAGTCAAATATCCATTCCGTACCTCCTTTCTGACTCTGCGCCGGAATCTCGAGATCTATCTCCGGTATCCGTACACAGGTGTAGTCACTCCTCACGACTTGCCGATTGAGGTCTGCCTGCGTATCCACTCTTAGCTTCCATCTGGAAAATGAAATTTAAAAGATTAAATGATTGTTGAGGATCCCAAACTGACAGACGGTTTAGAACAGGGTTTCCCAACCTTTTTTACATCAAGGCTCCCCGGATCACAAATAATATTTTCATGCCCCCCCCCCCCCCCCCAATATTTTTATCAGTAAGTAAGTACCTACAATAAAAATCGCATTATTTTAACAACATTTATTTTTATGTAATTTGTACAAAAAGAATCACAAAATGAACTTTGACTAAATTAAAACGTTTTTATCAACCAATCTATAAGAGTACTAGGGAGTATAGTTTAGAGTATATTATTCTGTGGTATAGTGACAATACTAGTGAGATACTTGAGCTTTCTACTGAGCATGCTCCCTACAGTGTTTACTTCATATTCTACCTACAGTGTTTACTTCATTAACGCATTGAAATAATTTTTCTATTGAAAACACAAACGTCTCAAGCCCCCCTTGACATCCTTCTACGCCCCACTAGGGGGGCGCGCCCCCGTAGTTGGGAAACCCTGGTTTAGAAGTCTGAGATTCTTATCATAGTAAAGTATTATACAATACAAAATACAAAAATTCTTTATTCAGTATCAGATTATTACAGTTCAGTTTTTATTATTATTATTTTTTTATACTACGTCGGGTGGCAGACAAGCTTACGGTCCGCCTGATGTGAAGCGGTTACCGTGGCCATATTAACGCTCGCAACATAAAATATCGCTCGCGCGCCGCCACATCAGCAGCATCTCCTTCCTTTCTGGTGACCTCACTCACTCGCAGGAACACAACAACCCTCAAGGGAATTGTTATTTGGCTGCGGTATTCTGTGAGGTGGAGGTACATTCCCCAGTCGGGTAGCTTACAATTACGCTCCCTACCTCTCTTTTCGCCAGAGCTTCGTTTGTCAGTCAGCAGGGTGCACCGCGTGCAGGTGAAGTTGGCTTTGGTTCAAAGATGTTGATAAACCACTTACACCCCAAAATACATAACCTTTATTCAGTATCAGATTATTACAGTTCCGTGTTGCGATTTAGGAATAGTTGAGTTAGATAGATAGACAAAAACAAATTGGTTATTCCAAAACACAGACTGGGGAAGGTCAATAATTCGTTTGTCGTAAATTGCATCCGCTACTACAATAAGTTGCCGGAGTCGGTCCTGATTTTACCCGACACTAAATTCAAACAGCTTATTAAGACCACCTTATGCAAAAAGGCTTACTACAGGACCGACGATTACCTTAAGGGGCCAGATCGTGAAAACTGTGAAAAGAGTGTTACGATTTTTCATATTTAACCTATTTAGATATGATTGATATCAATGATAATTTGTATATATTACAATCAAAGACCAAAAATTATTGTATGATTATATTAAACTCTTAAAATCTAATAGTTGTTTTATAATAAAGGTCAACAAACGCACAAAATTGAGAAAAAATGCAAAAACATGCCTTCGTATTTTTCAGATTTAACCCAATAAATCAACACAAATTGATAAAAAGAAACACTTTTTGAACACTGAAGAAACCAATAAATATAACATATACTTTTTTTTTGTACCTTTACAAACAAAGACTTCCTCTTTTAAAGCCCTAAAATCTAGATATGTTTTACGTAAATTCTCCATAGAAAAATGTATGAAAAATGACGCACATTCCGATATTACGAATTAGTACTCAGCGCCGCCACTAATGTGCCAGTGTGTTTTTATATGTCAAGGTGACACCACGCGCGTCGGATGCTCCAGCAAAATTACGTGTTGTGAATTTGTGTTTTTTGTGAAAAACTGTAAGTATAACTAATTTACCAATATAATGAATGTATATAAATCGTAAAAAATACAAAGAATGAATTAGATACTTTGTTGAGTAGGTTATTTTATGAACCTTGTAAAATATGTATCAATTCAGGCTTGAAACATGATTTCAACATGCTATAGCCAATATCATAAACGTATCTAGTCGGTAATCGAGGGTTTTTTTCGCAGGACTGATTGAATTTGAATTTGCCAGGGAAAAGAAAGTTTAGTACGCATTATAAAAATATGAAAGCCAAAAGATCTCGGAAAAAATGTAAGTTCCTTCCTACTTATTTATTTATCTGCCTACTTTACTACGTCTTGTCCTAAATACCTACCTAGAAAAAAATTACGAGATTTCTGTGAAAGTGTCATGTAAAAATCCTAGTTTTATTTGTGTGCTTATCCTGTCTAAGTAGTAATAAGAATATAATTTATTTTCATTTGAACAGGGTACATTACAAAGCTAATACAATACCTATGTCATATGATTTAGATCGCTTGATTCAGACATATACAATAGCATGTAAATATTGGTTTGTATTATAAGTAATAAAGTCAATTTCTACCTAGTATTCGTTTTCATGTTCATCATTATTGTCTAAATATCAGATTGTGGAAGTAGGTATGTTTCATAATATATAAGAAATAGCACGGGCACGCGGCTTTGTCGACATACTTACCGCCAAAGAGACGCGACGCGCCTAGGGTCTGGTGTTGTACAAAAATTACAAAATAATTATAAAGTGGATAATAATGATGAATAATATTTCCAGTATTGAAAATAAAGAAAACCTTCAGGCCGAGACTCCAAGCAACACTGCTATGCTTAGACTACACACTATAGACGTAAGTTGTTATACGTAATTCTTGTAGACTTATTACATAAATAAACAAACTACCTTGGGGTGTAAGTGGTTCATCAAGATCTTTAAACCAAAGCCAAATTCACCTGCATGCGGTACACCCTGCTGACTGACAAACGAAGCTCTGGCGAAAAGAGAGGTAGGGAGCGTAATTGTAAGCTACCCGACTGGGGAATGTACCTCCACCTCACAGAATACCGCAGCCAAATAACGGTTTCCTTGAGGGCTGTTGTCTTCCTGCGAGTGAGTGAGGTCACCAGAAAGGAAGGAGATGCTGCGATGGCAGCGGGGGTGGCGGGGGTGGCGGCGCGCGAGCGATATTTTATGTTGCGAGCGTTAATATGGCTACGGTAACCGCTTCAGATCAGGCGGGCCGTATGCTTGTCTGCTACCCGACGTAGTATAAAAAAAAAAAATACCTAGTTAGTGATGGACGAAGACAAAATCTCAGTAGGGTGAAGTCTTCTAGTATCGGCCTCCTCCTAATATCGGCCTTTGCGAGAAAATGGAATATAGGGTAAGTGCTCCATTGAATGAACCCTTAAGGGCATTCCAAACTTTGAAAATTACAGCCAGCTACTTATGAGATCCTAACCAAAAAATATTTTATTTTATTATGTTCACAATTTATTCATGATTGATATAGTATACATATTTTAGCAAAAATGCTGATAGTTATTGAGATAATCTGCATTTTATACAAATATGGGGTATATTTGTATAAAATGCAGGTTATCTCAATAACTATCAGCATTGAACACACAAATCACCAGAGAATGAACAAAAAAATCCAGTGATTAAACCTTTTGAAACCCATTGAATGAACTACCACTTTTATATATCAGTTCTATATATAAATTATTATGTAAGAGTTTATTTCGGGTAATTGTTATTGTAAATATATATATTTTTTTATTATATTAAATAGACGATATGATTACTATTATAATTGCGTGTTACTTGATATTTTATAACCTAAAGAGAACTATCTAACATTTTTTTTTTATACCACTAAGGTGGCAAACAAGCATACGGTCCGCCTGATGGAAAGCAGTTACCGCAGCCTATGGACGCCTGTAACACCGGAGGCATCACATGCGCGTTGCCGACCCTGTAAAAACCTCTTCAAGCCCTTTTTGAAGAACCCCATGCTGTAGTCTCCTGGGAAAACCTCAACAGGCAATTCATTCTACAGCTTGATAGTACGTGGAAGAAAACTTCTCTGGAACCGCACAGTACGTGACCATTTCGGTTCTAAAGTGTGAGGATGAATTCCCTGTCGATGGCGAGCGGTGCGACTGTAGAAGGAAGCCGTGGGCATCATGTCAAACAACTCCTCTGAACACACCCCATTGTACAAACGGTAGAACACACAAAGGGACGCAAAATCTCTTCTCAGACTTAAAGGTTCTAAACCGTCTGTCAGTTTGGGATCGTCAACAATCCTCACAGCACGCCTTTGAATCGAGTCACAGGGTGCAAGCTGGTATCTAGGCGCTCCCGCCCATAGATGGCAACAGTACTCCATATGCGGCCGAACTTGAGCTTTGTATAAGTCTTTGCCGCGGGTTGAAGTAATGTTTCGCCCTGTTGAGCACACCTAGTTTCTTCGATGCCAGCTTGACCTTCCCCTCCAGATGACATCGAAACTGGACGTCGCTGGAGATGTCAACTCCTAGAATACCAATACTATTGGCGATGGTGAGGGGTGTGTTTTCGAAGTGTGGAGCCACAGCAAATGGGGTTTTCTTAGCGGTGAACGCGCAGACTTGTGTCTTAGAGGGGTTAAATCGCACTAAGTTCTGTCGCCCCCAGTCGGACACTCTACTTAGTGTGCTCTCAATTTGCGACACAAGTTGTTCGCGGCTCTCCTCCACCAAAGAACGAGGGATATTTGCGCGGCCCGTGTAATAAGTGTCCCCGGTGCTGTCGTCCGCATAACAATGAATGCTGTCATTATACAACATATCATTAACATGCAGCAGAAACAGCGTCGGGGACAATACAGAACCCTGCGGGACGCCAGCATTGATGTCCATGCTATCGGAGCAACTGCCATCTACAACGGCTCTAATGCTTCTGCTGGACAAGAAGCTAGCAACCCATTCGCATAGCCCCTCGGGCAGACCGTAAGGCTAAGATGCCAAATGCTTAAAACATAATATTAATACTGGATTATTATTATAAAATATTTAATATTATTATTCATCACTTCTATGTTAGATTCTCCTTTCTCTTCTAAACTATTATATTTCTATAATAGAAGATTGGTTCTATATGTCATCATTATGTGACCATGGAAAGACAGCAAAATGCAAGCTAAAAAGAAATTAATAAATAATTTCTTTTTAGCTTGCATTTTGCTGTCTTTCCATGGTCGTTTTAGCTGAAAGGCACTTCTATGTGGAGATCTTTATTTATTTTATTTAATCAGTTCACTCCGTCTGGTTTTCGTCCTGGGCACAGTACTATTACTGCACTTCTAAAAGTTACTGAAGATATCAGGCTAGGTATGGAGGATAAACTGGTAATAATAAAAGAACACCTCGTTCGAATATTGGTCAAAAAATTGACAACCGTTTATAAAAGTTGTGTACCTACACAAAATTAGCCAACTGCATTAAGGCTAAGATGCCAAATGCTTAAAACTGTGTGTTCATTGACTAGATTTTCTTCAATTTCGTGATCCAATTATCGAACACCCCTATAATTTATTTATGATAATTAAAAATTATGCAATCTGCTTTTTGTAAGATAAAACAGTTCTTTTTACATCCTACTATCAAATTTTGTTAACACTATCACACTTATAGTGTCTACAAAGTGAATATCAAAACACGAAGTCTCAGCAATGCCCTAAATTCTGCTCCATACAATCAAAAATACGACAGAATACTTTCATTTTAGGCAGTCGCGATTTTGAAACTATAGGTCACAGGCAAATACCTGTGTGTTCAGTTGACGTAATATAATGTTTCGATTGAGAAAAAAATACTGGCTTGAGTAGAAAAGCTTAGATTTCTTATTATATTGAAAAATGTGTGTTTTGTTCATTCACTGGTGGGTGTTAATTCACTGGAGCACTTACCCTAACTATTAAAATAACCCTAAAATTATAATAGTTTTTATTCAAAAAGCGACTCTATATGCGAATAATCCATATTTTGGTGCGGGTGCTTCAATATTTGAACGTTCAGTTGGCAATAGAGCACGCGCCGGTACCGACTTGTGTCGTTTAGTGGCAGTGGCGAGTCAAATCCCGGTTGCGAACGCATTGAGTTAGTTAGTATTTAAATGGAATTAAACATACCTATGGTATTATATATTGTTTTTTATTGAAGAAAAACCAAGGTTTTTACATTTACTTGTCTTTTTTATGAAATAATCGCAGTGTCGAGGTTAGGGATCTTTATTTATTGATAAATCCCAATATCGGCCACCCGGCCGACATTAGGAAAATGCATGAAAACGCTAAACAACATGTTTAGCTATTTTTTATGTTAACAGGAATATTAATAAGGTTAAAAATGAAACAACAGCTTTTTTTATTAAAATTATTGTCCTGAACCGACTTTACAAACAACCAGTTTTTATTACGTTTATTTATATAAAACGTTCAAGATTTTGATCTAGTGTTATGTGTTTCAAAGATGTATTCTAAGGGAGTTCTTAGCTATGTTTGAAGAAATTTGGCCCATTCTTTTTTAATTATTTTTTATAAAAAAAAATAAAGTCATTATCTTTCTTTACAGGAACTAGTTATTGAAAACAGTCAAGAGGGAAAGGTGGATGAAGTGGAAGTTGGGCTAGATATTTCTTTTTTTTATAAAGCTCTTCAGGCCATAGGGGACCACGGTCCAATGGATTGTAAGTTAAGTTACCTCAGTATAATAGGTGAAGTAAAAGTTGGTCTGGACTCAAAACTCATCATGAAATGTAGTATGTGTAGTATGAAGTTTACTGTGTGTTTGGTTGAAAAGAAAGAAGATAGCATGGAAGTGAATCATCAAATTGTATCTGGTATCATATCATCTGGTGGGAGCTACTCTCAGTTAAAAACATTAACTGCCGCAGTAACCGTTACCAATCATGTCACCTTCATTATACAATGAAATTAATAATACGGTTTGCGATTGGTGGGAAAAGACAGCAACACATTCCATGGCAGAAGCTGTCAAGGAAGAAGCAGAGTAGCGCAGCTGCGATAATTGGCATTAAAACTAATAAAGTATTGTTTTTTGGAGTTAAAAATAAATACTGCGTAGTCTGTGCACGAGCCGCAAAGAACAACAGTCAGCCCCCGGAACACCATTGTTTCAAGAATTATTCAGGATCATCTACCGGGATGGAATCGACCATAATAGTTGAGGGGTTTAAACGTTCCATTGTTGATCACGGTGTAATTTATAATAAATTTGTAGCAGACGGCGATTCTAGTACTTATAAAAAAATATTAGATTCGCGTCCGTACGATAATTTAATAGTAGAGAAAATTGAATGCAAAAATCATCTTTTACGAAACTATAGCTTGGAGAAACTGTCAAAAGACACTAAGTATCCTTGCGAATTGCGGAAATTCCTAAAAGAAAGGTATTTGCGTTTAAGAACGGGTGTAAAATGCGCGATTAAATATTGGGCGGATCAAAATCAGTTACTCGAAGAAAAAATAAAAAATCTTAGTGAAGATATCCTAAATGGTCCACAACACGTATTTGGTAATCACCAACATTGCAAGGAGTATTTCTGTAGACCTGGTACTCGTCGAATAGAACCTGTTGGATTACTTCCAACAATTGTTGGATGCGGATTAATGGACGCGGTAGAAATTTTAAGTAAAAGACTGTCATATCATTCTAGAAGTTTAATTCATAATTGCACAAGTAATATAGTTGAAAGTTTTAACGGAGTAATTGCCAAATTAGTTGGGGGTAAGCGTGTAAATTATTCTTCCCGTGGTTCTTATGCGGGCCGATGCGCAGCTGCTGTTGTGTCTTTTAATACGGGATCGATTCATAGTAAAACTCATGAAGTCATATTTAAATGTAGTCCGATTCCTTTGATCGCGAAAGTGGAAAATTGTAATCGTAGAAACCGTTTAATTGCTAAACCTAAATTAAGATTGAAAAAAAGCCACAACACTGTATCGAAAGACGCTCACTATGGACCAAACTGCGAAAAACCTGATCTGAGTCCAGAATTATATGAGAAAGCCAAGCCATCTTTTTTAGCCGATTTAAAGTTGTCTTGTGCTGAAAGAGAGGAGCTTGAAAGGTCGACCCATTTGCAAAGAAGTAGTGCTGAGTGGATGAGTACAAGGAGAAAATTACTAACCTCATCATCATTCGGGGAAGTTTGTAAAAAACGAGAGAGCACAAGTTGTGCTGCTTTTGTTGGTAAAATCGTTTATGGTAGTAATATCTCCAGTTTGCTTGCTGTACGGTACGGTATCGAAAACGAAGAAACCGAAATTAGACAGTTAGAAATTCAAAAGAATATTAGTATACAAGGTTGCGGTTTGTTCGTCGACGATCAATATGAATTTCTTGGTAATACACCAGATGGCATTTATGCAAACGGTTTAATTGAAATTAAGTGCCCACATTCTTTAGCTGGCATGACTCTTGATGAAGCAATGGCCAAACATACCTTTTGGGCAAGGCTTCCAAGAGTTATGTCATAAATAAAAATCATAACTGGTATTTCCAAATTCAGGGACAGGTACATATTACTAAAAGAAACGTTTGCATGCTTGGCATCTGGTTTGGTGCTACTGTACCTATGAAAGTTTATATTATAGAAAAGGACGACAAATTTTGGAAGGAGAAAATGGAGATGAAATTAGTTAGGTTTTATTACGATTGCCTACTTCCAGAATTAGTTGATCCTCGGCAGTCACGAAGCATGCCCATTCGTGACGCGCCCAGTATCATAGAGGCTATGAAAGAGAGGAAAGAAAGAGCTTTACGTGTTTTGAAAGAGAAGAACGCCTAATGATTTTGAAAGAGACTGAGGTAACTTAACTATCCAGCCGGTCGATTCACGTAAACACGCCAGTCCAAAAGTCGTTTTAACTTAGAAACTTAGAAATCGCCTTTTGGTTTTCTGTTTTAAACGCACTTACTTATCTAGTCTTGGATTGTCATAAATCTTTCAATAGCTCAATTACTATACAATTCCTATATGATTTTGAAGAGTTATCTGGTGTAAAGAATCATCAAAATCGTTTCAAAAATACAGCGAATTGAGAAGCTTCTTCTTTTTTTAAGTCGGTTAAAAGGGCTTAATTTGCAAAAAACGAAGTGACATTTTTAAGTCCCTACGCTACGGTTTTTATTACGTGAATCGGGCAACTGGTAACATTTTCATTCTGATAGGTTTTGCAATAGCAATTGATTTTATCATCAAATTAGCAGAAATCAGAATTTGATCAGTAATTTTGAACTCATATTTTGTTATTGTTTACTTACTTTTAATTAGTATATTAATAATTTATAAACTTGTGTTTTATTTATTTTTGTACAACCCTAGCACGCTTTTTAGATGGCGACTCATATTTGTTATTGTTTACTTACTTTTAATTATATGAATCATTTTTATACTTTCGTATACTAGCGTAGCAAAAGTGCAAACAAAGTTGAAAAAAAGTTGACATGGCCGATAATTGGTGCCACCACCCTATTTGAGTTTACGCAATAGGCACATTTCCTTGCGTAGAGATATACACTAGCGAGGAAAGCTCGATGTTATTTCGACCGTACTTCCTACTGAATTTGCAATTATTTTGTTGAATGAATATTTTACGAAATAAGAATAAACTTTGGTAGTAAAATTACAAAGAAATACATAGTTGGAATTTTTGGTAAGTAGAATACAAAAAGGTCAGTCCGGACCTGCTCTTGATTGTTTATTATAAATAGAAAAACATAAACATTGTGTCTCAACTACTCTTATTAATCTAGTAATTAGGATCATTTTATAACGAAAAACTAGTCTTAGAATATTTTACACTCGTCGTTTATTTCCAATTATTATTTCCATTTTTGTTATGCTGTAAATATTCAACTTCAATAACAATATAACTCAACGTGGAACGTTTGTCGCAAAACATTTTGAAAATCGCGCTGTCTTTGGGTCATTCACCCGCCCCGTCGGTTGTTTCAGTAAACAGTAGCGTTGCGGTCGCTCAAAAACGATGTCGCGCCTAGGCAATCTGGGCCCTTAATGATAAAAATCTATGGCAAATTCTCGGCACAGGATGTGAAGCACAGGCGTCTTATCTTTACAAGTAGTATTGTGGATATACATATTTAGACTTTATACAATATGTATATACACTCTATACTATGATTTTTTATATTTTAATTATTTTTACTATTTTATTTTACTTTATTTTTTTTTTCTCTCTTATTTTGGTTGAATACCATTTTTTTATTGTATTATGATAATATTGTATGGCGATTTAAAAAAGACCTATATTGACAGAGTTTCTTTCGGCATTTCTTCTCGTCAATGGTCATTCCGAAATGCTGGTAGATAAAAAAATATACCTAATTGTAAAAGACGTGTCTAAGTGCCCGCGAGGGCCCACAGAATAAAGAATTTTGACTTTGACTTTGATTATGCTTCTGATCACCAAAAGCCGAGCGTTTGAAGCAAGCGAGGTTTGACTAGTTTTTGGAGAGAGACAGGTACCATTGACTTATTGTGATGTCATGTTGACGATCCCAAACTGACAGACGGTTTAGAACCTTAGTTTTTGGGGTGTAAGAGGTTTATCAACATCTTTGAACCAAAGCCAACTTCACCTGCACGTGGTGCACCCTGCTGACTGACAAACGAAGCTCTGGCGAAAAGAGAGGTAGGGAGTGTAATTATAAGCTACCCGACTGGGGAATGTACCTCCACCTCACAGAATACCGCAGCCAAATAACAATTCCCTTGAAGGGTCGTTGTGTTCCTGCGAGTGAGTGAGGTCACCAGAAAAGGAGATGCTGCGTTGGCAGCGGGGGCGGCAGCGCGCAAGTGATATATTATGTTGCGAGCGTTAATACGGTTACGGTAACCGCTTCACATCAAGCGGGCCGTATGCTTGTCTGCCGCCCGACGTAGTATATAAAAAAAAAAAAAACCTTTAAGTCTGAGGAGAGATTTTGTGTCCCTTTGTGTGTTCTACCGATTGTACAATGGGGTGGTTTTTCATATGGGGTGGTATTTAGCTTTAGGCATGAGATAACCTTATTTTTCATCGAGGCACATCAACTAACGACCACGGTACACCAGTGTGCCGCTGCACACACTTTGAGGAACACTGGTCTAAAGCATACTCGATTATTTCGACTCTACAAAAAATCGAATTGTCAGTGAAAAAAATATTAAAATGCAAAAGTGACAATTCGGACAAGTCTCCGATCCAAATGTATTGTATCCGAATGGTATACTGAGTGTAGGGAATGCAATCTCGTTCTCGCGAGATCTCGCACGGGGCGGCGGCGGGGCCTGAGGTAGCGGTCGGGGACGAGGTCTCGCTTAGATTCGCTTAGACCTCGTCCCCGACCGCTACCTCAGGCCCCGCCGCGAGATCTCGCGAGAACGAGATTGCATTCTCTAAATGAGTGGTAGTAAAATAGTTCTTACCTTACACCCAGTTCAGCAAATGCTCCGCCCGGTTGGATTTCATTATTTTCATAGCCGCACTCTTCGCATGAAAACGACATTAGTACAACATTCTTGTAGTGCGGGATTCTTGTTAACAGTAGACGAGTTATCCCCTGAAACAAGGCAGGAAATCAATATGACATCATCAGGTCATTTCAGTCTCCACTACAGGACGACCCTCTCTCGTCCGTCCCAGACAGAAGGAGGATTTGGCCTACACTCCCCACGCTGGCCAGACGGGTTGGGGAGGCCTGGTCGATGTTTTATAACAATTATTTTTTTTTTTATACCACTTTTGGTGGCAGACAAGCATACGGCCCGCCTGATGTGAAGCGGTTACCGTAGCCATATTAACGCTCGCAACATGAAATATCACTCGCGCGCCACCACCCCCGCTGCCATCGCAGCATCTCCTTCCTTTCTGATGACCTCACTCACTCGCAGGAACACAACACACACGGCCTTTAGGACATAAATTTTAATAATTAATATCTCAATTGATTTGTTGTAAAAGAGAGTATCAATTTTAAAACAGTTTCTCAAACTTAAAAATTTAATAAACTGTACCAATAACTGGAGCAAGGGCGTCGCCAGCCGATGGCCCAGGGAGGGGCAAGTTGATATGGAGAATGAGAAAAAAAAATGAATTGTAGGTAAAGTCAAGTGCTCATGAAGCTCTTCACTTACATCTACAGCGATTGTAATAATAACGGTACAGAGCCCAACGTATAAAGCTTCACGAGAGACTTTACAATAAATAAAACTCTAAAAAATCTCAACCAATTAGGATATGTTTTTTTTATATTTCCTAGGGTCGTGTGCCTTAGGAAAGTTTTAATAAAGAAAAATATAAAAATTGCATGGACAATAGTAAAAAAAAACTTAACCTTTGACAGAACTAAGTCTGTCCGGACAGCTGATTACAAAAATACAACAGTGTGGCCACAACAACCCAAAACACACATTTGTGTGATTTGGGTGTGCGTTGGTGTGTAATTTGTTCGGGATGTTTGAGGAGCGCCGGAACAAAACCCAATAATTCCATATTTGATACTTTATTTTCTTTCTGTTAGTTAAAGTACCATCTAGGTCGCTATTACCTTTCAACAATCGCATGGACAAACAGCTTATTATGGTGCTAAGGTCTAATTGCGGCTTAGTATGGTACTAGGTTTAATTGCCTCAAATTCCGGAATTTGAATTCATCATAAAGTGAATTTATCGGGTTTTGTTCCGGAGCTCCTCGTTTGTTCTAATAATTAAAAAGCTGCTAGGCACACATAATTTTGGGTTTTAATTTGGGTTGCCAACTATACTGTTTAAAACAGTATTATACTGTTTTTCACTACATTATACTTTCGACGGTCCCTACGTATAAAGCGACATGTCAAAAATGGCAATTTCTTTTTATTGCATAAATTACTATAGATTGCCCGTAAAACCATTTTCTTTTTTATTTTATTGATTGTATATAATCAAAAAGTAAGAAATTAACTCATTTGTCCAATAATAATATTCTTTAATTACTATATCGTCACAGTTTTAAAAGCATACAGTTGGGAAGCGAAGGTACTTGCGCAGAGCAAGGGAGGGGAACCCGCGGAGAAGCGGGCGGTGCGGTCAGCGTCCCACAAACAAGCGTAGTTTGTGGGAGCCACCGTGAAAGGCAGTCACGTGCGCGTACTGAGTGTTTTAAACGTTTTTTTTAATTTACGTTCAGTGATTCCTATTTATTATGATGGTGAATACAAATTGTTCTGTATACGGTTGTAACTCGATGTCGGAACACATCAAGAATTTAAAATTTTATAGATTTCCCCGTGACGCAAGGTAAGTTTTTTCTATAATTTCGTAAAAACCTACCTACTTTGTCTTTGTTGAAATGTATGTAGCTATATTGTTGGTGAAGTGCAAGGTACTCCAACTATAAGTATACAACAAATAACCGAATTCTTGTGCTCCAACGACAGATGACTAAATAGTTAAGTACTTCGTAACTCGAACTCCAACCTAGCGGGGTTTTTAGTTATATATATACAGTAAATTTTGCTATCCGACTGGATAGCAAAATTGCATTTTGGGTATTGATATTCCTAGTTTCTATTATTAAGTATCTTGCGAAAATGAAGTGAGTAAAGTCGTAATCAAATTTAAATCGTTAATTGTTTGGTACCTACATCAACTTGGCTGGCACCAGAAATCCGCTATTTTTTTTAAATTTTGATATACTCCGTGATACTGGCGCAATAAAGAAAAATTTTACAACTAATCAAAATTGGTTCAGCCGTTTATTAGTTACGAATGAACATAGGGACTTTTGTCTTCGCCATAATAAGTTAACATACCAACACCAACCAGGTGCTGTAGGAAACAATATTTTTAGATAAATTATAGGTAGGTATTATTAAAACAAGTACAGTTTATATCACAGCCATGCTTATGTTTCCCCCATATTTTCATGATCAAATTGTTTATCCGAATGCGAATTCATTATATTGTTAAATTTAATGATAGAAAATTGAAATCTAAAAATAAACCTTCACGTAAATATTTAGCAGTGCAACATTTGTAAATATGTATATTATATTCTTGTTGATAAATGATTATAAAAATATTAAAGATTATTTGATTTCGAATTTTGTGACAACCCTTGCATATCGGCGAACGACCGCGTGGATACCTACGCGGGCGGCGGCATCGTGCCACGTCAAAGGCGATTCCCTACTGTATGAAAAATAGTAATACTGTGATATCGTAGTATAAGCAGACATGTCCGAAATGACATGTCGCTTTATACGTAGGGACCGTCGCTTTTTACTGTTGAACAAAAATAAATACTGTTTCCAGCATCAAAATGCTTAACACTAGTAATTTGAGTTATAATTGTGGTGAGGCATATGAAGTTTTTAAAAAAGACTAAATTAATAAGATGTGTGAGAAGCTCTTAAAAATATGTATTTATACCTGTAATAAATAAAATACTGTTGATTTTTCAAAAATACTGTTTAATATTCATCTCAGACTTCAATATACTTTATTTCTTGTAAAAAAAGTTGGCAACCCTAGTTATAATCCAGCTCTATACTAATTATTAATGCTGTTATAATAAATAAATAATAAATATATTAAATATTTCTGGACAATTTACACAGCAACATCTAGTCCCAAATTAAGCGCAAAGCTTGTGTTATGGTCAAAGTCAAAGTCAAAGTCAAAAATTCTTTATTCTGTGGGCCCTCGCGGGCACTTAGACATTGTCTTTTACAATTAGGTATATTTTTTATCTACCAGCATTTCGGAATGACCATTGACGAGAAGAAATGCCGAAAGAAACTCTGTCAATATAGGTCTTTTTTTTTTAAATAGCCATACAATATTATCATAATACAATAAAAAGAATGTCAATGTACAATAAAAAAAATGGTATGTCAACCAAAATAAGAGAGAAAATAAAAATAAAAAATAAGTAAAATAAAATAGTAAAAAAAATAAAAATATAAAAAATCATAGTATAGAGTGTATATACATATTGTATAAAGTCCAAATATGTATATCCACAATACTACTTGTAAAGATAAGACGCCTGTGCTTCACATCCTGTGCCGAGAATTTGCCATACATTTTTATCATTAAGGTAATCGTCGGTCCTGTAGTAACAATGGGTACTAGACAACTGATAAATGTACTTAAATACATTTGATTTTTGTAAATACATACATAAAATACATACAAAATACCCAGACCAAGACAAACAGACATGTTGCCACATGCCCAGACATGCCCACAAATGTTTGTCTTGTGCGGGAATCGAACTCGCGACCTCGGAGTCAAAGTAGCCATTGCTAGCCATTCGACAACCGAGCTCGTCTGTCTGATAATGATGTCTATGTTGATCTATAACCTGCCTTGTATGGCAATATATAAATAAAGAAAACACTTATTGTATATGCTCTTTGTGATACTGGGTAGAAGTAACAGTTAGTAACCGTATGACCGTATCCTTTTGTTTGATCATAAGTTGGGAAACAAGTAACTCAAAAAAATTACAATTACGCATTTTAAATATTCTTGGATAGTACATTTCAGGTTACAACTGCAATAAAACCCGGAAAATATTCTAATTTCAAACAGTTTATCCTATTAAAAAACCTAAATATAGTGAATAATATAAAATTACTAGATATTAACTAGTTTTATTAATTCTTTAAAAAATAATTGATAATAACAAGACTTCCAGAAACATCGAAATTATTACTCACATTTGAATGACAATTCATACATAAAGAATCTATCTCCGTGACCTCAGGATCCGGGTCTTCGCCAGTTAGGTCCCTAAATACAGGTTTCTGTTCCACAGAGCACATTTTCACAATTTTCTGCGTATTTTTCCAAAACACGTTCCGGCAACAGGACACGACAATTTTGTGAGTGTCGTGCGAAGTGCGTGCGTGAGCGTGAGTGACGTTTACAACAAATGTTGCCATGCAAAGTCTTGGTAACGATTTTCCCTATCATCTATGAAATAATTTGACATTCTTTTCCTCTTCAGAAGAACATATTTTAAAATAAACAAAATTAAGGTTACATAGTGTTATAAAATAAATAAATTATATTCCTAGACAATTACGTGGTGTTATCTAGCCCCAAACTAAGAAACGCTTGTTAATAACTGATGGCTAATTAATAACTGATAAACTTTCATAAAAATAGGTACAATTTTTTGTAAATATATACATAAAATACATAGAAAACGCCAAGACCACGACAAACAGACATGTTCAAATGTTTCTCTCTCTTGTACGGGAATCTGACCCTCAGAGTCCAAGTGGCCTTTGTAAACTATTCGTCCACCCCCAGCTCGTCATGTTAAATTATTATAAATTATTTTTATTAACGAAATTTTCAGATTATTACAATTAAACATGATACAAATTAACGAATACTATATAAAACAATAAAATCTAAATGTCAACAAATAGTTTAAAAAAAATGTATTCCTCTCAAGACAAAATTTTAAGAACGATACGACGCAATGAAAGTTCGTACGGTGCCCCGCTTTTATTACTGTTATTTCTGATAGGCAAGGGCAAAGTGTGATCTCTCGCTCAAAGTTTAGCCAGTATATGACTGGGAAACTACCTCCACCTTATAGAAACCCGCAGCCTTAATGGCTTTGCCGTGTTCCAGCGAGTGGGCAAGATCATCAAAGCTTTTTTCAAGGCTTTGGAGAACCCAATCAAAAAAATTAACATAGGACATAATTTTAGGGAAATATTCAATCTCTGGCAGCATTGAATTTACTTTTTTTTCCATTGCTGCAGCCAAGGACATAGGCGCCCATTAGGCGCCCATTTAGACGCTCATTCAAACGTCAGTCAATTCCATCAGTCATGAATTGCGTTTGCTCGACGGTGACTGATGAAATTTTATCGACATTAGACGGTCACTCTGACTGATCGTCAGTCAAACCCAAATTTCTCAGGGAATACACGTGCTCAGGCAAGAACAAATGTTTAATCATAAAAAAATGGCCTGCTGTATCGCAATTTTTTTAATTTATTTTCTCATAAAAAATACCTAAAACCTGTATTTATAAAGCTATAATTCCCGAAGAAAAGCTCGAAGCAACTTTGCGATATCTTGTTGCTAGTAGAAATATTGAAGACATGAAGTTTTCAGTAATTAACTATGTCACCTGCTGCTATTTGTTAAGCAATCATAAATACATGTCGGGCACTTATATACATTTTACAGGATTAGATGAAACCAAATACAAAGCTGAGAGCTCGATGGCGTCGTTGCGCATGTCAATCTATTCGATCACGCAGGTTAAGCAACGTCTAACGTAGCCAGTCTATGGATGGGTTTATTTATCTCGAGCTCCTCTGTGCTTCGGAGCACACGTTAAGCCGTCAATCACGGCTGTTGGCATAACATGACAGTCGTTAAGCCTGGTCGGTGACCTTTGGGCGGCTTGTTAACACTGGCCTAGTGGAGTGTGTTCTAAACCCCTTCTATTGAGACAGGGAGACCCGTATCCCAACAGTGGGATGGTTATGGGTTGATGACGAACTACAAAAACAATATTACAAGTTATTTATCTACCACTTTAACTTTAGC
This sequence comes from Hypsopygia costalis, assembly GCA_937001555.2. Lineage (NCBI taxonomy): Eukaryota > Metazoa > Arthropoda > Insecta > Lepidoptera > Pyralidae > Hypsopygia > Hypsopygia costalis. Next base: position 11,306,082 of record OW443355.2, read on the forward strand.
AATATGTACTTATTTAGGGAAAAAATTGTAATAAGGTAAAAAGGAGTATCGCCAATACTCCAAATGTGTAGTATGGATTCATGTGAATTTAAAGCAGGTATTTCAGATGGTTGATCGTAATGTTATTCAGCACTTCAAATTATTTGGGAAGCCGTGCCTCTTTTTAGGGATGTAAAATTATTTGCTAAAGAGCTCCAACGCGTTCCGCCGCCTCTTCAATGCGTTCCGTGTATGTACGAATCCATCGCTGTCCGCCCGCTGACTGAAGAAATACTGACGAATTGCCAATACACGTTCACTCAAAAGTCATGACTGATGGTTGAATGATGCAAAAATCAAAATATTCAGATAAACGTCAATCAACTTCATTCAACCATCAGTCACTGCATTAGACGATAGGTAATCCGTCAGTCATAGCTGTGACTGTGGTAATACTGACAGCAAAACCTATCGTGTAATGGGCGCCATAAATTTCACGCATCTGTCTTATAAAATCTTTTTGACAGGAAACACCGCTTGCTGAAAGAATTAAGATTTTACATACAACCAATTACATACAAATACACACGAAGTTATTAGTAGTATACTCATATTGCTTGCCTGTCGTACGAATTTGGCTCACTTGGTTCCCATACAATCGCATATATACTATTTTCATTTGATTTCATTTTTGTGCATCACTTTCACTTTTATTTCTGCAGTTTATGACTGGTATAATATATATACCAGTCATAAACTGCAGAAATAAAAACATCACACACATACCCTGTGCGAAATAGAGCGGCCGAAATTATTTGTATGAGCATTATTACATATTTTTGTTCCTTTCATTGCGCGCCAAAATTTTATTGAATGGCGCGAACGAAACGCTTGTTTACGCCGAGAAGTCATTTTAAGAAATTAATAGGCTCCAAAACCCCTGAACCGACTTTGATGAAACCTATCACAATATTCACAATTAAAGACCACCACATGCTTGAGGTTTGTGTCGAAAAAAAATTTAGGATCGATCTCAATTTTTTTTTCGACCTTGAGGAATCAAGAGGAGAATTCGGAAGTAGAAAATGTTCACTTTAGGATGATCCCTAAAGTGAACATTTTCTACTGAAATCAATGGAAAACATACACTCAGCGAATGTACTAGCTCCACTGAACCTCTATTTCGGCCCCGTGGGCTAGAATCCGGCCTAGTTTATTTTATATTATTAAGGCAGACATACCTACGGCCCGCCTAATCTGAAGCGGTTACAGCAGCCATATCATCAGCTCGTAGCATATGCATTTTCTAATTATAGAAGACGGTAAGACTCACTTTTCGGGTGTTTGTTTTTAACGCTTAGTGTACAGTTAGTGTATCTCTAGACAAATAACATCATTGGCAATACCTAATATTAATTTAGCGGTATATAAAACCTCGACATTGTCTATCTCATGTCTGTCGTTTTGAAAAAGTATATTAAATAAAAGTCTAGGACCAAAACAAACTATGAAGGCACAGGCCCCGAAGGTCAATAATCTCGTCCCATTTTTGTGAATGATGTCACGGAGCGAAATAATGCGACCTTCGGAAATACGATGTCGTTACGTCATCCTTGTATTTTAGTTCATGTTTGTGTGTATGTAACCCGACCGCGTTTAGTAGCAAAATTAGTTTTAACAATGTTGCTAGCAAGTAGAAGGTTTTCTATTTGTGTAACTTCGGTTCATTTCGGTTTGTGTAACTTTTTGGAGTTTGTCTGGCGACTGGTACTAGGTAGCAGAATCAGCAGAGCGCAAGTCGACGTCAATTTTACTTGCAAAAATATGAAATTAACTAAAGTACATACATGTTCAAATCAATGAATTTTGTTTATTTTCTATCTAGTGATCTCTTGGGTACTATTTACTTTATCAACATAATTACGCATCTTCGAAATACAAAAGACGGCATTTTTACCTATTTCATATTTCATACCAAGAGAATCAACTATCCTCTCATATTCACACGAGCTCATCTGTCACTCCTGTGAAAAAAAGTCTGAAAGACCATTATTTATCTATACATAGCTGTCTATTGTATGTTTGTGAATATTTATGGATAGTTAAATTTATAGATATCTTGTTGTCTGAACTATAAAAAAATGTGTATTTTATGCGACTTGTATTCTGGCAACATTAAAATTGTTATGGTGCCGAATAAATTTAGTCGGATTTCATCGCATTTCTTCGCGCCCGCGCTCGATCGTATTTGATTTGAAATTAGTCAAGAGAAGACTGTCTGTGATAAAAGTGTCCATAGTTAAAAATAACGTTATAAATAGGTATAGGTACTTATTTAGAATTTATATAATTCCAGTGTAATTTTTAGTAAGGTGAAAACAAGGAATACAATCTAATCGTAAGTAAGTTGAATGATTTGTTTGTGTTCTTTTCTTTTGTTTTTTTTAATTATATTTCGGTCTCTGACTATGGTTCTCAAACTTTTGTAATTATTTATTGTATATATGTAACAGTGTATGTAAAAGTGACTATTCTAGACTATGTATTCAAATAACAGTTTTTGAGTTTGTAATACGTCACGTCAGGGACGTAGGTACGGCAATAAAATTTAAAAGCTTAAAGTTTAAAAGCGTCTTCATACAATTTCCTACGTTATGTTTTCTATTCCTCTTGCGTCCGCGTCGTTCGTTCCACATCTTCTTAACAATAAAGCTCCCTTTGCCAATGTTTAAACTTTCCCGCGCTTCGTATGCGTCCTATTTGGACGCATACGAAGCGCGGGCCTACTTACGGCCCGAAAACCATCATTTTTTTCACGCATGTTAATTACAAGTAATAATTTTTAAAATAAAAGTCTGTTGTCGGTCCTATCCTGGCTAATTTCCAAAATGGCTAGACGCAATCTTGTAAAATAAATAAATAAATATTCTTTGACAAATTACACACTGCCATCTAGTCCCAAACTAAGCAAAGCTTGTACAATGGGTACTAGATAACTGATGTAATACTTAAATACATTTTTTGTAGTAAACAAACATAAATGTTCATACATACAAATATTTGTGTTGTGCGGGGATGGTACCCGCGTCCTCGGAGTCAAAGTGGCCATTGCTAATCACTCGACCACCGAGTTCATCATTATCATTTAACGAAAAAATACATAAGTGGTTTTCACTCTACGGGTTCTTTTTTCCATTTTGAGGATTTTAATTAAAATTTCACGGCGGAACTCTAAAAGATAGGAATGCAGATAGTAGATATTCATGTCTAATGAAAATTTATTTTACGTAATTTCGTGGGCGAGCACTTGTTCACAATAATATATCTGTTGTCAAACAACACTAGCATACACAGTAATATAATATAATCCAAGGTCACCGGTAGACATAGTCGCGAAAATAACATTATATTTGACGAGCTCGGTGGTCGAATGGTTAACAATGGCCACTTTGACTCCCAGCTTGCGGGATGCATGGATGCGGGTTCGATCTCCGCACAAGAAAAATATTTGTGTGCATGAACATTGTCTGTGTGTTTTCTATGTATTATATTTATGTGTTTACAAAAAAAAATGTATTTAAGTATAATATCAGTTGTCTAGTACCCATAGTACAAGCTTTGCTTAGTTTGGGACTAGATGGCCGTATGATACTAGATGGCCGATGGCCGAATATTTGTTTGTTATTATTTATTGGGATGTAAGAAGCTCACCACGACATTTAGAGCCAAAGCCAACCTGGCCTGCACGTGGTGCATCCTGCCGATTAGCGAAAGAGGTTCTGGCTAAAGAGAAGTAGGGTAAAGCGTTTTTGTAAGCTGCCCGACTGGGGAAGTGCCTCCACCTTACAGAATACCGCAGCCAAATAACAATTCCCTTGCGGGTTGTTGTGTTCCTGCGAGTGAGTGAGGACACCAGAAGGAAGGAGTTGTGACAGCGCGCGAGCGTTATTTCATGTTGCGAGCGTTAACATGGCTACAGTGACCGCTTTACCGGTGACCGGTGACCACCATGTCCAGACCGGTCTTCCTCTACCTCGGGTCTGAGATGGAATATTCAGTACAGTTTTAACGGAGTAGTTTTCGTCCCTTCTCATTATATGGCAGTTGTTACCTAAGGGGCCATCCATAAATTACGTCACACGAATTTCATGATTTTTTTACCCCTCCCCCCGTCCTTGTCACAGCTGGTCACATTTGTGAGACGCCCCCCTTCCCTAGTGTGACGTCACATATTTTGCAAATTTACAAAATGTTTATTGAGTTGCAAATGTTTTTGAGTTTTTCGTTAATAGTTCAAAGTTCGTATTTTAACACTTAGATAAAAGAAATGTCACGTCACGAAATATAGGAATCCTCCCCCTTGTCACACAATGTCCCACTTCATCGACCCGCTCCCTCCCCCTTAACGTGTGACGTAATTTATGGATGGCCCATAACATTGATGCCAATAAAATGAATTGCAAAATGAACAGGGCTGTGATGATGATGATAATAAACTTAGTAGTTCGTGCGTGACGAGCGTCGTAAAACATATTCGTAATATTGGTATTCATGACAGTATACATACAAAATAACACTAGTTGACCGCTAACTGAGTGTGTAAATAATATTAAACACGGCTATTACGAAAGCGCGTGATATCATACACTGTTTGATAGTTCCGTGTTGGCATCGACGAAAAAATCAAATGATTTTGTTCTAGTTAGCTGTACCGGCCTCTTGTTGATTTAGTGTACAGTAAAGTTGACGTTAGATCAAAATAATTATGTATTTCATAACTTTGTGTTGATGATATATCATGGTAGATAGTACTTTGAAATATATAGTTTAAAGCATGACCACTGTTATCTTTTACAATTAAAAGTAGGTAGGTAGATTGTTCGCCACTCGATGTAATATTAAAATAAACTTTACGTCTCGTTTCACTTACACTCAAGACATTTTTTTTTTACATAATATTTTACACAGCGCCATCTAGTCCCAAATTAAGCGCAAAGCTTGTATTATGGGTACTAGACAACTGATAAATGTACTTAAATACATTTCATTTTGTAAATACATACTTATAATACATAGAAAACACCCAGACAAAGACAAACAGACATGTTCATGCACACAAATGTTTGTCTTGTGCGGGAATCGAACCCGCAAAATCGGAGTCAATGTGGCCATTGCTAGCCATTCGACCACAAAGTCAAAGTCAAAATTCTTTATTCTGTGGGCCCTCGCGGGCACTTAGACACGTCTTTTACAATTAGGTATATTTTTTATCTACCAGCATTACCACAGAGCTCGACATTACTAGGATATATAGTATAAATAAATATTTCTGGACAATATCACAGAATAATATACTCTAACAGAAGAATCACTTCCAACACAATTGGAATAATCACAATTAAAATATCAACCTTCGATACGCGTTAATACGGTCCAAAATAATTCTGCAGCTGTACTCGTACCTGAGTCTTTCAGCGGCAGGGACAATCGAAAGTAACCCCTATATCTAACGCGTTACGAGCGACAGCCGCTGCTTTTACAAAATGGTTTGTCTCGGCCGTGACGTAACTCGGCAGCGTGTCGCTCATAGGGTTGAACCAATACGCTCGCGACCGAGCCGCGTAGATATACATACGTAGTAAATACATACGCTTGTTTATTAATGTTCAATAAAATACATATACTTAAACTAACAAAAAATATAGTAGGTTTACGTATGTGTACGTTTATTACTCTGTTGTACTTACTTCTGTTACTATATCATACTCTGTGATTATTAAGTACATAGGTAGGTACTTAGTAACAATAATGGTAATGTTGACACTGATAGAATGTATAATTTTAGTGTAAGTTTTAACAGGAATCATGACTGTACGTACTTACAGATCAGGTTTACTATTCACGTTGTCCCAATAATAGCTCGGATGTATCTTTAACACGGAAAGTATTTGTAAAATAGATGTAGGTATGTATTTTAAGCGCTAAACAAAATAACCGACCATAAATACCGAGATATTTAGTAGGCGTGGTGGTCATCGCATACCGCGTGCGTAAGAGAGCGCGCGTGACACTCGACTAATTATTGCTCTCGGGGGCGTCGGGCGTGTAGGTAAATAACTCGGCCGAATGGCGGAGTGACACAGGCCTGACAATATGCAAGACAAACAGACATGTTCATGCACACAAATGTTTGTCTTGTGAGGGGATAGAATAGAACCCATAACCGTAGTCATTGCTAGCCATTCGACCACCGTAAACTTGTTCTCATGTATAAACATTTATAATAAATAAATAAATAAATACATAAATAAATAATTTCTGATGGTATGAATTTCATACGATTGGGTCCATGCATGTGATCTTTTAATCCAGCAGCGCTAAGTTTATTGTGTAAAACACAATAAAATTTTCATTGTTTTTCAAAATTTTTAAAAATCCAAAAAATTACAGATTTTCCATTCGGTATAGGCCCTCATTCTTTATACTAAATTGGGTGGCAAAGAAACATACAGCATACCTGATGTCAAGTTACCGTATCATATTGAATACTTGTAACAAAGTAAAGCACCTTACTGGCGTAACTGAAACAACCTGTATTACTAAACCCATGTTGCTCAGGAGATTATTGGATGTTACTGGTAACCGCTCGCAGACATACGAATAGGAATAGAGGTTGTGTTCTGTGCTTGCAGGTATAAAATAATCAGCTAGGGGACAATGTGATATAATATCTTTGGTTTGGGGGTTATTTTCTACGGTCTTCTGTACCGTTCCTGTGTGCATTTTATTGTCGCACGAAAGTAGTTACTTTTTTTATTACATGTTATTGTAGAGATTATTGACGTCAATACTAATTTCAAAATTGCTTCCAAAGGCAGGCAATTCAAAAAACTAATGATAGCAAATCGGGTACAGTTTGGTGTTGCAGCTACAAATCTATCATCTCCATCCAAAATTCAATCACACCACTGGATAGATGAAGGATCAAAGAATTTATTACGCTAAGTAACGGCTATCGAACATCGCGTGCAGGGGAGGGCGAAGTGCTGCTATTTTGAGATAATTTTCACAGTATAGGTCATGTCATAGTAAAGTCATGTCCATGACACATGGGGCTCCATCTCATTTTTAGGGTTCCGTACCTCAAAAGAAAAAACGGAACCCTTATAAGATCACTTTGTTGTCCGTCTGTCTGTCTGTCTGTCAAGACCCTTTATCTCGAGAATGCGTGGAGGTAACAAGCTGAAATTTGAACTGTATACTCAGGTCTACGGTCCCATGAAGTTGTAAAAAAATCAAACTGCTAAGTTTACGTAAAAAAAAGTTACGGCTATTTATTCAGCAAAAAACGCATATTTTGGACACATTCTCAAGGGAATCAAAACCTATAGGGTACTTCCCGTTGACCTAGAACTATGAAATTTGGCAAGTAACATCGTTATAGACTACAAGTACAGGAATAAATCTCAAAACTATACATTTGTAATTAAATCTTAAAAAATAGGGGGTCTACATTTTTTATAGGGTGTTTTTCTAATTGAAGCTATTTCAAATTGAAGCTACTAGTTCAAATGGGGTATCATATGAAAGGGCTTGATGTACACATTGCAAAATATATTTTATTTATATTCTTCGACTCATTATTACTTATTTATAATGAAAAATATCAAATTTAATAATGATCCTACGTACGGAACCCTCGGTGGGCGAGTCCGACTCGCACTTGACCGGTTTTTTTATACTAATCCAGGAATCTGTGTTTTAATTATTCTGGTATGTGTAGTATTTATTTTGTATTCGGTGTAACATCATGCTAATCCAATGACATCACCGACTCACCGCACGCAACTTCTTTCGTTAGGCATTTGCCGTTTTAGAATATTTTAACTAAATTCATGAATATTTTAAAGGTAAAAAAATGATAAAGGCATTCTTTAACTTTAAAATATTCTTTTATGTCATTTATAAAGATAGATAATAAATAATGGTAGTCCTAATAGACAACTATAAGGACTAGTCGCCCAACGATCGAAATTCGACCATAATTAATTTAAATTATGACTATAACAATAATCAAAAGAGTAGAAATTCGGGTGTGTGTCAAATACACGGTAGTGTGTGTAATGTTTTTTTAAGCTATTGCATAGCTTTTATCGCGGGCTTTGAGCGCGGCGACCGAATCAAGAAATTCCTTAACGAAAATAAAACCTAACACCCCCAACCTAACACCCCCCACCTAATATGATCTTTGGACTCGACCTGGCTTAAGAACGTTTCCTTATACAATACATGCTCGTATTTCGCCAGTGAGTATTATCGAGTCAATGGCGCAGTTGTAAATGTGTGACCAATTTGAACTATCGTTTCTACGTTCGCGCCTCGATGTGGTCATTACTCCTTTTGTAACTTTATTCGATGTTGGTGAATGACTAAAGACTTTTTTTGAACTTTTTCGCTATTATTATTTTCGACATTCGATTTTGACATTATTACTGATTTTGGGATAAAGTTTTAATTTAATAAAAAAATAGGTACATACGATGGCATAAAATTTTAATTTAATAAAATAGCTTTTATCGCGGGCTTTGAGCGGGGCGACTGAATCAAGAAATTCCGTAACAAAAATAAAACCTAACACCCCCCACTCCGCCTACCATAGAGCTCGGCCGAGCGTTCGCTTAACGTGTATGTATATGGTACGACTGTACGAAGCTCGCACGGATCGAGACGAGCTGGAGGCCTACTATGAACACACGAAACCCGAATGAACTGCTTATTTTTGGGCTGTTTCCTACCACGACAATACTACGGGCCCATCGGGGTCAACGGAACGCGAAGTCGGAGTTTGAGGTTACAGCCATTGGTGATATAGTCGTATGGTCATGGCCAATATCTGTACATAGTATAATAAATAAATATTGTCAGACAAATTACACAGCGCCATCTAGTCCCAAAGTAAGCGAAGCTTGTGTTATGGGTACTAGACAACTGATAAACATACGTAAATACATTTTTTTTTTTGTAAATACATACTTATGATACATAGAAAACACCCAGACTAAGACTAAATAAGCAGACATGTTCATGCACACAAATGTTTGTCCTGTGTGGGAATCGAACCCACGAGCGTGTCGAAGCCGCGTCATTGACTGCTACGCCACCGAGCTCGTCAATAATATGTAATATATAGTATAAAACATACCTAGTCACTTGCCGTTTCTGTTTGTCTATTTATCCGTACGAAAACTCCTAAACTACGCGACGGATTTTGATATAGTTTATCCTGTCAGCTAGATATTATTTCACGGAAGGTTTTTATATACAACATAGCCTAAACATTATAATGAAAGTCCCCAAAAATTGCATCCGCGCAAAGCCAGGACAGGTCGTTAGTATTTATTCTCGTTTATAAGGATTATCTTTTGTGTATTTATGAACACATTTTTATCTGGCTACTTACTGCGAAGCAAAATGAGGGGTTAAATATTAGCATCGGGGTGTAAGTGGTTTATCAACATCTTTGAACCAAAGCCAACTTCACCTGCACGCGGTGCACCCTGCTGATTGACAAACGAAGCTTTGGCGAAAAGAGAGGTAGGGAGCGTAATTGTAAGCTACCCGACTGGGGAATGTACCTCCACCTCACAGAATACCGCAGCCAAATAACAATTCCCTTGAGGGTTGTTGTGTTCCTGCGAGTGAGTGAGGTCACCAGAAAGAAAGGAGATGCTGAGTTTGCTGCGGGGGTGGCGGCGCGCGAGCGATTATTTATGTTGCGAGCATTAATATGGTTACGGTAACCGCTTCACATCAGGCGGGCCGTATGCTTGTCTGCCACCCGTCGTAGTATAAAAAGAAAAAGTCTCGAGAAAGAAAAATCTCCCATGACACTACTTGTAGTGCCACGCAGTAGTGCCTAGGGCAAAAAAGGGTTTGATTTTGTCAATCAATCAATCAATTTATTTGCAAATGTATTTTTATTCTTTATTGTATAACAACAAATACATAAAATTTGTGAACAGACAAGTATACAAAGGTGAGCTTATTTCTTCAAGAGATTACTTCGAACCAACCCAATATAAGTAACAATAGATATAAGAAATACATAATAGTAACCTGTACTACATTCTACCTTTCGGCATTCAAATATTATATACTTTAAATAGCTTTATGGTCTATAGATCTCTTTTAGTGGGTCACAAAGGGCGAAGCATAAAACTGGGTCACGGCACGTAACTCAAGACAAGACAAGTTTGGGAACCATGTGCTCTATTATACCTACTTCATTTTTATAAAATCCACGAACGCGCCACTTCCGCCTTGACATACCGAACCGAATGTTAGGTACAAACACAAATTGAATTAATGAATGAAACATTTATTTGTATCTCCTGAACACATAATTAGTTATTTTCAGTCTTTTAATAATTAATTATAAGCTTAATTGAAATAGTTTAAAAAAAACACACCCAAAACGGATCATATACGCGCCGCAGTAAAACAAAATTGCTATATAGCTCAGCTACATGTTTTGTTGTAACGAACAAAACGCTGATACCAATGTTACCAATAATCTACTTCTAAAGATTCTGCAATTCACGGATTTATTCAAATCATGGAATTAATAACATCTAAATTCCTTTATTATTATACACGAATTCTTTCTGTCTGTGGGTATGTACATCTTAGAGCTAAACGTACTTAGGTATAGGTACCTACTTATGTGTCTTTAGAACGTATCCATGCGCGGGCTATTTTGATATTCCCGCCGAATTTTGACTACTTAGGTAGGTCATCGAGGTAGGTATAAAAATTCCATCATAGCGAGGCAATCTATAAATAGGTATACGCTAGAAGAAATAAAGGCGTTTTTTCCAAGTTTCATACAACCTAAAAATAAAAAGAAATAGACAAATCGTTCATTTCATTTCGTCATGCTATTTTGGATATTCCATTCACCATAGAATCCTAATAATACCTAGTGTGTGATTATGTATCCGTTTTAGCAACACTATTGTCTATTGCCATGAGAAGGAAAAAAAAGTATGTATCCGTTTCTTGACCTTGAATTTTACAAATTCGTTTACCATTTAAAATCCATAGACCATAGCATAGACTAAGATATTGTCAAAAAAAAATTTCGTGTGACGTATTTTATTTTGTTGTTAAGGCGAAGCTTATGACTCATTTTGATTTTAATAAAAATTCAAGGTTAACAAATGAAAATGAATATTTAGTAATATATATTTTTCTTCGTGTTTCACGTAATTTGCAATTCGGCTAAATAACACATCTATCATATATGAACATGTATAAATGGGCAGTTTTAACACTATGTACATAAACTCGTAGTCCTTAAAATTTTGTATAATAAGTTAATCTGTAGGGTTAATTAATATTCTGACTAAAAAAAATCTAAATCCTTGTAACAATTTGGAAAATTTTGTATCTTGAAATATATTCTGTTTACATGTTATTAATTACGAAGTACATCATAAAATTTAGTGCATTAAAAATTTTTTATCGTGATAACGTTCAGTCGGCGTTCATAGATTTATAATCTATGAACGCCGACTGAACAGAAAAAGCATGACTCATTGTCACGTTCCGCCTGAGCCGAGCTGCCACTTCTCAAAGAGAGCAGACCCGGAGATTTTTGAAACATCGCAATTTTTTTGTTATGATAAAATCAAACATATTTTTAGGTACATAGGTATAATTTAATAAAATCAAATAATTAGGCCTACATCAAATAAATCAACTCATATTCTGCTATTGTTAGGGCCATCTGGATTTGATTTAATAAAATTATATTTTTGATTGGTAAGAGTTTATTGCAGTATCTTTGTTTTGATTTGATATACGGTTGACTTTCGCTCGCCGCCCGGATAATATCGATGTATGACCCGTAGCCCGGATATGCACTATTCAAACCCGGTAACCAAAGTATACTCCGGGTCAAACCCGGAGGGTTGGCAGCTCTAGCCTGAGCCGAGCGTGCAAACGAGAGCGCGGAACAAGCGATAGAGAGGCACGATCAGCCTAAGCGTTCGGCTTGTGACGCATATAACTCTCTTCCACTCCATCGGCCGATGTTTTCTTATGACGTTATCACGTAAAATTATCGTCCGTAAACCAACTTTATAGACACCATTTTTTCTTACCACTTGAGATCAAAGACTTTTTGTATTTCGTATTTGTTCGAAACCAATTAAAGAAAGATTCATTCTATTTGCAAGTTAAATAAAAGCTTGTCAAAAACTATGGAGATTATCCTAATTTATTCTCCGCCGCGAGCTACCGCCATCTTTTATATTTATAGGTGGCAGTATGATCACACAGCTACCATTTACGTGTAATTGTATATTTATATCGTTTACGTAACGTGGACGTGGCCTTGCTAATATTTGCATGTTGCTATTGACTTAAAAGATCTGAAAGGATTACTGTGATCATATTTTAATGTGACGACATCTTTAAAAACTTGTCCATTGATATATGACGAGCTCGGTGGTCGAATGGTTAGCAATGGTCACTTTGACTCCAAGATCGCGGGTTCTATTACCGCATAAGACAAATAATAGGTAGGGGAAAAAGTCTTTTCGCATTATAGTATGTATGAACTTGTATTAAAATCTCTTTGGTTATACCATTTGTATCTGGCAGGTTTTGATATCTTTAAAAAGTTTAAATTTTAAAAAAGATAATTCCAAATTCAAATTAGGTAAATGTGTGATTTTCATTTGTTTTTTTTACTGTCAAGATGAGTGAATCTAATGAAGAAATTCGATACATTTTAAAATTTTAATACAAAAAAGGTAAAAATGCAACGCAAGCTGCGAAAAAAATTTGTGACGTTTATGGACCTAGTGCAGTGTCTGTGAGAGTAGCACAAATTTGGTTTAAGCGTTTTCAATCAAAAAATTTTGATGTGAAAGATGCACGTCGCTCTGGTCGCCCTGTTACGGATAAAATGGATGCCATTTTTGAAAAAGTGGAGCAAGATCGGCATATCAGTAGTTACGACGTAGCTGAAGAATTAAGAATTGACCACAAAACAGTTTTGGCGCATTTGAAAAAAGCGGGGTACACTAAAAAGCTCGATATTTGGGTGCCTCACGATCTCACTGAAAGAAACTTAATGAACCGTGTACTCATTTGCGATTCTTTTCTACGACGTAATGAAAGCGAACCGTTTTTGAAGAAGCTTATAACTGGTGATGAAAAGTGGATCACGTACGACAAGAACGAGCGAAAAAGATCGTGGTCAAAGGCCGGTCAGGCTTCACAGACTCTGGCAAAACCCGGGTTAACCCGCAACAAGGTGATGCTGTGTGTATGGTGGGATTGGAAGGGCATTATTCATTATGAGCTGTTACCGCCAGGCAGGACTATCGATTCTGAACTCTACAGTGAACAACTGATGAGATTAAAGCAAAAAGTTGAGAGAAAGCGGCCGGAATTAATTAACAGAAGGGGTGTGATTTTTCATCATGATAACGCTAGACCTCACACATCTTTAGCCACTCAGCAAAAATTAAGAGAGTTTGACTGGGAGGTGTTAATGCATCCGCCGTATAGTCCTGACCTTGTACCTTCTGATTTCCACCTGTTTCGGTCTCTTCAGAATTCTTTAGGCATTGTCAGGTTAACATCACGAGAAGACTGCCAAAACCACTTGTCGTGGTTTTTTGAACAGAAGTCCCAAATTTTCTATAGTAATGGGATCATGTCTCTACCTACAAGATGGCTAAAAGTTATCGAACAAAATGGCACCTACATACTTTAGTTAAATGTAAATAAACTTTATTAAAAAATGTTTTGAATTTTCATATAAAATACGAAAAGACTTTTTCCCCAACCTAATAGTTGTGTGCATGAACATGTCTGTTTGTCTTGGTTTGGGTATTTTCTATGTATTACATGTATGTAATTACAAAAAAAAAAAAAACTTAAGTATAATATCAGTTATCTAGTACCCATAGTACAAGCTTTGCATAATTTGGGACTAGATGGCCGTGTGTAATTTATCCAGGAATATTTATTAGAAAAATATGAATATTAATGTGAAAAAATGTATGTAATGCAATATTGCCCATTACCACAGTATAAGTAATAGTACTACGTACAGTACGGCCGCTCCCTGCCGCTCTCTCGTGTCGACCGCACCTCCCCTCTGAGACAAATCTGGAACCGTTTTTGTATGGCGCCGCACGCACACACGCCTATGCTCTGCACAGACGTCATCCGACCGGCGCCCTTCCATAGTGATCGTTTTTCGTGATGGAGTCCTAAATATATAGAACTTTTTCGTAGAGGTTAAAATTAGACCCGCCCGGCCGTAGTGGCATTTATCTACAGATGATTATTCTAATAGAAAAATAAAAAAGAAAAGTTGGGAAAGTTGGGAAGATCTCTTCTATTGACAACTCATCAACTGGCCGCCACGGCCACAAAGCGACCTGTATGTCAGCCAGCCTGACGGCTGGCCGCATTAAGAGCTGTAGCCCCGACGACCCGTCTGGTCGTGGCCGTGATCGTGGCCCGGCCGTGGCCGCTTCCAGTTACATCCAAGTGATGCCATTTTGGGGGTGTCATAGTACCTTATCTTCTATCGTACCAGATGTCAAATCAATTCAGTAGCGTTAAATTTGACCCTATTACTAATGATAGTTTTACTTTCAGATAATGGGCAAAGATGAAAAAGAAGACTCTGGTTTCGGCTTCAAAGACAAGGCGAAGGCTGAAGACACCCTCCGTCTGCTGGAGCAGCACGACATGAACTACAGGCGGCTGACGGTCAGGGGACTGCTGGGCAGAGCCAAGAGAGTGCTTTCGAGTTAGTATATTTTTACTTACTCTTTTAGAGGAATGCAGATACTAACATGCTACACCTATGAAGAAAAAAAACAGTGGCACTCGGAGTGCCGACAGAAGTAAGAACTTGAACAACTACATGTGTATTTTTGAATAGTCAGGAAATATTTTGCACTACTGAAAGCATACGGTTTTTCTAACTCTCGTACGTGTATTTCGGGAACGAATGTAGCGTCGACTCAACGCGGAGAGCAAACGTCGACTGACGAACCAACCAATAGCGCACAGGCAAGCATGCGGCGCGCGACCCGCCCGCCCCGTCCTACCTCACACCGCACCAAATAGACCGGTGTCGGTTACGGTATCAGTGTCGCGAGTTCAATGGTTTTTTCCCATCTCAAAAATGCCCAACGCGCCTGAAGGAGTTTTCATTATAAAAAACATAGTTGCAAACGATTATAAAAACGAAAACTATAGAACGCTATTATTCTCACCAATACGATGCAGTATTTCTACAAGACTTATCCAAAACTATAGGGCGCTTACACACTAGCGTTTGTACAGCGTATGCGTTCGATGAACGTTTGCGCTGCGCATTCGCTCCGCATTGTCGCGGCGTATCAGCTAGGGCACACGATTACATAGCGCTAGCGTCGCTCACCCGCTAACGTACTCAAATGTAATAATAATAACACATAAAATTATAATCATATCAAGGTATGTGGAGAGGGAGATATAATTTAGTAGAGCTAAAGAAGTTTTACTTCAGTCGTGTGGTCTAAAGCACACTCGATTTTTTTTCAGTGACGAAGGCAGAAGATAAAATTAAGAACATAAAGGAAGCGATGGAGGTGTTTGAGAACTGGCTCGCTGAGCTCGACAAAAACAAGGACAAGAAGACTGACAAGAAAGAAGACAAGAAGAAGGAAGACAAGAAAGAGGAGAAGAAAGAAGAGAAAAATGGAGAGGACAAGGTACCTAATGATAGTGTAGTAATTTCGAGTAGCTCCAGGGTATCGTTACGCGTGGCAGTGTAATGGATCAAACATGTCAAGCAACGTCGACTGTATCCTGTCGATAGATGGGTTTTATTTACCTCGAGCTCTTCCGTGTTTCGGAGTGCACGTTAAGCCGTCGGTATTGGGATACGGGTCTCCTGTTAATCGAAGGGGTTTAGAGCATATCCTACCATACTGCTCAACTGCGGGTAGGCATGTAGAAGGAAGGGAATTCTGATTATTAAAACCATCTCGATTACTCATTGTAGCTGTTTATTAACAACTTATCACTGGAGCAATAATACAAATCAATAAAGAATCAGTTTAAATAACCATCTAACATCTAAATTAAATATCAACTAATATTTCGACTAGCACATGTGTTCGCCTCGAGCGCTGGCGAGTGAATACCCCACAACTGTTTTTCTTTTTGATGCCCAACGCGCGCCAGGGCACCCCCCAGCTGTGCTGGAGGGACGCGGAAAATCCTCTTCGACACCCCCTCAGCCTGGTTGCTACCAGACTGACCTTTAAAGGGCGAATCAGGCTTTAACTGACTAAAAACCTGACTAACTACTTTACTGCCTAGCCACGATGGCTTTAAAAGCGCAAACGGAAACCCCACTGCGGCGAGCCGCTATTTTATAGCCCGGCTGCAGATTTCACTTGTTTACGCCGATCGAACACGTGCAGTATGACGCAATATTTGTGCTTTTGAAATGAAGTAATGAAGTGACGTACTGCTTTGCGCCGATAGGCACAGGCAAGTGTTTTCAAGCCGCCCTCAGGCCACTGACTTGGCTTAACGACTGTCATCTAATGACAATTATCGGGGCCGACGACTTAACATGCCCTCCGAAGCATGGTGGAGCTCGAGATAAGTAAACCCCTCCACAGACAGGCTGCGGTCGACAAAATTTTATAAAAAATGACAGTAAAGTTGGTTTACGGACGATAATTTTACGTGATAACGTCACAAGAAAACATCGGCCGAACGATTAGATCGTTCATGCCTCTCTATCGCTTGTTCCGCGCTCACGCGGGTCTTTAGTCGATTCACACCGCGAGCTGTTCGGACCGCGGTGCGAATCGCCCAAGAGTTGATTTTGAATGGGTCCTTTTGCACCGCGGTGCGAATCGCCCAATAACTTTTTGTAATGATCTGATTCGGACCGCAGTGGGGAACAAAACAGTTCTCTTTTTGTATATCTGTACAAATCAATAATTAGAATCCTTGGTTTCGCCCCGTGGTCCGAATCGACCCATTACAAAAAATACCTTGGGCCTTTCACACCACTCCAACCACTGCGGTGTGAATGGCCCCATTCAAAATCAGCAGTTGGGCGATTCGCACCGCGGTCCCAACAGCTGCGGTGTGAAACGACTAAAGACCGCTTGCACGCTCGGTTCAGGTGGAACGTGACAATGAATCATGCTTTTTCGTGCGTGCAGCCGGCGTTCATCGATTTATAAATCATCATCACATCGTCATATTAGGTTGGGGAAAAAGTCTTTTCGTATTTTATATGAAAATTCAAAACATTTTTTAATAAAGTTTATTTACATTTAACTAAAGTATGTAGGTGCCATTTTGTTCGATAACTTTTTGCCATTTTGTAGGTAGAGACATGATCCCATTACTATAGAAATTTTGGGACTTCTGTTCAAAAATTCCCGGACAAGTGGTTTTGGCAGTCTTCTCGTGATGTGACCCTGACATTGCCTAAAGAATTCTGAAGAGACCGAAACAGGTGGAAATCAGAAGGTGCAAGGTCAGGACTATACGGCGGATGCATTAACACCTCCCAGTCAAACTCTCTTAATTTTTGCTGAGTGGCTAAAGATGTGTGAGGTCTAGCGTTATCATGATGAAAAATCACACCCCTTCAATAATTAATTTCGGCTGCTTTCTCTCAACTTTTTGCTTTAATCTCATCAGTTGTTCACAGTAGAGTTCAGAATCGATAGTCCTGCCTGGCGGTAACAGCTCATAATGAATAATGCCCTTCCAATCCCACCATACACACAGCATCACCTTGTTGCGTGTTAACCCGGGTTTTGCCAGAGTCTGTGAAGCCTGACCGGCCTTTGACCACGACCTTTTTCGCACGTTCTTGTCGTACGTGATCCACTTTTCATCACCAGTTATAAGCTTCTTCAAAAACGGTTCGCTTTCATTACGTCGTAGTAAAGAATCGCAAATGAGTACACGGTTCATTAGGTTTCTTTCAGTGAGATCGTGCGGCACCCAAATATCGAGCTTTTTAGTGTACCCAGCTTTTTTCAAATGCGCCAAAACTGTTTTGTGGTCAATTTCTAATTCTTCAGCTACGTCGTAACTACTGATATGCCGATCTTGCTCCACTTTTTCAAAAATGGCATCCATTTTATCCGTAACAGGGCGACGAGAGCGACGTGCATCTTTCACATCAAAATTTCCTGATTGATAACGCTTAAACCAAATTTGTGCTACTCTCACAGACACTGCACTAGGTCCATAAACGTCACAATTTTTTTTCGCAGCTTGCGTTGCATTTTTACCTTTTTTGTAGTAAAATTTTAAAATGAATCGAATTTCTTCATTAGATTCACTCATCTTGACAGTAAAAAAAACAAATGAAAATCACACATTTACCTAATTTGAATTTGGAATTATCTTTTTTAAAATTTAAACTTTTTATAGATATCAAAACCTGCCAGATACAAATGGTATAACCAAAGAGATTTTATTAGAAGTTCATACATACTATAATGCGAAAAGACTTTTTCCCCTACCTATTATGTATTTCCTCATTCATACAATATGGGATCCTTCAAGCGAAGCGTGAAGAAGCATCTTGTAGGCCAGCATGGCAGCATGACAAGACATCAAGGTCTCTTGATCGTTGCCAATGGGATTGGGGCTCCTCTTTTCGTTTACCATCAGGTGAAGTTGAGCCAATATGCTGAGCTAATATACATATATATATATATATATATACATAATATAATCAAAACATAACGTGATTAAAGAACCAGCCCTTTTAATCAGCTATTTATTATACAGGATTCTTCTTCATCTGATGTGGAAATGGAAGAAAAGCCAAAAGAAAAGAAAGAGCTGCCAGCGGACACGGTGCCGGGGCTCGGGTTCAAGGACAAGGAGGCTGCTGACAACACGCTGAAGGAGCTGGACGGACGGGACCCGGAGTACCAGAAGTTGGCCGTGAAGGGGCTCATCGGGAGAGCCAAGAGGGTGCTTACTTGTAAGTACAGTGTGGAATCTCACTAATCTGGCACTATTAAAAACCAGTGCCTTCCCAACCCCAGCCAGCTCGGGGAGTGTAGGCCAAATCCTCCTTCTGTCTGGGACGGACGAGGGAGGGTCGTGCTCCTGTAGTGGAGACTAAAATGTCCTGGGGCCTTACCACAAGCTCTAAACGCAGGAATGGAACCATCATGGTTGCGAATTTATGAATGAAATTCATTGATAAATACGCAACCATCATAGTTCCATTCCTGCGTTTAGAGCTTGTGGTAAGGCTCCTGATGATGATGATGATGAAAAACCAGAGGGTGCCGGATTATTGGAATGTTCGGATTACTGTGTTGCATAGGGAATAGTAGTTTATGAAACTGTTGCATAATAAGGGTCCTTAAAATACGAGTGTGAGTTTATAAAATGAGCTGAAGGCGAATTTGATAATAGCGTCACACGAGTATTTTAAGACCTAATTATGTGCAGTTTCATACGCTACTGTGAAGTTAATTTAATAGCTTCATTTCTTACTCATAAATTCATTTGCAGATCGAGCAT
Source organism: Hypsopygia costalis (assembly GCA_937001555.2). Lineage (NCBI taxonomy): Eukaryota > Metazoa > Arthropoda > Insecta > Lepidoptera > Pyralidae > Hypsopygia > Hypsopygia costalis. The sequence goes on from OW443355.2 coordinate 11,325,672, forward strand.
GCGCGACGCATGCTAGAATAGATAAAATCATAATAAAGCATTTTATAATGAAAATACGAAAAAACTAAAAACACACGCTTTAACTATCGATCGAACTAAAAAATGTTTTTTAAGAAAATATAAATGAATAAAAAGGTTTATTTATTATATTATTGTGAAAGCATGGGGTGTTCGATAAATGAAAAATATAGCACAAAGTTCGTTCATTTATATTTACTAATTATATAAAAAAATATTTTTAGTTTTTTAGTTCGATTGATCCATTTATGCGTGTTTTTTAGTTTTTTTTTTTCAACTATATTTATTATTCAAACAATGTCATTTTACATGCTTACAATATTAAACAATTCAACCAAGCAAGTTCAAACATTTGTTTAGCCGTCATATTTGTTCAGATGAGGTGATCAAACTCCGAAACCTTGAATATTTCTTTTTATCAAATGATATATTTAAATATATTTATTAACTCGGCCGGATTCACCGGATTCTAGCCCACGGGGCCGAAATCCGGCCGTTGAGTGGAGCGAGTAGATTCGCTGAGTGTATTTTCCATTGATTTCAATGGAAAATATATTTGTTTTTTTTTTTATACTACGTCGGGTGCCATACAAGCATACGGCCCGCATGATGTGAAGCGGTTTCCATAGCCATATTAACGCTCGCAACATAAAATATCGCTCGCGCGCCGCCACCCCCGCTACCATTGCAGCATCTCCTTCTTTTCTGGTGACCTCTCTCACTCGCAGGAACACAACAACCCTCAAGGGAATTGGTATTTGGCTGCGGTATTCTGTGAGGTGGAGGTACATTCCCCAGTCGGGTAGCAATTACGCTCCCTACCTCTCTTTTCGCCAGAGCTTCGTTTGTCAGTCAGCAGAGTGCACCGCGTGCAGGTGAAGTTGGCTTTGGTTCAAAGATGTAGATGAATCACTTACACTCCAAATTGATGATCATTCCTCAAGGACATGATTGATCTCAATTTTTTCGACACAAACCTCAAGAATATCGAGGTCTTTAATTATGACAAGTTTCATGAAAATCTGTTCAGTGGTTTTGGAGCCTATTCATTTCCAAGAGTGACTTTTCAGCGTGTATAAGCATTCCGGTAGCTCCATTCAATAAACTTTTACATATACATATCATCATCATCATCAGGTCATTTTAGTCTCCACTACAGGAGCACGACCCTCTCTCGTCCGTCCCAGACAGTAGGAGGATTTGACCTACACTCGCCACGCTGGCCAGACGGGTTGGGGAGGCCTGATCGACGTTTGATAATGTATTTCCCTTAGTCGCCTTGAACGACATCCACGGGAAGGGACGGAGTGATTCTATTCTAGTCTGCCGGAAACCACACGGCCAAACGGTTCAGTGGTAGAATGCTCGCCTGCCATGTACATATAAATATGTCAAATAGGATAACAACAGTGCTGAATTAAGCTGTGGCGTTGTGCACTTTTTGATATGGGTAAAAAATGAAAGTCGCATCAGGACACGTGGCCTGATAGAAAATTCGTAAGACGGAGGAAGAGTAGACCGCCTGGTATTTATTTTTAATGTATTATAAATTGTCATGTTTGTGTACGATAGCGCAATAAATTAATATTGTATTTTACCACATAAATGATAATACTTTTATACTGTTAAATAAAGCAATTCGTGCAAAATTATTCTCTAACCATTCCAAAATATTAAAAAATGCACAACGTTATTGTTCAAGTCTTCACTTCTGCCGGCACTCCCGGAGTGCAACTCGATTTCTTTTTAAAATTGAATATCATGTATATATTAAAATATATATATATATATATATATATATAACTTATATATTATGATATATATAACTTATGTATTATAATATTATTGTCCAGGTACTCGTGACGAAACTAAACTTTCCAACATCAAAGAAGCTATAACCATCTTCGAGAAGTTCCTCGACGACTTCGACTCCATGCACCTGAGCAAACAGAACAACCCGTACGTCAGCCTGGGGATCGTCAGGACCGCGGTGAAGCAAGCTGGGGACACTGTGACAGACCAGCAGGTTTGTGATGTAATAATCATAAATAAACAAAGGTTAGCAACGAGCCCAGTTGTCGAATGGATAGCGAAGGGTACTTTGACTCCGAGGTCGCGGATTCGATCCCCGCACAAGACAAACATTTGTGTGCATGAACATATCTGTTTGTCTTGGTCTGGGTGTTTTCTATGTATTATAAGAATATATTTACAAAAACAATTGTATTTAAGTACATTTATCAGTTGTCTAGTACCCCATAGTATAAGCTTTGCGACTAGATGGCGCTGTGTAAATTGTCCAGAAATATTTATTTATATTTATTTCATTTTTTATACCAGTGAGTCGGCATGTATTTGCTTGCTTGCTGCCTGTTATATTGTAACCACAATATAACAGGCAAGCAAGGTTGTCGCCAGCCGATGGCCCGGAAGGGGGGGGGGGGGGGGGATTTTGGAGAATGAGAAAAGTATGAATTGTAGGTAAAGTCGGGAGCTCATGAAGCTTTTTACTTTACTGCGAGCCTTACATCTACAGCGATTGTAATAATAACGGTTCAGAGTCCAATAATAGTCCAAGAATCTCGGGGGAAGGGGGGGGGGGGGGGGAGAGCTGCCCCTCCCTGCTCCCCCTTGGCGACGCCCTTGCATGCAAGCTATGGTTAATGGTTTCCATTATTGTACATGTTGCAGAAATCGTTCATAGCAGCTTACAGTTCCGTGAATGGAGAGTACAAACGGCTCAGGACAGTCCAGGAGGCAGACAGCGGGAAGACCTGGGACATTCTGAGGAACTCGGCACTCAAGGAAATTAAGGAAAAAGTATGTAATTATACCAGACAGGTTATTTAACGTGATTAGGTCCATTAGATTCCATAGAGGGAGGCAATTCAAATAACGAATGATAACAATATCGGGGGATACAGTTTGGTGTTGCAGCTACATATCTATCATTTCCATCAAAAATTTGGGGTATATGTGGTTCATAAACATCTTTGAACCAAAGCCATCTTCACCTGCACGCGGTGCACCCTGCTGACTGACCTCACTCACTCGCAAGAACACAACAATTCTCAAGGGAATTGTTATTTGGCTGCGGTATTCTGTGAGGTGGAGGTACATTCCCCAGTCGGGTAGCTTACAATTACGCTCCCTACCTCTCTTTTCGCCAGAGCTTCGTTTGTCAGTCAGCAGGGTGCACCACGAGCAGGTGAAGTTGGCTTTGGTTGATAAACCACTTACACCCCAAACTATGACTATAGAAAGATTTCTTGTTTATCTCCGAGATTCAAGTTTACTATGTAGGTAGGAGACACGTGGGGTTGTCGCGCATGCGCCCTCTGCGCGCTTGCCGTTATGACCGCCTTTCGGCGAAATTCAACAATACAGTATACGCTAAAATGACAGAGACTACAAAAACTAAACTGATTTTACCGTTTTTTTAAGGTACAGTTTTTTTTTTATTGTTTCGTGATCAGTAACAGCTACGCAATCGTCTCTATCAATTTGACCAGTCTTTAAAATTACACCCTGTACATGTATAGCTTTTATGTTTGGTAATGTATATTTTATTTCTTATATTTTTTATTCCGCCAGCATGCAGAAGCGAAACTCTTCAATGAAAAAGACGAACCTACAGCTGAACATCTTGAAATGCTGCTATGGGCGTATTCTCCAGAAGCGGCGCGTGTGAAAAAAGTGATACCAGAGACAAAAGATGAGAAACAAGATGGAGACCGTGAGAGTCGAAAACGTAGGTCAAGCGGGCGGGAGGAATCTCCCAGTAAGAAGAAGAAAGAGTGAATGTGAACTGTATAGCATTTATCTGTATTTTGATTAAATTTTACTTGCAATTTTGATGTTTTATTTGTAAATTTATTGAATTCTCATCTCACGTAGAACGACATCTAGTGGAAATTCACTGAATTAGGACAATAAATAAATTAAGATTATATGAAAATAATTGAATGAAAGAATGTTGAATTATCTATTCAAGACTATGCCATCTCGGCTGTAAGCTGCAAATAAAACTTTAGTTATCACATATGAGCAATAAATAATAAATATATCTGGACAATTTACACAGCGCCATCTAGTCACACAACAAGCAAAGCTTGTACTAGGGTACTGGATCAAACTGATGTCACAGTATAAGTAATACTACGTAATACAGTACTACGTACTGATATACTACGTAAAGATATACTTACACACATTTTTTTGGAAAATACATATATTACATAGAAAACACCCAGATCAACACAAATAGAAATTTTCATGCACATAACTATTTGTATTATGTGGGGATCGAACCCGCAACCATCAGCCAAATCAAATCAAAATATTATTTTATTGTCTGAAGTATGCTTCCTACAGGTGTTGGTTGACGGTGCATTCAAAACATATGAAAAGAAGATATTATATTCCATAACGTGAATTTTAAATTTAATCAGTAGTGCATAGTACCTACAGGATAATACTTTACATACTTTGCAGTACCTTGAGTTTACCGTTCGTAAGTTGTTTAACAGCTAAAAAAACACTAGATGATTACGACGACTTCCCCTTAACACAGAATAGAGGCAAAAGAGAGCGCAGCCAATTTATTATTTTTCCGTTTTAGTCATTTTACAACCCTGGAAGAGTGTGTTTTGTATTATACACAGATTCTCAGATTTAAAATTCTACATTCGGGCGAATGTAGAATTTTAAAGACATATTTTTTGAGACAGGCGCACTATATTGTCATCGCTTTAACTCAACTGTGGCCAGAATCATCACCTGCAACCTCCAAAATGGCAATCAACAAATGAAGGCGATTGATATTCTAGGCGTAAAACTACGGCTGCCTTGGAATTGGAGCTCACAATAAATTTAAACGGAAAAAAATAGTAAGATTAGGAAACTTTGGAGTTTAGATTGCCCTAAGAGTAAGGATATACCAGATGCCTACACGCTTCTCCTCGTGGCAAGTCTACGCGTCAACAGAACTGGCCCATGAGGATGATAAATTAAAATAAAATTCCATCCATTTCATCTTAATAATTGGCGAGCTACCACAGTACGATTCCTAATACCACAAACGATGAAACTGTGGAATTAACTTCCACAAGTGGAAGCTTTAAGAACAGAGTCTTTATTTCCCTTAAAAGCTTGGCAACAGATCGGCGACTCATTGGTGTTGCTGATCTCCATGGTGGCTAATTGCTTTACAACAGGTAACCCTCTTCTCCCTTTCTCATATATAAAAAAAAATCTACAACTTGTATCCGATACATAAATCTATGCAAGCGCCGATACCGCGATATAAGATAAGATAAAGATAAAGATAATTTATTTGCATAAAATATGGTTATACAGATCTTATTTGTTAATTGCAGTTCTCATATTTTGCCATACTTTGATGGCGTGCAAATTTGTATACATTCGAGAAAAGTTAATAAAATTATTAAATTGAAAATAATAAATTAGCAATAAATTAATAACATGTCAAAAAATATTAATGTCAATAATGTAAATACTAAGTTGATGTCGGTTTCATATAATGTCATGCTTACAGGATAAAAAGTCACTTAATGAATAAAACATTTGTCTTTTAACCAATTAGTTAATCTAATTTTAAATAGATTAACGTTTAATTCCCCTATGAGTTTTGGAATTTTATTATAGATTTTTATTGCCATATAGAAACAGTTTTTCTGGTATAGCGTTGAATTTGCGTTGGGTAACTGTAATTTCGTTGGATCCCTGGACAAATGCTTTTTACTTTCATTCGCTTTTTTAAATATTTCCGGATGCTTTTTAACAAATAATCCAGGCTCCAGTATATACAAAGACGGCAATGTTAATAAACTCAACTTTTTGAATAGAGGTCTGCACGAGTCCATTGGATGAGCTCTACAAATAGCTCGAACGCATTTTTTTTGTGTGATGAAAGCTTTATTAAAAAGAGTTGAGTTACCCCACAACAGTATTCCATATCGAAGAACTGAACCAACATATCCGTGATAAGAGATTAAGGCTGTTTTTTCACATGTAGTCTTGCGTACTGTTTTGAGAGCATAAACGAATTTATTTAGCCTTTTACAGATATTATTTAAATGAGCTTTCCAATTGCAGTTACTGTCTATAGTAATTCCTAAGAAATTTATTTCAGTTATATTTTCAACTACGTCGTTATTTGATATAATATTAGAGGTATGTCTTTTGGATTTATAATTACCGAAATGTACTACTTTAGTCTTGGATATATTTAATGTCAAATTATTATTATTCATCCATTCTGTAAATATGTCAATTGTTGTACTTAATGTATTGTCATAATTGGCAGATTTGCCATCATCAGGTATTACCACCGATATGTCATCTGCAAAGAGTACGCACGGATATTTGGTTATGTTGGGTATGTCATTGATATATATTAAGAATAAAAGCGGTCCTAACACGCTCCCTTGCGGAACACCGCTGTTATTTAATTTATATGTGGATCTTGATGAAGTCAGTAAACGATTTTTATTGATTCGTGATATTTCCACGCATTGGTAACGGTCTCTCATATAACTACTGATCCATTACCATGATTTGCCTCTAATTCCGTAACGTTCGCACTTATTTAATAAAATGGTATGGTCAACAAAATCAAAGGCCTTACTCATGTCAAAAAAAATGGCTGACACTCGTTTCCTTTTATCTATGTTTTCTACAATGTTCTTGATATGGTTATAAGCTGCTAAGATCGTGGATTTATTTTGTTGAAAGCCATTTTGTTCATTCTTAATAATATTGAATTTATTTAGAAAACGTATAATTCGTGCGTATATTACCTTTTCAAAATTTTTTGAAAATATTGGTATCAATGCTATCGGCCTATAATTATTCAGTTCCTTTTTATCTCCTTTTTTGAAAAGAGGTTTGAGAATAGAATATCTAAGTTTATTCGGACATATTCCCTCGCTTAACGACAGATTTATGAGGTGACATAGTATATCTGCAAGTTCAGAAGCAGCTTGTTTGATCACGTATGTCGATACGCCGTCATAACCAACAGAACTAGTATTATTTAAGGAGCTGATAATTTTTAAAATTTCATCTCTTGAGGTTGGTTTTTTTTTTTTTTTTTTTTTTTATACTACTAAAGTGGCAAACAAGCATACGGCCCGCCTGATGGAAAGCAGTTACCGTAGCCTATGAACGCCTGTAATACCAGGGGCATCACACGCGCGTTGCCGACCCTGTAAAAACCTCTTCACGCCCTTTTTGAAGAACCCCATGCTGTAGTCTCCTGAGAAAACCTCGACAGGCAGTTCATTCCACAGCTTAACCGTACGCGGGAGAAAACTTCTCTGGAACCGCACGGTACGCGACCACTTCGGCTCCAATGTGTGAGGATGAATTCCCTGTCGATGGCGAGCGGTGCGACTGTAAAAGGAGGCCGTGGGCATCATGTCAAACAACTCCTCTGAACACACTCCATTGTACAAACGGTAGAACACACAAAGGGACGCAAAATCTCTCCTCAGACTTAAAGGTTCTAAACCGTCTGTCAGTTTGGGATCGTCAACAATCCTCACAGCACGCCTCTGAATCGAGTCACAAGGTGCAAGCTGGTATCTAGGCGCTCCCGCCCACAGATGGCAACAGTACTCCATATGCGGCCGTACTTGAGCTTTGTAGAGCAGAAGCCTTTGCCGCGGATTGAAGTACTGTTTGGCCCTGTTGAGCACGCCTAGTTTCTTCGACGCTAGCTTGACCTTCCCCTCCAGGTGACATCGAAACTGTACGTCGCTGGAGATTTCAACGCCTAGAATCCCAATACTTTTAGCGACAGTAAGGGGTGTATTCTGGAAGTGAGGAGCCACAGCAAAAGGGGTTTTCTTAGCGGTGAACGCGCAGACTTGTGTCTTAGAGGGGTTGAATCGCACTAAGTTCTGTTGCCCCCAATCGGACACTTTACTTAGTGTGCTCTCGATTTCCGACACAAGTCGTTCGCGGCTCTCCTCCACCAGAGAGCGGGGAATATTAGCGCGGCCCGTATAAAATGTGTCCCCGGTGCTATCATCCGCATAGCAATGAATGCTGTCAATAGACAACATATCATTGATATGCAGCAAAAACAGCGTCGGGGACAATACAGAGCCTTGCGGGACGCCAGCATTAATGTCCATGCTATCGGAGCAACTGCCATCAACAACGGCTCTAATGCTTCTGCTGGACAAGAAGCTAGCGACCCATTCGCATAAACCCTCTGGTAGACCGTATGCAGGCAACTTCGAAAGAAGACTACGGTGCCAGACCCGATCGAACGCCTTCGCCATATCCAGACTGACAGCCAATGCCTCACCTTGACTCTCCACGGCTGAAGCCCAGCGATGTGTAAGATACACTAGAAGATCACCAGTCGAGCGACCATGACGGAAGCCGTATTGATGGTCGCTGATTAAATCGTGCTCTTCTAGGTATTTCAGGAGCCGGATGTTAATGATGCGCTCCATTACCTTGGAGAGAAGGGAGGTAACAGCGATAGGCCTGTAATTCGATGGGTCTGATCTGTCACCCTTTTTGGGCACAGGGTGCACGTTCGCAGTCTTCCACGATGATGGAACTTGCCTGGTGGAATAAGAGAGCGCGAAAAGGCGCGTAAGTACAGGACACAACTCAGGAGCACACAGCTTTAGCACCACTGCCGGAATGCCATCTGGCCCACTCGACTTATGAACGTCGAGGGATAATAATGCCCGCCGAACATCTCGTTGAGAAAATGAGATTTCCGGCATTAAATCACCACACCGCGGGATGGAGGGCGGTGCAGCACCCCCGTCGTTCAAAGTCGAGTTTGAGGCAAAGAGATTCCCCAACAGATCGGCTTTCTCTTTAGCACTGTGGGCCAGACTACCATCCGGTTTTCGAAGTGGTGGAAAGGACGACTGACAAAAATTTCCCTCGGCAGCCTTAGCGAGCGACCAAAACGCACGGCTCCCAGATGGGTGCTTAGCTAGGCGCTCACCAATCCTGCCGATGAACTCGAATTTTGCCCTGGCAATTACTCTCTTACAGAACCTCGAGGCAGCATTAAACTCGCGTTTCAAGTCAGAAACATTATGAGCTCCGTTAATACGTGCCGTGGTCCAAGCCTCGTAAGCAGCTTGCTTGCGGAGTTTAGCTTCCCTACAAGACCGATTAAACCACGGCCGCTTCTTAGCACCTGAAATAGCTACCCGCCGGTTTGGAATAAATAATTCCATTCCAGCTAAAATGGCTTCAGCTACAGCAGATGCACAGATGTCTATATGTTCCGACTCGAAACAGAGCTGCCTCCACGGGTACGATGCGTAAAATTCACGCAATCCATCCCAGTCTGCTGACTTATAGTGCCACATGCGACGCCAACCGGTAGACCGGGGTGCGACAGGGCTAGCGCATGGCACTTGTGTCCGGATGAGACAGTGATCCGATGAGCCAAGTGGCGCATCCACCGAGACTGTATACCCATCCGGGTGTGTGGTCAGCAGAAGGTCCAGTAGAGAGCTGGTATGGTCCTCTATATCTGGTATTCTCGTTGGAGAATGAACCAGCTGTGAGAAACCATAGGCCAGAGCAAAATCATGAACAGACCTCCCCGCGAAGTCAGTGGACCGAGAGCTGAGCCACTCGGCATGGTGGGCATTAAAGTCTCCCAAAATCACTAACTCCGCGGAGGGGTACTTTTCAATGACTTTGTCAGACGTCATTTGCAGGTGCTCGATCAATCGAGTTGTGTCTGCATCACCGCTATGAGACCTGTAAAGGCACGCGTAGATACGGGTGCGGCCGCCCTGATCCACGCGTACCCACAACACTGACAGGTCCCTGTCTTCAAGGCCGTGAAGACGTCGACAGCAAATATCATCCCGGACGTACATACATACCCCGGCTCGACGTACAAAAGAATGTTCAAGTTTGTACCCGGGGTATAATAAGTAAGAAGTATCGGCCGGGCAAGATATCTGCGTCTCCGTTAAAAAAAGTAGGGTCGGCTTTGCAGTTTCAAGATGGTGGTGAACTGCGTTTATATTTGAGTGAAGTCCCCTAATATTACAGAAATCCACGTTAAGTGTGGAAGGGGATGCCGCTGGAGAAAACTTCTTTCTTTTTTTCTTCATGGCCATAAAAAAGGTGTCAGAGGATTATGAGAAGCTGTTTCACTGACGACGCGAGGGACAAAAAAGCGCGGTGTCTACCCCCGCAGTACAGTGTAGGTTGTGCGGTTTGCTGGCGCGGCGAGCGGAAGGGCCCCCGGTCCCCCCCTGCTGCAGCAGCCGGGTCCACTCCGGTCTCCTCCTCCGGCACGACTACTACAACAGGGACTTTACACAGGCTGGCGGTTCAGCCTCCCGGGGCGGAGATTAAGTGATCCCCGGGTTCGGGAACCCTACTGACCTGCGGGCGGCCAGCGGACAGCCGTTTCACCGGGTCTCCCTGACCGCCGCGCCAACACATCGCGCCTACACCGCTAACGGCGGTTCGACAGCCGCTGGTCTCACTGCCGTCAGCATAACAACTTCTCTGTAAAAAAGCCCTGGTGACCTAGCTCACTCGCAGGAACACAGCATAGCCATTATGGCTGCGGCTTTTTGCTAGGTGGAGGCACTTCCCCAGTCGGATGCTGGCCAAGCCTGGAGCGAACGACCGCACTGTGCCCCCCTCCCAATTTGACCAGTGAAAGGGGAGCACAGTATGATATTTCGCTGCGTCCTACCTCTCTTTCGCCATAGCCTCGTTAGCTGGTCGGCAGGGTGCACCACGTGCAGGTGAGGTTGGCTTTAGCTCGGAAGATGTCGATGAGCTACTTACACCCCTAAGGAATAATGTGGTGCTAGGAATAATGTCTCATTAACTGACTCTATAAGATTATAATTAGGATGAATTTTGTCTTTACGTATATTGTCATTTGATATAAAATGGTTATTGAAAGCATCAGCAATATCGTTGGCATTGGCCATTTCCTTATTATTAAGTATTATACTACATATATCGTTTGTAAATTGTATATTATCTAATTTATTTTGAATTATTTGCCATGTCGCTTTACCCTTATGCTTAGATTTTTCAATGTACTTTTTGTTATTATTCCTTTTTGAGTTATTAATACAACTCTTCAATAGCTTTTCATATTTTATATATTTGGTTTTATTCTCTAGTGTTTTATTTTTGTAGTATGCGTATCTGAGCTTGCGTTTTGTCAAAGAAGATTGTTTGATGCCTTTGGTTAACCATCTAGGACCTGTCTCTTTAGAGTTGATTCTAATTTTGTTTATTGGAAAGCAAAGATTAAAATATAGCATGAACGAATTATGAAAACCGTCAAAAGCTCGATTCACATCTGTTTCATTGAGGACATCAGACCATGTCAAACTCGATAATATTTCTTTAAATTTTAATATATTATCTTTATTATAATCCCTTTTAAAAGTGTAATAATACGATCCTGTTTTTTTATTAGGAAGTTCAGTTGGACAGGAAATAGATTGACCTGTATCATGATCTGATAGGTATAAATGATGAACTTTTCCTTTAGCATTACTAATATTACTTATTATGTGGTCTATACATGATTTTTGGCGTGTAGGTTCAATTATATGTAAGAACAGATTATGATTTAAAAGGATTGCTTTAAGATTATCTGATATTTTATCATTTTTAAGTGTGTCAATATTAATGTCACCCGCTATTATAATTTTTTTATTTTGTTTTAATGTCAATTTATGCAATAATAATTCTAATTTATTGAAGCTTATAGCTGTTAAAGCTTATAGCTGTCTTGATGCAGGCCGCGTCACCAAAGCATTCTTAAATGAAGCATTCGTAAAAGTTGTCATGTGTAAATTAAATATTTTGATTTCTTTTTATTTAGATTGTTCATGGCAATATGCATAGCACAAGAAAGGAGTAATTATTCTTACGACACAATATGACAAGGCAAGCACAAGGCAACGCCACAAGAGTCGGTCAGTTGATGTTACTCGGTAGACATCGATAAGCAATCTGCAAGATGGTTGTCGAAATAATACCCAAATATATCTACAGGTGGCACTGTATTACATGAAATTTGACGATCTTTAATAGGTCTATGTAGGCCACCACCGTTTTGGGTTCGGGAGATCGATTTGAATTTGACAGGCTGCGTTCCATTATAATGCTCATATTAGCATAAATCGGATGTCGCTATATTTAATTTTTCTACTACCATCAACATTGTAAACAAAATGGGTTAATGCGACGGTCTAAGGCATATTGAATGAAGTGGAACAGTGTCAAAATTTTGTAAACACTAAGTACAATGAACTCTGTAAATTTCTCTAGAAATATAAATAAAACGATACGTTTTATCAATTAAACGTGTCTTTTTTAGTGCCTATTACGTGTCTAGAACTAGTTCCGAGTAAAGTTGAAACTTATATTATGAGATTTTAGTAATTCAAAAAGTGGGCGTTACTACAATAAAATTAGATCATAATTCTGTGTTATTTCCAATAAATAAGTGCCGAATGTGCTATAATTAGTGCTTTTATGTGATACTTAAGGATATTCAGTTGTTCTATACTTGTTTCATCGTGGATGATCAAAGTTGAAAATCAAGTAAGTAAGTTTTAGTAATTTTTAGTATCAAATAATACTGCATATATATACTAGCATCGGCTTCGCCCCACACGAACACAATACGTAGAAGTACCGGGTTAAAATGTGGCCTACATGTTAATTTAATCAACTAATATTTCACTTCTATAAGGTAGGAACCCTCAGACACAAAGTATATGTATGCAAAATTACATTAAAATTAATTCCATACATCCTGACAAATACGATATGTATAATTTGATTAGGTGTCTTATTTTTTTCAGAAATTAATACATATATTTTAAAATTGTTAATCCCTGAGAAAATTTTATGTAATTTAAAGTACTAAACATAGGAGAGAGAGAAAGGGATCTTTAGGATCATACATTGTGATGAAACAAGCAAGGGCGTCGCCAAGAGAGATTCTATTTATTTACAAGTTTTATTTATTGTACAGTCAAGAACTCGTGAAGCCTTACACGGTGGACTCTGTACCGTTATTATTATAATCACTGTTGATGTAAGAATCATCGACTTTACCTACAATTCATACTTTTCCCCCCCGGGCCATGGGCTGGCGACGACCTTGGAAACAAAATAATAAAAATACAAAATAATTTATTTGCAATAAACAGGGTAACATTTAAACAGATGTTATTGTAAAATAAATCACCAGCCTATTTAGCCATTTTAAAATAGCATGCAAATTGAATTTAATTTTAACCTAATTAAATATTTGTTTCAATACATTTCAAATTGATAAATTAACATTAAATTTGTCAGTAATCTTACATCACCAGTCTATTAATTACATTTATCTACCATTCGGACAAACTCTGGGTTAATATGTAGAATTTTATATAATCAAGCATTGCCACTTTGAACGTATAAGACAACCTTAGTAATCAAGGGAGGACCCAAGGATGTCATGGGAGTATCCTAACATTCCTAACTCGAAGGCTGGACGCGCCCTTGTTACCAATACTGTTTTTGTGTGCAGGTGATGCAGCCGGGTTGAGGAACGAGATGCAGATGCAAAGACGTAGTCTGGAAGCCAGCAGTGACGCTAGCTACTGTTAGTATTTATATATATGACGAGCTCGGATGGTCGAATGGTTAGCAATGGCCACTTTGACTTCGAGGTCGTGGGTTCGATTCCCGCACAAGACAAACATTTGTGTGCATGAACATCTCTGTTCGTCTGACAAAATGTATTTAAGTACATTTATCAGTTGTCTAGTACCCATAACACAAGCTTTGCGCTTAATTTGGGACTAGATGGCGCTGTGTAAATTGTCCAGAAATATTTATTTATTTATTATTATATTATTTATTATATATCATCTTCCATCTAGCATTGTGTTTTGGAATGTGAAGCTGTTAGGCCCAGCGTCAGACCAAGATTCTTTTTATATTACTTCGGGTGGCAGAAAAGCATACTGCCCACCTGATGTGAAGCAGTTACTGTAGCCATATTAACACTAGCAACATGAAAGATCTGCTGCCAACAACACAGCAACTCTCCTCTTTCTGTCTGTGACATCACTCACTCGCAGGAACACAAGGAACAACCCCCAAGGGAATTGTTATTTGGCTGCGGTATTCTGTGAGGTGGAGGTACTTCCCCTGTCGGGGAGCCCACAATATACGCAATGCCCTACCACTCTTTTCGCTAGAGCCTCGTTTGTCAGTCAGCTGGCTGCACCACATGCAGGTGAGGTTGGCTTTGGTTCAAAGATGTTTATGAACCACTTACACCCCAATGGTAAGTATAAAGTATATAGTAGAGATATACAAAATTTTAACTTATCGCATCTGTAGATTTAAAAATGGAACCTTAACATTGTTTTGTATCTATAAAAGTTTGTCGTTACCGACTGATCTCTCAACGCACAGTCTAAACCATTGGGAGGACCAGCCCCCTTACCACCATCTCTTATTGTGATTCAATAACTGAATAGAATGCTTATTCATACCAATGAATAAGCGACTCTATTCCATTTGAAATAGAGTCGCTTATTGGTATGAATAAGCATTCTATTCAGTTATTGAATCGCACTAAGAGATGGTGGTAAGGGGGCTGGTTGAAATTTGGCATACAAATACAGGTCTTAAATTAAAGTTATCAACAAATATTTTTAGCTTTATTGGTAAACCTTCAGTGTCTGCCAGCCAAGTTTTTTTTTTTTATATACTACGTCGGGTGGCAGACAAGCATATGGCCCGCCTGATGTGAAGCGGCTACCGTAGCCATATTAACGCTCGCAACACAAAATATCGCTCGCGCGACGTCACCCCCGATGCCATCGCAGCATCTCCTTCCTTTCTGGTGACCTCACTCACTCGCAGGAACACAACAGCCCTCAAGGGAACCGTTATTTGGCTGCGGTATTATGTGAGGTGGAGGTACATTCCCCAGTCGGGTAGCTTACAATTACACTCCTTACCTCTCTTTTGGCCAGAGCTTCGTTTGTCAGTCAGCAGGGTGCACCGCGTGCAGGTGAAGTTGGCTTTGGTTCAAAGATGTTGATAAACATCTTACACCCCAAAAGTTACAAGTTAAACGTAGTTCCTACAGGATACCGGGATACACGCGTATAAATTTGTGGGCGCAAACTAGTACTAATTCTAGTCTCCTCTGAATACCCTTAGAGCGTACTCCACCAAGCTCCGCAACTGCGGGTTGGCGGAGGACAGGGTTTTCAACGTGTCTAAAGACCCCTGACTTGGCTTTTTGACTTTAGGCGGCCGGGACCGACGGTTTAACGTGACCTCCGAAGCATACAGGACTTGGCTATAAATAAACCCATCCATAGACAGGTTGCGGTCGATTTTGCTTAACTCATGTTATCCACGCCCCAGCGACTCCATACAAAGGTTGCGTTGTTTACTATTACATAAATAATGGCGTCTGTGTAGAGCACAAATAAGCGTGTGTGAGTGCGGCGCCATACAAAAACGGTTCCAGATTCGTCTCAGAGAGAGAGGTCGACACGAGAGAGCGGCAGGGTGTGGCTATACTGTACGTAGTACTATTATTAATTCTGTGAATATATCATCAACAAGGATATCAAAATCAGTAAATTAATTAATTGAATTAAATAAGTCAATCAAATATTTTTGTCGAGAAATCCGACTGGTTTCGATCTCAGACGGAGATCTTTAGCAGGGTGAATATCCAGAAGTTGACACCCTCTCTGTCGCGACGAGCACCCATGGCTTTTTCGACAAAAAATGTGAGTGAGTTGTTACTGCTTATATGTATTGTTTTTTATGCAATTATTTTAAATGGCATGAATAAAGATTATTATTAATGATAGCCCGGTATTAAGTTCACCCAGATCTCATCTCCATAGCCCATTTATTTTCCATCACACTTCGCAATAGTTTCAACGCCTGCCGAGACCTGCTCATGCGTATATCGTTCCATTGACATATCCTGGAGCGGCTCTCGGCGGGCGTACAACATTACATCAAACTTCTCAAAGGGGCCTCTACGCGTTGGGTCCATATCCCCGCGCACGCCTTTCAAATGACCGGGCTTGACCCGTGATTTAAGAGAGATTATTAATGATATTTAATAAGTTTCCATCTGTATTATAAATGTTGTTTGTTTGTGTGTGTGCAGGTGAGAGAGAGACATGGGAGGACTGGGGAAGCCGTTCCTCACTCAGTCATGTCGAAGAGGTAAGCACAGAAACATTAACACTCGCAAAATAAACCTTAAGATCTTTGTGATAAAGTCAAAATTTGACTATCGTATATGTACTTAAATTCAAATTGTAAGTTGCCAATGTCTGTCCCCTTAACACCAACTACGCGATTATATCAATAACCCTCAAGGGAATTGTTATTTGGCTGCGGTATTCTGTGAAGTGGAAGTACATTCCCCAATCGGGTAGCTTACAATTACGCTCCCTACCTCTCTTTTCGCCAGTGCATCGTTTGCAGGTGAAGTTGGGTTTGGTTCAAAGATCTTGATGAACCACTTACACCCCAAAGTGTTGTGACCGTTAACACATTCGAACGTGACCAAGAAACTCTCACTGATATGCTTATATGTGTAGGTACCATAAAGCCATTCCATTGTTTCAAACATGTCTAAAAATTCATGCTAATAAATGTATTCTTCGTTTTATTAATCGCGCGTAGGCAACCTTATTACATAGGTACCACCTGTCAAATAAATTCTCATCATATTATCACAAAGTTTTCGCTTCAAATTTGTTATATCACAGTTTAAGTAATAATACTACAGTCTACATACACGTCCATGTGGTTAGCCGTGTGGTTTCCGGCAGACTAGAATAGAATCACTCCGTTTCTTCCCGTGTCCCTTAGTCGCCTTGTACGTCATCACGTACAAGGCGACTAAGGGAAATACATTATCAAACATCGATCAGGCCTCCCCATCCCGTCTGGCCAGCGTGGGGAGTGTAGGCCAAATCCACCTTCTGTCTGGGACGGAAGAGAGAGGGTCGTGCTCCTGTAGTGGAGACTAAAATGACCTGATGATGATGATGATGATGACACGGCCATTCCCTGCCGCTCTCTCGTGTCGAATCGACCTCACCTCTCTTCTGAGACGATTCTGGAACAGTTTGTCTGCACGCATACACGCTCATTCACGCTTTGCACAGACATTGTCATTGTTTATACTTTGTTGATTCTGATCGGTGTGTAATGGGGAGTAAGTAACTCACCATCATCTTTAAGCCAAAGCCAACCTCACTTGCACGTGGTGCACATTGCGGATGAAATAAGGCTCTGTTAAAAGAGGCGTAGGGCAGCGTAATTGTAAGCTGTCCGCTCAGAATGTACTTACTTTCCCAACAATCTCGATCGGCAACTTTCAAACAATAAAAAATCATCATCATCATCAGATCATTTTAGTCTCCACTACAGGAGCTCGACCCTCTCGTCCGTCACAGACAGAAGGAGGATTTGGCCTACACTCCCCACGCTGGACAGACGGGTTGGGGAGGCCTGAACGATGTTTTATAATGTATTTCCCTTAGTTGCCTTACGACATCCACGGGAAGAGACGGAGTGATTCTATTCTAGTCTGCCGGAAACCACACGGCCAATAAAAATTACTTATAATAAATTAGTTGTCTGTAAAGCCGAACGCTTGGCCGATCGTGTCTCTCTATCGCTTGTTCCGCACTCTTCCACGCTCGGCTCAGGCGGAACGCGACAATGAGTCATACTTTTTCGCGCGTGCAGCCGGCGTTCATCGTTATATAAGACGTTATCACGTCAAAAGCATCTATATCTAACTAGGTTCAGCCGTTTGGTAGTTAAGTTACGATAATATTATTAAAACTCACGTGAGACATTATACTCAATTAATTAAATAAATGAAACGGGTCACTCACGTCTTTTTGTCGGGAAAGCCGACTAGTTTCGATCTCAAAAGGAGACCTTCATCAGGGCGAATGTCCAGACACGTCCACCCTTTGTCTCTCGCGCCGGACACTGCGCGCTAATGCGCGCGCCGCCCGATGGATAGGGTGGTGGCGGGTTGGTGCGTTGATTGGTGGAGCGCTGTCTCCTTTTGAGATCGAAACTAGTCGGCTTTCCCGACAAAAAGGCGCGAGTTACCTGTTTAATTTATTTAATTAATTAAGTTACGATGCCATAATAGACAGACATGTACATGTAGAACACACTTTAATCTTATTGAACCCTTGCTTATTTTTCGGGGGGTTACAAAAAGAATCAATATAATTCATCAAGAATCAATTTAAATATAATTACGGTGATGTGCTAATTATAAGGCGGTGTGGTTAATTTTTTATGATATGACAAAAACATTAAGTATTATTTTATACTGAAAAATTAAATGCGATTCTTATAGGAAAGTAACGTAACGCTCAGGCGCAACGTGACAATGAGTCATGCTTTTTCGTGCGTGCGGCCGGCGTTCGACGATTTATAGGACGTTATCTTATCACGTCAAAATGTGAAAATAGTAAATACCTATTTGGTGCGAGACATGAGTGAGATTTTATGCCGTAGTACCGCATTATTTTGACATTTCTTTGATAGTGTTGCCGTTATTTTAACTTTTACCCAGCTCTCGGGCAATAATGATTTTATTTGGAGTAAATATTTTCAAACAGTTGAAAATATTTGAAAATACTTTAAAACTTTTTACTCGTCAGTCCGCTCACCCGCAGTTAAGCAGCGTGGTAGTATGCTTTAAATCTCCTTTCATATAAGGGGAGACATGTATTCCAGCAGTGGTACGAATATCGGTTGATGCAGAAAACTAACTCATTTAAATAATTCATCGTTTATTAAAAAGTAAAATATTAAACGAAATAAGAAAATTATGGCACATTAGGAAATTATCGGGGAAAAAATTTGTCAGCGATTCCATGTGACATTTATTAATAAAAAAAATATATTTTAATCTTTGCTTCTTCTTAATTAAGAAAGCCCAAATTTTTCCTTCTAACATCAGGGACAAGTATTTGCTAGAGAAATTTCGATCGAAATCCAGTTAAGAAATAGACAGGCCTAGGCAGGTGACCAAAATTCTATTTTTTTTTATTTTTGTTACTACGGTCAAACTCGGTTATAAAGAATGCAAAGAGACCACTAATAATAAAAACTGATAGTCATAATAACCGGTAATGTTTCAATGTACAATTTAGTGTACACAAAAGTAATAATATATTCTTGTTTAATACTCTTCGGTGTGTCTTGTATACTGATATACTGATAAATATCAAATTGAATAAAGGGATAAAAAGAGGACTTTGATTCTACTGCACATATGGTGTTGTTATTATATATAACCAAGAAATAAAGTCGTGTGATATACGCATACAAAACAAACGCGGGCAAAAGATAGCTAAATTATAATTCAGTCCAAAATTTATTTATTATATGGCAACACAGAATGCGCCATTCCGCGGCGCGCTACGTCACAGGTGCCTGTATACTTCTTCCTTCAAACGTCATCAAAACAAATAAAAGAAACCGACAGGCAACGACGGAAATAACGTTAGAAGGCTAAAAATACATAAAATCAATCGATACGTAGAGAAAGATTCCCATGTGTGATAGAAAAAAGGAATTTTCCGGTTTCGTAAGTTAACATTTTCGTGTTCCAGTGCAAGTGACCTACTTGAGTGCAGTGCAGTGTGACGTCATACAGTGTTCGGTTTTTGAATTTATTTTGGTGCGAATTTTCCGCGATTATGTTGGCTGTGGTAACATTAGTTTTTGTTTTTTTTAAGGTCTTTTTTTAGACATCAAAGAAATATTTCTGTCCATTTTGTTGATATCCAAATATTGGAGAAAGATTGAGAAAGTTTATTAATTTTAACCTAAACTAAATATATAATTTAATATTTTCAAGAAACTTGACACTTTATATTAATATAACAAATGATTTACTACGGATACTAGATAACTGATAGAATACCTATTAGATAGAAGTCAAATTCCAAAAGCTTCTTAATTCTATAAATTTCTTCTGATTAAATTCGTTGTGAGTTCCAAGGCAGCCGTAGTTGTACCCCCGGGACTGCAATGGACTCCATTGTTCATTTCCTTTTTTGGCGGTCGCCGCTGTTAATCCTGGCTACACAGGAGACACAGTGGTGGGAATGTGTGGTGGGCCCCCGTCCCGTTAACAAATTATCTCTCTCAACATTTGATTATTTTAGGTATGTATGTAATACTAACTTAAAGATTTTTATTCAACTATTTCTAAAAATTATTAAAGACCTGAAATGCTGACACTTCTGATGATGTTTTATGAAACAATCATGGACTTTTCATAAGCTTTTATTTAGTTTCACTACGGTATTTGTAAACAAATCTTGTAATTAAATTTGACCCACTTCCTAGTGGCCGATTAAGCTGAAATTTGGCACTCTCGTTTGGTTCTTGTGACAATGCACAATTATCTAAATACCGACGTAGGGGGAAATGCAAGTAAGTAAACTATGGGGCTTAATAAACAATTGTGAACATAGTTTTGCACAGAAGTATTTAACTAATAATATTTATTTTTCTCAAGTTATTCTGCATGGACCTCCTTAATATCTCCTGTAAAGACATGGACCAGTTCAAGGTCGTCGCGAGCTGATGGCCCAGAGGGCAAGTTGATATGGAGAATGAGAAAAGTATGAGTTGTAGGTAAAGTCGAGAGCTCATGAAGCTTTTTACTTGTTACAGCGATTGTAATAATAACGGTACAGAGTCCAACGTGTAAAGATTCACGAGTTCTTGACTGTACAATAAATAAAACTTATAAATAAATAGAATCTCTAGGGGGCAGCCCCTCCCTGGCCTCCCTTGGTGACGCCCTTGGACCAGTTGCATTATTTTTTATATGAGGGGGGGGGGGGGGGGGGGGGGTAAATGAGCATGTTTGTCACATGGTGGAAAGCAATCACCACTATCATGGAGTAATATCGAGGAGTCACCGTTCTCTTGCCAGCCTTTTAAGGGGAATAAAGACTGTTCTTGAAGGCTCCATAATTGTTCAGAAATACAGTTGAGGGAAGTTGAAATACAGTTTCACCGTTCGTTCGTGGCATAAAATGTCTCTAGGAAATGTACTGTAGTAGATCGCCAATTATCAAGATGATATGGATGGAATTTTAATTTATGGCGAGTTGTACGATAGTGGAACTCAGCGGCAGGTATCAAATCAAACAGCTCATCCGAGCATTGCCCGTGATTTAATTTGTATAGAATGTAAAGAGATTATTATTATTATTTCCAACGGGGACGCCGGCTGTCGGGCGGGTGATCAGCCTTACTTGAGGCCATTTCACCCATTTCCCCTGGTCCTCCCTTTTGGGGGGAACGTAAAGAGATGCTACATCTCTTCATGTAGAGAGAGTCCAGTCAATCAGTGATCATTGGGTCACTGACGAATCGGACTGCTCTCCGTTGTATTTGGTCGAATGGAGCAAGCAAGTACTGGGGCAGAACATGTCCACTCTTACACCAGAGCTACACAAAGAGACGCTACATCTCTACGTGTGGAGAAACAGTCCATTTTGTCTGAGATCATTGGGTCACCGACAATTTGAACTGCTAAGATTCGAACTGTTCATAGTTGTATGTGGTCAAATGGAGCAATTTTATGTTAGTATCACAGTTTGTGTGTTAATTTGTAAAGTGATTAGTGCATGATGGCAAATAATACAAGGCTGCCGTACAAAAGATTTAGTACTAATTTATCTCAAGGTTGGCCAACGTAAGGAAGTTAGCTGTCAAGTAAAGTAATCATTATTCATTATGTGTATCATATATCCTACTGGCTTCTACCCGCCCCTGTACAGTACCTCGATAAAAAATATCCTATTCACTACATAGTATAAAACAAAGTCGCTTTCTCTGTCCCTATGTCCCCATGTATGCTTAAATCTTTGAAACTACGCAACGGATTATGATGCGGTTTTTTTTAATAGATAGAGTGATTCAACTGGAAAGTTTATATGTATAATATATGCATAACATAGTAGAAAAACACTGATAATTTAGAGGTTTCTAATGTGATGTCGTAAATAAACACATTTTTTTGCTCTTTCATTGCAAACGCTGGCTGAACCCAACGAGATAGATCAAAATAATGTAGTACAGTATTGTTCACCTTAAAATGGTCTACAAAAAAGTTCGCGATGGTATATGTCTATCTCTTAGTGGTAACACACAATAACCGTTATTTTATCCTTTGCTTTTTACAAGAAATAATGCCTTATTTACGAAGCGATTTTAAGCAATACAGAATTAATCCTTATCCAATTAAGTACCTTAAATACATTGCGCATTTAATATAGATCAATATGGCCCTTCACAGCATGTAATTTAAATGAATAGTTTAGAAGATATTACACATTTAAAATGCAGGGACATAACGGCTGTGGCGGTACCGGCCGCGGAGCCGGCGGCGTGTGCCTATAACTGGGGAAGGACTGGATAGGACAAAGCGCAAAGACCTTCTGTAGTACATTTAGTATCAGCATTGCACCCGTGCGAAGCCGGGGCGGGTCGCTAGTTTATTATAAATTATATATTTGGGGTGTAAGTAGTTCATCAACATCTTTGAACCAAAGTTAACTTCGCCTGCACGCGGTGATCCCTGCTGACTGACAAACGAAGGTCTGGAAAAGAGAATTAGGGAGCGTAATTGTACCGTAAAGTACAATTACGCTCCCTACCGTAAGTGTACGTATTGTACGTAGCTACCCGACTGGGGAATGTACCTCCACCTCATAGAATACCGCAGCCAAATAACAATTCCCTTGAGGGTTGTTGTGTTCCTGCGAGTGGGTGAGGTCATCAGAAATGAAGGAGATACTGCGTTGGTAGCGGGGGGGTGGCGCGAGCGATATTTTATGTTGCGAGCGTTAATATGGCTACGGTAACCGCTTCACATCAGGCGGGCCGTATGCTTGTCTCCCACCCGACGTAGTATAAAAAAAAATATTTTTACCTGACAAAGGAAGGGTTCTGACGTGAATATATCTTTAAAAATATTGCCTCCATGGGGAGGCAATACAAAAAAACCAATGATAACAAAATCGGGGGATACAGTTTGGTGTTGCAGCTACAAATCTATCACCTCCACCCAAAATTCAATCACACCACTGGATAGATGAAGGATCAAAGAATTTATTATTGTAAGTGAGGACTATGGAAAATCGCGTGCGGGGGAGGGAGAAGCGCTGCCATTTTGAGATAATTTTAGTGCATTAACGTATTTACGTACAACACACGGACCGTGTCCATGACACCTCAGTTATTTTTTCAATTGTGTGTATGTATATTTCTTTGGGACGCTCTACAGTCTAAACCAAAGTTTCCCGAAAGGTGGTCCGCGGGATCCTGGGGTTCCGTGGAATAGCCACAAGGGTTCCGCGAGCCGTCCATAAATTAACAAAACATTAGTCGAAAAAAAAATGACTAGTTAGGCCCTATATAATAATTATAGCTGCTAGGGTTCCGCTAGGAAAAGTATAAACAATTAGGGGTCCGTGGCAAAAAAAAAAATTGGGAACCTCTGTCTAAACTACTTCACGGATTTCATCTTAATTGATACACTATATGTATATTAAATAAATAAATAATAAATAAATACTTCTAGACAAATTACACAGCGCCCTAAAGTCCCAAATTAAGAGCAAGCTTGTGTTATGAATACTAGACAACTGATAAATGTACTTAAATACATTTTTTTTTTGTAAATACATACTTATAATACATAGAAAACACCCAGACCAAGACAAACAGACATGTTCATACATACAAATGTTTGTCTTGTGCGGGAATCGAACCAACGACCTCGGAGTCAAAGTGGCCATTGCTAACCATTCGACCACCAAGCTCGTATATTATTAGTAAGACCACGACATATAAATGTAGTCTAGCTCTTGAGCTAGCTATGTCATTTTTAACCAACTCCGAAAAAGGAGGAGGTTCTCATTTCGGCTGTATTTTTTTTAAATGTTTGTTACTTAGTTACTCCGTGATTTATAGACCAATTTGAAAAAAGCTTTTTTTTCCTGCGAGTGAGTGAGGTCACCCAGAAAGGAAGGAGATGCTGCGTTGGCAGCGGGGGTGGCGGCGCGCGAGCTATGTTTTATGTTGCGTGCGTTAATATCGTTACGGTAACCGCTTCACATCAGGCGGGCTGTATGCTTGTCTGCCACCCGACGTAGTATAAAAAAAAAGTTTCTGAAATCTGCGTTTAAATATTAACTCGTAAAGTGCTTGAAGTCTAGAATTCGACACAGAATATCTAAGGAGACCTTGATCTGAAGTTTAGTCGATAGCGCCGGGGGTCGTCCGCCTACGACGATGCCACACTAGATTAAAACAGCAGTACGCCAACTCAATCTAAATCTGAGATTAGGCTATTTGACAATGTTCAAAAATTGTATAAATAAATTATTTAACAATATCGTACAAACCAAACAAACCTATAAAGATCAGAAAAGTTTCATTCTATGAATATATTCTAAAATCTTCCGCCCGACTTATTTTAGGGTCGATCAAAGATTTGCGCGGAAAGTCCATTCTAAAAGTATGAAATTATTAAAAAAAAAAATCCATTGGAGAAGCAATAAAAATACTATAACTTTTATTATGATACTAATTACATAAACGTAATATTTAACACAGCTGTCGTACAAATTTCTGATTTGATGCATAAAAAATAAAAAGTCACAGGTTTGTATTTTCTTTTTCCGTATCCGGTGGAATTATCGTCTCTGTATCCGTTAAAAGTGATCCGTAGCTGTGAACCCTGCGTGACGCGTTGATTATGGTCGTTTGATATACTGTTTTTTAACGTTTACTGTGCGTGCCCTTACGTAACACCCTGACCTGACCCATCTTCTACGCATATATGCCTATCGAATTGTATAGATCAGTGTTTATCAATCTTTTTGAATACTAGACCCTTTTACAAGTTAAAAATTTCTGCCGAAAAGGAGGGGTCCTTTTTCCCGCTCTCCCTCCATGAAATAACTTCAACAATTCAGCTGGTTATGAGAGCTTTAAAATTGTTAGTGCCATTTGCTTCATGTTTTGTTCTTAGGTGAACTAATTAGGTTTTTAATGGTGAATATAAAAATTAGGAAGAGATATAGGCTTCCAAAAAAAATTTGTTTAAAGGTTTGGGTTGATGAATTATTGAACAATAAATAATCCCCTTAGGATCAGTAGTACCATTGATGGTACAAGTGACACAACTTTGTATCTCTAGTACCATTAAAGAAAAGTCAAGATATTCCCCGTGATCAGGATGGTTTTGGGATGTATTCAGAATCGGGTCTGCTCGTAGTTTTTTTATTGTAGCTACAAACATTTGCTTTTTTTCTGCCGCAATATGTAAATTAAAGGGCCGCGACCCACAGCTTGAAAATCACTGATATAGATACCTTTAAAAATTTGCAAGGTAATTTATAAAAAAAACTAAAAAGAACTTCCCACAAGAGATTGGTTACAGCGTAATAATAGTTGTTCGTCTGGGGAAGTACCTCGACCGCACAAAACTCGAGCCTTCTAGAGGGTTGTGTTCCTGTAAGTTGGTTAGGTTATCAGGAAGAAAGGTGTTGGTAGCAGAGGCAGAGTTGTACTCTTGGCCGCCCTAGGCCGTGCCTTCGCCGCCCTAGGTAGTATCGTGGTCGCCTTAGTTCGTATCGTTCCACTATCGTACAACTCGCCAAAAATTTAAATTTCATCCACATCACCTTGATATTTGGCGATCTACTACAGTACGTTTTTGAAGACATTTTCTACCACGAACTGTGAAGTTGTGGAATCAACTTCCCTCAGCGGTGTTCCCAAATAAGTACGACATGGGGGCCTTCAAGAACAGAGTCAATATTTCTCTTAAAAGGCTGGCGACGGATCGGCGACCCCTTGGTGTTGCTGATTTCTATGGGCGGTGGTGATTGCTTTCCATCAGGTGATCCATGTGCTCGCTTGCCCCCCTCTGGTATAAAAAAAAAATCCTGATTCTCATTAGCTGACTCCTTATCCCTTTCTCTTATTATATAGTATCTTAGTTCTTAGTTATCAGCTTCATACCAATTTTTACAATACTTCTGCTCAAACCGCCATTTGTATCGCCAACCGGCAGCCTGTAATTTTTCAATTGTGTGTATGTGTAGTTCTTTGGGACGCTCTACAGTCTAAACTACTTCACGGGTTTCATCTTAATTGATCCACTATATGTCTATTAAATAAATAAATAATAAATAAATACTTCTAGACAATTTACAATTTTGTAAGAATTCGGTAATACCCTGCTCCGCCCGCCCCTAACATTTGGCCGCCCTAGGTGCAGGCGAAGTTGGCCTTAAGGCAAATCCGCCATTGGTTGGTATATTTCATGTTAACAGCAACTTACAGACGGTTTAGAACCGTTAAGTCTGAGACGAGATTTTGCGTCCCTTTGTGTGTTCTACCGATTGTACAATGGGGTGTGTTCAGAGGAGTTGTTTGACATGATGCCCACGGCCTCCTTCTACAGTCGCACCGCTCGCCATCGACAGGGAATTCATCCTCATAGCCCTGCCATACACTCGTCGAGTGGCGAGGGAAGTAGGCAGGAACGCAGTGTGGCCACGTTACTCGTCATGCCGCTCGTCTTGCTCTTCGTCTTGCCCATCATTCCCTGTTTTGTCGGTTTTTTGGGCGCGAGTCAAAGGACCGGCAACGTGAATGCGAGTGGCCGGCCACATAATCGCCTCGGACGCATTCCGCATCGAGCGCTCGGGCGCGTAACACGCGTCATATTTTTTAAATATTTTTTTTAAAATCATGTCTGTCATGAACATTTCCCTATAAGAGCTGGTAGCAAAAAAGAAATGTTTGATGGCATCTTTTAGACCGTTAGTCCATAAAAAAAGCTTCGTTTCGCTATAATAAAAATGCATATCGCGCACGCTGCCACAGCTTCAACGTCCATTGTATAGCAAAGGCGAATGTCCAAGTGCGGAGCGTCGCGAATAATTGCGCGAGTAGAGCAGTGTGTGGGCAGTGAGGGAAACATCGCGGCAGCGCGAGGAGCAAGGCGATGAGCAGCGCGAGGTGCATAGTGTGGCGGCGGGGTCACACATTGAAGCCTAAGTGGTCGCGTACTGTGCGGTTCCAGAGAAGTTTTCTCCCGCGTACTGTCAAACTGTGGAATGAACTGCCTGTCGAGGTTTTCCCATGAGACTACAGCATGGGGTTCTTCAAAAAGAGCGTCTAGAGGTTTTTACAGGGTCGGCAACGCGCGTGTGATGCCCCTGGTGTTACAGGCGTTCATAGACTGCGGTAGCTGCTTTCCATCAGGGCCGTAAGCTTGTTTGCCACTCTAGTGGTATATAAAAAAAAACATAAGGCGGGCCATGTTTGTTTGGCACCAGTCGTGTTATAGAGGACACCGATGTTGCATCATACTAACCTATTTCAATTTCAAACGACGCCCCATTGAAGATTTACGATCTCCGGCGCCTTCCGTCTGCGCCAGGCGCAATTAATGCAAGCGACTTTTTAATTTTTCACTCGAATTCGAAAAATAATAAGGTCGCGATTCCTTTGTATTGGGTATTGTGCATTTTCTTGCAGTTTCGTGCGTCCGTGTTCTTTGTCCGGGAACTTCTGGAATATTTCTGAAAACGAACACCAAATGAAATTGTGATTTTTTTATACTACGACGGATGGCAGACAAACATACGGCCCGCTTGATGTGAAGCGGCTATCGTAGCCATGTTAACGCTCGCAATATAATATATCCCTCGCGCGCCGCTGCTCCCGCTGCCATAGCAGTATGTCCTTCCTTTCTGGTGACCTCACTTACTCGCAGGAACACAACAGCCCTCAAGGGAATTGTTATCTGGCTGCGGTATCCTGTGAGGTGGAGGTACATTCCCCAAATCGGGTAGCTTACAATTACGCTCTCTTTTCGCCAGAGCTTCGTTTGTCAATCATTCAGGGTGCACTGCGTGTAGATGAAGTTGGCTTTGGTTCTAAGATCTTGATGAACCACTTACACCCCAAATATATTTGGCTTAGGTCTTCTGTGAGATGGACTTTCGCAGTCAGGCCGCTTGCAAAACGCTGTACTGTCTCATTTGCCGGAGCTTCTTACGTTAGTCGGCAGGGTTCACCAAGTGCAGTTAAGGTTGGCTTTGGCTCTTAAGATATAAATTTATTATTTGACTTTGTTTCATCCGTTCACGCGTGATGCGGTGACATAGTGATATAGACATTCATTTCTAATATATAAAATTCTCGTGTCTCGGTGTTTGTAATTAAAAACTTCCGAAATGACTCGACCGATTTTCGTGAAATTTTCTGTGCATTTCGGTTAGGTCTGCGAATCGGACAACATTTATTTTTCATCCCCCTAAATGTTAAGGGTGGTCCACCCCTAGATTTTTATTTTTAAAGAAAATTTTTTGTTTTTATTTTTTTATGATACAGCATATAAAAATACTTACAACCCCAAATTTTCACCCCTCTACCATCAACCCCTAAATTTATACATCAAAACAACGTTTGCGGGGTCAGCTAGTTATTTTCTTCTATAAAAATTCATAACGAAAGCAGCTTAGCTTACGTTTCACAATAATTTTGATATATTTTTTGTATAAACTTAAGCTATAAACAATAAGTACAATTCAACTATAAAACTAAAGTACCTAAAATTAAATAATACTTAAAATTAATAAATAAATAAATACATCTAAATTAAAACTAATTAAAATAAACTAGCTAATAGCTAGTTATTTTATATATATATCTAGATATCCGAACGTTTCGGTTTCGGTTACGGAGCTCCGAAACATCCCTAGTCGAAACTAGTAAAAATCTGGAAACTTCTAAAACGTAGAAAAGATAATCTGTACCTCTCAGCTGTGCGGTCAAGGTCAGCGCGGCGGCAGCTGTAGGGTCCCACTGTAAGCGGGGCGGACATACCCTGCTTTTTATCCGACAGTATGAGATAAACATTCAAAAACATTGCCCTCATCAGGTGATTTTAGCCTCCAGTACAGGAGCATGACCGACCTGACCATGAGAAGGAGGATTTGGCCTACACTCCCCACGCTGGCCAGACGGGTTGGGGAGGCCTGATCGATGTTTTATAATGTATTTCCCTTAGTCGCCTTGTACGACATCCACGGGAAGAGACGGAGGATTCTATTCTAGTCTGCCGGAAACCACGCGGCCAATAATATAAATAAATATTTCTGGACAATTTACACAGCGCCATCTAGTCCCAAATTAAACGCAAAGCTTGTGCTATGGGCACTAGACAACTGATAAATGTACTTAAATA
Source organism: Hypsopygia costalis (assembly GCA_937001555.2). Classification (NCBI taxonomy): domain Eukaryota; kingdom Metazoa; phylum Arthropoda; class Insecta; order Lepidoptera; family Pyralidae; genus Hypsopygia; species Hypsopygia costalis. Next base: position 11,355,091 of record OW443355.2, read on the forward strand.
CATTTTTTTTTTGTAAATACATACTTATAATACATAGAAAACACCCAGACCAAGCCAAACAGACATGTTCATGCACACAAATGTTTGCCTTGTGCGGGAATCGAACCCGCGACCTCGGAGTCAAAGTGGCCATTGCTAACCATTCAACCGACCGTTTGTGTGTCAAATACATTGTAGCGCGTGTAATGTTTTCGACGTGATAACATCTTATAAAGCGATGAACGCTGGCTGCACGCACGAAAAAGCATGACTCATTGTCACGTTCCGCCTGAGCCGAGCGTGCAAGCGAGAGCGCAGAACAAGCGATAGAACAGCACGATTGGCCTATGTTTCTTATGACGTTATCACGGAAAATTTTCGTCCGTTAACCGACTTTACAGACAACCAACTTTTTTTTATTGATTTAATGTATTTTTATGCATTAATTTAAAAAAATATTAGCACTCGTTCATTATATAAACTCCTCCGTCCGCGCGATTTTCGTAAAAACGGATACAAAGGTTTGCTTCACGTACTTATTAATATAATAATAATGATGATTGCGCAGCTTGTGCTCTAAATATACTGGTCCATACTGAAAAACAGTGCCGAGTCTGTTACAGATTTCGGTTTTTATACTGAGTTGGGACCATTTTGCGATATTAGATACTTTTATTTTTTTTTGCTTAATTTGGGAGATGGCGCTGTGTAAATTGTCCAGAAATATTTATTTATATTAAGTATGGTCGAATTTCGACCAGTGGGCGACCAGTGGTGGACCATTAAAAATCTTTCCGCTGTAACAAAAGCTCGACCCGATATAGATGGCTGCGGCAAAACGCGGTGATTGCATTAACAGTACCGCGGGGAGGAGGAGGGACATGGGGGTGTGGGAGGAGAGTACCCCGGCACAGAGTAAATACAGACGGTCGACTTCATCTACTTGAAGCGAAGGTTTATCAGAGTGGGCGATGTGTTAGACTTGCTTACATATATTTTTTTATACTATGACGGGTGGCAAATAAGCATACGGCCTGCCTGATGTGAAGCGGTTACCGTATCAACGCTCGGAACATAAAATATCGCTCGCGCGCCGACACCCCCGCTGTCAGCGCAGCATCTCCTTCCCTTCTCTTCTGGTGACCTCACTCACTCGCAGGAACACAACAACCCTCAAGGGAACTGATATTTGGCTGCGGTATTCTGTGAGGTGGAGGTACATTCCCCAGTCGGGTAGCTTACATTATATAGATAGTTAAATTAGATTAATAGATAGTTGATTCAGGTGTTATTTTGCGGAAGTCAAATTTACAGGCAATTTGATCTAAACTACTTTGCGTGCTTCCGCCACCAACATCTGAAAATTCAGATGTTGGAGATTCGCCGAGACGACCACAGCAGCTGGAGCAGAGACGACCAAACCAGCCACGGCAGTCGCATGCAACTACTAACGGTAGTGGGTGGGTGCCGGCCGGCAGTAGTTTGCATGAACTAATTGGTGGCGGAAGCACGCAAAGTAGTGTAGATCAAATTGCCTGTAGCTTACATTACGCTCCCTACCTCTCTTTTCGCCAGAGCTTCGTTTGTCAGTCAGGAGGGTGCACCGCGTGAAGGTGAAGTTGGCTTTGGTTCAGTTGGCTTTAGGAGAGAGATGTTGATGAACCACTTACACCCCAAAACTGCTCTAGGTACACTGAGAGCGCTTTTCCACGTTGTTGTTTCAAACGACCGTTGTGACTTACATATTCTGTGTTTCACAGCTGAATTAACTTTTCAGCGAGTGAATGGGGGCGTGGAGGCGATTGGGGGACTATTAGGAATACAATCGGGCGATATCGAGGGTCGGGGAACATTCTGTAAACAACGGGACGAAAACAAGTGTCCTTTTTTGACGTGAAAACGTCAACGATGAACGCCGGGCGCACACACGAAAGAGCATGACGCATTGTCACGTTCCGCCTGAGCGGAGCGTGCAAGCGAGAACGCGTGCAACAAGTGACGCATCTATCTCTCTTCCACTCCATCGGCCGATGTTTTCTTATGACGTTATCACGTAAAATTATCGTCCGTAAACAGACTTTACAGACAACCAATTAATTCACTACCTCCTGCCGTCTGTAGATCTTTAGGCTGCATATCTTTAGGTTTTTTTTTGACAATTTACACAGCGCCATCTAGTCCCAAATTAGCGCAAAGCTTGTGTTATGTGTACTAGACAACTGATAAATGTACTTAAATACATTTTTTTTTGTGTGTGGCATTGCTAACCATTTTGCTCGTCTCGTGAATAGCTTTACATCATCATCATCATCATCAGCCTGTATCTACCCATGCTGGATATAAGCCTTCCCCAATGCTTTCCACCAGATACGATCCTCCGCCTTCCGCATCCAGCCGCTTCCAGCCACTCTCTTTAGGTCATCGGACCACTGACGGACTGGGGTGTAAGGGGCTCAATACCATCTTCGGAGCCAAAGCCAACCTCACCTGCACGTGGTACACCCTGCAGATAAGCGGGCGAGGCTCTGGCGAAAGTCGCCTGCCCAGCGTGGCGACTTAAGAGCATTTCTGTCCAATGTTTACACAACAAAATATATAAATAAATAAATATTGTCAGAAAATTACACAGCGCCATCCAGCCCCAAAGTAAGCGAAGCTTGTGTTATGGGTACTAGACAACTGATAAACATACGTAAATACTTTTTTTTTTTGTAAATACATACTTATGATACATATAAAACACCCAGACTAAGACAAACAGACATGTTCATGCACACAAATGTTTGTCCTATGTGGGAATCGAACCCACGAGCGTTGGCGTTGAAGCCGCGTTATTGACCGCTACGCCACCGAGCTCGTCATATGGCTTTACGTGTGCTTGGTGAACTCCATTATGTACCCATTTTCCACCATCACTTAATTTAACCTGCCCTTCTCACCCTAGTTGTCGCATTTGACACGGAATTTACAATTTTATTGTGTAAGAAATAAGACTTGATTTAGCTTGCCGAATGGTAATGGAAACATTTTTGCAGGACATTAAAAGGGGTTTTGGGTATTTTTGTACATTGAGGCCGAAAAGGGAATGGCCACGAATTAAATATTTGCTCTGTTGTAAATAAATTAATGTTAAATATTTCTGGACAATTTACACAGCGCCATCTAGTCCTTACCCTTAGTTAAGCGCAAAGCTTGTGTTAAGGGTACTAGACAACTGATAAATGTACAGTAAATACATTTAGCCGTATGGTTTCCGGCAGACTAGAATAGAATCACTCCGTCTCTCCCCGTGGATGTCGTACAAGGCGACTAAGGGAAATACATTATCAAACATCGATCAGGCCTCCCCAACCCGTCTGGCCAGCGTGGGGAGTGTAGGCCAAATCCTCCTTCTGTCTGGGACGGACGAGAGAGGGTCGTGCTCCTGTAGTGGAGACTGAAATGACCTGATGATGATGATGATGAAATAAAAAACACCCAGACCAAGACAAACAGACATGTTCATACACACAAATGTTTGTCTTGTGCGGGGATCGAACCGACCTCGGAGTTAAAGTAGCCATTGCTAGCAATTAGACCATGGGGCTCGGGGGAATTTGTTACGTTTTTAACCGACTTTAAAAAAAAATTTTTGGAGTGTAACGTCCTTAACGTTAGAGCCACGATCTTTAGAGTCAAAGCCAACCTCGCTTGCACGTGGTGCAAGCGAGGTTGGCTTTGACTTGGCCCTGCCGAGCAGCGAATAAAGTGTACTTGAAATCAAGGTCGTCGCCAGCCGATGGCTCGGGGGGGGGGGGGGGGGGGGGGCAAATTGTTAAAAGTATGAATTGTAGGTAAAGTCGAGAGCTCATGAAGCTTTTCACTTGTAGTACGAGTCTCTAGGGGGGGAAGGGGGGCAGCTGCCCCTCCCTACACCCCCTTGGCGACGCCCTTGCTTAAAATTGCAGTAACATAAGATTGAATAACTGCTACAGCAGATTCTAAAATTAGTAATAAAATTTCAATGAAAATTATACAATAAGAAATTAAGTAAAGACATTAGAGCCACGATCTCTAGAGTCAAAGTCAACCTCGCTTGCACGTGGCGCACCCTCCCGAGTACCGAAAAAGGCTCTGGTAATGGAGAGGTAGGGTTAGAGATATAAAGTCTTTATAATACTTACGGTATTATACAGTAAGAATTGTATAATACGGTATAATACCGTTTACAGAATTAGAGTCAGCCCGCGAGCAATACTTGTATTGCGATCGTTTCTATGACATGCTACAGTAACCGCTTTATATCACGCGGGCTGTATTTTTTTTTATATAAAAGGGGGGCAAATGAGCATGTGGGTCACCTGGTGGAAATCAATCAGCTTCACCCATGGAGATCAGCGACAAGGGTTCGCCGATCCGCTGCCAGCCTATACTATTTCCTTTCTTTCTAATTTAATGAACATATTTTATTTTGTTTTCAATGAGAGCAGACGTGTCTACATAATCATTTTAAAGAATAATAATCACTCGCAAAATTCTCGACCTAGATATCGAGTAAGCAGTAAATGTGTTGTGTACTTTTATTGATTACTAATAAGTGACATTATAATGTATAGTGATTGATTTACAAATAAAAATATGATGGACGGAAGCAGCCCCTTCAACCGGAGCAGCATAACGCAACGTAGCCCTCCGCCCACGCCCAAGCGTCCACCCCCAGTGACAAACCAAGCAGACGATGGGGTTGAAATAGTGTCGACTTCGGAAATCTCCGGTTGGATGACTTCCATAGAACAATGCCTATCAGAGGTCTGCGCTATCTCGGCAGAAGGGAAGCTTAATTCGGAACAAAAGATCCGGATAAATAATCTTTGCCGTAAAGTCTCCCACGGTTCATCCCAAATGGCTGTCCAGTACCAGTCGTTAAAAGCACGAACCCTACTAGCACACCAAAATATACGAGCCTTGACTGAGAAGCAGGAATTGTCCCAACGACTACAGGACCTAAAAGAAAGCATAAAGGAATCATCGAAACCTAGCACAGAACCTATCTCTTTTGCCGACATGGTCAGAAAAACATCGGACAAATTCATCCGCCCGAGTAATTTAAGTGCTGTGGCTATCTATCCGAACGATAAGATGAAGTCGAGCGAGGAGACTAAAACACTCGTTCAAAAAATTATAAGCCCTGAGCAGATGAAGCTGCACGTGAGAGGTTTGCGTAAAACCAGGAACGGTGGAGTGATAATTAGCACCGACAGCAAAGACGATATTATGAAGCTGAAACAATCAGAGCAGCTGACGACCTCTGGCCTTACCATTGACGAGCCTCAAAAACGCAAGCCTAGAATTGTGATCATAGGAGTGCCCACGAATATGCAAGAAGAGGAGGTCCTTAAGTGTATCTATCACCAGAACTTGGCTGAAAAGTTGCAAGGTACGTCTCTTGACCTATTTTTATCAAACATAAGGCTAAGTCATAAGTCAGGGAAGAAAGAAACAGAGACCTGTAATTATATTATTGAAGTGCCCGCACATTACCGCAAGGCCCTAATAACACAGGAGAGGGTCTTTATAAATTGGTCTTCTTGCCCTGTACGAGACTTTACACTCGTCACAAGGTGTTTCAAGTGTCAACAATATGGACATGCGGCCAAGACGTGTCGAGAGCCTATACACACTTGTGGACACTGTGGAATATCAGGGCACTCAACAAACGAATGTACGAAGAAAGAAGAACCGCCTAAATGTGCCACATGCCTGCACTACAAAAAACCGTCTAATCACAAGACTGGTGATCTTGACTGTCCAGCAAAAATCATGGCTGAAAAAAGGTACATTAATTCAGTAGATTATGAAGGCGCCTAGAGCGCCCTTAATTAACTATATTTAAGAACTCTATCCATTTATCAAAAATAAGTATGGCTGACTCTATAATCAATGACCTAGATAATTTCTCCGTATCCGAGTCAAAAATGTGTGACGTCGAGGACTGCAAACAATATCTAGTCCCTTACAATAACAACTCACTAACTATACTAACGCAAAATATTCGAAGTATTTTTAAGAACTTTGATAGTTTTAATACCCTACAGCACAGATTGAACACGGATTGTGATATCCTTATCTTAACAGAGTGTTGGCTAGGTAAAAATAGACAGAATTTGCCGAAAATACCGGGCTATAATGTGTACAGCACTACGGTAAACTGCAATCAAAATGATGGGGTAGTGGTTTATGCACGAAATTCGCTAGATATTACCGTCGAGGAACCTAATATGGAAGACTGTAGTCGGCTCTTGGTTAAAATTGGGTCAAATATTGCAATACTAGCTGTATATCGGTCTCCTTCTTATAAAAAATTGAATAGTTTTTGTAAGTCACTAAACAATACACTTCAAACTTTAACAACATTTAATAGTATGATATTGATGGGAGACTTAAATATTAACATTCTTCCAGAAGACTGTGATACCATGGCACAGGAATACCTTAAGGTGAAGTGAGTCCAGAGAACACGCTTATTCAAATAACTTTTTTATTTAAACTATTTCAAATTGGTTACTAGAAATTTAAATATGAAATCTTGAGTCCTTTCTGCAGGGTTAAAAGCTATTGAAAACACAATCAATCATTTTTGGCTCGATAGAAAAAAATCGCGAACTTCTCTCTAAATTGCACTAATTAAAAGATATATCTATTTAATACACTCACCTTTTTACATGGAAATTATACCAAAATTTACATAATTTTAATTAGGAGAGTGTTATGCTATTACTTTATTAAATAAAAATATAATTATAAAAACAAATAACGTTTTGCGTTCGCGCACCCTCCCCGTGTCTCGATCGCTCACAATAACGTCACGTCAGTGCTCTAGGAGCTGTGTTCGAGGTGGGACCTGTGCCGCGCGTCCGCTCAACGCGTTGTCGAAGTCGTCATTAAATTAAAATAATGGGTAACAAAAAAAATAAAATTAAACGTGCGAGACGCCGTCGTCTCGCGACAGTGAGGGCCAATGGAAGGAAAACTGCTGCACTACGGTAAGTAAGTGTTCCGTATTCAAGTAAGGTTACAAAGTTAATTTCTATTAGACACCTAAACAAATATCTATTATTATTTATAGTCTAATATATATATAGTCTAATAATAGATAAATATCTATTATTAGTTATCATATTTGTTTGTATTGAAAACACAAAAAAAAATATATACAGTACAGTAAAAATACAGTACAGGCAAATGCCTGTACTGTATTTTTTTTTTTTTTGTGTTTTCAATAAAGATTATTCTAATTGTAATATTTTGTTTCGTTGTTTTAGTTGGTCGAGTCACAATAAAGAAAATAATGAAGCCATGTCTATTTCTTCAAATACATCAGATGAGTAAGTATTTATAATATTATTGATATTATATTCTAAGTAATTTTAAAAGAAACAATATAATTGATTGGATTATTCCGTAACAATAATATGAGTAAATACAGAAGCGAATATTCTTGTGTACTTGTGCCGGCCTGGACGCCGCGAAATGAACACAGTGTAGAAATATCAGTAGGACAATAAAACAACGTGATACATGTTTTTTTTACTGAGACCCGGTTTCTTGGATTTTTCTCATGCTAGATGTTTCGTGTGAAAACTTTATTATAAATCTTCCTTGAATTATCGCGTCCCGACAGACAGACGCGGAGGGGGACTTTATTTTATAATAGTAGTGAAACTGGCCACGTTTTGTAGTCTATTGGAGAAATATGAATGTTTTAAATTTTATTTCAGACACACAGAAAAAATTAGGTCGCCGTCGTTGATGCGTCGAAAGTACGACAAGTGACAAGTAAGACGTCACTGACGAAACTGCAACGAATAGTCTGCTGTGCAGCCACGGGATCATTTCACACACCTACAGCAGCGATGGAAATGGTCCTAGACCTGTTACCATTACATATATTCATTGAGGCGGAGGCTTTGAAAGCCTTATACAGGATCGAAACATGGAATCGACATTACACTCAGACCAGACATACGCATATGGAGTATATGGAACCAAAACATTTGAAGGTACTGGAGCGGGCATTTTCTTTAAGAACATACAACATAGTCAAAGTATAGATCAATATGCTACTGTATTTCAACCTGAAATGCATGCCGTAACTGCTTGTGCAGAAATGAATCTAGATAATAATAATCGACACATCAAAAGCCAACACCTTGTACCTGGTACACGGTGTTGGCTGTTGATGGTACACTCAGGCCAAGAAAGAGCTACTGATCAAGGTTACGGCAATATACTTTGACCATTCTTGAAGCAAACTGACTTACCGAGTCAGTGGTAATCATCAGAACATCGATGATAAACCTTCAACCGTATAGTAGCGCCCCCCATGCAGTGGTAACAGTTTCGGGACACACCTGTAGCTGTATATTACACAGACTGTAGCGAGCTTATTTATGGGAAAGCAATAGGAACGCGACTATGGAACTGACATAAAAAACTGATAACATTGAAACAGGAATGTCGCCAGTGCAATATCAGGCAGTGACAGTGATGGACGGAATATGCTGGGTCAAACAATATAAGTATCTGGTAGGTGGGGTAGGAGGGGGGGAGAGGGACAATAGGGAAATAAACTGAGGTTTTGCTGTGCAGCCATGGCAGTCCAGGTAGTCATGCTCACTAAAGTATCCAAACTGGTGGTAGTGTCGTGTGGCGGGTCGACGCGTTCCCAATAAAGTGGTTAAACGCGGCAATGGCTGCCCCATGTATCAACTCGTGAATTGGTGCTGCCGAGGGGACTGGTCTACCGTGGTTGTCATGGTTACAAGGCAAACAATAGGAGGATTTAGATAAGTAGTATTAGGCAATCGTATAATTATTAGCACAACAGCGACGAGCAATTAATAAATTGTAAGAAAATTGTGACAAAAAAAAGATGATTGTTAACAAAAGGTACGGACCCCGGGGTCTGTAGATTGTAACTATTATTAATAATATATATGTATATATATATTTATGTTTTCTTAAGACTCGCTGGCCGCGGCGCCATAAATCATAGTGTATGCCGGCGCGTGGTAGTTAGTTAGTCTAAGTACCTATTTTAATTTGACAAATAATAAATATAGTTTTCTTTTTCTTTTCTTTCTTCTTTACTTCTTCATAATATACCCAAACATCGACTTGACAGTGTTGCATCACTTGCTCGCATGTTGAATATTAATCATGGGATGTGTTCAGAGGAGTTATTTTACATGATGCCCACGGCCTCCTTCTACAGTCGCATCGCTCGCCATCGACAGTGAATTCATCCTAACATGGGAGCCTAAGTGGTCGCGTACAGTGCGGTTCCAGAGATTTTTTAAGCTATTGCATAGCTTTTATCGCGGGCTTCGAGCGCGGCGACCGAATCAAGAAATTCCGTAACGAAAATAAAACTTAACACCCCCCACTCCGCCTACCATATAGCTGTGCCGAGCGTTTGCTTAACGTGTATGTAGGTATGTATATGGTACGACACACACACACACACACACACACACACACACACACACACACACACACACACACACACATATAGTTTAAATTCTCAATATGTATATATATGTCGAGCAATGAAATAAATAAATAATTATAATTGCATAAATTGATAAAAAATGCTATGCAATAGCTTTACTGCGGCAGTCCCCGAGTGCCACACGTTTTTATTCTCCCGCGTACTGTCAAGCTGTTGAATGAACGAGGTTTTCTCAGGAGACTACGGCATGAAGTTCTTCAAGAAGGGCGTGAAGAGGTTTTTATAGGGTCGGCAACGCACTTGTATGCCCCTGGTGTTACAGGCGTTCATAGGCTACGGTAACTGCTTTCCATCAGGCGGGCCGTATGCTTGTTTGCCACATTAGTGATATAAAAAAAATACTACATTATTTAAAAAAAATATCTTTCTATATGTAGTTTATTTGTTTTCATTATAATTATATTTCCAGATGGATTAAAATAAAATATACTCAAGCATGAAACAATCTTGGAAAATAGGTACTTCGCATAAATAATATTTACATACTCGTACATCGTTTTCAGTAGATTATCAGACGTACATTCATAAATAAACTTAATTTCACACTTATAATAAGGATAAGAAAAACAATAAGTAGGTACTTGGTTTATTTCAATATCAAATTTCCGATATCCAATCATTTTAATTTCAAAGTAAGTATTTTTAACTATTGTATTGTATTGACGGTTGTTGTACTGTACAGTCGCTATATTGTGGTATCTCGGCAGCGAGCGCGCGCTTGTAAGGGGGCAACCCCGCGCCGGCTCCTCTCAAGCCCCGCACCTCACCCCCTCGAAAACGGCCAAGCCCTGGACTCACGTCACCTTAATCTATGTGCTTTTCGTGGCTTACTGCCCGCGCATACAATGCCTACATGTACCACTGGATCCTGTTTGGATCATGTCATGCTCAGAACCAAATATCCATCAATCACGGTAGTAACAAACTCCACAATTACCGATCATAGCGCTGTCCTACTAACCCTTAACCTAAAAACACGTAAGGTAAATAATGCAATGCAAACAATTTCGAAATTAAATATAAATAAACTTGAAAACGATTTGTGCAAAATCGACTTTGACATAGTTTACAATTCTGTTGACGCGGACACAAGTATGTCATACTTAATAAAAAACGTCCAGCAAGCAATTCAGAAAAATACGTCAGTTATTCGATTGAATAATAAAAACAATAACATCAAGCCGTGGATAACGCCCGGCCTTATTCGATGTATGAGACACAGAGACAAACTGCATAAAAAGGCAAAAGCAAATCCGGGCAATTTAGTTTTACAATTAACATATAAAAGATATCGCAACTTTTGCAATAACCTTCTAAAAAAAGTGAAAAATATGTATGATAAAAACGAACTACAAAAAGCGGGTAATGATACGAAAAAAGTATGGAGATGCGTCAAGAATGTCACATACACATCTAACCAACGCGAAACGTCTTCAGGTTTATTGCAAATGCATTCATCTCAGCTTGCAGCGGCAAATAGTGTAAATAAATTCTTTGTAAATATCGGGAAAAAACTAGCGAATAAAGTACAAAGCACAATTCCAATACCCCAAAATGGCACTAGCCACACAAACACTTCATTAAAGTCATTTATGTTGTTAGGAACAGATTCTGACGAAATAGAAAGAATAGTTATGGGTTTGAAGGATGACTGTGCTAGTAGTTGGGATCATATAACTAACAAAATATTGAAAAAATTCAAACATATTCTAATACCGCCGCTAACTCATATTTTCCAAAAATGCTTATATGAAGGAATTTTTCCTAAATGTCTGAAAAAAGCCCTCGTCGTTCCTGTATACAAGTCTGGCAACAAAACCGATGTTACTAATTACAGACCGATTTCTTTACTACCCTCGATATCTAAGATATTAGAAAAAAATATAAACAAGAGACTGGTAGATTACTTAGAAAAACAGTCAATTTTGTCGAAAACACAATTCGGTTTTAGGCCTAAACTATCAACTGCCGATGCAGTGCATCAACTGACTGACTTCATAGTGCAGGAACTGGACAAGGGTAACCAGACGATAGGAGTTTTCCTTGACCTTTCCAAAGCCTTTGACACAGTTTCCATTCCTATCCTATTAAACAAGCTGGAAGCGATAGGTATAAGAGGTACTCAATATAAGTTACTGGCAAACTATTTAGATGAGCGAACCCAGTGTGTGAAGATAGGCAATGTCGTCAGCGATGATCTGAGAAATACTTCTTTCGGTATCCCGCAGGGAAGCAGTTTATCATCTTCCCTGTTCTTAATATATATTAATGACCTCTGCAATCTTCAATTAGTCGGAGGAAAAATCATATCATACGCTGACGACACCGCGCTACTATTTTCGGCAAATACCGAAAATGAGGTCTTTGAATACGCACAACGAGGCTTCAATATTGTAAATGTCTGGCTACAGCAAAACCTACTTACATTAAATGCTGAGAAGTCAAACTTTATTAAATTCTCTATGCGCAATACAAATTCGGCTTCGCCAACATTGTATGCCCATCAATGTAAAAACCCCGAAGATGATCTGTGCCAGTGTCCCTGTATAACTAAAACAAGTTACATAAAGTATCTGGGTATTATAATTGATGAAACTTTTACTTTCAGACATCATATCGAGGCTCTATATAGTAGAATGCGCAAGTTAATATTTATTTTCAAAAAACTCCGTTCCATTGCAGATTATAAATTAATCAAACAAGTTTACTTTGCCCTATGCCAGTCAATAGTAACGTATTGCATCACGTCATGGGGCGGAGCAGCTAAAACGGCTATGCTAAAAATCGAGCGAGCCCAGAGAGCAATATTAAAAGTGTCAACCTTCCGCTCATTTCTCTATCCTACAGACCTCTTATATCAATCCTGCAACGTATTAACAGTTCGTCAATTATTCATATTAAACATAGTACTGAAACAACACACTGCACTACCATACCGCACTGAAATCACTAACAAACGACGTAAAGACATTGTTTGCACTCAACATACTGCTACGTATCGGGCCTTCTCATCCAGGTTCTTTTTGTTTCTTGGACCACTACTTTATAATAGAATAAATGCAAAGTGTTATATATATCCTCTGACCTACAGAAATTGTAAAAAGAATCTCCAGCAGGCCCTACAAAGCATGTCTTATGAAGATACGGAGGAATTATTAAGAGCATTGGTTTAACATGGATATTGGAAGTCAGTAAACATCGTTGTAGGTATTATATATAATAGACTAGCGTACCTAATAGATTTAAGTTCATCAGAGTACTGATGCCTTTAACAATATTTTATACAATCTGTACTTAGTTTAGAATAGTAATGTGATTATTTAAGGTAAATTATTTAAGAACTATTACGCCTGAAACACAGGAATATTCCTAGTTCAGGCACATGGCAAATTACTCCATTATGTTAATTTAGACTTAAGTTTTTGTTACTTATGTTTTTTCAATAAAGATTTATTATTATTATTATTTCTGGTGACCTCACTCACTCGCATGCCCTACCTTTATTTTCGCCAGAGCCTCGTTTGTTAGTCGTCAGGGTGCACCATGTGCAGGTGAGATTGGCTTTGGTTCAAAGGTGTTGATGAGCCACTTAAGTAGTAAACCCCAACTTACTTTTTGGCATCCTATGGCAAACAAAAAATAGTTCAAGCAAAGTTCGGTCTCCCGCCTTATTCAGTACATTATCAGGCGGATTTGTTTACCACCCGAGCGTGTGCTATGTGGGTCACGGTCAAATTCCTCGCTCGTCTATGCTAGCGTGTTAGATCGCCGGTGATCTCATCTCTTAATGTCTTTGATCTTTAATACAAGTTAAATAGTGTAAAACGAATGCTCCTTCTGCCTTGCATATAATATAGTTACCATACTTCCGACGCAGCTAATAAACGTGGAGAAAAAAAACACTAAAGAACTTGTATTTATTACTTTTAATTTCTATTATAACCTGCCAGTTCCAAAGTCCAACAAAGAAAAACAGTCCAACGGTAAAAATGAAGTATTCTGATTGGTAACTTACCAATCAGAAATGACCAAATATCGTTTAGCCAATCACAGACCAGCGCAGTCAATAGCTTGCAATAATGTGTTGCCAGTGCAACTAACTTAAATTAAACATTACAAAATGATACCGAAACTAACACACCCTAACAATAGTAAATTTAAAACAAAAAATCCGATAGGAATAGGCTTCAGCTTCTGCGGTAGAGCCACGGGACGGGGGCCCACCACACATTCTCACCGCTGTGTCTCCTGTGTAGCCAGGATTAACAGCGGCGACCGCCAAAAAAGGCAAACAGTGAAGTCTATTGTAGTCCCAGGGTAAAACTACGGCTGCCTTGGAACTCACAACGAATTTAATCAGAAGAAATTAGTACGAGTAGGAAGCTTTTGGAATTAGTTTGTAAGTTCTATAATGCAATAACAATATGTAATACAATAGGCTATTTTCCAATGTTTAAAAATTGAATAAATTATTTAACAATCTCCTAAAATACACAAAACTATAAAGATCTGCAAACTATTCTAATATCTTCCGTCCGACTTATTTTAGGGTCGATCAAAGTTTGGCGGGAAAGTCCATTTTAAAAGTATGAAATTATTAAAAAATAATATTTCCATTGGAGAAGCAATAAAAAATACAATAACTTTTATTATGATACTAATTACCTAAACGTAATATTTAACATAGCTGTCGTACAAATTTCCGATTTGATGCATACAAAATACAAACCTGTGACGACATAACTCAGTAGCCTTTTGTATGGAGCGTTTTCGGTAAAATCCAAGATTGTGATTTTCAAATTGACATATCTCGAGAGATTTTTGTGCTATCGAAGTAATTCTTTCACCTATGGTTATATTATAGAGACGTCCCTATATATCAAACCGAAATTTTTTTTTGTCAAATAGCCTATTCTTAAAAGTATAGAGTATTACATAGGCGGACTTCTCCTTAATAGAGATCTCTACCAGTTAACCTTACAGTCATTGAAATGAGTTCTATCAATTTGACTTCCCCTCTTAGCAATCCCCCGTATGAATGTCGGATATCGCGTCAAAAGATAACCTGTATTCTTTCTCGGGGTATAATCTATGTTTATGCCCAAATTTAATTTAAATCGATTCAGCCGTTTAGCCGGGAAAAGGTAACAAACAGGCAGACACACTTTCACATAGGGAATGCAATCTCGTTCTCGCGACATCTCGCGCGTGACGGCGGCGGGGCCTGAGGTAGCGGTCGGGGGACGAGGTCTCGCTTAGATTCGCTTAGATCTCGTCCCCCGACCGCTACCTCAGACCCCGCCGCCGCCCCGCGCGAGATCTCGCGAGAACGAGATTGCATTCCCTACTTTCACGTTTATATGTATATTAGTATTAAACTCCGCTAACCTGCAATAGAGCAGCGTGGTGGAGTATGCTCTAAACTCTTTCGATGGAGGGTAGGCCCGTATCCCAACAGTGGGAGGATTATGGGTTGATGACGACTTCCTTTTAAGGAACGTCTTGGTACAATTATATGAAATTAAAAAAAATCAAATCGTGTTTCAGAATATCATATTTCTTCTTCACTTCATGTCATGCTATTCCTCTTAAACACCTAGAATTCTTCCTAAACTTCAAAACGTCTAGAAATATTTAGAAACCTTCACACTATCATTCATAAACTATCTTACTTCCGTTCAGTAATCGACATTTCTTTGTACGACGACGAAAATTTAAATCTACAATATTCATCAATAATTTTAAATCTTAAAACTGACATTACCACATCCAATCAATAGTACAACCGATAGCAATACAAAAATATAACAAAACAATGCTATGAAAATCACAACCGTGGCGGGAGCGAGGACAATACCCGGGGAGCCACCCCGAGCGACCGCGTACTACTATGCAGACTTGGAAAGACTCAAACGCAAAGCCCAAGACCAAATACCCAAAGAAGAAACCCAGAATGCGGACGAACTAAGCGAGTATGTTGAATCAAACGAAGTCGTCAACGATGGAGCTATCAGAGAAGTACCTCCTTTTAGAGACAGACAGTGGAGTCTCCCTGAGTACTCTACTCCTGAAAACCCCAGGAAAGTACCAGAAGAGACTTATTCTACGGCAGGGACTTTCCCAATGCCTGAGCAGAAGGAGAAAGAACCTCTGCTAGCGGAATTAGAAGTTGTAGGAAGATTGCCGTTGACGCAGTTGGATTCGGCATCTGGTGTACGGAGGAGTAGAAGTTGGTACCTCTGTTGTCCAAATGTTGCTGATGAGGAGATTTCCAGGGAGAGTTCTTGGAGGTATTCCAGTCTGAGGCCGGTGACAGCGCCTCCATTGCCGGGACAGAATGGAATTAATGTTTTGGTAGGTTTGGTGTCAAATTTACTTTTAAAGAAATTGTCTTCTTTTCTGCATAAAAACATATAGCCATGAATTCGTCGAGAGTTAATCCTCCTGAATTTTGATGACCTTTCTCTTTGATGACTATCTCATCTGTAGACTATGTGTGTATACTACAGCACATTGATACCCACATAATGTAGCTACCACATAATGTAGTACATACATTATGTAGCTGCCCTTACCTGGCAGGTCATATTAGGGCCCAGTCAACAATTTGTCAGTAGCGATATTTGTCGATTAGTCACGAAAATTGCCATTTCATAACTTGATATTTTGTAGACAAGAATAAAGTCGTAATTGTCACTTTGTGTTTTTGTTTGTTTTATAAAACTATTTTCCTGACCAGTCTTCTATAAAACCCTGTCAGCGTCTGATAAATAATTGTAAAATTCGAGCAATTCGAGCAAAACCGGGGACTGTGTACCAGTGAAGAGTTGTTATCAAAATTCTTGGTCGATCCTAAGGGTGGCCAGTACGAGTCCTTGCTAGTATGTTATCTACATGCTGGTGTTATACCATCATCTGCAGCTTTCTTTCGTTGCCAATAGTAATGAAGGTAATTTTTTTTCGCAGGTTGCAACACAGAGCAGTGGCCGAGAAGACGTAACAAGCCTCAGAGCGGAAAGGGACGCGTTAGCTCGGGCTCTCGCTACAGAGAGGCAGAGGGCAGCGGCTGCGTCGAGAGCTCATGACGCGAGATTGGCTGAGCTACATGGAGTGATTGCTGAACTTGTAAGGAGACGAGCGGCTGATAAGCAAACTAGGGCTATACCGGAGGAAGAAGTGTCAGGTGAGCTGGCTCGTATAATAATGGCCTCAAGGTTGCATTAGCTCCATTGAAGCCAAGTTGAGTTACGTGGATTGATAGCTGAGCTGGTCAAGAGTCGAGTAGTTGGATTGTTAATTAGGACTACACAAGAGGACGAAATGTCAGGTGGGCTACCTTATGTATTTAGGGTAATCTCAGTGTATTAGCTCGATTCCAACCAAGGTTGAGTTGAGTTACGTGGAATGCTAGCTGAGCTAGAGGTAAGTAACTGAAAAGTTAACTAGGGCTATACCAAAGGTACAGGTCTCGGGGTAAAGAACTCAATTGTAACCGAACGATGTGGGTAGCAGTAAAATCAAGAATGGCTATGTAAGCCAAAGACTGGCTGAGCTACATAGAGGAATACCTGAGCTAATTAAGAGACGAGCGGTTGATATGTGAGCTAGGGCTATACCGGAGGAAGGGGTCGCAGAAAAGCTACGTTATGTACATTTAGGGTGTCATCAGGGTTGCATTAGATCTAATGCAATGAATGATATAGAATAGATAGCGTTCGGGACAAAGGATCATGACGTGAGATTTGGTTTTGTTATATTTAGTGATAGATAAAGACTGATATGCGAACTAGGGTTATCCGGAGGCAGTGAATTCAGATGAGCTGCCTTAGACGTTTCTAGTGCCTTGAGGTTTGACAAGAATTAATTTCTAGATATATAGAGGAATTAGGAGGGAGGAGGCTACGCTCGTGAGGAGCAGAGTGGCTGACAAATTAGCGACACTATCAAATCATTATTTAATTTATTTATTAGCATACAAGACAGGTTACAATCAATATAAACATCATTATAACAGCATATAATTAGTACATAACTAGATTATAACCCAAAATGATGTATGCCTAGCGGCTTTTTAATTAATGTAATTCGTAGCGTGCGCTAGAGATCGCTGCTCATATTGAACAGTAATACAAATATTTTAAGTTAAAATAACAATAAAAGTAAAAGAAAGATTGAAACGACGTGAAAGACGAAAAGGAATGAGAGGATTATCAAATCATTATTATTAGATTAGCTGCACAATGGGTTTCTGACCGTCCGTGTCCCGTATTTCACTGATGGGTTTCACTGAAAATCAGTGCCTGGCTCACGCCGTGGTTTATACTGAGTGAAATCCTTTTTAATTAGGCATGTGGACACACCTGACAATGTTGATAGTTTTAGATAGACGTTTTTCTATATTACATAATTATATACAATGATTCTTTATGTTGTATACTTCTATAAGTGTCTGTGTGCTTAATGTAATAAACTTTTCATTCATTCATTCATTCACACTTCCACTGCACGTTCTTCCTTTTGTGTCTTCTGTGTGTAGATAGGCTACTAATAGTAATCTTTTAATTGACATTAAACAGTGAAATTCATTGCAATCTTAGGGTAAAATTACGCTAAGTTTCATGTGAAGACATTTATCAATTTTAATTGTGTAAGAAATTTATCAATTTTACACCCCGTAAGTGGTTCATCAACGTCTTAGAACCAAAGCCAACTTCACCTGCACGCGGTGCACCCTGCAGACAGACAAACGAAGCTCTGGCGGAATGAGCGGTAGGGAGCGTAATTGTAAATTACGCGACTGGGGAATAGACCTCTACCTCACAGAACACCGTAGCCAAATAACAATTCCCTTGAGGGTTGTTGTGTTCCTGCGAGTGAGTGAGGTCACCAGAAAGGAAGGAGATGCTGCGTTGGCAGCGGGGGTGGCGGCGCGCGAACGCAATTTTATATTAGTGTTAATATGGATACGGTAACCGCTTTACATCAAGCGGGCCGTCTGCTTGTCTGTCACTCGACGTAGTACACTAGAAATTTTATATCACCAGTTTTCTTCCTTTTGATCTATAAGTTAGATGGCATACCATGATCGTTCCACTTATAACCTATAAATAATTTCCAGACGAATGCGAGTCAACAACCCAACCTGCGGGTGAGCTTGACAATGACGCAGACAGGTCGAGGACAGAACAGAACGACACGTCATCAGCGCTGAGCCCCGCGGAGCTGCCGACTCCTCAAGATAGAGTGGAGCCACGGGAACTACCTGATGACACTACTGACACCAGTGAAAATAGGTAAGGGTCCTACGATATCTGCTACTGTATTAAACGCAACTTTCTAAAGTGGTAAGTGATTGACAAAATCAAAGCCATCCCTGCTGATGGATTAATATCTCATTTATGGTGAACATTTTTTTTTTTTTTTTTATACTACGTCGGTTGGCAGACAAGCATACAGCCCGCCTGATGTGAAGCGGTTACCGTAGCCATATTAACGCTTGCAACATAAAATATTGCTCGCGCGCCGCCATCCCCGCTGCCAACGCAGCATCTCCTTCCTTTCTTTCTGGTGACCTCACTCACTCGCAGGAACACAACAACCCTCAAGGGAATTGTTATTTGGCTGCGGTATTCTGTGAGGTGGAGGTACATTCCTCAGCCGGGTAGCTTACAATTACGCTCCCTACCTCTCTTTTCGCCAGAGCTTCGTTTGTCAGTCAGCAGGGTGCACCGCGAGCAGGTGAAGTTGGCTTTGGTTCAAAGATGTTGATGAACCACTGACACCCCAAAACCTACCACTACTACCAGGGTCCTACGATATCTACTACTGTATCTAACGCAACTTTCTAAAGTGGTAAGTGATTGACAAAATCAAAGCCATCCCTCCTGATGGACTAATATCTCATTTATGGTATACCCAAGATATATGATGCGCTGCCAACTCCTGAAGACAGGGTGAATTCACGGGAACTATCTGATGATACCATTGAAAATAGGTAAAGGACCTACTATGTCTATACCTGTATTTCAGATTATGCTGATGCCACTTTATAGTGTATAGTCAATCCTTCAGATTGACGAAGTTATTATTTATGGTATCATCATCATCATCAGGTCCATTTTAGTCTCCACTACAGAAGCGCGACCCTCTCTCGTCCGTCCTAGACGGAAGGAGGATTTAGCCTACACTCCCCACGCTGGCCAAACGGGTTGGGGAGGCCTGATCGATATTTGATAATGTATTTCCCTTAATCGCCTTGTACGACATCCACGGGAAGAAACGGAGTGATTCTATTCTAGTCTGCCGGAAACCACACGGCAATAATTTATTTATGGTATACATCTATGATAATATATGGTACGGCTACGGGAACAATCTGATGGCTATTTTGATCCTGTAGATGGCATTACTGACGCCTGTGGAAATAGCCAAGGATAAGGGACCTACTATATAAGAATGTCGCAGATAGCTGAATGCTGATGTGGCTTTCTTCAGAGTGAGCGTTATAAGAGGCCAAAGTCAACCTGGCCTGCTGCTGATTAACTAACAAAGCTCTGGCAAAAGAGAGGCGATGCTGCGTTGGCAGCGGGGGTGGCGGCGCGTGAGCGATATTTTATGTTGTGAGCGTTAATATGGCTACGGTGACCGCTTCACATCAAGCGGGCCGTATGCTTGTCTGCCGTTCAACGTAGTATAAAAAAAAAGGCACATCGTAGTGTTAAGTTGCCGTACTTTTACCCCCGGGACTGCAATGGACTTCACTGTTTATTGCCTTTTTGGGGGTCGCCGCTATTAATCCTGGCTACACAGGAGACACAGTGGTGGAACATAAATGCTGAAAATAATATCTGTTTCAGATTAGAGCAACCTCGGGTGGAGGTGACGTCACCGCCCACCCATCCAGTGATAGACAATTGTGACACTAGTCTGAACCTATCTGAACGAGATTCGGAGATATGTTTAAGCACAGCCAGGTACGAATCTACACTTAATATTTATTGGGTATCATTTAAGCTATCGCCAATTTAATTAGTTTTGTGTTTCTTAACTAATTGAGTTTGCCCGCAAAATAATAGACTTGTCACCTAAATGTAGTCACGAAACAATATAAAATCAATTCCACAATAAATCACCTAAAATCATGGAGATGTAGGGTCTAGTACTAAATAAATGTTTTTGTATGTATTATATTGTCAATTATTAATAATTAAGCTTACTTGGCACCACATCATTCATGATCTAGGTTGACGGAGCTTCTATTTCCGGTGACAGGACACAAGAAAACCCTAACCTAACCAAAAATCAACTCAAATCTAACCAAAACATGATTTATTACATTGACCAAGTATTGGTAAGACTCGTCAGTGAATATGACGCCAATTTGACTTCGCCCCTATTAGCCATTTTTTCATTAAATTAAGGAGCTGATCTATTTATTTGGTGACAGATCTATTATTTTGATGATCAAACGAATTAAATGATACTAATAGTTTGTTAACCTGATGATTTATATTTAGAGACAGTTTTGATTAAAATGATGATTAATATATTTCTTGGGGATAGATATTATTATTAGGATACTGCAGATTAGTGACACGTCTAAACTTAGGTGTAGGTAGAAAATATTGTTCCCATATTTATTTATAAAAAGCATACATTTTGTGAACATTTCAGTTAGCTCAACAAATGCCAATAATGGAAAACATTAATTAAGACATAACAACAATACATAATAATATTTAAATTTGCTATTAATTCATTCATTGTTATTATTATATTTTTAGGGTTCCGTACCCAAAGGGTACAAAGGAACCCTATTACTAAGGCTCCGCTGTCCGTCCGTCCATCAGTCACCAGGCTGTATCTCATGAACCGTGATAGTAAGACAGTTGAAATTTTCACAGATGATGTATTTCTGTTGCCGCTATAACAACAAATACTAAAAAACAGAATAAAATAAATATTTAAGGGGGTCCCATACAACAAACGTGTTTTTTTTTGCTCGTTTTGCTCGCAATTGATAACGGTTATAGTAGGCGCACGTCCGCACGGACCATACGTATAGGCTAGTGTTGCAACAGAACTCTGTTTCCGTTTCCGCAACTGCGGAAGTTCCGCATGATTTTTCACTTCCGTTTCTGCTTCTGGTTCCGCAAACTTTATAACAGAACTCAGAACGGAAGCGGGGAGAGAGCGATGACGAGCGGTGCAGCAGACGCGACGGCGGCACGGCGCGCGGGGGCGGTTGCGGGGTCACGCGTGGACGAAATACGAATGTAGTACATTCGTATTTCGTCCACGATTCTTTTTAATTTTGAATATTAAACTAAGTATTAAAGTACAAATTTAATAAAAAAAATTAAAATGCAAAATTGTGATTTTTTTTCATAGTGTTAACGCTTCCGTTTCCGTTTCCGCTTCCGCTTCCGCTTCTGTTAAGATTTACTTTTGACATCTGTTTCCGTTTCTGCTTCCGTTATGCCAGTTCCGTTGCAACACTAGTATAGGCCCGTATATGCTATACAGCTTATACAGCTAAATACAGCCGTAATAGGCTATTTGACTAACATTTTTTTCGGTTTGATATTGTTACGAGCTAGGGTTCTGGATTTGGATGTAAAACGCCAATGACAACTTGCAAGGATTTATTCACGCAGGGTCTGGTCTGCAGGTCTTCACAACACGAAGTCCACACGAAGATTCCAAATCGCAGGTCAAATCGAAGTCCAATAGTATCGCTGAGGTCGTAGGTTATCACTTGTCTCGCAGGTAGATTCGCTCGAAGTTTACTCTTCCCAAGTCCAAACTGAACTGCCTATGCGCCGCGGCGGTGGCTATTTATATCCGCCGGCAAGGGTTCTCGAATGTTCCCGTATGTACATGCATGTACTAACCCATCGGTAATTCATCGTAATGTCTCGAGACACATCTCGAACATTTTCATGTCATAGTGTTATGAACCTTATGGCACTAGACATACGGGTCATTATTGCTTGCATCGAAGTATGCGGCGACTATTGTAAAAGGTTCTATTCTAGATCGTTCGAGACAGGACCGCGACAATATGTAGGGACGTCTCCATAATATAACCATAGGTGAAAGAATCACTTCGATAGCACAAAAATCTCTCGAGATATGGTAATTTGAAAATCACAATTTTAGACTGCCCTAAAATGCTCCAAACAAAAGACTACCGACGTATGACGTCACAGGTTTGTATTTTGTATGCATCAAATCAGAAATTTGTACGACAGCTATGTTCAATATTACGTTTATGTGTGATTAGTATCATAATGAAAGTTATAGCATTTTTTATTGCTTCTCCAATGGAAATATTATTTTTTAATAATTTCATACTTTTATAATGGACTTTCCCGCTAAACTTTGATCGACGCTACAAAAAGTCTGACTGAAGATATTAGAATGAAAGTTTGCAGATATTTATAGTTTTGTATATTTTACGATATTGTTAAATAATTTATACAATTTTGAAACATTGGAAAATAGCCTATTATGGTACGTGTTGTGTCAGATGCTGCCAGTCCGCGCGGCACGGGCACAGCGCGAGTGCTGGCGGCAGCTGCGAGCGGGAGCACGGCTCGGCCGACGGGGCCCGCGTCTACACCGCCTCGCCCGGTATGTGCTGGGTGGCAATTCATTTTATTGGGTATATTAATATTCTATTACAAAAAAAGGAGACCCCGACAGACGATGTCCTGACTTCCCTCAATCTGTCTTTATGACGTTTGACAGCACCTCCTGGGGTGTAAGTGGTTCATCGACATCTTTGAACCGAAGCCAACTTCACCTGCACGCGGTGCACCCTGCTGACTGACAGACGAAGCTCTGGCGAAAAGAGAGGTAGGGAGCGTAATTGTAAGCTACCCGACTGGGGAATGTACCTCCATCTCACAGAATACCGCAGCCGAATAACCCTTGAGGGCTGCTGTGTTCCTGCGAGTGAGTGAGGTCACCAGAAAGGAAGGAGATGCTGCGGTGGCAGCGGAGGTGGCGGCGCGCGAGCGATATTTTATGTTGTGGCGTTAATGTGGCCGCTTCACATCAGGCGGGCCGTATGCTTGTCTGCCACCCGACGTAGTATACAAAAAAACCTCAAATGACTGACATAAATAAATATTATCAGACAAATTACACAGCGCCATCTAGCCCCAAAGTAAGCGAAGCTTGTGTTATGGGTACTAGACAACTGATAAACATACGTAAATACATTTTTTTTTTGTAAATACATACTTATGATACATAGAAAATACCCAGACCAAAACAAACAGACATGTTCATGCACACAAATGTTTGTCCTATGTGGGAATCGAACCCACGAGCGTTGGTGTCGAAGCCGCGTCATTGACCGCTACGCCACCGAGCTCGTCAATATATTTAAGTCAATAGATTTAATTTATGTTTATATTAAATAGATTTAATATAATTCATAATAATTCATAATTCATAATTCATTTATTTGTTCATAAACATGGGTAGAAATACATTGGTGTTAAATATTAATAAAACAATAGGAACAACCATGATTCGCCTTATTGGCATATGAACAGTAACATTTGAATCTAATCATCATTCAAGATTTTATATTAATTAGGTACAGAGTATCATTTCCATACCAATATTGAATTCGAATACAAAACAATGAGAATTAAATGAAAAAATGTCAATAAATATAAAGAATGTCATGAAAATACAAAACAACGAGATATAGATAAAAAAAAATAAAAATAAAAAAATGTCAATAAATATGGAGAATGTCATGAAATGTCAAAATACAGCTCAGCGAATATAATTTTGTCATAATTTACTAGATATTTTATCATTTAAAAACACTCTAACGTCGTAGTATGTTTTTTCAACAAGGAAGCCACTGAGTGCAGTTTTAAATCCGTTATGATCATGTATCGATCTAATAGACTGTGGAATTTTATTATAAATAATAGGTGCCATATAATTTACGCTCATTCTGCTGAGTAAAGTTTTACATAAATGATTCATTTTTAAAGTACCTTCACGACGAGTTCCGACAGGATTTGCTTCAAAATAGTGTGGGTTTTTTCTGACAAAAATGGCATTTTCGTATATGTACATAGATGGTAGTGTTAGAATTTTATATTTCCGAAAGTAAGGCTCACATGAATCATCCTGCATTAGACCAAATATGGATCTAATACATCTTTTTTGGGCTTTAAAAACACACTGTTTGTCAGTCGTGTTACCCCAGAACAATATGCCGTATCTTAGGCTTGCCGCCACGTATCCATGATAGGCTGTTAAAAGAGTTTGGATATTGGAAACGTTTCTTAATTTACGCAGTCCATAGGAAAATTTGTTCAACTTTATTATTAAATTATTAATATGCTGTCTCCATGTCAACTTGTTGTCTATAGTTAAACCTAAGAATTTTGTAGAATCCACTTCTTTTACTGAATTGCCTAAATAATTAATGTCAAAATCTAAAGGATTATTATTTCTTTGCTTAAAATTCATCAAATGAGTCTTCGTCAAATTAATTGTCAAATTATTCAATGTCAGCCAATTGATTAAAGATGTTAATGAAATATTTATGTCTGATTCTACATTGTTAAAATTGTCATAATTAAATAAAATAGTACTGTCGTCAGCAAATAGAGTCATAGAATGGTTAATAACATTAGGGAGATCATTTATATAAATAATAAATAAAAGTGGGCCCAACACGCTACCTTGTGGGACACCAAAGCATACTGACCTTTCTCTTGACTTGTAACTAATGTTAAAACCGGTTCGGGGGTCAATTCTATTAATATGCGTGATTTGTCGTCTATTGCTTAAATACGATTCGATCAGTTTAATGACATTGCCTCTTATACCATATTTTTCGAGTTTGTCGAGCAGATTTCCATGATGGACAGTATCAAATGCCTTAGTCATGTCCATATATAAAGCTATTGTTGGTTTACGCTTCTCTACGTTAACAATAACCTTTTCTAGAAATTCATACATTGCTATGTTTATCGATTTATTCTTACGAAAGCCATATTGATGCTTTGTAAATAAATATATGTTAGTCAATAATATTAATATGAATTAATTAAATAAATTAAACGGGTCATTCACGTCTTTTTGTCGGGAAAGCCGACTAGTTTCGATTTCAAAAGGAGACCTTCATCAGGGCGAATGTCCAGACACATCCACCCTTTGTCTCTCGCGCCGGCCACTGATTAATTTGGTAATAAATTAATTTAGTATAATGTCTCACGTGAGTTTTAATAATAAATATTAATAAAACAAATAAGCTTGCAAATAAATGATTTGATTTGATTTGAATATGAATATATGTTTGTCAGGTCGGTGCGAGTCTCGGCAGGCGAAGTTGGCATCTCGAGTGAGGTTGAGACGAACGGAAGACGACGCCGACAACGTCAACAACGACGAGGTGCCAGGAAAATTTAATGAAGTTTCTGTGCTTGTGTGATGTATTCAATTATTAGAAGTGAAAACTTCTTTAGCAGCGTTGTGCTTTTTTTGTTATGGGTAAAAAATGTTAAACTCGCGTCAGGACACGTGGCCTGATCGAAAATTCGTAAGACGGAGGGAGAGTAGACCGCCGGCGTGGCGTAGGAGAGGAAGTGATATCCCCCTCTCTTTCTACCGCGCGGCGAAAATGTATGCCTGACCCTGCTGTTTATTTTTAATGTAATATAAATTGTCATGTTTGTGTACGATGGCGCAATATATGAATATTGTATTTTACCACATAAATGATAGTACTTTTATACTGATAAATAAAGTAATTCGTGCGAAATTATTCCCTAACCATTCCAAAATATTAAAAAATGTAAAACGTTAATGTTCAAGTTTTCACTTCTGCCGGCACTCCCGGAGTGCAACCCGTTTTTTTAATATCATTAATGATGATGATATAAGAATACGACTTGCCTGTTGTTAAGCAGTTATCGTAGCATATCAGTTGAAAAACGCCGCCAGTTATAAATAAACAATATTAAGTGTTTTGTAATTTATTAGGTTTTTAATACATTTTTTTTTTATCAAATAGATTTATGGCCTTGGAATCAATGTCCTTTTAAGCCCGGCTTTGTATTGTTTCTTTATCTTATTCCTGGTTTCAGGAACATGCCGAAAAATCGATTTTTCTGCCCCCCCCCCCCCCTCCCCTTGCATAAAAAATATGTATTAATGTATATATATATATATATAGTTCTGTATATAGTGGTACTTAGTTATATGATATATGCTGTATGTTGAGTGTAATTTTAGTATATAGTATTTTGATTCCTACATATATAGGTATATGATTTATATGATTGTACCATAAAGTAAGGTCAAGAAAAAGAGTAAGGTAAAGAAATAATACAAAGTTGTCTTGTCCATTATTATCACAGTAATTACTGTACTTTGTGATTACACGCCTTTAATTCTAATTCCTTTTGATACTCTAAGGTTAACTGGAAGAGATCCCTCTAAGGGATAAATCCGCCTTTGTACTACTTTATTTTTGGTATTTGATTTTTTTATGTACAATAAAGTTATAACAAACAAACAAACAAAGACTCAAAAGTACATCAATTCCAGAGCCGTAAAGCAGATAGCTTTACGGCTCTGGAATCGATGTCCTTGATGATGTTAAATAAAAGTGTGATGTTAGTAGTGAGTGAGCGTGTGTCGTGTGGTGGTCCAGGTGTGGGCGGGTGCTGCGGCGCTGGCGCTGGACGTGTGCGCGCAGGCCGAGCTCCGGGAGGCGCTGGTCTCCGCCGCGCACGACGGTAACTCACCACTCCCACCCCTCCTGTCTCCCCTGCCGGCTCCCCGAGGGGAGACATCAGGACTTCTACAAATATTATTTTAAAAGTAAGGTCGAATATCTCCCCAGTCTTGGGGAGACACCAGTACTGTAGATCTGATGTAGTCCTGATGTCTCCCCGAGGGGAGCCGTCAGGGGAGACAGGAGTCCGAACGGCAAGCTTCCTTCCAAAACCTTCTTACTCCTACTAATATAATAAATAAATAAATATTGTCAGACAAATTCCACAGCGCCATCTAGCCCCAAAGTAAGCGAAGCTTGTGTTATGGGTACTAGACAACTGATAAACATACGTAAATACATTTTTTTTTGTAAATATATACTTATGATATAGAAAACACCCAGACCAATTTTCTTAATATTAAATTCGTTGTATGTTCCAAGGCAGCCGTAGTTTTACCCCCGGGACTGCAATGGACTTCACTGTTCATTGCCTTTTTTGTTGGTCGCCGCTGTTAATCCTGGCTACACAGGAGACACAGTGGTGGAAATGTGTGATGTATTTAAAACTATTTATTTTTATTTACTTTCATTTCTTTCTATACAATTACATAATATATAATACAAATATAACATCTTGCCAATATGACGCGGCTTCGACACCAACGCTCGTGGGTTCGATTCCCACATAAGACAAACATTTGTGTGCATGAACATGTCTGTTTGTCTTGGTCTGGGTGTTTTCTATGTATTATAAGTATGTATTTACAAAAAAAAAAAAATTACGTATGCTTATCAGTTGGCTAGTACCCATAACACAAGCTTCGCTTACTTTGGGGCTAGATGGCGCTGTGTAATTTGTCTGACAAAAAAAATGATTAGACACATTCGTACATCAACTGGAGTGTTATATATGTCGCAGCCAAATTAGTAGAACTGCCACATTACAAAACGGCTAACTTTAAGCAGATTGTATTTAAATTATCCTTTAGTTAGGTTTGGATAGGTTTGTGTTCTGATTAGAAATAGCCAAGCTATTTGATTTTATTATTATAGTATCTTTACGGGCTGCTTACTCGTAGAACTTTTATATGATATGCTATAATTCAAATCCTTATTAACTTTATATATATTTATTGCGTTAATAAAGATAAATGCTGATGATTATGATAATGCTAATGATGTGAGTACGCGTCTGTCGCGATGCGGTACAAAACGTGAACTGCTTTATAAATTATAATGAACTAGCGGCCCGCTACGTGCTTCGCTACGTATAAAGTGAAATACTAAAAAAAAAATTAAGTCCGAACGAAGCCTAACCATTTGGTTTGGATAGGTGAGCCCGTTACTGAGTTATAAAATTACAACGAAAAGTGGCATTGATTTTTATATATATATAGATTTAATCGAAGCACGTCCAAATTGAAATGATAGCATGAATGACATAACAACACGCTTGTACTGTCAACACTGAAAAAAGTTTCAATTTGACAGCACAATCCCCATTTTGTTAATGGGGATGAATGATCCGCCATTTATTGAATTCATTTGCTACAAAAAATGTGATAAATGAAGAACCGCTCTACCGATTTTGTGCAAACTTCATATAAACCATCTACTAAATAGTCCGAACAAAGCCTAAACATTTGGTTTGGATACGTGAGCCCGTTCTTGAGTTATAAAATTACAACGAAAATTGGCATTGATTTTTATATATATAGATGATGGAAATGATTGACGCGGCAATTCGCTGATGCAGCAAATATGTACGGCTGTACCGTACGGTATCCTTGGTGATGCACCGTCAGGTAACAATTGGGTCGTGTAATCATATGATAAAAAGGCGGGTTGAAATAATAGGTCTGCCATTTTTTAAAACAGCTAGACGTTATGTAATGCGGCGGATTTTACGAATCGGCTGCGACATATATATCTCAAGAATAGCTAACACATCTTTATATATGGTGTTGTATATCGTGCAGGTTCAGCACTGTCGGCGTCGGTCGCGGCGTGGAGGGCCAGGTGTGCGCGACTGCAGGCCGACTGCGGAGTACTGCAGTGCGCTCTCGCGAGAGCTGCTGACACTGCTCACAGGTACACTGCACTTGCTGACACCACTCTCACACACTCGTGTTTTACATTTTTTTTATACCACTAGAGTGGCAAACAAGCATACGGCCCGCCTGATGGAAATGCAGTTACTGTAGCCTATAGTTGAACCGAATTCTAGCCCCCGGGGCAGAAGTCGTTATAGTATCGTATGGTAGTCGCAATAGTTCACTTCGGCCAACTTCATTTTTAAAACGGAAATATTTACCTTTAAGTGGGGACTTAGGTTCGATTTGAACCCACGACCACTGGATGACCGGTCGAGTGCTTTTCCAACTGAGCTACCGATCTTGTTTACTAGTGTAACAAATAAATGTAAAAATTCGTCACCATTACAAACCTTCCTGGTAGCTCAGTTGAAAGAGCACTCGACCGGTCATCGAGAGGTCGTGGGTTCATAATGTTGTTTTTTATAATGTAAAGGAATATTTTGACAATAAAACTGACTAAATAAGAATTTATTATGTAGTCTATTGTGAAATTGGAATTTATTATGGAATTTATAATTTAATTTAATTTGTATAAAATAATCATAGAATTAAGTACCGACATATTGTTGCATACCCGACAGGTTTTAACTGTGAAACTATCGTAAATTTGACATTAACATCAGAATTTGTACACAGTTTGCAATAAAATTTATTCTATTCTATTCAAATCCCGCCTAGGCGAAGAAGATACATACTGATACCATACTGATACTTGACATATTGTAATTATTTTGATCACATGACATTATCCTTGAAATTGAAATTGTAATTAAATTCTCTAACAATTTATGAATATATTTACATTGTTTTAACATAATTTAATTTCAAATAATTGTAGTGCCCCAACGGGGTTCCATGCAGTGCCATTTGTTTCAAGAAACTATTATATAAGATCATAATGTACCATGGAAACAATAAATAATTTGTATTTGAATTTGAAGAAGATTTTTTTCGTTTTAAAAATGTTTTAAATATAAAGTTTTCCTGAATGTTCTTGTGTGTTTCGTCCAGGTTGTATTCGTCGTGTGCGGTGCAGGAGTCTGCGAGTGTGGCGGTGTGCAGCGCGCTGGTGGCGGCTGATCGCGCGCTGGAGGCCTACGACGTGCTGCTGGCGCTGGCTGAGGCCAAGCAGGATTCGCCGGAGGTCAGTCCTATTTTTTTTATACTATGTTGGGTGGCAGACAAGCATACGGCTCGCCTGATGTGAAGCGGTTAGTTACCGTAGCCATATTAACAATCGCAACATAAAAATCGCTCGCGTGCCGCCACCCCTGCTGCCGACGCAGCATCTTCTTCCTTTCTTTCTGGTGACCTTAGTCACTCGCAGGAACATAACAATTCTCAAGGGAATTGTTATTTGGCTGCGGTATTCTGTGAGGTGGAGGTACATTCCCCAGTCGGGTAGCTTACAATTACGCTACCTACATCTCTTTTCGCCAGAGCTTCGTTTGTCAGTCACCAACCCTACT
Source organism: Hypsopygia costalis (assembly GCA_937001555.2). Lineage (NCBI taxonomy): Eukaryota > Metazoa > Arthropoda > Insecta > Lepidoptera > Pyralidae > Hypsopygia > Hypsopygia costalis. The sequence continues at coordinate 11,385,949 of OW443355.2, forward strand.
GAGTGACAAACGAAGTCGTGTGGTTTCCGGCAGACTAGAATAGAATCACTCCGTCTCTTCCCGTGGATGTCGTACAAGGCGACTGAGGGAAATACATTATAAAACATCGATCAGGCCTCCCCAACCCGTCTGGCCAGCGTGGGGAGTGTAGGCCAAATCCTCCTTCTGTCGGGGACGGACGAGAGAGGGTCGTGCTCCTGTAGTGGAGACTAAAATGACCTGATGATGATTATTCATTTATAACATTGCAAGTATTTATTTCGTGGCCATTCCCTTTTCGGCCTCAATGTACAAAAATAACCAAAACCCTTTTTACTGTCCTGCAAAAATGTTTTCATTTACCACATGGTAAACTAAATCAAGTCTTATTCGTTACATCATAAAATTGTAAATTCAGTGTCAAATGTCTGTGTAAATTGTCCAGAAATATTGACGTGGTAATTTTATCTTTTATTTTATTTTATTTATATAGAAAACCAACAGCTTACAAATTATGGTTAAATGTTCATGTATTATTAGATCGTAACGCCAATGATAGGTTTTCCTATTATAATATTAATAAACATTCAAATATTCCTATGAAGTTATAGTATATTACGATATTAGTGCGTTATGATGGTTATAACATGCGAGGCGGAATTTTAGCCCGAGCCGAAGGCGAGGGCGTAATTGAGCCGAGCATGTTATAACCAATACGCACGTATATCGTACGACGTTTTTCAACACATTTGCGAGGAAACAGAAAAAAAAATCATATTTTTCCACTTCAAGAAATTTTCATACGTGGTTATGTATCTGTCCTTGGATATTGACGGCAGCAAGCTGTCGCATGCGGTTCGCGCTTCTGTTAGTATATCCGGTGGAGTTGAAGTAATATATTGCTCTTCCTCATTATTGAAAGTTGTCATTTTTAGATATTCACAATACAAGTACAAAGAAAAGAAAATTTGAGCAAAATGGCGCGAGTATTATTTTCTGCCGTAGCTGCGTGAAAATTTTGGCAAAGACTTTAGAGCATGCAGCCAAGTTTTAAAATTACCGAATCAACTGATTTTCTTTATTTTAAATAAACTCAATCTGTGAATGCACACTGTTGCTTTCCCGGCATTTTAACAGCGCGCCAGCGCTGCCTACTGATTGGCGCCGTGCGGCGATTAGTTCGAAATTTGAATAGCAACAGCGCGCGAAATGGCAAATAATACTGTTATGGAATTTGTATGGACTATAACTTAACTATTTGCTTTGGTAACACACGCGTTTTTTATGACCCGCTTTACATATTTAAAACCGGTGGAATTACATCAGCTTTACGAGCAAAGGTGTTGAAAAAGTATATAACGTTTGTTGCAGTTGGCAGTAGAAAAATAACGTGATCAAAATTTAAATTGACAATAATATTAAGAATAATAATTATTAATTATGTAGGTAGTCGTTGAAGTCAACAATAGCGATTGCGTATTACATTGCACAGTGGTTCTAACCGGCTCAACACCGGGTAACCATGTTTAAGACAGATAACAAATAACAGATAACATAGAACAGATAACAATAACGTCTTGCAAATCGATGACTAGATATATATTGTAAGACAACTAACATTAATTCATACTACCAGACACTAGATAGCGCTGTACTATTCCTGAATCACGCTATAGTTTTGTTTCTACGAATAATGACCAGTGCCCATTCTATTTGGTAATGTACTAATAAACACAAAGGAACTAAGAACTCAAATATTTCCTATTGAACTAAAGGGTGCATTCAAGTACTTGGACTCCCTTCTTTACTTAGGCAATATAGATGTATATATATAGGAAACTACGTCATGGTGTCGCCGTCGAAACGCCTGCGTAGTCCTTCCTATAATATCTCATCGAGTGACATTCATAGTCCTGTATATGAATACCGAATATACACGAATACGGTCATCCTGGTATTTCATTACCCCGTCCGACACGAATCCGACACGACCACGATACGACATTATAGTCCCATAATATGTATTTATTTTTCCAGCGGGCAGCGGCGGAGTTGGTGGCGAGGCAGCTGCTGGCGAGGCTGGACGCTGAACTGACCTCGGCGACCATCGGCCAGCCGCTGCTGTCTCCAGGACCCTGGCTCCAGCACGACGCTCAGTAAGTTTACCTGTATACTAACTGTTGCCCGCGACTTCGTCCGCGTGAATATCAGTTATAGTAAGACCATAGGAAAAAAAAGTGGAACGCGTTAAATCGGTGGCGATATCGGGAAAGTGAAGGACCCTAGATCGTACCATAAATCGCCTCGTGTATATGCAAATCTAACCCGAATATTATACCTAATTCTAAAGTCGTTTCGGGCGAGCTCAGGATTTAGGGTCGATTATCGTCTAGGGAGCGTTGTCGGCGTGTGGAGGGAAATCGGGACTGATTTCTACGACAAGATAAGGCGATGCCTATTTTTTGTTGTTTTGAGAGTGTCGGCGACATCTCGGATCCACGAGCGGTCTGTTGCACGGTCGGTTACGTACTCACTGGCAACCATTGGTCGTGTGTAGAGTACCTAGTAGCCGATTTCATCCTAACCACCACTGTCGTGTGCAATTTAATATTAAAGGACGTAAAAAAGTTAAGTTAAACATAGAGTATAATGGAACAACAATAGAACATACAAATAATATCCCGTTTCTGGGTATATTACTAAATGATACTTTAAATTTTACTACTCATGTTAATAAAGTATGTAGTAAAATAAATAGATTCGTATACGTTCTACGACGATTAACGAAAATAACTTCTCTGAATGTTACACTGAGTGCATATTATGGTTATGTTGCCTCAAATATTATGTATGGTCTCCTTCTGTGGGGCAACAGCACAGATGTTAAGAAAATTCTAATAGCTCAAAAAAAATGTGTTCGGGCTATATGTTGTAAAGCACCATATGAAAGTTGTAAGCCTTTATTCCGTAAGCTGGGAATACTTACTGTGCCTGGAATGTATATTCTCGAAGTCTTTAAATTTGTTAAACAACATCCTCATCTCTTTAAAACGGCCAGAGAAGTACATCCTAGAAATACTAGAAATTCTAATAGACTTGCACTAGATTTTATTCCAAAAACGTCATTATTTACTAAAAGTTGTTACAGTATGTGCATTAGAGTTTACAATAAAATACCAGAAATGTATAAGACAGACCATTCGAGACTCATGTGTAAGAAGCTAAAACAGTGGCTTATAGCTTCCTGTTTTTATAGTGTGCATGAATTCTTAAATTCTTAAACCTAAAAGTTTTGCATGTTAATGTATGTTAGCAGAATAGAGTACTCACATATTATTATTTTAAGATCTGTTAACCTATTCTATGCAAATAAAATGATTTGATTTGATTTGATTTGTCCCGATATGGCCACTGAATTTAGGGCCGTGTGTAGAGCGTTTAAGAACACTCCCCGACTAATATCTAAAAAACCGGCCAAGTGCGAGTCGGACGCGTGCACGGAGGGCTCCGTACCATTATCTATAGATACAACAAAAGTTTTTTTTTACCGTTTTTATAAAAACGACAAAAACAAAAACACGTTTGTTGTATGGGCCCCCCTTAAATATTTGTTTTATTTTTATTTAATTATTTATTTTTAAAGTGAATATATAAATAAATATTATGAGAGTATTTCAAGCGTCTACCTATTGCCGTTATCAATTGCGAGCAATAACGAGCAAAAAAATCTCGTTTCTTGTATGGGAGCCCCCTTAAATATTTATTTTATTCTGTTTTTTAGTATTTGTTGTTATAGCGGCTACAGAAATACATCCTCTGTGAAAATTTCAGCTGTCTAACTATCACGGTTCATGAGATACAGCCTGGCGACAGACGGACGGACGGACGGACGGACAGCGGAGCCTTAGTAATAGGGTTCTTTTTTACTCTTTGGGTACGGAACTCTAAAAAGTGTATGTGTGGTGTGTGCAGGGTGTGCGCGGCGGAGGCCTGGAGCCCCGCGCTGGAGGAGAGACTCAGGGGACACGCGGCCAGGCTCAAGACGGACACGGTGGGGCTGCGGCACCGCCAGCCGCCGCCCGCCATGTTCACCTACCACGGTCAGTGACAGTACTCGCGGCCAGACTCGAGACGGACACGGTGGGGCTGCGGCACCGCCAGCCGCCGCCCGCCATGTTCACCTACCACGGTCAGTGACAGTACACGCGGCCAGACTCGAGACGGACACGGTGGGGCTGCGGCACCGCCAGCCGCCGCCCGCCATGTTCACCTACCACGGTCAGTGACAGTACACGCGGCCAGACTCGAGACGGACACGGTGGGGCTGCGGCACCACCAGCCGCCGCCCGCCATGTTCACCTACCACGGTCAGTGACAGTACACGCGGCCAGACTCGAGACGGACACGGTGGGGCTGCGGCACCGCCAGCCGCCGCCCGCCATGTTCACCTACCACGGTCAGTGACAGTACTCGCGGCCAGACTCGAGACGGACACGGTGGGGCTGCGGCACCGCCAGCCGCCGCCCGCCATGTTCACCTACCACGGTCAGTGACAGTACACGCGGCCAGACTCGAGACGGACACGGTGGGGCTGCGGCACCGCCAGCCGCCGCCCGCCATGTTCACCTACCACGGTCAGTGACAGTACACGCGGCCAGACTCGAGACGGACACGGTGGGGCTGCGGCACCACCAGCCGCCGCCCGCCATGTTCACCTACCACGGTCAGTGACAGTACACGCGGCCAGACTCGAGACGGACACGGCGGGGCTGCGGCACCACCAGCCGCCGCCCGCCATGTTCACCTACCACGGTCAGTGACAGTACACGCGGCCAGACTCGAGACGGACACGGTGGGGCTGCGGCACCACCAGCCGCCGCCCGCCATGTTCACCTACCACGGTCAGTGACAGTACACGCGGCCAGACTCGAGACGGACACGGTGGGGCTGCGGCACCGCCAGCCGCCGCCCGCCATGTTCACCTACCACGGTCAGTGACAGTACTCGCGGCCAGACTCGAGACGGACACGGTGGGGCTGCGGCACCGCCAGCCGCCGCCCGCCATGTTCACCTACCACGGTCAGTGACAGTACACGCGGCCAGACTCGAGACGGACACGGTGGGGCTGCGGCACCGCCAGCCGCCGCCCGCCATGTTCACCTACCACGGTCAGTGACAGTACACGCGGCCAGACTCGAGACGGACACGGTGGGGCTGCGGCACCGCCAGCCGCCGCCCGCCATGTTCACCTACCACGGTCAGTGACAGTACAC